>CM038141.1:176143340-176836311 GCA_021437245.1 Aegilops speltoides | reverse complement strand
AGAAATTCAAGAGGTCAAAGTTCCTCCACTGGTGGCCAGCTCTTATTCTTCATCGCGTGATCTTGATGAGTATGAAGATTTGGGCGACAACTGCGGCAGGCCCTACTACAACAAACAACCCCGACAACGCCGGGCGCTCCTCCATCAACTTGAAATTCTTGAGGCGTTAGTCCTCGGCCGATCCTTTTGGTCATTTGATGACAAAGGGGAAGAAATCTGAGTTAGTCTTCAAGCGGGTCTATACTAAGGGCGTTTTTTCTTAAGTTGCAACTCTCATTCTTCCGAAACTTTTATTGGATCGAGTTGTAATCTTAGACCCGATGGTGCCCTGATACTTTTGATGGTGCTCTAATACTTTTGATGCACTGTGCTCAGATACTTTTGATGTGCTATTCTGCATGCTTATTCCTCATTAATATTATTGCACGCATGCTGAATCTCATCAGGCACCATATTTCATCATGCATTTCAAATTCTTCATATTATATATCAAATGCGTGTATGAATTACAAGATATAGGGGGAGATCTCCATGATTCAACTCTTCAAATGTGCATTGCCTCAAAAGCAAATTCCTCACTATGCACATCTTCGGGGGAGTTCTTCTATATCTTGCAATCAAATTCCTCGAGATCGATTTACACTTCATATGTTTATCCCGTTGAAAACTTAACCTATGTTGTCATCAATCAACAAAAGGGGAGATTGTAAGTGCATCTAGTGCCCTTAGTGATTTTGGTGTATTGAAGACTTATAGGTTAAGGGACTGATCGTTTGTGAGTGTACAGGTCTATAAGTCTATGAGGAGTTTGATATTCTGAGAGAAAGTCGACCCTAAAAATGAAGTTCTTATTGAAGACTTTGATACTCTGAAGACTTTCTGAAGACTTTGAAAGTGAAGAAATTGGTGTGACCTTGAAGACTTGATAGTCATTCGAGGAACATGAAGCGTGAAGACTTTTGTTTTCGTAGTTTCATTTTCTCTTTCTTGAGTCATAGGAAACACCGTCTTTGTTAAAGGGGTCGAGGAAATACTAAGGAAAATTTTCCATGTGATGCTCAACTCAAAATCCTACACCTACCAATCCCTTGAGTGAAGCCATTGGAAATCTCATATAGTTCAGTCATTTTCTTGATGTGAGACGCAGATCTTACAGTCTTGAGGACTTTGCTCGGCCGAGGAGTTAGGAATTCGCCGGTCTGAATTGCCTTCATAGTGAGGAACATGATAGCCACGAGGAATTTGAGAGTCAAATTTCCGACCGTTCTTTGTCTTCTTGGCCGGCTGTCCAAAATATCTTATCCACCTAACGGTCATATCATTGAAGGGCATTTATGTCTTATCATGTCGGGCTACTCCTAGGCTATAAATAGCCGCCCCTACAACCACTAGTTGGTTGGCTGCTCGAGAGAACTTGACACTTGTCATTTGAGAGCAACCCATCCTCCGAGGACTTTGAGCGAAAATCATCAAGTGAGGAAAACCCAAAACCAAACCCCCACAAACCCAAAGTGATTGAGCATAACTGAAGAAATTGATCCTGCGTGGATCCGACGCTTGTTACCTTTGAATACTATGCTTCTTCCAGACGGTTAGGCGTCAAGGTCTAGAGCATCCAAGAGGAATTGTGGATTGCCGAGTGACCAAGTCTGTGAAGGTTTGGAAGTCACCTGAAGACTTATCACGAGTGATTGGACGAGGCCTGCGTGGTCTTAGTTCAAGGAGAATACGGTGAGGCTGGGTGTCTGAGTTGCGGCTCGATGATTGGGTGTCCGGGACTGCGTGTCCTCGAGTTTAAATACTCAGCCGCTCCAACCAGACGTACAACTGAGACAACAGTTGGAACTGGTTTACCAAATCATTGTCTTCACAAACTAACTGGTTCTATTTCCTCAACTCTTTCATTTCCTCATTACTATGTTGAATGTTTGTTCATATCTGTGCTTGAAGACTTTGACTGAAGACTTTCTCAAATTCCTCAGTTCAATTTCTTCAGTCTGTTTGTCTTCATCTTGTGTTATCCTGTGATTACGCTTTCTGTACTCCGTGCTTGTCTTCACTTCATCATGATGACCATGCTTGTATTCTGTTATGTTTACTTCTGAGTACTTATTCCGCTGCAAGTAGTTCTTCACTAAGAAATTTCCTCACCGGCAAATTCCTTAGTGAAGAATTCATAAAAATCGCCTATTCACCCCCCCTCTAGTCAACATAACGCACTTTCACATGCGCAAGGGGAACAAGAACGGAGTTACAAGTGATGATTTTAGGATGTTGAAGCCACCTTAATGAGTGCATGAAGCCTTGGACAAAATATACAAGATGCTACTTCATCACTTTCGTCCACAGGCTATTCTAGGTGCCGCGTCACCTTATTATTAGGCCAGACCCATGTAATTTTGAAATAATTTATTCTATGTTGTTTTTGGAGTCTGTATGTGTGGGGAAACAAGAGTTAGGGTTGGTTTCGGACCCCTCCCTCAAGGGCCACGAAATTCCCCCCTCTTCCTCCATATATACAGCCCTTAAGGCATCGTTTAGACTTTGGGTTTTGTTTAGATTAAAAGTTCGCCATAGCTGCAACTTCGCATACTTCGTTTGTGTTCAACGACCAGACAAAGGCGTCATAGAACTCCACCTTCATTAATAAAGCTTTCATCTTATATTCGCAATATCCATATTGCAATCTCAGTTTCTTGCTTGTTCCTCATTTGCTCGCAGGAAATAGACCCTCGTGGTCAGGTTGATCGTGCTCCGGCGTGGTCAATAACCTCTCGGAGTTGGTTTAGCGATTGCTAAGGCGTGACGTCCTTGCACGTACGTACTCGGTCGTCGAATCTACTCCTCCGAAACGATAATCACCATCTCATCGAAAGACGGGACACCTTTGCCTCTATCAAGTGGTATCAGAGTTTCAGGTTGCTCGGTGAGATTTTATAGTTTTTCGTAGTTTAGATCGAGTTTGTTTCTTCATACCTATAGTCCACGAAAAAGCCAACAACAAAATTAGGGTTAGTTCATCCTATCCAAACCAATATGATCCTTTGCATAATCTTTTCTGTATTTGCTTTGTTGAATTTGCGGTTGCATCATCGTGTCAAGTTGCTGGTCTTAGCGTCTAGTCCTTTAGATTTTCGAGTTCTGTTCACAGGTTGTCACGTCGCCATTGCCATATATCACCACTGCATCATCATCATTGCTGCTGCCATATACCACCACCGTACCAACTTCATCGCCGCTGCCATATACCACCATCACATATTCACCGCCAATCCGTGTCCATATACGCCACCACATATTCGCCGCCATCACGCCAATCTGAGTCCACCTCAACATATATCCGCCACCAGTCCGAGTTCCACCAGATTCATCTCCGCCACCAGTCCGAGTTCCACCAGATTCATCTCCGCCACTAGTCCGAGTTTGAGTCCAGTACTTCGTTACTCTGTTTTGAATTTCGAGATCACGCCATACTCCGAGTCGTGATAGAGTAGGACTCCCGAACTTTTGTGCTACCCGCAGTAGAAAAAATAGTTCCAGTTTCAAAAAAATACTAAGTATGGAAAATTCTGGCTAGGCAGTTTTTAGACCATTTGTAGACTTTTTCAAAAAAAATTGTTGCAAAGCAAAAAAAAGAGAAAAAAAGTGAAAAAAAGGAAAAAAAATCAGAGCGTGCCCTCCCTTGTTTACGTGCAGCGCCGTGATTTTGTTAGTGTTCTAGGCTCGAGTCTCTCTAGCACGGTCTAGCCTAGGACCAGCACAGTACCGTCGTTGAGCGTTTATTCAACTTTGCAACTCTGAATTGATTATTGCTGACCCTTTTGCTACCATATTCTAAGCCTTCCTAGCTCCACATACATCTACCTCATGCGTTTGACTCTCCCTGGTAATCGCTCTATCCAAGCTTTGAGAGTTTTGACTACAAGGGTTGCCGATCACCACCTGCTGCTGGGTAAGAACTGGTAAGAATTTGAGATTCACTTGATGGATTTGTGACACCCCACCACCACCATTTTCCAGTAGTCTGTAGGATCATATGCTTGTCTGTTTCTATTGCTACTAACTATGGCAGGACCACAAGCCGACGAGATTGACTGGGTGGACATGACGAACAAGGAGCTTCATGATAAGTTTCATCAAATGTTGGGTCAACAGGTGGAAGACGTGATGGCTAGCTTTGGAAAGGCAATGGAGAAGATGGATGACATTGAGAAGACAATTGACACCAAGTTGGACGCCAAGTTCGATCAATTACTCAAACATCTCCTACCACCAGCTTCACGCCGTGATACAGTAGGGCGATCACAGCGTATACCTATTGAGCCAGGACAAAATTCTGGTGCCGCTGCTACTGCTGTTGATGCTTCTGTAGCTCATGCTGCTACTGCAGAGGTGGAGGACTATTACGAGGATGAGGTTGATGAAAATCAGAACTACGTGTAGACACCAGCAGGTCAACCTCAGGTATATATTCGCAATGGTAGGCCTGCACCACCACCTTAGGTACGAGATCAAGACCATATTCCTAAACTGGAATTGAATATTCCACTAATTGAGGGTAGATACATTCCTGATGTATATCTTACTTGGGAGTTAGAAACTAAACAACATTTTACATGTTTACAATATCCCGAGGAGAGACGGGTTGCTGCTGCTATTTGTGCTTTCACTAGTTTTACATGCGTATGGTGGTCTGAACATTGTAGATTATATCCTATTCCAGCTACTTGGGTTGCTTTAAAAACTACTATTCGTACTCATTGGGTTCCACCATATTATCATCGTGAATTGCTTCAAAAACTGCAGCGTTTGAGACAAGGGAAAAATTTTGTAGAAGAATATTATCAGGAATTACAAACTGGCATGATTAGATGTGGTATTGTTGAGGAGAATGAAGCTATGCTTGCACGTTTTATGGGTGGATTAAATAGAGAGATTCAGACCATTCTAGAGTATAAGGAGTATACTAATATCACTCGTTTATTCTACCTTGCTTGTAAAGCTGAACATGTAGTGCAGGATCGACAGGCATTGGCGCGAACTAACTTTTCTGCAGGTCGACCTTCATCATGTACACCACGTGCATCTTCTACTTCCACTGAACCAGCACCTCCGTCAGGTGCCACCTCCAGCCGTGATACAAGAAAGCAGGCACAACCACCACTATCTGCCACACTTGTCGGGCCTGCACAGAGCTCTTCTTCTTCCATGGCATCAATAGGGCACACAAGTGATATTATTTGTCGTCATTGTAAGGGAAGAGGTCATTATGCGAGAGAATGCAAATCTCGGCGTGTGATGATTGCTACTGAGGATGGTGCGTATGAGTCTGCTAGTGACTACTATGAGGAGACTTTGGCTCTTATTACACGTGAAGAACATGGTGGAGATGATTCTGATCATGCGACGCAATACATGGCTCCTGAAGATGCTGACAGGTATGAATGTTTAGTTGCTCAACGTGTTTTGAGTGTGTAGATCACACAAGCTGAGCAAAATCAGAGGCATAATTTGTTCCATACAAAGGGAGTTGTGAAGGAACGTTCTCTGCGTGTCATCATAGACGGAGGGAGCTGCAACAACTTGGCTAGCATGCAGATGGTGGAGAAGCTATCTCTCACCACAAGACCACATCCACATCCTTACTACATCCAATGGTTCTACAACAGCGGCAAGGTTAAGGTAACACGTACTGTTCGTGTGCATTTTAGTATCTCTACATATGCTGATTATGTTAATTGTGATGTGGTACCTATGCAAGCATGTTCCTTATTACTTGGTCGACCATGGCAAATTGATAAAAATTATGTACACCATGGTAGAAAAAATCAGTATACTCTTGTTCATATGGATAAAAATATTACTTTGCTTCCTATGACTCCTAATTCCATTTTGAAAGATGATATTAATAGAGCTAATAAAGCAAAACAGGAGACAAATAAGAGCGAAAATCAGATTGTGGCAAAATAATTTGAGCAACAAATGAAGCCTAATAATAAACCATCTAGTGTCGCTTCTAAAATTAAATTGAAAAGTGCATGTTTATTTGCCACCGAATCTGATATTGATGAGCTAGATTTCAGCAAATCTGTTTGCTATGCTTTTGTGTGCAAAGAGGCATTATTTTCATTCGAGGACGTGCCTTCCTCTTTGCCTCCTGCTATCACTAACATTTTGCAGGAGTTCGCTGATGTCTTTCCACAAGACGTGCCACCGGGATTACCGCCTATTCGAGGGATTGAGCATCAGATTGACTTAATTCCCGGTGGTTCACTGCCAAACCGTGTACCATACCGTACCAATCCATAGGAGACGAAGGAGATTATGCGTCAAGTACAAGAGCTTCTCGACAAAGGCTATATACACGAATCCCTTAGTTCTTGTGTTGTTCCTATTATTCTAGTGCCGGAAAAGGATGGCACATCGTGTATGTGTTTTGATTGTAGAGGCATTAATGGTATTACTATTTGCTATCATCATCCTATTCCTAGGTTAGATGATATGCTTGATGAATTGAGTGGCTCTACAATATTCTCCAAAGTTGATTTGCGTAGTGGATACCATCAAATTTGTATGAAATTGGGGGATGAATGGAAAAAACATTTAAAACTAAGTTTGGATTATATGAGTGGTTAGTCATGCCTTTTGGGTTAACTAATGCACCTAGTACTTTCATGAGATTAATAAACGAAGTTTTACGTGCTTTCATTGGACGATTTGTGGTAGTCTATGTTGATGATATACTGATTTATAGCAGATCTTTGGAGGAACATTTGGAACATTTACGTGTTGTTTTTATTGCTCTATGTGATGCACGTTTGTTTAGTAACCTTGGGAAGTGCACCTTTGCACCGACCGAGTATCTTTTATTGGCTATGTTGTTACTCCACAGGGAATTGAAGTTGATACAGCCAAGATTGAAGCAATTGAGAGTTGGCCGCAGCCCAAAATGGTCACACAAGTGAGGAGTTTTCTTGGCCTCGCTGGATTCTATCGGTGTTTTGTGAGAGATATCAGCACCATTGCTGCACCTCTTAATGAGCTTACAAAGAAAGATGTGCCTTTTGTTTGGGGTACCGCACAGGAAGAAGCCTTCACGGTATTGAAATAAAAGACATTTGAGCTTGAATGTGATGCTAGTGGAATTGGATTAGGAGATGTGTTACTACAAGATGGCAAACCTGTTGCATACTTTTCTGAAAAATTGAGTGGGCCTAGTCTGAATTATTCTACTTATGATAAAGAATTATATGCTCTTGTTCAGACTTTAGAAACATGGCAACATAATTATGGCCCAAAGAATTTGTTATACATTCTGATCATGAATCTTCGAAACATATTAAAAGTCAAGCTAAACTGAATCGTATACATGCTAAATGGGTTGAATTCATTGAAACTTTCCCTTATGCCATTAAACATAAGAAGGGTAAATTGTTGATGCACTGGCTCGTCGCTATACTATGCTTTCACAACTTGATTTCAAGATATTTGGTTTGGAGACCATCAAAGATCAATATGTGCATGATGCTGATTTTAAAGATGTATTGCAGAATTGTAAAGAAGGGAGAACACGGAACAAGTTCGTCGTTAACGATGGATCATGGATTTGTGTTTCGTGCTAACAAGCTATGCATTCCAGCTAGCTCCGTTCGTCTTTTGTTGTTGCAGGAGGCGCATGGAGGAGGATTAATGGGACACTTTGGCGTGAAGAAGACGGAGGATATACTTGCTACAAATTTCCTTTGGCCAAAGATGAGACAGGATGTTGAGCGTTTTATTGCTCGCTGCACTACATGTCAAAAAGCTAAGTCACGACTCAATCCTCATAGTTTATATATGCCTTTGCCTGTACCTAGTGTTCCTTAGGAGGATATATCTATGGACTTTTTTTTAGGTTTACCTCGAACAAAGAAGGGGAGGGATTGCATATTTGTTGTCGTGGATAGATTCTCGAAAATGGCACACTTTATACCATGTCATAAAAGCGATGATGCTGTTAATGTTGCTGATTTGTTCTTTCATGAAATTATTCGCTTGCATGGTGTGCCAAATACTGTGGTTTCAGATCATGATACTAAATTTCTTAGCCACTTTTGGAGATGTTTATGGGCTAAGTTGGGGACTAAACTTCTTTTTAGTACTACTTGTCACCCCCAAACTGATGGACAAACTGAAGTAGTCAATAGAACATTGTCTACTATGCTTAGGGCTGTTTTGAAGAATAATAAGAAAATGTGGGAGGTATTCTTGCCTCGTATTGAATTTGCTTATAATCGTTCATTGCATTCTACTACTAAGATGTGACCTTTTGAAATTGTGTATGGTTTCCTACCTCGTGCACCTATTGATTTGTTGCCTCTTCCATCTTCGGAGAAGGTTAATTTTGATGCTACACAACATGATGAATCGATTTTAAAAATGCATGAGTTAACTAAGGAAAACATTGAGCGTATGAATGCTAAATATAAACTTGTTGGAGATAAGGGTAGAAAACATGTTGTGTTTGCACCTGGAGATCTTGTTTGGTTACATTTGCGTAAGGATAGATCTCCTGATTTGCGCAAATCAAAGCTAATGACACGTGCTGCTGGACCTTTTAAGGTGTTAGAGAAAATAAATGATAATGCATATAAACTTGAGCTGCCTGCATATTTTGGGGTTAGTCCCACTTTTAACATTGCGATTTGAAGCCTTATTTGGGAGTGGAAGATGAACTTCCGTCGAGGACGACTTCATTGCAAGAAGGGGAGGATGATGAGGACCTCAATACCATTGTTACACCCACAGCCCCTGCTGCTATACATACTGGACCAATTACTAGATCTCGCGCACGCCAATTAAATTACCAGGTACTTTCGTTTCTTTGTAATGATTCTAATGTTCATGAGAATATGATGCTGCCTAAATTGGATACATTTGTTTTGCTTACAAATGAAGGTCCTATCTTGGAGAAGGATGAACATTGGAGCAAGAACAAGCATGGAGATGATGGCATGTGCAAGGGGAACAAGAACGGAGTTACAAGTGATGATTTCAGGACGTTGAAGCCACCTTAATGAGTGCATGAAGCCTTGGATGAAATATACAAGATGCTACTTCATAATTTTCGTCCACAAGCTATTCTAGGTGCCGTGTCACCTTATTATTGGGCCAGGCCCATGTAATTTCAAAATAATTGATTATAGGCTATTTTTGGAGTCCATATGTGTGGGGAAACAAGATTTAGGGTTGGTTTCAGACCCCTCCCTCAAGGGCCATGAAATTCCCCCCTATTCCTCCATATATACAGCCCTTAGGGCATCGTTTAGACTTTGGGTTTTGTTTAGATTAAAAGTTCGCCATAGCTGCAACTTCGCGTACTTCGTTTGTGTTCAACGACCAGACAAAGGCATCACAAAACCCCACCTTCATTAATAAAGCTTTCATCTTATATTCGCAATATCCATATTGCAATCTCAGTTTCTTGCTTGTTCTTCATTTGCTCGCAGGAAATAGACCCTCATGGTCAGGTTGATCGTGCTCCGGTGTTGTCAATAACCTCTTGGAGTTGGTTTAGCGATTGCTAAGGCGCGACGTCTTCGCACGTACGTAGTCGGATCGTCAAAGTCTTCTCCTCCGAAACGATAATCACCATCTCATCGAAAGACGAGACACCTTTTCCTCTATCAGTTCGACTACATCAACCGTGTTAAGCTAACGCTTCTGCTTTCGGTCTACGAGGGTACGTGGACACACTCTCCCCCTCTCATTGCTATGCATCTCCTAGATAGATCTTGCATGAGCATAGGAATTTTTTTGAATTGCGTGCTACGTTTCCCAACAGTGGCATCCAAGCCAGGTCTATGTGTAGATGATATGCACGAGTAGAACACAAAGAGTTGTGGGAGGTGATCGTCATACTACTTACCACCAATGTCTTATTTTGAGTTGGTGGTATTGTTGGATGAAGCAGCCCGGACCAACCTTACATGACCGCGTTCATGAGACCAGTTCCACCAACAGACATGCAACTAGTTTTGCATAAAGGTGGCTGACGGGTGTCTGTTTCACCAACTTTAGTTGAATCGAATTTAACTACGGCCGGTCCTTGTGAAAGTTAAAACCGCAAACTTGATAAATCACCATTGTGGTTTTTGTGTCGTAGGTATGTACGGTTCATGCTAGAAGCCCATAGTAGCCACGTAAAACTTGCAACAAACAAAGTAGAGGACGTCTAACTTGTTTTTGCAGGGCATGTTGTGATGTAATATGGTGAAGACATGATGTGATATAAAGATGTTGTATGAGATGATCATGTTTTGTAGAAGTTATCGGCAACTGGCAGGAGCCATATGGTTGTCGCTTTATTGTATGAAATACAAACGCCATGTAATTTCTTTACTTTATCACCAAGAGGTAGCGATAGTCGTAGAAGCAATAGTTGGTGAGACAACAACGATGCTACGATGGAGATCAAGGTGTCAAGCCGGTGACGATGGAGATCATGACATTGCTTTGGTGATGGAGATCAAAAGCACAAGATGATGATGGCCATATCATGTCACTTATTTTGATTGCATGTGATGTTTATCTTTTATGCATCTTATCTTGCTTAGTACGGTGGTAGCATTATAAGATAATCCCTTACTAAAATTTTAAGGTATAAGTGTTCTCCCCGAGTATGCACCGTTACGAAAGTTCTTCGTGCTGAGACACCATGTGATGTTCGGGTGTGATAAGCTCTACGTTCAAATACAATGGGTGCAAGCCAGTTTTGCACATGCGGAATACTTGGGTTAAACTTTACGAGCCTAGCATATGTAGATATGGCCCTCGGAACACTTGAGACCGAAAGGTCGAACATGAATCCTGTAGTGGATATGATCAACATAGAGATATTCACCATTGAAGACTACTCCATCTCACGTGATGATCAGACATGGTTTAGTTGATTTGGATCACATATCATTTAGATGACTTGAGGGATGTCTATATAAGTGGGAGTTCTTAAGTAATATGATTAATTGAACTTAATTTATCATGAACTTAGTCCTGATAGTTCTTTTTCATATATATGTTGTAGATCAATGACCCGTGCCACCGTTCCCTTGAATTTTAATGTGTTCCTAGAGAAAGCTAAGTTGAAAGATGATGGTAGCAACTACACAGACTGGGTCCATAACTTGAGGATTATCCTCATTGCTGCATAGAAGAATTATGTCCTTAATGCACCGCTAGGTGTACCACCTGCCCCAGCAACTGCAGACATTGTGAATGCGTGGCAGTTGCCTGTTGATGACTACTCGTTAGTTCAGTGTGCCATGCTTTACGACTTAGAATCGGACTTCAAAGACATTTTGAACATCATGGACCATATGAGATGTTCCAGGAGTTGAATTTAATATTTCAAGCAAATGCCCAAGTTGAGAGATATGAAGTCTCCAACAAGTTCTCTAGCTGCAAGATGGAGGAGAACAGTTCTGTTAGTGAGCACATACTCAGAATGTCTGGGTATCATAATCACTTGACTTAGCTGGGAGTTAATCTTCCAGATGATTGTGTCATTGACATAGTTCTTCAATCACTGCCACCAAGCTACAAAGGCTTCGTGATGAACTACAATATGCAAGGGATGGAAAAGACTATTCCCGAGCTCTTTGCGATGCTAAAAGCTGCGGAGGTAGAAATAAAGAAGGAGCTTTAAGTGTTGATGGTTAACAAAACCACTAGTTTCAAGAAGAAAGGCAAGGGTATAAAGAAGGGGAACTTCAAGAAGAATGACAAGCAAGTTTTCACTCCCCTGAAGAAACCCAAAGCTGGACCCAAGCTTGAAACTGAGTGCTTCTGCTGCAAAGGGACTGGTCACTGGAAGTGGGATTGCCCCAACTATTTGGCGGATAAGAAGGATGGAAAAGTGAACAAAGGTATATTTGATATACATGTTATTGATGTGTACCTTACTAATTCTCGTGGTAGTGCCTGGGTATTTGATACCAGTTCGGTTGCTCATATTTGTAACTCGAAGCACGGACTATGGATTAAACAAAGATTGGATAAGGACAAGGTGACGATGCGCGTCGGGAATGGTTCCAAGGTCGATGTGATCGTCATGGGCACGCTACCTCTACATCTACCTTAGAGATTAGTTTTAGACCTGAATAATTGTTATTTGGTGCCAGCATTGAGCATGACCATTATATCTAGATCTTGTTTAGTGCGAGACAATTATTCATTTAAATCATAGAATAATGGTTGTTCTATTTATATGAGTAATATCTTTTATGGTCATGCACCCTTGAAGAGTGGTCTATTTTTGTTGAATCTTGATCGTGATGATACACATATTCATAATATTGATGCCAAAAGATGCAAAGTTGATAATGACAGTGCAACTTATTTGTGGCACTACCATTTGGGTCATATGGTCGTAAAGCTCATGAAGAAACTCCATAAAGATGGACTATTGGAATTACTCGTTTATGAATCATTTGATACTTGTGAACCGTGCCTTATGGGCAAGATGACTAAAACTCCGTTCTCCGAAACAATGGAACGAGCTAATCACTTATTGGAAATAATACATACCGATGTATGCGGTCCGATGAGTGTTGAGGCTAGTGGCGGGTATCATTATTTTCTGGCCTTCACAGATGATTTAAGTAGATATGGGTATATTTACTCAATGAAACACAAGTCTGAAACATTTGAAAAGTTCAAAGAATTTTAGAGTGAAGTGGAGAATCATCGTAACAAGAAAATAAAGTTTCTACAATCTGATCATGGAGGAGAATATTTGAGTTACGAGTTTGGCCTTCATTTAAAACAATGTGGAATGGTTTCACAGCTCACGCCACCTGGAACACCATAGTGTAATGGTGTGTCCAAACGTTGTAACTGCACTTTATTGGATATGGTGTGATCTATGATGTCTCTTACCGATTTACCACTATCGTTTGGGGTTATGCATTAGAAATAGCTGCATTCACATTAAACAGGGCATCGTCAAAGTCCGTTGAGGCGACACCGTATGAACTGTGGTTTGGCAACAAACCTAAGCCGTCGTTACTTAAAGTTTTGGGATGCGATGCTTACGTTAAAAGGCTTCAGCCTGATAAGCTCGAACCCAAATCAGAGAAGTGTGTCTTTATAGGATACCCTAAGGAAACAATTGGGTACACCTTCTACCACAAGACTGAAGGCAAAATCTTTGTTGCTAAGGACGAAACCTTTCTAGAGAAGGAGTTTCTCTCGAAAGAAGTGAGTGGGAGGAAAGTAGAACTTGATGAGGTAATTTTACCTGCTCTCAATTTGGAAAGTAGCTCATCCGAGAAATCTGTTCCCGTGATGCCTACACCAACTTGAGAAGAAGCTAATGATAAAGATCATGAAACTACATATCAAGTTGCTACAGAACCTCATAGGTCAAACAGAGCACGATCTGCACCAGAGTTGTACGGTAATCCTGTTTTGGAGGTCATGTTACTTGTCCATGACGAACCTACAAATTATGAAGAAGCTATGATCAGCCTAGATTACGATAAATGGCTTGAGGCCGTGAAATCTAAGATAGGACCCATGTATGAGAACAAAGTGTGGACTTTGGTGGATCTGCCCGATGACGCTGATGGTAATGTTACTGTTATAAAGCTCGACTCGTTGCAAAAGTTTTTTGACAAGTTCAAGGAGTTGACTACGATGACACTTCCTCACCCGTAGCGATTCTTAAGTCTGTCTGAATCATGTTAGCAATTTCCACATTTTATGATTATGAAATCGAGCAAATGGATGTCAAAACTGCATTCCTTAATGAATTTCTTAAAGAAGAGTTGTATATGATGCAACCAGAAGGTTTTGTCGATTCTAAATGTGCTAACAAAGTGTGCAAGCTCCAGCGATCCATTTATGGACTGGTGCAAGCATCTCGGAGTTGGAATATACGCTTTGATGAGGTGATCAAAGCATATGGTTTTATACAGACTTTTGGAGAAGCCTGTATTTACAAGAAAGTGAGTGGGAGCTCTATAGCATTTCTAATATTATATGTGGATGACATGTTGTTGATTGGAAATGATGTAGAATTTCTGAATAGCATAAAAGGATACTTGAATATGGGTTTTTCAATGAAAGACCTCGGTGAAGCTGCTTATATATTGGGCATCAAGATCTATAGAGATAGATCAAGACGCTTGATAGGACTTCCACAAAGCACATACCTTGATAAAGTTTTGAAGAAGTTCAAAATGGACCAGTCAAAGAAAGCGTTCTTGCCTATGTTACAAGGTGTGAAGTTGACTCAGACTCAATGCCCGACCACTGCAGAATGTAGAGAGAAAATGAAAGTCATTCCCTATGCCTCAGCCATAGGTTCTATCATGTATGTTATGTTGTGTACCAGACTTGATGTGTGCCTTGCTATAAGTTTAGCAGGGAGGTACCAAAGTAATCTAGGAGTGGATCACTGGACAACGGTCAAGAACATCCTGAAGTACCTGAAAAGGACAAGGGATATGTTTCTCATTTATGGAGGTGACAAAGAGCCTGTCGTAAGTGGTTATGTCAATGCTAGCTTTGACACTGATCCGGATGACTCTAAGTCGCAAACCAGATACGTATTTTTATTGAATGGTGGAGCTGTCAGTTGGTGCAGTTCCAAGCAGAGTGTCATGGCGGGATCTATGTGTGAAGTAGAGTACATAGCTGCTTCGGAAGCAGCAAATGAAGGAGTCTAGATGAAGGAGTTCATATCCGATCTAGGTATAATACCTAGTGCATCGGGTCCAATGAAAATCTTTTGTGACAATACTGGAGCGATTGCCTTGGCGAAGGAATCCAGATTTCACAGAAAGACCAAACACATCAAGCGACACTTCAACTCCATTCGAGATTTGGTCAAGGAGGGAGACATAGAGATTTGCAAAATACATACGGATTTGAATGTTGTAGACCGGCTGACTAAACCTCTTCCATGAGCAAAACATGATCAACACCAAGACTCCATGGGTGTTAGATTTATTACTGTGTAATATAGATAATTGACTCTAGTGCAAGTGGGAGACTGGAGGAAATATGCCCTAGAGGCAATAATAAAGTTGTTATTTTATATTTCCTTATTAATGATAAATGTTTATTATTCATGCTAGAATTGTATTAACCGGAATCTTGATACATGTGTGAATACATAGACAAAACAACGTGTCCCTAGTATGCCTCTACTAGACTAGCTCTTTGATCAAAGATGGTTAAGATTCCTAGCCATGGACATCAGTTTTCATTTCAAGAACGGGATCACATCATTAGTGGAATGATGTGATGGACAAGACCCATCCGTTAGCTTAGCACAATGATCGTTCAGTTTTATTGCTATTGCTTTCTTCATGTCAAATATATATTCCTCTGACTATGAGATTATGCAACTCCTGGACACCGGAGGAATGCCTTGTGTGCTATTAAACGTCACAACGTAACTGGGTGATTATAAAGATGCTCTACAGGTATCTCCGAGGGTGTTTGTTGGGTTGACATAGATCGAGATTAGGATTTGTCACTCCGAGTATCCAAGTGGTATCTCTAGGCCCTCTCGGTAATGCACATCATATGAAGCCTTGCAAGCAATGTGACTAATGAGTTAGTTACGGGATGATACACTACGGAACGAGTAAAGGGAGTTGTTGGTAATGCGATTGAACTAGGTATGAAGATACCGAGGATCGAATCTCAGGAAGTAACATGTCGATGACAAAGGGAATAACGTATGTTGACATCGCGGTTCGACTGCTAAAGATCTTCATAGAATATGTGGGAACCAATATGAGCATCCAGTTTCCGCTATTGGTTATTGACCGAAGAGGTGTCTCGGTCATGTCTACATAGTTCCCGAACCCGTAGAGTCTGCGCGCTTAACGTTTGATGACGATATGTATTATATGAGTTATGTGTTTTGGTGACCGAAGATAGTTCAGAGTCCCAGATGAGATCACGGACATGATGAGGAGTCTCAAAATGGTCAATAGGTAAATATTGATATGTTGGAAGGTTATATTCGGACACCGGAATGGTTCCGGAGTGTTTCGGGTATTTTTTGGAGTACCGAGGGGTTACCGGAACCCCCCGGGGGAAGTAATGGGCCTCATGGGCCATAGTGGAGAGGAGAGGCAGGCCACGAGGAGGTGGCGCCCCCCCCCCATGGGGATTCCAAATTGGACTAGGGGAGGGGGCACGGCCCCCCTTTCCTTCTTCCTCTCCCTCACTTTCCCCTTTCCCCTCCGTTGGAAGGAAGGGGGAGCCGACTAGGACTTGGAGTCCTCATAGGACTCCCCCCCATGGCGTGCGCCCTATGGCCGGCCTCCATCCCTCTCCTCCTTTATATACGGGGGCACCTCAAGGCACACCAATTGTTTCTTAGCCGTGTGCGGTGGCCCCCTCCACCGTTTACTCCTCCGGTCATATTGTCCTAGTTCTTAGGTGAAGCCCTGCGCGGATCACATCACCATCACCGTTACCACGCCGTCGTGCTGATGGAACTTATCTACTCCTTCGTACCTCTACTGATCAAGAGTTCGAGGGACGTCATCGAGTTGAATGTGTGCAGAACTCGGAGGTGCCGTACGTTCGGTGCTTGATCGGGTTAATTGAGAAGACGTTCGACTACATCAACTGCGTTAAGCTAACGCTTCCGCTTTCGATCTATGAGGGTACGTGGACACACTCTCCCCCTCTCATTGCTATGCATCTCCTAGATAGATCTTGCGTGAGTGTAGGATTTTTTTTTTGAAATTGCATGCTACGTTTCCCAACACTTATGTCGCCGCTTAACCACCTTCTGCTTATCATCTTGACATGCCCTTGGACGGGTGTCAAATGGATGTGATCTGCTTTCCATCGAGCTGCCACGCACTTAGTGAGAGCCACTTAATCGCCTGGGCTCTCAACACCGCATCGACAAGTGACTGGCGGCGTTATGCGGTGGAGCGGTGGCAACTGGCCTGTGCCTGCCGGGGGCAGGGCTTGCCGGGCCTTCTTGGAGGGGTGTGCGCTTTGGTCTCCAGTCGCTCCGGAGGCACAGCTGGTGTGGTTTGGTTTTGCTTTTGTGTTCTGCATCGAGTCTGTCGGCCTCGCCTGACCAACAGAGGATGCTTTTCTTAGAATCCTCGCCTTGTATGTTGGCTTGGTCTTCTTGATCCGCTCCTTGATCTCACAAAGAGCAGTTTCTCTAGCTCGGCCTTGCGTGGCCTTGACTTGATCTTGTACTGATAGGTTCAGCTACCTTGAAGCAGCTACTCCCCCGGCAAGCCCTAGCCATCGGGGGAGGCTTTTTGTCCGTGCACAAGTAAGAGAAACAAAACACCCCTATTTGTGTACCCCGACAGAAGCCCCCAGACCTGAGCCAAATGATTGCTGGCAATGTTGGGTTAGGCCCCAAAAAGTGCACGGACACGCATCATAGAAATGCTGACAATGCAGTTTTTATTATGATGACCCGTCAATCCCACGTCCACTCCATGCAATTACCGCTGGTTGTGGGGAGGTGGAACAGTAGCCGTTAGTGAGTAATGCGCCTGCGAAAATGGCATCTTCCCAAGAAAGATAGCGAAGATCCAACCCCCGTGCATGTTCCCAATAAAAAGGCAACCGCACAGGGGCGCTGCTCATCCGCACCTGCTCTATCTCCCTTCAGCTTCTTCCTCCCGAATCTTGACCTTTCCGATGGCTTCAGGAAGCTGCCGCCAGCTCCTGACGCCTCCACTGCCGCAAAGACGGTCGTCCCCCTTGCCGACAAGGTTCTTTCTGTCCCAAGAGGCGGCCGGACCTAGCCCTAGGTCGTTCTTGCTGCCGTGCTATCCTGTACTAAGACACAATATGTATCTCGTATTAAGTTCCGTACTGTTATGGTTTTAATGCTTGTCGAACTGATGTCTATATGTGAATGCACGCCATCTGTCGTGGAATTGTCACGGCAGATGCCCTAGCATGAGGACTTAGGTGTGGAGCCATCGCTACAAGGTTAGCTTGAAAGGGTTAAAAAGGGACAAGGGACACAGAGGTTTTTACCCAGGTTCGGCCTCTCACAACGAGGTAAAGGCCTACTCCTACTTTAGGTTGTATTGCTTGGGTTTCGATTACCAGGGGGCGAATACGCTTGACCTAGTTCTCGACTTCTTGTTTATTGCCCTAAACCGCCACCGGGTCACCCCTTTATATACAGTGATGCCCGGTGACTTCTGAGTCGGCGGCTCATACACAACGTGTCCGGCTCGGTGACAGAACTACACTTTCCTTAACATACAAGTTAACATGGCGGTTTACGCCCATGGGCTGCAAGTCTCCTCCGGGTCTTGGGTCTTCAGTAAGCTTGCTTCATGAACTGCCATCTTCAACATCTTCATGGGCCTTCTTGTTATGAACCGCCAGTGGTATGACCCGACCCCTTTTGGGTGGGTCATACCCAATAGTTATATCCCCAACATTAGGCCCCAGGTTGATGTGAACTTGTTCATATCAATCTTCAACGCTTAGAAAAAATCCTTCCTCATATGTCGTTGCGGGATCTTGTAACCCGCCATGATGTCATCTCCTAGAATTGTGCTAACCTGTCGTGACATCACTTCACATTAATATCACACAAGGCCCAAATCGTAATATGCCTTCACTTTTAATGAATCTCCAAAAATCGAGGCGTCTGTGCTGTCACATATCCATTTTTCAGCCTCCTCGATTCCTGTGCATACCACTTATCCTTCTGCCTTATAAATAGGGCCAGGGGTCCCTTTCACTTTCCCCCCTTGCCTCCTCGTCTTCATCCTCTTCCTCACAGCACCTCCAAATGCCCGAGCTCCACCGTCGTCGACCTTCACCACTGCCTCAACCGCGGCCGCTTCATCACCCTGAACGGACTAGAGTTCGTCTGCGCGCCTCCGTTGTTCAACAGCCCTGGTACGTTTTCTTCTTCCCTCACCGTAGATCCCATTAGGGTTTGTGCGAGTTCGTCGGAGTTCATCGCTGCTCTTATCTGGTCTTCCATGTTTCCTGTAAGTTTGATGCACATCTTATGCGACGTTAGCCTTAGAACTCATTTTGGATATTAACACGCCTCATCTCCGTGAGATATGCCATCTGAGCACATGAACTGCTCTGCTGCCGCAACTTAGGTTTAGAATTTCCTCATTATTTGAACCGCGTATATCCAAAACCATGGCATCAATCTGTGAAAGTTGTTTATCCAACACTTAGCAATTTTTCCACTCGTAGATCTGAAAATCGATAACTGTGTGGGCGGCTTAACTCATAAACCGTAACCCGCCAGGTACCAATAGTCCCCTCTTAAGCCGCCAATAGTTTGCCTTCATAACTCCAATGCTATCCTCCGGCTTAACACACTTGCATGTTTTATCATTCTTACCAATGAACCAACAGCCGGCTTAATAGCATAACCTTAAACCGGCAAAAAGTTTCTTTTCAGATCATCAACAATGACTAAGACATTTACTGCATGCAACTGGGTACCATCCCGGGTCACCGAGGAAGATCTGAACAATTTCATTGCCATTGGCACCTTAGCCAAGAAAGAGGACATCCATTGGAGGGTCCCAGGCCTTGAAAATCCTCTTGAGCCCAAGGAAGGAGAAGTAATTGTTTTCACTGACCAGATGATCCGGGGTTTTACCCAGCCCGGCTCAAAGTTCTTCCGTGATGTGCTGCACTTTTTCCAACTTCACCCTCAAGACATTGGGACTAATTATGTCTCCAATATTTGCAACTTCCAAGTCTTCTGTGAAGCTTACCTTCAAGAAGAGCCTAGTGTTGAACTATTTAGAGAGTTTTATTACTTAAATCGTCAAACAAAGTTTACTGATGGGCCCAGTTTGGAACTCGGCGGAGTTTCAATTCACAAGAGAAAAGAAGCCAGTTTTCCTTATGCCAAGCCGCCCAGCCAACCCAAGGACTGGAACCAAACTTGGTTCTATTGCCAAAACACATCTCCAGCAAACGAGAATCCTCTGCCGGGTTACCGTGACCACAAGCTTAGCAACACACATCCACTCCCCCCGCGGATCAGCATGAAGGACCGGGCCAAATATGCACCCACTTTTTCAAAGCTCTGAGCCTTTATGGCTAAGAGTTTAACCGGCATCGACCTTGTTCGGTGCTAGGTCTCCTGGAGGATCTTGCCCTTAGGTCGTTGCCCTAGCTTAATGTGCGAGTACACCACTGCGAAATTCAACTATTTGATGCAGAGATCACTGAAGCCACCAAAGCTTAATTGAATGAAGCCTGGGTAGAGTGAAGTAAAACCAGACTCAGTCCTTACTGCACCTTCAACAAGCCACCAGGTGTAAGTGTTACACACCCTCCTTTCAATTTAAATCATGTTTTCATTAATACTTTCCACTTATGATCATCTGACCTCAACAGGCCGATTCTCCATTTTGGAAGAAGAAGCCGCAAGATAAGCCGGCCAAGCCGACCCGTACCAAGACCAAGGCCACCAAAATGCCTGCTAAGAAGAAGAAGACCGATCCCTCCGAGTTAAACTTGGATGATGATGGTGATGATGATGAGTCGAAGGTAGAACTTGACTCTCTTGGCTCATTTTTGGTACATCTCATTGAAAATGATGGTTATCAGGAGGAAGCCGAAGCCAGCCGTGCGGGTGACAAAGAGGTAATTGTTCTTTCCTCTGGCTCAGAATCTGTGCCAAGCAAGCCGGAAAGTAAGGTTTTCTCATCCTTTGGCTTATTTGGATCCCAACTTTATTTTGAAGAAGCAGCAACATGAAGCTCGCCGCACAACCCGGAACAGCGGAAGCGGGATCCTTTCCTCCGACTTACCGAACACCCCAGCTCCTTGCAAGCGTCGTCTAGAGGTCTCAACAAACTCCGACTTAACTTATCCCAGGGCTGGTCTTTTTCGACAACCTCTTAATCCTTCCAATTCAAATTATCAAGGAATGTCTTATTCTTCCTCTAGCGACTCAACGGGCACTCATGTCCCGGCCTTCTAACCGGTGTCTGGGTAAGACTGTCAAGTCTTTGCTTTCAATTATATACTCAATTGTTGTAGTAACCCTATCTTGTATTTCATTCATAGGGCTATGGCAAAGCCCAGCAATAAGAGGAACGTGACAAAACTCCTGAGAACCCTTCTGAGCTGGAGCAGCAGTCAGCAAAGACCTCCCATCAAGCCCCTGAAGCCATAGTTGATCAACCGTCATTGGTTGATCACAATATTGACATGGACCAGATGGATGTTGATCCAGCCACCACCAATCCGCCAAGCCCCATTAAGCCGCCGAGCCCCATCAAGCCCATTGAAGAAAAGGCTGATGACGTTGTCATTACCGGGCATGGTTATACAGAGCCAGGCAACCCCACTGTCATATCAAAGCACAACACTAAGGAAGAAATTTTCGTTGCTGACAAAGGCCCCACTTCAGTGCCCAAGAGATTCACTCTAGGTACTTGAACCGCCTGTACACAAGCCGTGACTTTGAAGCCGGCTTAGTAAACTTGATGAAGGAGCGCTTTGAGGTAAACACTACAACTCTCTTCATATGAATACACTTCCATTAGCCGCCAAGTTTATTGGGCATGATATAATATAATGTGTTGTAAACTTCAATAGCTTTATAGATCAATTCTAGTAGCCCCCATGGGTCGGTTTATACTCTCAAGATAAACCGGGACTTCCAATAGTAATACTTCAACTTTGCATGTGTAGCCCCCAAGGGCCGGCTTAATCTGTCAAGATGAGTGGGACTTTAAATAATAATGATTTAATTTCACATCTGTAGTCCTCAAGGGCCGGCATAATCTGTCAAGATAAACCGGGTCTCATTACCATATGTGTCCAGAAAATTCAAGCATATAGCCCCCATGAACCGGCTATAGTCATCATATAGCAATCAGGTCATCATAAACTTGTTTTGAAAAAGAGCAAGGTGCATTAGCCCCCAAGTGCCAAGTAAAATACTTGTATTGTGCTTGGGACTTTTAAATAAGATGACTTCAACCCAGCTATTATTTATATCCTGCAGGCTGAACTCACTGTCAAAGACTCCCAAGTCGCCGATCTTCAAGAAAACATCAAGTCTTAGCAATCTGAAACCTCCAAGGCTAAAACAGAACCGACCACTGCCTTGGCAGAGATAGAAAAGCTGAAGAAAGACTTCAAGGCCGATCAAGCCGGCTGGGAGATAGAGAAATCAGCTCTTTGAAAAGAGTAGAGGATGCCGAAGCGGCTCTTGAGCCGGTGGCTGAAGAGCTCCCCGGCTTAAAACATCAAGTAAATGTCATGACTACTGCCATCTTTGGTAAGTAACGTCATCTCAATTATTTGCTTCCAATGCATTGTAATCACTATGCATCCGGCTTATAGAATTTCTTGATGACACAGGCTCCAGAATTACCCACCTTGGCTCAGATATGTGCAAAAAAATTGAAAGCCACCTACACCCTTGTAGAGCAATTATACTCTGGCGTGCAACGAGCTATTTGTACAGCTGCTCATAAGAAACAACCGCCAACCCTTAGCAAGGAAACTTTAGAGACACTATTTGTGCTGCCCCTGCGGATTGAGGAACTTAAGTAATCAGCTGCCAGAGCCAATGCTCTCACCGCGCTAACCCGGGCTAAAGCCTGGCAAGCGGATCTTGAGTCAGCAAACTGGACTAACGGCTGCCCCAGCGTGAAAGAGGATGGGTCTCCCTTCATGTCGGTGTACTAGAGTAGGGGTACCCTAGTATCCCGAACTTGTGCACGGGCAATCGCAGCACCCCGCGGCAAGGCTTGCCGAGTGACCGCCAAGGTCCTCCGTGGTTCCTTTGGAGCCATTCAAGAACAAAGTATTCAAGCCAAGGAGACAAGGCCCCGGTAAGAGGAGCTTGCCGGGAAGGCCAACCCAGGCATCTCAAGGAACTTGCCACGACGCGCCACGCGTCCCGGCGAGGCCCGGTGAGCGACAAGCTTCCCGACGCGACAAGACAACGACCGCGGCAAGGCGCTTGCCGTGGCAAGCTACCACTCTGTACCCGCGCTCCAGCACATCCACCAACGTGTCGCCTCAGGACCTTTCGGTAGCAGCGTGGCAAGAGGTGTGCAGCCGGCGGTCTTGTGTGGCTAGCGGCGCTGACAAGATTGCCATCGTGGCAAGCGGTGGCGTCCCTGACGGTCCCTTTTTGCACTATTTGGGCGACGCAGATGGGCATTTAATGCCTTTGCCCCTGCCGTCAGGGTTAGGTATGATACACGTACAGGTAGTTGTACCAACCGCAACACCTTTCCAATTTTACCCTTGTCTACGTTGCCACCTGTCGGTGACCCCTTGAGCATATAAAAGGAGGCCCATGCGTAGCGAGGGGGGGTTGGAAGGCGAAAAACACTCACGCTCGGTCTCATTAGCAGCTAGTGTGTCAGAGCACTCAGCGCCCCGAGCAAGAACTCAATACACTCGGACATGCAGCAAGAGGAGTATTATCTCTCGGAGAGCTCCAAAGCTGGGTAAACCGCTCGTGTGCCGCCTCGATCCGCTCTTGTGCGACCTCCGCCCCGCCAACCGAAGGGGCTCGGTCCGCCGGTCCCATAGGTGTTCGTGGATCAGTTTCCCCAGCATCTTTGGCGCGCCAGGTAGGGGGCGTCGAGGCTGTGTGAACCTGATCCGGCGTTCACACAAGCTAGATCTTCATCTTCTTCATCGACATGCCACCGAAGAAGAAGGCTTTGAAGGCAGCTGTTCCGTCCGCGTCGATCCCACCACCACCGGAGCAAACGGGTGGTGGGGTAGACGCCGGCGGAAGAACATGCATCGACGAGGGAGCTCACGGTGCTTCCAGGTCCAAGGACAAGGCTGCGCAGACTTCGGCGTCCGTACATGCACCGCACCCATCTCAGGAGGCGCGGGACCGACAGCGTCATGGTACTCACGGTACCATACGTTCGTTGGACCAAGATCAAGCCGGTGGGTCTTGGGGTGCTCAAGACCAGCATGCACGCCAACATGCTGGCATGAGACACGGTCGCCTGGACAGGATACTGCTCCTTCTAACATAGTTAGAAGTCCGAGCATATCCCGCTCCTCGCACCGTTCACCACTGCCACCCACCACTCCAGCAGAAGCTTTGGCGCGAGCTCAACTGCTCCTGGATTACCCTCCAACGGCAGACAAGATCGACGAATGGAGGGCCACCATTCAGAGTCTCATCGACTTCGCCAACGGCGACACCCCACGGCAGCCGAGTACATCGCAGCCACGGCAAGATTGCCAGGCACGAGCCGATGGCGACAAAACCGGTGGGGGTGCAACCACCATGCACTCTCCACCTCGAAGGCCAAGATCGCCGACTCGCCGGATCTACCTCGACAGCGACTCCACTGCATCATCAGATCCACGAGCTCGTCGCGATCAGCGCCAAGTTCTTCACGAACGACCGCAAGAAGACGCTCGTACTCGCATCGAGCGCCAAAGAGAAGCGTGGCGTCAATCGGACCAGCGCGCTGGGCCCTCTGTCGACATGCATGCGCCAGGGGAACCAGGCGACTTGCCGTACGCGGTAGGTTGCCCTGCGTTCACTCGTGAGCTGCGGCAAGTCGATGGCCCAAAGACGAAGAATTTCAAGCCAGACGTACCAGAGAAGTACGACGGCAAGTCGCATCCGTCGGTGTTCCTCAGCATCTACACCATCGCGGTGCAAGCTGCCGGGGGCGGGAGGACAAGATCCTTGCCAACTACTTCCCGCTGGTGCTCAAGCCCAATGTCAGGTCCTGGCTCATGCACTTGCCGGATAACTCCATATCCTCTGGGTAGACCTATGCTATCGGTTTGTCGGCACCTTACTGATGACCACAAACCTCATGGCCAAGAGAGCGACCTTCATCGCGCGCCCGGAAGGAAGGAGAGCCCTAGCAAGTACATTCAGAGATTCAGCCATGTACGGCACAACATCCCGGATGTCCACCCGCCGCGGTCATCGGTAGCGTTCCATCGAACGTCTTGAAACCGCGAGATCGTGAGGAGATGGCGATGTGCAAGATCAAAGACGTCAGTGAGCTATATGCCCTAGCCGACAAGTGTGCACGTGCTGAGGAAGGGAGGAAACTCCCCGGAGAGAATACAGGAGCAAGAGGATCTGACAGCGAGGATGCTGCCCTGGCAAAGAAAAATTGGCGGCGGAACAACAGGAAGAAGAAAGGCAAAGATGTGCTAGTCGTTGAGCAGTCCGGCAACGGAGGTGGCGCCAAGAAAGCCAAAGCCGGTAGCTCCGGCAAGGAGATTGCCGCATGCACCAACTGCCAGGATGTGGCGGTCGCCGACAAGTAGGACGGCACCAACAAGCAGTACTGCAAGATCCACCGCACCAAGGGCCATGACCTCCAGAGCTGCAAGAAGGTCCAGCAGCTTGTCGAGCAGCAAAAGGCTGAGTACGAGCGACGCGACAAGGAGAAGGCCCAAGAAGGTGCTGGAGGATCCAGCAAGAAACGCCCGCCGAGGAGGACGCGCAGAAGAAGGCCAAGCGGCGGCAAGGAGACAGACCTCCCCGCGGCCGCGACAAGGATGAAGATGACGACGACGATGAAGATATGGATGATGACGAGACCGGTGAGCAGGAGTTCCAGAAAGCCACAGAGGTCCTGTGCGTTGATGGCGGTGCTTCTCTGCATACTTCACACCGCCAGCTCAAGCAGTGGGTGCGGGAAGTCAATGCGGCGGAACCACCCGTCGAGTCACGCAAGCCTCTGAAATGGTCCAGCACGCCTATCATCTTTGATATTGAGGACCACCCTGATCGCATAACTGCGGTCGTGTGCTTGCCAATGTTGGTTTCACCAACTATCCGCAACCTCAAGGTCACTAAGATGCTAGTTGACGGCGGGGCCGGCCTGAACCTGATCTCCTCCGCGGTACTCCAGAAACTCCAGATCCCTGACAGCGAGCTCGAAGAGACCGGCACATTCCAAGGAATCAATCCGGGAAGGAGCAAGCCGAAGGGAAAGATCACGTTGCCGATGACATTTGACAGCGAGTTGAACTTCAGGACTGATAGGGTCACTTTTGACGTTGCTGACTTTCCATTACCTTACAATGGGATACTCGGTCGTCCAGCACTCGCCAAATTCATGGCAGCCTCTCACTACGCATACAACATGCTGAAGATGCCAGGCCCGATAAGTGTCATCTCGTCCTGGCGACAAGAAGGATGCTCTTATCTGCGCCGACAAGATCTACCGGGAAGCAGCAGCCGCAACAGATCGCAAGTCACTTGCCGTTGAAGCTCCCGGGGGGAAGAAGAAGACCAAGTCCGGCAAGAGTGCGGATGCCCACTCCGGCAAGCGCACCTCTTTGGAGTGCTGCGCTACCGTCGAGGACGCACCATCGAGCTCCACCGGCAAGCATAAGAAGGCAATGGCAGCTCCGCCAGAGACCAAGAAGGTATACGCCAAGGAGGACGGCACTAGTGGTACCTTCACCATCAGTGCCACTCTCGACCCTAAATAGGAAAGCGGCGCTGCTTTCCTCGCGGCGAACGTCGGCGTGTTTGCGTGGCAACCATCTGACATCCCCGGTGTTCCCAGGAAAGTAATCGAGCACCATCTTGCCGTCTGTCCTCATGCGTGGCCCATCAAGCAGAAGGACAGGAAACAAGCAGTGGAGCGCCAAGAATTCATCGCAGAAGAAATTAAGAAATTGGAAGCAGCAGGCCTTGTCAGAGGAGTGCTCCATCCTACGTGGTTGGCCAATCCTGTGGTCGTGCGCCAGGCAAACGGGAAATGGAGGATTTGTATTGACTTTACCGATGTTAATAAAGCTTGTCCCAAAGACCCATTTCCCATACTGCGCATTGACCAGATTGTTGACTCCACGGCTGGATGTGACTTGCTTTCATTTCTTGACGCATATTCAGGATACCATCAGATCTTCATGGCAGAAGAGGATGAGGAGAAGACCGCATTCATCACTCCATGTGGCACATACTGTTTTATACGGATGCCTTTTGGTTTAAAGAATGCTGGTTCAACATTTGCAAGGGTAGTCCATGACGCTTTTGAGCCGCAAATACACAGAAATGTGGAAGCCTACATGGATGACATAGTGGTCAAGAGCAAGGACAAGGCAACTCTGATTCAAGATTTAGGCGAAACCTTTGCAAATCTGCGCAAGATCAACCTCAAGCTTATCCCCGAGAAGTGTGTGTTTGGAGTCCCCTCCGGCAAGCTTCTCGGGTTCTTCGTCATCTCAGCCGGGAATTGAAGCCAATCCCGACAAGATCAAGGCCATTGAGTAGATTGAAGCACCAAAGCGCGTCAAGGATGTACGAAGACTTGCGGTTGCGTGGCTGCTCTCAGCGAGTTTATCTCTAGGTCTGCTGGCAGCGCCGCGTTTTCAAAATATTGAAAAAGGCAGGTCAATCAAATGGACTGGAGCGGAAGCTGCGCTGCGCAGACTTAAAGAGATACATCCTCCACTCCAACACTTGTCGCACCTAAGCCACAAGAGAAGTTGCTGCTGTATATAGCGGCAACCAATCAAGTGGTTAGTGTTGCGTTAGTAGCGGAGAGGAGGCGGATGATGAGCCAAACAACCACGGCGGATGCATCCAGCAACAAGCGGGGACTTCACCGACAAGCTCTGGTCCCGACAAAGATGGATCTGCAGCGTAGCGTGAGGAGATCTGAAGAGAATGGTGCAACGCCCAGTTTACTTTGTCAGTTCCCTTCTGCAGGGGGCTAGGTCAAGGTATTCTGGTGTGCAGAAATTGCTTTTCAGCCTTCTCATGGCCTCGAGAAAGCTGCGCCATTACTTCCAAGCACATGAGATCACAGTTGTCACTCGTTTTCCGCTGAAGAGGATACTGCAGAATCCAGAAGCAATAGGCAGGATTGTCGAGTGGGCCTTTCGAACTATCAAGCTTTGGCCTCAAGTTTGAGAGCACTTCAACTATCCAAAGCGAGCATTGGCAGAATTCATAGCAGAATGGGCGCCAACACCGGATGAAGAAATTCGAAGCGAGCATCCCGTCAAGGAAGCAAGCAAAGAGGGCTGATGTACTTTGATGGTGCCTTCTCGCTGCAAGGCGCCGGTCTTGGCGTGCTACTTGTTGCGCCCACGGAGAGCACCTCAAGCACGTAGTCGGATGCACTTTCCCAAGGAGCAAGCAACGAACAATACCGCGAGTATGAAGGTTTGCTTGCGGTCTCGAGATCATGGCAGAACTTGGGATCAAGAAGCTCATCGTCAGGGGTGACTCGCAGCTTGTCGTCCGCCAAGTGAACAAGAATTATCAGAGTCCGTTGATGGAAGCTTACGTTGATGAAGTGAGAAAGTTAGAAGAGCACTTTGACGGCCTACGGATGGAACATGTTCCAAGAGCTCAGAACGACATTGCTGATGACCTGTCGAAGTGCGCCGCACTTAAGTTACCTGTGGAACCAGGGATCTTTGTGCTCAAACTGACTCAACCGTCTCTAACGCCATCAACAGGACAGAGCAAGAAGAGGAAGTTGATTTCTGGTGACTATTTTCCGGCAGAGCTCCCCGAAGCCGCCGCCAAGAAGGTCCCCAAGATCAACACCAAGGGTGCTGAGGAGCAGTCTGCTCCGGCAAGCCCTAGGGTTTGTTCCGTTGAAGCAGACGCTCCCGACAAGTTTTGCTCCGACAAGCTTGCCGGGGAACGTCAAGCTCCGGATGAGCCGCGGGTTCTCGCCGTAGAAGCGGATGTTCCCACAGCAGCAGATGTGCCTTTAGTCCTTGTTGTCGAGCCGCAAGCTCCAGCATGGGCACAACAGATTGTTCGTTTCCTTCAGATAGGAGAACTTCCCGGAGAGCAAAAAGAAGCGGAAAGAGTAGCCCGGGAGTCAAGTATGTACCAGTTTGTCGACAACACACTGTACAGAAGAAGACTCAACGGTGTGAAATTGAAGTGTATTCATCGGGAAGACGGACAAAAGCTGTTGGCAGAGATACATGGAGGCATATGTGGTCACCACATTGGCGCAAGAGCGCTTGCCGGCAAAGCATTCCGCAAGGTTTCTTTTGGCCGACAGCCCTCCAAGATGCAACTGCACAAGTAACCAAGTGTGAAGCATGCCAGTTCCATTCCACACAGATACACCAGCCAGCTCAAGCTCTCCGGACGAACCCTTTATCCTGGCCATTTTCGGTCTGGGGGCTCGACATCCTCGGCCCCTTTCCCCGAGCTGTCGGGGGCTTTGAGTACTTGTACGTTGCAATCGACAAGTTCACAAAGTGGCCGGAAGTGGAAGCAGTGAGGAAGGTGACGGCACAGTCAGCAGTCAAGTTCTTCAGGTCGATTGTTTGCCGCTTCGGGATCCCTAACAGGATCATCACCGACAACGGCATGCAATTCACGAGCCGCACCTTCATGCAGTATGTCCAAGATCTTGGCGCCAAGGTCTGCTTCGCTTCTGTTGCTCATACGAGAAGCAACGGTCAGCGGAGAGGGCAAATCTTGAAGTCTTGCGGGCTCAAGACCAGGACTTTCGGCGAGGCTGCGCAAGTGCGGAAAGAACTGGATCAAGGAGCTGCCGGTGGTTCTTTGGTCGATCAGGACGACGCCAAATCGAGCCACTGGCCAGACACCTTTCGCTCTGGTCTATGGAGCAGAGGCAGTTCTCCCCACGGATCTCATATACGGGTCACCTCGAGTGCTCGCTTATGATGAGCTTGAGCAAGAGCAGCTGCGACAAGATGACGCGCTGCTCCTTGAGGAGGACCGTCTTCAGGCCGCTGTACGAGCTGCTCGATACCAGCAAGCTTTGCGCCACTACCATAGCCGCAAAGTTAATGCCAGAAGTCTCGAGGAAGGAGACCTTGTTCTTCGGCGCGTTCAGACCGCCAAGAATTCCAACAAGTTGACACCGAAGTGGGAAGGCCCTTACCGGGTGAAACGAGTCACTAGGCCTGGCGCTGTCCGCCTTGAGACCGAAGATGGCATTCTGGTGAGCAACTCCTGGAACATTGAGCATCTTCGTAAGTTTTACCAGTAAGGCGCGGTTGCTAGAACCTGTTCCGGCAACCACCTTTTGTACAAGTCTTGCCGCTGTTGCATGTAATCCTTTGTACAAAGCCGGGCGCAGACCCCGTGCATAAGTAAAGCTCGTGTGCTCCGCATATCTTGTCAATTTCATGCTTTCTATTTTTTGCATGTGTTATCTGACACTTTGTGCAGCGCCTACCCCCGGTAAGCAATAACGAGCCATAAGGCTCCATATCTTTATATTCTCTTCTTTCTCTTTCTCGAAGAAAGGAAGGTTCCCTCGCCCACAAGTTTGCCAGGGGGAAAGGAGAAGATAATGGTGTGGACCAGGCGTCGTTCAAGAAAGTTTCACTTTACCAGGAAGCAAACTACAGAAAAGCGACAGGAAAAGGAGAAAACGGGCGGCCTAATCTACGCGATCGCCCTCAACCCTCTTGATCCCGCTCACCTTGTCCACAATGGGTGCGACAAGGGTCTTAAGCGCTTCCAGATCAGCTTCCGGCAGCAAGATCCTGAGGACGTTGGTGAGGTTGAGGCGTGGGTTGCGGAAGGCCACCTTCACCAACACCTTTTGAAGAGCTCCCGCGCAGATCTTGCGTGACTCGTCGGCCAGCTGCTTTGGCATCTTCTCCCGGAGTCCCTGGAGGGCCGTCGCCACGCCTTTGAAGAACAAGGTGAGCTTGGCGCTAGGTTGGAGGTTCTCATCGGAGGAATACCCAAGATCCTCCATCCCCAGCTGCGCCAGCTCCCTATCAATGGATGCGGCAACATCCACGAGACTCTCCGTCCAGTGCTCCACATTCTCCCTAAAAGTGTTCTGGGTGGCAGCAGCACTCGCCAGCAGCGCTTCTTCGGGCTTGATCTTCTCCTTCAAGGCCACCTCCTGCTCCCTGGCGCCGTCCAGCGTCTTGGTCAAAGTAGTCAGCTTCAACTCAAGATCTGCGTTGGAGTCCTTGGCAGCACTAAGCTCCTTGCCCTTCTCGGCGAGACAACCCTGCAGCTCGCCAAGGGTGTAGGCGTCCTTCTCGCGCTCACGCTTGAGCGCGGCAAGCTCTTCACGGCTCGCCTTGAGATCGGCCTCCAGCTGCGCCACCTTCGTCTCCAGATCCTTCTTGGCGGCCTCGGCAGCTGCGGCAGTATCCTCTGCTTGCTTGAGAGCCCCGCCGAATGTTTGCTCGCGCGCAGCAAGCTCCTCCTCGTGGCTGTCAAGGTTGACCTTCCGTTGCGCCAACTCGCCCTCCCGCGCGGACAGCTTCTCGGCGGCAAGCCGCTGTTGCTCTTCAACTTCAGCCCTCTCAAGGAGGAAGGCTTTCCGCTCCTCGGCGAGTTGCTCCCGCTCCTCTGCCAGGGACCGGAGAGCTTCCTGGTTATGACCACGGAGCTCCTCCGTGCGCTTCTCGATGTCCACTCCCGCCTTCGCGACAAGCGCTTCTCGGGATTCCAGCTTGGCTGTCGAGCGCGGTAGAGCGACACCAGCTTCCGCAGCAGTCGCTCCTCCTCAGACTCGCCGCTGCTGCTGCTCGGCGCATCAACCAGTGTCAGCCCAGCAGAGGTGAGCACCTCTCCATCCAAGATTTCTTCTTCGACCGGCGCCCTGGAGCTTGATGCCCAGGGGAGCTTGATGAAGACGCCATCGCCGGCCTTCAAATAGGCGCCGGGCTGGGGCTCTTGAACTGATCTTTGCGTGGCGGAGGATCGGCGGTCGGCGTAGCGCCTGGCGCTCCTGCGGCCTCGGGGCCGTCAGTATGATCGCCAGACCCCTCGCCAGCTTTTGCGGTGGTAGCTTTGGCGGCCTCTTCGCCAGCGGGATCATCAGCGCCAACTACTTCTTCGATGGCAGCGGCGTCGTCGGTATTGCCGCGCGCGTTCTCCTCGCCGGCAACCTCGGTCTCTATCGGCTCCGTGGTAGAGGGATCTGACGGCCGAAAAAAGGAGAAAAGTCAAGCAAATATCCAAAAAGAAAATCAGAAGAAGAAGAACCCAAGGGAAGCTTTCAAGCAAGAGGATTACCTGTACTGGGTTCTACCGTCGTGGTCTCCGCCACCGGGGGGTCGCTGGTGCTGTCCCTTGCCGGAGAACTCTCCCTTGCCGGAGACTTCTCCCTTACCTTAAAATTTTCCCTTGCCGGAGAACGCTCCCTTGCCGGGGAACCCTCCCTTGGCGGTATAGTCGAAGCAGATGGCATGTCGGGGCCGGCTTCCGAGCGCTCCTGGTGAGGCTGCTCTGCTCCTACACAAACCAATAGTCAGATGTCAGCAAAGAAAGAGCACCCATGCGCGCCTAACAGCGGGAAGTAAACATATACTTACGCTGGGGGCTGTGCTGGGCTGCTTTGAGGAATAGTTGCCGGGTCCGGCAAGGTGGTCTCGGACACACCCCCCGCTGTCGCGGTGGGTTCGTCCTCGATGACAATCACCGGGACCTTGGCTCTCTTCGCCGCTCTCTAGGCCAGAGTCCTGAAAAGGAATGGGTTTGGAGTAAAGCAAATCAGATACAAGACAAAACAGCAAGAATTGAAGAATTACTCGTACAGCAAAGAATCCTACTCTTCTTCTTCCTCGTCGGAGCTGAGCGAGGAGAGGTCAAAGTCTGGCTCACCTCCGGCGCGACGAGGCGGAGGAGTAAGTTCCCTTAGCCGCTTGGCGGGGGCAGTGGCGGTGGTCCGGGAGGACCCCGCTCCAGTTGCCGCAGCGGCGTGAGGTGCTCCCGCGGCAACAGTGCTTGCCACGGCGGAGCGTGTGAAAGCACATTTGCTCCCTAGGTGGTTTTGGTAATTAATGACAACATACTCTGTGGTTGGACTAATGCTTTTAACAAGTATGTTTCAGGAAAGTCAACCACTCTGGCATGGCAAAAGGATTAGAGAGGTGAACCCCTAAGATGCTAAGGAAAACATTGGCAAAAGCTCAAGACTCCATTTTTGGTTTAGTGATCCAAGATCACATTGAGTCCATAGGAAAGCCAATACTATTAAAAGGGATGAGGTTATGATGATGATCTGGTTGCTCTAAAGTGCTTAGTGATTTATCTCTCAAACAATCAGCAATCTTTCATTCCAACATAAACTCATAAGTAATCTCGGTCCCACCGATTCCAAACCCACCACACCGAGATGAACCACCTCACCATATAGCCAAAACCCTAGAATCTCGGATTTTCCGATTCCAAACTCGGTCATTCGAAAATGGTGTTGCCAACCTTCAGAACCTACAGACTCAAATCGGTGTCACCGAGATGAGAAAGTCGGTCCCACCGAGATTGGCAAACCCTAGACTTTGGAAGAATCGGTCTAACCGAGATTGTATTTTCGGTCCCACGAAAATCCCAACGTTCACAAGATTTGAACTTTCGGTCCCACCGAGTTGTCAACTCGGTCCGACCGAGATTGCTCAAATGTGTGTAGCGGTTGGATTTTTGTGGAGGCTATAAATACCCTCCACCTCCTCTTCATTCGTGGAGAGAGCCATCAAAGAACTACCACTCCTACCTTACATTTACGAGAAGAAAACTACCTACCCTTGTGTTGAGATCAAGTTGCTCCACTCCCACCATATGAAACTTGATTTCTAGTCTTTCCAAGTTGCTTTCCACTCAATCCCTTCCTCCACCACAGCCAAATCGGTGAGGAGAGTTGAGTGTTGGGGAGATTATCATTTGAAGCACAAGAGCAAGGAGTTCATCATCACCAACCCCATCTATTACCTTTTGGAGGTGGTGCCTCCTAGATTGGTTAGGTGTCGCTTGGGAGCCTCCGTCATGATGTGGAGTTGAACCAAGGAGTTTGTAAGGGCAAGGAGATCGCCTACTTCGTGAAGATCTACCCGAGTAAGGCTAGTCCTCCGTGGGCGTAAGCCATGATGGCATAGACAAGGTTGCTTCTTCGTGGACCCTTCGTGGGTGGAGCCCTCCGTGGACTCATGCAGCCGTTACCCTCCGTGGGTTGAAGTCTCCATCAACGTGGATTGACGATAGCACCACCTATCGGAACCACGAGAAAAATCTCCGTGTCTCCAATTGCGTTTGCTCTTCACAATCTCTCACTTACTTTTCATGCAATTTACTTTCCGCTGCCCTCTACTCTAGAATTGCATGTTTAGTATGTTGCTCGACTTGTATGCATGATGCTTGACTTGTTCTTCATTGAGAATGTACTATGAACTTATGCTAATCAAAAGGCACAATCTTTTATCTTGTCGAGTTGTCTAATCACCCCCCCTCTAGACACTCTTGCCTTCAACGATCCTACAATTGGTATCAGAGCCTTGGTCTCCATTGCTTTGGTTTGCACACCATTGGAGGAAGATGGACGTGTCTACGTTTGGGAGTGTTAGTCATAGAGTGCCTATTCTTGATGGAGTGTCCTATAACTCGTGGAGGATTGAAATGCTTGCTATCTTTAAGATATACAACTTGCGCAAATATGTTGAAACCCCATATGTACCACCATTTGATCCCTTGCACCCTACTGTAGATGAAGAGCTTGATTTGCTTCGTAACCTTAGAACTGTCAATCTTATCATTAGAGGGTTGCCTGATAACTTGCTTGAGCTTGTCACGAACTTTGAGTGCGCCCATGCTATGTGGAAGTTCTTGGAAGAACTTTATCCGGACTACTCGTTGAGAGGTCTTGATGAAATTCTATACAAGACTGTTGAATTTGATATGTTGCGCCCCAAAGATCCTAACTTTGATAAATGCTTCTTTGAGCTGCGTGATCTTATGAAAAAGAAGGGTGATCCCGGTTTTATAAATGTTCGAATAAGAAATGCTCTTGTTTTGCATTCTGATGACTATTATCACGTTGATAAAACTGATGCAAGTCATTGTCAAATTGACCTAGGTATTGATGATGAATTATCTATGGGTCAATATGATGATGAGCATGAGCATGATGACGATTCGGACACCGAGCTAGACAAGATCATGAAGAGTCTCAATCTAATGGCAAATATGAGAGACTACATATCCGGTGGCAAACAATGGATTCTCGATAGTGGATGCACCGATCACATGACCGGAGATGAAGACATGTTTCGAGAGCTTGCAAAGAACGATGGTCCACGCAAGTATGTGACTTTTGGAGACAACTCAAGGGTAAGGTACTTGGCCTTGGTAAGGTGGCCATATCTCATGATAGCTCCATTAAAAATGTCATGCTTGTTGAATCACTTGGATACAATTTACTTTCCGTGTCTAGATTAGTGACTTTGGATACAATGTGCTATTCACCAAAGTAGATTGCCAAGTTTTTCAGAGTGACAATCATAACATGGTCTTCTTGGCATTCGAGAGGTGACCTATACATTGTCGATTTCACTAAGAAAGCTCAACCTAGAACTTGCTTTATTGCTAAATCTGCAAAGGTTGGCTTTGGCATAGAAGGCTTGGACATGTTGGTATCTGAAATTTAGATAAGCTAATCAAAGGTGATCACATTCTTGGTGTTAAAGATGTTTTCTTTGACAAAGATAGACTCTGCGGTGCATGTCAAGGGGAAAACAGGTTGGAGGAAGTCATCCGTGAAGAATATCATGACCACAAGGAGACCGCTTGAGCTTCTTCATATGGATCTCTTGGTCCCAATGCTTACAAAAGCCTTGGTGGTAACTCCTTTGGTCTAGTTATTGTTGATGATTTTTCTAGATTTACGTGGGTATTTCTACTTGATGACAAATCGCGAGTTGGAAAATCTTCAAAACCTTTGCTAGAAAGGCTCGTAATCAATTTGAGGTGAAGATCAAGAAGGTTGGAGTGACAACGGAACGGAGTTCAAGAACGCCCATGTAGACTCCTTTCTCGATGAAGAAGGAATCCTACATGAGTTCTCAGCTACGTACACACCTCAACAAAAGCGGAGTTGTTGAGAGGAAGAACCGAGCAGCTCATTGAGATGGCGAGGACAATGCTTGCGAATACAAGACACCAAAACACTTTTGGGGTGAAGCCGTTGAGACAGCTTGTCATGCCATCAACAGACTTTTATCTTCACAAGCTTCTCGGCAAGACTTCATACGAGCTCCTTACGGGTAACAAACCCCAAGTGGGATATTTTCGTGTCTTTGGTTCAAAATGCTATATTCTTGATAAGCATCGTCGGTCTAAATTTGCTCCTAAAACTCATGAAGGCTTTTTCCTCGGTTATGGATCAAACTCTCACACCTACCGTGTCTACAATAATTTCACTCGAAAGGTTGAAGAGGCGGTAGATGTGAAGTTTGATGAATCTAATGGCTCATAAGTAGAGCAAATGCCTATTGATGTAGGAGACAAGGACCCATCGGAAGCCATTCAAGATCTATCCATTGGAAAGATTCGTCCCATGGAAGTGAAGGAGAGTACCTCATCTACATATGTGGAGCCCCCTACCTCACGGCAAGGTGAACCTCAAGGCAACATGGAGGCTTCCACAAGTGGAACTCACCAAGATGAGGAAGTGCGACAAGAAGATCCACCACAACCTCCTTCTCCACCACCTCAAGACAACACCAACAACACAGATGAAGAAGAAGATGAGGATGATGAGGAAGCTCAGCCACGGCCACGACAAAAGCTATCCCGAGTTCGAGAAAGAGTCAAGAAGGACCATCCCGTGGAACAAATGATGAATGACATCGACTCCGGGAGAATCACTCGCTCTAAAACTCGTTTAGCTAACTTTTGTGAGCATTACTCATTCATCTCAAGTCTTGAACCTATGAAGGTAGAAGAAGCGCTTGAGGACCGGATTGGGTGAATGCTATGCATGAAGAGCTGCACAACCGAGAGGAACAACGTTTGGTCATTGGTAGAGAAGCCCAATGATGACCAAAACGTCATTGGAACCAAATGGGTGTTTCGGAACAAGCAAGATGAAGATGGACAAGTCATCCGCAACAAGGCTCGTCTCGTAGCACAAGGTTACACACAAGTCGAAGGTATGGACTATGGTGAGACCTCGCCCCGTTGCTAGACTTGAGTCCATTCGCATTCTTCTTGCTTATGCCAACCACCATAACATTACTCTCTATCAAATGGACATTAAAAGTGCTTTCCTAAATGGTGAAATTGAGGAGGAAGTATTTGTGAAACAACCTCCGGTTGTGAATCCTAAAAAGCCTAATCATGTTTACAAATTGCACAAAGCTCTTTACGGTCTTAAACAAGCCCCTAGAGCTTGGTACAAATGTTTGACTAGCTTTCTTCTTGAAAAAGGATTTGAAATTGGTAAAATTGACTCAACGCTATTCACAAAAGGGTTGACGGAGAACTATTTGTGTGCCAAATATATGTCGATGATATTATCTTTGGATCAACTAACCACGATTTTAGTGAGAAGTTTGGGAAGCTTATGTCGAGAAGTATGAGATGTCCATGATGAGTGAACTCAAGTTCTTCCTTGGGTTGCAAATCAAGCAATCTAAGGAGGGTACTTTTGTCTCACAAACCAAGTACACTAAGGATCTCTTCAAGAAGTTCAACATGCAAGAGAGCAAAGGTATGAGAACCCCATGCCTACTAATGGACATAATGACTTGACTAAAGATGGAGAACACTGTTGATCAAAAGGTATATCGATCCATGATTGGTTCTCTACTATATCTCTGTGCTTCTCGTCCGATATAATCTTGAGTGTATGCATGTGTGCTCGATATCAAGCTGCTCCTAAAGAATGTCATCTTAAAGCTGTTAAAAGAATTGTGAGATATTTGATACACACACCTAACTTTGGCATTTGGTATCCTAAGAGGGCCTCTTTCGATCTTGTTGGCTACTCCGACTCGGACTATGCGGAGACAAGATAGATAGAAAGTCAACTTCGGTACATGTCAATTTCTTGGTCGATCCCTTGTGTCTTGGTCATCCAAGAAACAAAACTCGATATCATTATCTATCGCAGAAGCAGAATATATTGCTGCTGGTTAGTGTTGTGCTCGATTGCTATGGATGAAACAAATGCTTAAGGACTATGGGATACATGCTAAACATGTTCCTTTGCTTTGTGACAACGAGAGTGCAATTAAGATTGGACACAATCCGTGCAACACTCTCGCACAAAACACATTGAAGTTAAATCACCATTTTATTCGTGATCATATTGCTAAGGGTGACATTGATCTTAAGCATGTTCAGACCGACAAACAGCTTGCAGATATCTTCACAAAACCACTTGATGAGAAAGTATTTTGTCGCTTGAGGAGTGAGTTGAACATCATTGATGCTTCAAACTTGGAGTGAAAACTCCATTGATGCATGCAAGGCATGAGCCTAATTGACTAATCCTTGATACCTCTCTTATGATGATGATCATATATCTTGGATACATTTGCCCCCTTGTATTGCATCTAACTCCTTGCAGGTACTTGGATGGTCTACATTCTACAAGATTATAACACTCACTCAAATCATGAGTAATCTTGTCATTAACCAAGTATCTAGCTCCTTGGGATGTTGAGTTCAAGGAACAAAATTCTACATATCCTTTTGACACCATATACTTCTAGAACTTCACTCATGTCATATTGGATATTCTTGAGTATTTCCTTGCTTGCCTAACCCATGTAGGAAGATGAACTACACACTTGAAAAAATGATGCTCCAACTTCACATCCTATGAGCATCAACATCAAGTTCACCTACATGAGAACAAGCAACAACAAGCCCAAGGTATGTCTTTCACATCTTGAAGAAGCTTTGCTCAAAGACATGAGAACAAGCAGCTTCAAAGATGTGATCACATCAAATGCTTAATCGAAAAATGGTAACCCCATTTTGAGCTTAAGCGATGAGTATGACCTATGATCAAATGTTCTCATTTGACTCCTAAGTCATTATACTCAAACATAGGTGACTTTGTCGCGACCCTATCTAGATGAAGTACATATGTTTTGGAGTTTCTGTTTTCTCTTATGCTCTCTCATTGAGTTTCCTTGCTTATTTAAAAAAAAAAAACTTCATCTAGCAACCTTTTCATTTCTCATTTCTTACGTTCTTGTGTATATCCTTTAGCTCGATAAATTCCACGAAAATCTTTTACAAATTCATTGCAAATCTTCGAAACATTTCTTGCAAAGTGAGCTGAATTACTTCTACATTTCCTTGGAATTAAACTCGGCCACCGATTCAATCTTTTGATTCGACCGAAAGGATCGAACCTAAGTCTCGACTTTCGGCCTCACCGATCCATATCATTTCGGTGTCACCGATTTACATTCATCAGGATATCATCATCTACAGCTCATCTGAATGATTTACATGCTTTATATCTAAATTTGCTCAGATGTGATACTTAATGAACCCTTTTCTTTCCTTCCATCTTTCCTGCCCCTCCTGGTTTACTGTCCTTTTCGGCACTTGATGTCAAAGGGGGAGAAGATTTAGGGGGAGCTGGGGGAGCTGGGAACTTAAGGGAGAAAAGATATCTTAAAGGAAGAAAAACATCCTTACCTTAAGGGGGAGAGGATCACATCAAAGCTTTGCCATATACTTCTTTGTGATAATACCTTCTCTTGGCATTATTCTTCTAATTTTGTTTTTCTTGCTCTCACCATTGGTATTTTCTAGAAAAATACAATTGGTATCCTATGAAACATAAAATCTCTCGAGCTCATTGAAAATCTTTTAGTCTTGGGAGACATGTTGGCTGATTCAAGCTAATGCTCAACATGAGACACTCTTTATACATGTCATCCTCGGCTTGGTACTCTTGATGCTCTTCTTTGCTGGTTGAAGAACTACTCTTGTGTTATCTAACCGTGTTTTCCAAGTTTATTTCTTGGTACATCACCAAGGAACTTCAAGGTAAGTATATGCATCTGCAGGATGTGCATGATGCTAGCTTGCTTGTGAATACTTGTTTGCAAGAAATCACCATGCACATATGCATCATATCTCATTTACCTTATCTGCTCGATGCATATAGCCAAGCTGCATGTAGCACACCTTGCTTTTCTCTCATGTGTGCTTGTGGTAGTCCAAAACCAAAATCTAAAATCTTGCACACTTGTAGGGGAGCTTGTGTACTACATGTCATCAAAGCTTTAATGTTAATCATGTCTTTCTTTTAGTAAGCTTTGATATCCTTTTACGTGTGTTGCCATCAATTACCAAAAGGGGAGATTGAAAGCACATTTGCTCCTAGGTGGTTTTGGTAATTAATGACAACATACTCGTGGTTGGACTAATGCTTTTAACAAGTATGTTTCAGGAAAGTCAACCACTCTGGCATGGCAAAAGGATTAGAGAGGTGAACCCCTAAGATGCTAAGGAAAACATTGGCAAAAGCTCAAGACTCCATTTTTGGTTTAGTGATCCAAGATCACATTGAGTCCATAGGAAAGCCAATACTATTAAAAGGGGATGAGGTTATGATGATGATCTGGTTGCTCTAAAGTGCTTAGTGATTTATCTCTCAAACAATCAGCAATCTTTCATTCCAACATAAACTCATAAGTAATCTCGGTCCCACCGATTCCAAACCCACCACACCGAGATGAACCACCTCGACCATATAGCCAAAACCCTAGAATCTCGGATTTTCCGATTCCAAACTCGGTCATTCGAAAATGGTGTTGCCAACCTTACAGAACATTCGTACTCAAATCGGTGTCACCGAGATGAGAAAGTCGGTCCCACCGAGATTGGCAAACCCTAGACTTTGGAAGAATCGGTCTAACCGAGATTGTATTTTCGGTCCCACGAAAATCCCAACGTTCACAAGATTTGAACTTTCGGTCCCACCGAGTTGTCAACTTCGTCCGACCGAGATTGCTCAAATGTGTGTAGCAGTTGGATTTTGTGTGGAGGCTATAAATACCCTCCACCTCCTCTTCATTCGTGGAGAGAGCCATCGAAAGAACTACCACTCCTACCTTACATTTCGAGAAGAAAACTACCTACCCTTGTGTTGAGATCAAGTTGCTCCACTCCCACCATATGAAACTTGATTTCTAGTCTTTCCAAGTTGCTTTCCACTCAATCCCTTCCTCCACCACAGCCAAATCGGTGAGGAGAGTTGAGTGTTGGGGAGATTATCATTTGAAGCACAAGAGCAAGGAGTTCATCATCACCAACCCCATCTATTACCTTTTGGAGGGTGGTGCCTCCTAGATTAGTTAGGTGTCGCTTGGGAGCCTCCGTCATGATGTGGAGTTGAACCAAGGAGTTTGTAAGGGCAAGGAGATCGCCTACTTCGTGAAGATCTACCCCGAGTAAGGCTAGTCCTCCGTGGGCGTAAGCCATGATGGCATAGACAAGGTTGCTTCTTCGTGGACCCTTCGTGGGTGGAGCCCTCCGTGGACTCGCGCAGCCGTTACCCTCCGTGGGTTGAAGTCTCCATCAACGTGGATTGACGATAGCACCACCTATCGGAACCACGAGAAAAATCTCCGTGTCTCCAATTGCGTTTGCTCTTCACAATCTCTCACTTACTTTTCATGCAATTTACTTTCCGCTGCCCTCTACTCTAGAATTGCATGTTTAGTATGTTGCTCGACTTGTATGCATGATGCTTGACTTGTTCTTCATTGAGAATGTACTATGAACTTATGCTAATCAAAAGGCACAATCTTTTATCTTGTCGAGTTGTCTAATCACCCCCCCTCTAGACACTCTTGCCTTCAACGATCCTACAGCGTGTCACGCGGCGCGGCGGCTGTTGACTCGTCTGCCGCCCTGCTACGTCCCCGGCCTTGCGGAGACGCCTTCTTGGTGGAGCTGGAGGCTCTGCTTGCGGTGAGCTGTCTGAAGATGAGGAGGAAGAGGAGTTGGTATTCAACGAGCCGCTCGCACCCTCGGCGGGCTCACTCGACTCGACTTCAGGCCCGGCAAGCTCTCCCTCGCCGGCAAGCCCCTCTCGCTCGGCAAGGCTTGCCGCCTCTGCTGCCTCTGCCTCCTCCACGGTGAATCCAAACTCGCCCGCGGCAGCGGCTGCCGCCGCCTCTTCCAGCCTAGTGGCGATGCGCTGCATCTCCGCATCGGTGGTGTCGCGAGTAAGGCTTTTCTGTTCATCGGAGCGGACCGGCACTTCTACCAAGCCGTCAAAGAACTCCTACACGACGTCGTCTGCAGGCTCTTGCCAAGTTGGGACAATTCCATGCGAATCGCACAGCGGCATCATTGCACGGATGTGGTCGAGCGAGGAGTTGTTGCACAGCGGAACGACACCCTTCGGCAACCTGAACATTTCGGGATGTTGAGGGTCGTGCTTGAACAGTTCCTGGAGCATCGCCTCTAGTTCCAGGACAGTGAAGTTGAAGTTGAGGCCCAGGCGCAGTCTCATGATGTCCGCCGCATTCTGGAACTCCCAGGCGGGTCTACTCTCTCTCTGCGGGGCGTCGCGGCGAAGAAAATCTGCGCCAACGGCGCCTACAGTGAGCCCGGCAAGCCTGAGGCGTAGGATCCGGGTGACGGCAATCTTCAGCCTATCGTCTTCCGGGGCCACACTGCTCCAATCGTTGCCGCGCGTTACCGGGGCTTGGCGCTGGGCGGTAAATGGCTGCGGGTTCTCCTCGACAATCCAGCACCAGTCTGCTCTCCATTCCTCCCACTTGCCGTAGAGCTCTCCCTCCAGATAAGCTTCCTTCTTGCCAGCTCTCGAGATCCAGGCAATTCCGCCGGATAAAGGCTCCCCTCTCTCAACTCGGGGGATAAAGAAGTGGCGAAAAAGAGCTACATTTGGATAGACTCCGACAAAGTTTTCGCAGAGATGTGCGAAAATTGCCATGGTCAGAACGGCATTGGGGGTGAAGTCAAGGAGGCGGAACCCGTAGGTGTTCATAATGTCGCAGAAAAACTTCAGAGAAAGGCGGGCGAGCCCGCGAGAAGAACAACGCGAAGAAGGGATACCCATTCGAGCCGGTTCAGCGGCGGTGAGAGTACCTTTGTCTTGTGGATGCGCTCGCGTCTCCGTCGACCGGAAGAGGTAGTAATACTCCTCGGCTTCAGCGGTGAGCTTGGGGGAAGGTTACTGCTCCTTTCGCAGGCCATGAGCAGCTGCGCCTCGGTCGACTTCACGACCTTCCCTTGTCGGCTTTGAGCCATGGCGGAGGTGGTGGGGAGATCGGCGGCGTTGGTGGTGCTGGTGGCGATGGGGGGCGGAGTGCTGCTCTCTTTCAGCTTTGGGAAGAAAGGGAGGGGCGGCGGAGGTTTCTGAGATTGGAATAGCAACCGGCGAGATGGGCGAATTGCCCCTGTTTCCCCTGCTTATAAAGAGGGAGGGGGCGGGCGTTCCGTCCTTACCAATAAAGAAACCACCCACGATCTCTCCCACGATGCCGCATTCGACGCGTGCCGTTCGAGGAGGGCGCGGTGGATACGGAGTAAGATACGGCGTAACCCAGGCCGCGCGTGCCCGTGCCCTGTTTTGGGCCTGGCCCAACAGCGCTCGGCACCGTGTGTGGCCCAGGCCCGGGGGCTCCTATCGGTGTACTAGAGTAGGGGTACCCTAGTATCCCGAACTTGTGCATGGGCAGTCGCAGCACCCCACAGCAAGGCTTGCCGAGTGACCGCCAAGGTCCTCCGTGGTTCCTTTGGAGCCATTCAAGAACAAAGTATTCAAGCCAAGGAGACAAGGCCCCGGCAAGAGGAGCTTGCCGGGAAGGCCAACCGAGGCATCTCAAGGAACTTGCCACGACGCGCCATGCGTCCCGGCGAGGCCCGGTGAGCAACAAGCTTCCGGACACGACAAGACAACGACCGCGGCAAGGCGCTTGCCGCGGCAAGCTACCACTCTATACCCGCGCTCCAGCACATCCACCAACGTGTCATACAGGACCTTTCGGTAGCAGCGTGGCAAGAGGTCTGTGCAGCCAGCGGTCTTGTGATGGCATAGCGGTGACAAGATTGCCATCGTGGCAGCGGTGGTGTCCTCGACGGTCCTTTTTGCACTATTTGGGCGACGCAGATGGGCATTTAATGCCTTTGTCCCTTGCCGTCAGGGTTAGGTATGATACCTTTATGCAGTAGTTGTACCAACCGCAACACCTTTCCATTTTTACCCTTGTCTTCGTTGCCACCTGTCGGTGACCCCTTGAGCATATAAAAGGAGGCCCATGCGCAACGTAGAGGGGGGTTGGAAGGCAGAAAAACACTCATGCTCGGTCTCGTTAGCAGCTAGTGTGTACTGTAGCACTCAGCGCTCCCGAGCAAGAACTCAATACACTCAGACATGCAGCAGTAGGAGTATTATCTCTCCGGAGAGCTCCAAAGCTGGGTAAACTGCTCGTGTGCTTCGCCTCGATCCGCTCTTCGCGCGACCTCCGCCCCCCGCCGAACCGAAAGGGGCTCGGTCCGCCGGTCCTATAGGTGTTCGTGGATCAGCTTCCCCGGCACTTCAGCGTAGAGGACTTTGCTTCAATAGCAAGGGAAATGCGTCCTCTAGCTAGTAAGCTAGTGGAAGATACCAATCTGTCACATTATCAGCCGGTTTACGATGCTGACAATAAGAAGGTTAAGGCGCAAATCCATGATTCACAGGACCTTACTCCCCCAATCCGTAAGCACACTTTTGCTCCTGACATTGACCTGTCAACACTTATTAGTGATGACTCTGTATTCAGAGCTTTGACTGGGATCAACTGGGCTACATCTGACTTCCAGCCAATGGGTCAAGAGGAGGAGGATGAACCGGCACTGGATGTCAAAAAGCCCCATATAAGAAGCCACTGGTGACTGTAACATCTATAACCAGGGCCGATTTATCAAAACCTCATATAATGATAACAAAATAAATATCATGCCTGTGATACTTATGTGTATTGCCGGCTTACCATGCCACATACAATAAGGGCAACAATCCCAATATAGAGCGCAACACTCTGTAATTTATTCACGCTGCCGGCTTACAACGCCTTAGACAGCAAAGGGTAACATCCCACAAAATTTAAGAGTACAGGACCCCATAGATATGCTCATCATACACTGGCGACTTAACGTCCAAAGCCAGGCCGGGTTAACAAAACACCAGAAATTATCAAATAAAAATCCAAGCATCATAGCCTGAATCAAATTTCAACCATATATCATTATGGCACAAACATAAATCACCAAAAACATTTAAAGTCAAAAGAAAACAAAAGATCAAGGCATTCAAAGGCTGCCAAGCCTCAACATCAAGTGTTATTCAAGGGCTGCACAGCCACTGAGTTACTCCTTAATTCAAACATGTAAGTCGGGCCTCACATGACCAAATCAATGTTTTAACTTTGACAAGTTCAGGGTCTTTAAAAGATTAACTGTCAAGAGTATGGCGAGTCATTCCAGGATTACCTGGTCGGAGTGGCAGGCATACAAAGGCAGGATAACCTGGATTTTTGGGGAATACACCTGGCGTCCAAGCCTATTACGAGGGACAACAAAGCTTTTGTTTATTTAACAAAAAGCTCCCAAGTAATATTGTGATCCAGGCCTACAAGCCGGATCAGAAGGGTAGTCATAGCTATGCTCAGTGAGCAGGAAGCCCCCAAGTATTTGTAATCAAGGCGTACAAGCTAGATCAAAAGGGTCACAGCTATGCTCAATGAGCAGGAAGCCCCCAAGTGACCTTATGAAGTAAATAAAGACTCAGATTCTCATAAATGAAACGACAAAGGCCCTGAATCATCATGGATGACGGCTTTATTATACTAATCATAATATATACAATGACAAAAGTATGTACATCAAAAGAGCCGGTGGCTCAGGTGTAATAAGGCCGAAGAAGAGCAATATTCCACGGCCGGTGGGTCTCCTCCTCCGACGTACGTGAGTCCTTGTGGTCTCGAACATCGGTAAGGTAGTATGACTCGTTGTTCAGATTTTTGCTGACCACGAAAGGCCCTTCGCAAGGTGGGGATAACTTGTGCATGTCAGTTTGATCCTGGATGAGCCGGAGCACCAAATCTCCTTCTTGAAAGGTCCTGGTCTTAACCTGGCAGCTGTGATAACGACGCAGATCTTGCTGGTAAATCACCGAATGAGCCGGTGCAAGGTCACGCTCTTCATCCAACAGGTCAATAGCATCCTGACGTGCTTTCTCATTATCAGCTTCAACATAAGCCACCACACGAGGCGAGTCGTGATGTATGTCACTAGGGAGAACCGCCTATGCTCCGCAAACCATGAAGAAAGGCGTGTAATCCATAGATCTATTGGGGGTGGTATTGATACTCCAAAGCACCAAGGGGAACTCTTCCACCCACAAACTCGGTGTCCTCTGCAAAGGGACCATAAGCCGGGGCTTGATACCTCTCAAGATTTCTTGATTAGCTCATTCAGCTTGACCATTAGACTGGGGGTGAGCCACTGATGACACATCAAGCCGGATATGCTCTTGTTAACAGAATTCTTTCATTGCCCCCTTAGACAAATTAGTACCATTATTAGTAATGATACTATGAGGATATCCAAAATGAAAGATCACTTTTTTGATGAATTGAACCGCTGTGGCTTTATCACATTTGCTGACCGGCTCAGCTTCAACCCATTTTGTAAACTTGTCAATAGCTACCAGGAGATGAGTCTTTTTATCCTTGGATCTTTTAAAAGGTCCAACCATATCCAGGCCCCGGACAGCAAAGGGCCAAGTAATTGGAATCATCCTCAATTTTTGAGCCGGCACGTGAGCTCGTCTTGAATTTTTTTGATAACTATCACACTTACTGACCAGATCTTCTGCATCAGCATGGGCCGTCAGCAATTAAAACCCATGACGAAAAGCTTTATCAACGAGAGATTTAGAGCCAGCGTGATGACCGCAATCTCCTTCAAGAATCTCCCTTAGAATTTCACGACCCTCCTCAGGAGAAATGCATCGTTGAAACACTCCTGTAACACTGCATCCGTGGAGCTCACCATTGACAATAGTCATCGACTTAGACCGCCAGGTTATTTGCCTGGCCAAGGTTTCATCCTTAGGTAACTCATCCCGGGTCATATAAGCCAAATATGGAACCGTCCAATCAGGGATAACATGGAGAGATGCCACCAACTGTTCCTCCGGGTCAGGAACTGCCAAGTCCTCCTTTGTAGGCAACTTTACAGATGTGTTATGCAAAACATTGATACGTCTCCAATGTATCTATAATTTTTTATTGTTCAGTGCTATATTACCCATTTTGGATGTTCATGGGCTTTACTTTACACTTTTATGTCATTTTTGGGACTAACCTACTAACCGGAGGCCTAACCCGTATTGTTGTTTTTTTGCCTATTTTAGTGTTTCGAAGAAAAGGAATATCAAACGGAGTCCAAACAGAATGAAACCTTCGGGAGCTTGATTTTTGGAACGAACATGATCCAGAGGACTTGGAGTGGAAGTCAAGAAATAAACGATGCGGCCACGAGGGTGGAGGGCACACCCCCTATCTCGTGGGTCCTTCGGGCGTTCACTGACCTACTTCTTCCTCCTATATATACCCATGTACGCCAAAAACATTAGAAGTGACCACGAAAAACTATTTCCACCGCCGTAACCTTCTGTATCCGTGAGATCCCATCTTGGAGCCTTCGCCGGCGCTTCGCTGGAGGGGGAATCAATCACGGAGGGCCTCTACATCATCTCCAAGGCCTCTCCGATGAGTTGTTAGTAGTTTACCAGAGACCTTCGGGTCCATAGTTATTAGCTAGATGGCTTCTTCTCTCTCTTCAAATCTCAATACAAAGTTCTCCTCGATCTTCTTGGAGATCTATTCGATGTAACTCTTTTTGTGGTGTGTTTGTCGAGATTCAATGAATTGTGGGTTTATGATCAAGTTTATCTATGAGAAATATTTGAATCTCCTCTGAATTCTTTTATGTGTGATTAAGTTATCTTTGCAAGTTTCTTCGAATTATCAGTTTGGTTTGGCGTACTAGATTGATCTTTCTTGCAATGGGAGAAGTTCTTAGCTTTGGGTTCAATCCTGCGGTGTCCTTTCCCACAGCAGGGGCAGCAAGGCACGTATTGTATTGTTGCCATTGAGGATAAAAAGATGGGGTTTATATCATATTGCATGAGTTTATCCCTCTACATCATGTCATCTTTCTTAATGCGTTACTCTGTTCTTTATGAACTTAATACCCTAGATGCATGCTGGATAGCGGTCGATGGGTGGAGTAATAGTAGTAGATGCTGGCAGGAGTCAGTCTACTTGTCACAGACGTGATGCCTATATATATGATCATGCCTACATAATCTCATAATTATTCGCTTTTCTATCAATTGCTCGACAGTAATTTGTTCACCCACCGTAATACTTATGCTATCTTGAGAGAAGCCACTAGTGAAACCTATGGCCCCCGGGTCCATCTTTTATCATATAAGCTTTCAATCTACTTTTATTTGCATCTTCACTTTTCCAATCTATATTATAAAAGACCAAAAATATATTTATCTTATCATACTATCTCTATCAGATCTCACTTTCGCAAGTGGCCGTGAAGGGATTGACAACCCCTTTATTGAGTGGGTTGCGAGTTCTTGTTTGTTTGTGTAGGTGCGTGGGACTTTTGAGGAGCCTCCTACTGGATTGATACCTTGGTTCTCAAAAACTAAGGGAAATACTGACGCTACTATTGCTGCATCACCCTTTCCTCTTGAAGGAAAACTAACGCAAGCTCAAGACGTAGCAAGAAGGATTTCTGGCGTCGTTGCCGGGGAGGTCTTTGCTCAAGTCAAGACATACCAAGTACCCATCACAAACTCATCTCCCTCGCATTTATATTATTTGCCATTTCCCTCTCGTTTTCCTCTCCCCCACTTCACCCTTGCCATTTTATTCGCCCTCTCTTTCACAATCTCCTGTCTCTTTCGCTTGCCTTTTTGTTTGCTTGTGTGTTGGATTACTTGTCGCGATGGCGCAAGATAATACCAGATTGTGTGATTTTTCCAATACCAATAATAATGATTTCCTTAGTACTCCGATTGCTCCTCTTAATGATGTTGAGTCTTGTGAAATCAATGCTACTTTGCTGAATCTTGTTATGAAAGATCAATTCTCCGGCCTTCCTAGTGAAGATGTCGCTACCCATCTAAACAACTTTGTTGATTTGTGTGAAATGCAAAAGAACGAAGATACGGATATTAAATTGAAGTTATTTCCGTTTTCACTTAGAGATCGTGCTAAAGTTTGGTTTTCGTCTTTGCCTAAGAATCGTATTGATTCATGGAATAAGTGCAAAGATGCTTCTATCTCTAAGTATTTTCCTCCCGCTAAGATCATCTCTCTTAGGAACGATATTATGAATTTTAAACAACTTGATCGTGAGCATGTTGCCCAATCTTGGGAAAGAATGAAATTGATGATTCGCAATTGCCCTACTCATGCTTTGAATTTATAGATGATCATACAAATTTTTTATGCTTGATAGAATTTTGCTTTTAGAAATCTTTTAGATTCGGCCACGGGAGGCACATTTATGGAAATCACCTTAGGAGAAGCTACAAAACTCTTTGATAATATTATGGCTAATTATTCTCAATGGCACACCGAAAGATCTACTAGTAAAAAAGGGCATGCTATAGAAGAAATTAATGTTTTGAGTGGAAAGATGGATGAACTTATGAAATTGTTGCTACTAAGAGTGCTTCTATTGATCCCAACGATATGCCTTTTTCTACTTTGATTGAGAATAATAATGAATCTATGGATGTGAATTTTGTTGGTAGGAATAATTTTGGTAACAATGCTTATAGAGGAAACTTTAATCCTAGACCGTTCCCAAGTAATTCCTCTAATAATTATGGAAATTCCTACAATAATTCTTATGGTAATTTTAATAAGATACCCTCTGAATTTTAATGCCATGCTTGAAGAAAAATTACTTAAAGTTGATGATTTGGCTAGGAACGTTGATAGACTTTCGCTTGATGTTGATCCTTTGAAACTCAAATCTACTCCTCCTAAGCATGATATCAATGAGTCTCTTAAATCTATGAGAATTTCCATTGATGAGTGCAAAGAAAGAACCGCTAGATTGCGTGCTAAGAAAGATTGCTTTGTAAAGGCGTGTTCTTCTAGTTTCCATGAAAAATAATGATGAAGATCTAAAAGTTATTGATGTGTCCCCTATTAAATCTTTGTTTTGCAATATGAATCTTAATAATGATGGGACTGGAGATGAGTCAACTTTAGTTAAAAGGTGTCCCAATGATTCAGAGTTTTTAGATCTTGATGCTAAATTTGGTAAAAGTGGGATTGGAGAGGTCAAGACTTTAAATAGCATTGAACCTACTATCTTGGATTTCAAGGAATTTAATTATGATAATTGTTCTTTAGAAGATTGTATTTCCTTGTTGCAATCCATTGTGAATTCTCCTCATTCTTATATTCAAAATAAAGCTTTTACCAAACATATTGTTGATGCCTTGATGCAATCTTTTGATGAAAAACTTAATTTGGAAGTTTCTATACCTAAAAAACTTAAATATGAGTGGGAACCTACTATAAAGATTAAAATTAAAGATCATGAGTGTTATGCTTTGTGTGACTTGGGTGCTAGTGTTTCCACGATTCCAAAAACTTTATGTGATATTCTAGGTTTCCATGATCTTGATGATTGCTCTTTAAATTTGCACCTTGCAGATTCCACCATTAAAAAGCCAATGGGAAGGATCAATGATGTTCTCATTGTTGCAAATAGGAATTTGGTGCCCGTAGATTTTATCATTCTTGATATAGATTGCAATCTTTCTTGTCCTATTATTCTTGGTAGACCTTTCCTTAGAACGATTGGTGCGATTATTGATATGAAGGAAGGGAATATTAGATTCCAATTTCCATTAAGGAAAGACATGGACCACTTTCCAAGAAAGAAAGTCAAATTACCTTATGAATCTATCATGCGAGCTACTTATGAATTGAGTTCCAAAGATGGCACTACTTAGATCTATCATGGCTTTTATGCCTAGCTAGGGACATTAAACGATAGGGCTAGTTGGGAGGCAACCCAATTTTATTTGTGTTTTTTATTTATTCTGTTTAGTAATAAATTTTTCATCTACCTTCTGTTTAGATGTGTTTTATGTTTTAGTTAGTGTTTGTGCCAAGTAGAACCTATAGGATAACTTATGGTGATAGTTAATTTGATTCTGCTGAAAAACAGAAACTTTGCACGCACAAAAATAATTTTAGTAATTCACAGAAACGTGCTTTTGCGTTGATTCTTTTGGCTGTAGATCAATAGAAAAATTTCCCAGGACTTCCTATTTTGGTAGGATGTTTGGAGTTCCATAGGTATTTGAGAGTTACAAATTACTACAGACTGTTCTGTTTTTTGGACAGATTCTATTTTCGTGTGTTGCTTGCTTATTTTGATGCATCTATGGCTAGTATGTAAGGGTATGAACCATAGAGAACTTGGAATACATTAGGTTTAACACCAGTATAAATAAAGAATGAGTTCATTACAGTACCTTATGTGGTGGTTTTGCTTTCTTGCACTAACGGAGCTTATGAGATTTCCTGTTGAGTTTTGTGTTCTGAAGTTTTCAAGTTTTGGGTAAAGATTTGATGGACTATGGAATAAGGAGTGGCAAGAGCCTAAGCTTGGGGATGCCCATGGCACCCCAATATATTCAAAAATATCCAAAAGCCTAAGCTTGGGGATGCCCCAGAAGGCATCCCCTCTTTCGTCTTTGTTTATTGGTAACTTTACTTGGAGCTATATTTTTATTCGCCACATGATATGTGTTTTGCTTGGAGCGTCTTGTATGATATTAGTCTTTGATTTTTAGTTTACCACAATCATACTTGATGTACACACCTTTTGGGATAAACCCACTTGATTGGAATTTATTAGAATACTCTATGTGCTTCACTTATATCTTTTGAGCTAGATAGTTTTTGCTCTAGTGCTTCACTTATATCTTTTAGAGCACGGCGGTGGCTTGATTTTGAAGAAATTTTTAATATCTCATGCTTCACTTATATTATTTTGGGAGTCTCTTAGAACAGCATGGTATTTGCTATGGTTATAAAATTGGTCCTAGAATGATGAGCATCCAAGTTGGGTATAATAAAAACTATCATAGGAAGTGAATTGGATGCTATGATCAATTTGATACTTGATAATTGTTTTGAGATATGGAGGTAGTGATATTAGAGTCATGCTAGTTGGGTGATTATGAATTTAAAGAGTGCTTGTGTTGAAGTTAGCAAGTCCCGTAGCATGCACGTATGGTGAAAGTTGTGTAACAAATTTGAAACATGAGGTGTTCATAGATTGTGCATCCTTATGAGTGGCGGCCGGGGACGAGCGATGGTATTTTCCTACCAATCTATCCCCCTAGGAGCATGCGCGTAGTGCTTGATTTTTGATGACCTGTATATTTTTGCAATAAGTATATGAGTTCTTTTTTTGACTAATGTTGAGTACATGGATTATACGCACTCTCACCCTTCCATGATTGCTAGCCTCTTCGGTACCGTGAATTGCCCTTTCTCACCTTGAGAGTTGGTGCAAACTTTGCCGGTGCATCCAAACCCCGTGATACGATACGCTCTATCACACATAAACCTCCTTATATCTTCCTCAAAACAGCCACCATACCTACCTATTATGGCATTTCCATAGCCATTCGGAGATATATTGCGATGCAACTTTCCACCATTCCGTTCATCGTCATGACACACATCATCATTGTCATATTGCCTTGCATGATCATGTAGTTGACATCGTATGTGTGGCAAAGCCACCATGCATAATTTTTCATACATGTCACTCTTGATTCATTGCCCATCACGGTACACCGTCGGAGGCATTCATATAGAGTCATGTCTTGTTCTTGTTTTGGGTTGTAATTCATGAGCTGTAAATAAATAGAAGTGTGATGATCATCATTATTGGAGCATTTTCACCAAATAACAAAAAAGACAGGTCAAATAAAAAAGGCCCAAAAGAAAAGAAAATAAAAAGGGGGCAATTTTACTATCTCTTTTTCCACACTTGTGCTTCAAAGTAGCACCATGTTCTTCATATAGCGAGTCTCATATGTTGTCACTTTCATATACTAGTGGGAATTTTTCATTATAGAACTTGGCTTGTATATTCCTACGATGGGCTTCCTCAAAATGCCCTAGGTCTTCGTGAGCAAGCAAGTTGGATGCACACCCACTAGTTTCTTTTGTTGAGCTTTCATACATTTATAGCTCTAGTGCATCCATTGCATGGCAATCCCTACTCCTCATGTTGACATCAATTGATGGGCATCTCCATAGCCCGTTGATTATCCTCGTCAATGTGAGACTTTCTCCTTTTTGTCTTCTCCACACAATCCCCATCATCATATTCTACTCCACCCATAGTGCTATATCCACGGCTCACGCTCATGTATTGCGTGAAAGTTGAAATTTTCTTAGATTATTTAAGTACGAAACAATTGCTTGGCTTGTCATCGGGGGTGTACAAGATGGGAGCATTTTTGTGTGACAAAAATGAAGCATGACCTAACTATATGATTTTGTAGGGATGAACTTTCTTTAGCCATGTTATTTGAGATAACATGATTGCTTTGATTAGTATGCTTGAAGTATTACTATTTCGTATGTCAATATGAACTTTTATTTTGAATCATTTGGATCTGAACATTCATGCCACAATAAAGAAAATTACATTGAGAATTATGCTAGGTAGCATTCCACATCAAAAATTTTATTTTTATCATTTACCTACTCGAGGACGAGAAGGAACTAAGCTTGGGGATGCTTGATACGTCTCCAACGTATCTATATTTTTTGATTGCTCCATGCTATTATATTACCCGTTTGGATGTTTATGGGCTTTACTTTACGCTTTTATATCATTTTTGGGACTAACCTACTAACCGAGGCCCAACCCGTATTGCTGTTTTTTTGCCTATTTCAGTGTTTCGAAGAAAAGGAATATCAAACGGAGTCCAAACGGAATGAAACCTTTGGGAGCGAGATTTTTGGAATGAACGTGATCCAGAGGACTTGGAGGGGAAGTCAAGAAATAAACGAGGCAGCCATGAGGGTGGAGGGCGCCCCCCCCCCATACTGGGCGCGCCCCCTGTCTCGTGGGCCCCTCGGGCATCCACCGACTACTTCTTCCTCTTATATATACCCATGTACCCCGAAAACATCAGAAGCGACCACGAAAAACTATTTCCACTCCCATAACCTTCTGTATCCGCGAGATCGCATCTTGGAGCCTTCACCAGCACTCCGCTGGAGGGGGAATCGATCATGGAGGGCCTCTACATCATCTCCAAGGCCTCTTCGATGAGTTGTGAGTAGTTTACCACAGACTTCGGGTCCATAGTTATTAGCTAGATTGCTTCTTCTCTCTCTTTGAATCTCAATACAAAGTTCTCCTCGATCTTCTTGGAGATCTATTCAATGTAACTCCTTTTGCGGTGTGTTTGTCGAGATCCGATGAATTGTGGGTTTATGATCAAGTGTATATATGAGAAATATTTGAATCTCCTCTGAATTCATTTATGTGTGATTAAGTGATCTTTGCAAGTCTCTTCGAATTATCAGTTTGGTTTGGCCTCCTAGATTGATCTTTCTTGCAATGGGAGAAATGCTTAGCTTTGGGTTCAATCTTGCGGTGTCCTTTCCCAGTGACAGCAGCGGCAGCAAGGCACGTATTGTATTGTTGCCATCGAGGATAAAAAGATGGGGTTTATATCATGTTGCATGAGTTTATCCCTCTACATCATGTCATCTTTCTTAATGCGTTACTCCGTTCTTTATGAACTTAATACTCTAGATGCATGCTGCATAGAGGTTGATGTGTGGAGTAATAGTAGTAGATGCAGGCAGGAGTCGGTCTACTTGTCACGGACGTGATTCCTATATACATGATCATGCCTAGATAATCTCATAATTATTCACTTTTCTATCAATTGCTCGACAGTAATTTGTTAACCCACCGTAATACTTATGATATCTTGAGAGAAGCCACTAGTGAAACCTATGGCCCCCGGGTCTATCTTTTATCATATAAGCTTTCAATCTACTTTTATTTGCATCTTTACTTCTCCAATCTATATTATAAAATACCAAAAATATATTTATCTTATCATACTATCTCTATCAGATCTCACTTTCGCAAGTGGCCGTGAAGGGTTTGACAACCCCTTTATTGCGTTGGTTGCGAGTTCTTGTTTGATTGTGTAGGTGCGTGGGACTTTTGAGGAGCCTCCTACTAGATGGATACCTTAGTTCTCAAAAACTGAGGGAAATACTTACGCTACTATTGATGCATCACCCTTTCTTCTTCAAGGAAAATCTAACGCAAGCTCAAGACATAGCAAACATCAAGGAAAACATTAGGGGGCACCGGCTTACGCTGAGACCCGAGCCGGCTTAACGCATCAGCGGCTTCATTTTTCCTTCCATCAACATGCTCCACTTGATATCCTTTGAAATGACCAGCAACCTCTCGATGATAAGCCGGCATGAGTGGATCCTTTGAATCCCAAGTTCAAGACACTTCCTGAGCCACCAAATCTGAGTTGCCAAAGCACCTTACCCGGCTTAGATTCATCTCTTTAGCCATCCGAAGACCATGGAGTAAGGCTTCATACTCAGCTGCATTGTTAGTACAAGGGAACATCAACCTTAAAACATAACAAAATTTATCACCTCGTGGGGAAGTCAATATAACTTCAACCCCCAAGCCTTCCAATTGCACGGACCCATCAAAATGAATAGTCTAGTATGTATTATCCGGCTTATCCTCAGGCATCTGCAGCTCTGTCCAATCATTGATAAAATCCACAAGTGCCTGAGATTTTATAGTCGTTCGAGGCACATATTTCAAGCCATGGGGTCCAAGCTCAATGGCCCACTTAGCTACCCGACCTGTGGCTTCTTTGTTTTGATGGAGCAGAACTAACCACAGTGATGGGATGACCAAGGAAATATTGCTTCAACTTGCGACTGGCCATGAACACGCCGTAAACCAGTTTCTGCCAATGTGGGTATCTCTGCTTAGACTCAATGAGCACCTCACTAACATAATAGACCAGCCTTTGAACCGGATACTCCTTGCCTGATTCCTTCCTTTCAACCACAACTGCCACACTGACAGCCCTATTGTTTGCAGCCACATATAGAAGCAAGGGTTCCTTCTCATTAGGAGCTGCAAGAACCGATGACTCAGCTAACTATTTTTTAAGCGCCTCAAACGCCTCATTAGCAGCATCACTCTAGACAAAGTCATCTGTCTTCTTCATCATTTGATACAAAGGAATGGCCTTTTCTCCCAGGCGGCTTATAAACCGGCTCAAAGCCGCAATACGACCCGCCAGGCACTGGACATCATTGATACACGCCGGCCTAGCCAAAGAAGTGACAACCTTGATCTTCTTCGGGTTAGCTTCAATGCCCCTCTTAGAAACCAAGAAACCCAATAACTTGCCCGCTGGCACGCCAAAAACACACTTGGCTAGGTTAAGCTTCATTTTATAAACCCGGAGATTGTCAAAGGTCTATTTCAGATCATCTATCAAGGTCTCCTTCTTCATGGATTTCACAACAATATCATCCACATAAGCATGAACATTGCGCCCAATCTGGCCATGGAGGCAATTCTGAACACACTGTTGGTAAGTCGCCTGGGCACTCTTGAGCCCAAAAGGCATAGACACATAGCAGAAGGCTCCAAAGGGAGTGATGAAAGTTATCTTCTCCTGGTCCTTAACTGCCATCTTGATCTGATGATAACCCGAATAAGCATCCAGAAAAGCTCAAACGCTCACAACCCGCCGTAGCATCAATAATCTGATCAATATGAGGGAGAGCAAAAGGATCAGCCAGAAAGGCCTTGTTAAGATCTGTATAATCCACACACATATGCCAAGTTCCATTTTTCTTAAGTACCAGCACCGGGTTAGCCAACCACTTAGGATGAAAAACTTCAATGATGAACCCTGCCGCCAAGAGCTGGGCCACCTCTTCACCAATTGCCTTGCGCCTCTCCTCATTAAAACGATGCAAAAACTGCGTGACCGGCTTAAACTTTGGATCCACATTAAGGGTGTGCTCAGCGAGTTCCCTCGGTAGACCTGGCATGTCAGAAGGTTTCCATGCAAAGATGTCCCGGTTCTCACGGATGAACTCGATGAGCGTGCTTTCCTATTTCGGATCCATATTAGCACTGATGCTAAACTGCTTGGATGAATCGCCAGGAACAAAGTAAACCATCTTAGTGTCATTTGCCGATTTAAACTTCAACCGGGAGTCATTTTCTGTAGTTGGCTTCTTCAAAGGCGTCATATCCGCCGAGTCAACATTATCTTTATAGAACTTCAACTCTTCAGTGGCACAAGCCGACCCAGCATACGCAGCATCACCCTCTTCACAGTCTAGAGCAATTCTCCTATTACCATGCATCGTGATGGTGCCCTTATGACCCGACATCTTAAGCTGTAAAGAAACATAGCACGGTCGTGCCATAAACTTGGCGTAAGCCGGCCGCGCGAACAAGGCATGGTATTGGCTCTTCATCTTCACCACCTCAAAGGTCAGCTTCTCAGCTCTGGAGTCATGATCATCTCCAAAGGCCACATCCAGGGTTATCTTACCCACTGGATATGCTGACTTACCAGACACGACCCCATGGAAAACAGTAGAAGATGCCTTAAGATCTTTGTCAGTCAAATTCATGCGATGAAAAGTCTCATAGTTAAGGATATTGATACTGCTGCCCCCACCCATGAGCACCTTCATAAGCTTATACCCTCTTACCTGTGGAGCAACCACCAATGCCAACTGACCTGGATTGTCAACCTGGGGCGGGTGATCCTCATGGCTCCATACAATATGCTGCTCAGACCACCTTAAATAACGAGGAACCACTGGCTCAACAGAGTTCATCGCCCGCTTATGGATTTTCTGATCACGTTTGCACAGGCTTGAGGTAAACACGTGATACTGACCACTATTCAGCTGCTTTGGATTACCTCTGATAACCAGACTGCTGCTACTGATTCCCTTGGCCAAATTGCTGATTAAAAACCACTATGATTACCTTGGCCTTGAAAGCCAGAGCTTGAGCCGCTACCTCCAAAGCCGGGTCCGTGAGAGCCGGAACCTGAACCGCCATGCGGGCCATGATTGTTCTGGAAAAAATTAGAGTTTCTATACTCCCTCATGATGAAGCAATCCTTCCACAGATGACTGGTCGGCTTATCCTGGGTCCCGTGCTTTGGACAAGGCTGATTCATCATGGCTTCAACGTTGAACTTCGGCCCTCCAAACCGAGGCGCCTGTGTTTTCCCCTTAGGACGCTGGTTATTACTCTGCGTGTTGGTGTTAGCCACAAAGTCTAAATCGACATCCGCCTTACATCTACCATTACCACCTTGACCTATCGTGTTATGTTGTCCCTTTGCACTGCCACCCTTCTTCCTCTTCCCATCCTTCTCCTCATTAGACTCAGGATCTTTAGTGTATCAGAGTCGGCATACTTGACAAGAGCTACCATGAGCTGTACCATATCTTTGCAATTACGCTTAATCCGCCCCAATTTTTGCTTAAGGGCAAGGAAGCGACAATTCTTCTCTAACATCAGGACTGCTGAACTGGCGTTGATACTGTCCGATGAGTGTATAACAGCTGAAATCCAGTGCACCCAATTGGTTGTTGACTCACCCTCACCTTGGACGCAAGAATCCAGATCCAGAATCGACATAGGCTGCTTGCACGTGTCTTTAAATTTTTGAGTAAATCGCCTTTTCAACTCTGCCCATGATCCATTTGAGTTAGCGGGCAGGCTTTTCAACCAAGTACGAACCGGCCCGCCCAACATCATGGTGAAATACTTAGCACATGCAGCATCACTGACATCCAGCATCTCCATAGCCATCTCATAACTCTCAATCCAAGCCTCTGGGGGCTGATTCGCCGTGTAGTTAGGCACCTTACGGGGGCCCTTGAAATCCTTAGTCAAGCACTCGTTGCGTAGAGCCGGCACTAAACATGGCACACACAAGGTTCTAGAGGTCACCCCTGCCTCCATAGACGCTGACGGATAAACCGGAGATTGTTGTTGAGCCACCAGCTCTGCCACACATCATGCCCTGCCCTGGTCCACCAAAGCCTGAGCATCATTACCAGCACGGTTAGGCCTACGAGGCTGATTGCGGTGCCGTTCACTGCTAGATACGGCCGGTTCATCAATATGCCTGCTATAACTCCGGCTTGGACACGTTGTTGAATGGATACGATCACGACTTATGAATAAGCTGCCTGTTGGGCCACAGTCGTCTAACGAAGTTCTTTGGCTCTTCGTATTTCCATTGTCGCTGGCGATCATCCTGAGTTGGGACAGCTGGTAGTCGAGTAGCCGCAGCTATCATGTTATCCAAAGGATTAGAAAAATGCCCCGGGGGAGTCGGAACGTGCTGAGGAGGTGTCAAGTTCAAACGTGGGTTGTCTGCAGCATGTGGCTGAACCGGTTCTCCAGTCGTCAGTGCCTCAATGGCCCGATCCACACCAGGCGGGTTACTGGTTCCTGCCCCAGGCGTGTTGAAAAGGTTCCTTGCATCGTAAACCAGGGGTAACCGACTAGCATGCCTTCTATTAAAGATGGCGTTTGATGCGTCCCGGTCCAAGCTTAAGCAAAAGCTCTCTGCCTGAAGCCGTTTTGCCTCCCTCTGCATGGCGGCTCGCTCTGTTGCCATTTGGGTGTTCTCCGCGTTTAGATCCTCCTTGGCTCGGGCTATCTCATCACGTAACTTTGCAACATCCGCATTATGCTGAGTTTGGTTTGTCGTGTTAACCTCCGCTGTTAACAACATTGCCAGGGCATCCAATAGATCAGACAAGACTTGAGCCGGCGGGCGCACAGGGCCTCCTGCCCCGGCAGCTGTCGCCGTTGTTGACCCGGAGATCATTGCTCCTGCAGTTGAAGAATCATGCCCTGGCTGTGTACCGGCCATGAAGATCTCAACCCGGTGTGGCGGCTCGTAGGGGTCCGGAATACTGTCACCATCGGAACAACCCCCAAGCCCACCATCCTGAACCTGATAGAAGGAATTGGTCTCACCAGTTGAGGACTCGTCGCTTGAGTAGACAGCCGTCTCACCATCAGATTCAGATCCTCCTTCCAGCTCTGCTCATTGAACGAAGCCAACAAAGACATGCTTCGGGGCGGCTTGAACCTTGGCGGGTCGCGCACGCCGAACCGTCTCAACAATGTCCAGCTCGGCTTCCGACTCACCAATCTTGCCAATGAAGACGTGGATTCTGCCAAAGGGGACCCGGTACCCGTACTCGATTGAAACGGCCTCGGGGCCCCAGCCTGCATCGTTGATGTAGAGCTTGTCGCGACGACTCTTAGTCATCCAACCCACAGCATATCCCTTGAGCCCTACAAAGCTTCCCTTCAAGAACTCGAAACCACCATGCGCTGGCCCCATGGTGGGTGCCAACTATCGTGGAATTGTCACGGCAGATGTCCTAACATGAGAACTTAGGTGTGGAGCCATCGCTACGAGGTTAGCTTGAAGGGGTTAAAACGGGACAAGGGACACAGAGGTTTTTACCCAGGTTCGGCCCCTCACAACGAGGTAAAGGCCTACCCCTGCTTTAGGTTGTATTGCTTGGGTTTCGATTACCAGGGAGCGAATACGTTTGACCTAGTTCTCGACTTATTGATTCTTGCCCTAAACCGCTGCTGGATCACCCCTTTATATACACAGGCTGATGCCCCGGTGGCTTACAGAGTCCCGGTCGGCTCATACACAACGTGTCCAGCTCGGTAACAGACCTACACTTTCCTTAACATACAAGTTAACATATGGCGGTTTACGCCGTGGGCCTCAAGTCTCCTCCGGGTCTTGGGCCTTCGGTAAGCTTGCTTCGTGAACCACCATCTTCAACATCTTCATGGGCCTTCTTGTTATGAACTGCCAGTGGTATGACCCGGCCCCTCCTGGATGGGTCATACCCAATAGTTATATCCCCAACACCATCCCTCTTTCGTTTCCCCACTGGTATTCGTATGGGTAATTTCCGTGTGTACTTTGGTTGCCCGCCAACAGCATGTTGTCACGATTGCTTTGAGAAACGAGTCCTTAGCATTCTGCTGGCGAGGAGACGCCGCCGGCGGGTTTTTCCCTATCAGCCCCTTATGCTACCACCTGCTTTGTTGAGCAGGCTCGAAACAAAGCAAGGGCGCAGATAGAGATGGTAGGGTTCCATCATGCAGAGCACTTGCCATAGGAAACCTTGGTTGTCCGAGGGATGGGCAGGTGCAAGCTCTAAACAAAGTTCATAAGCATGTCAACTTAGCTTTCGTTCATGCTTCCCTCCTGCCAGGGTGCATGTTTATTGACACATATCGTCCCCTTTTGCACTTGCGGTCAGCCCTTCCCTTCGCGTTTCTCAGCGAAATTACACGTCTATATCCACCTCCACCCTGAAACGAGGGGAAAACGAAAAAGGGCGAAACAGAGGAACTAGGTGGTTCGTTAGTCACGTGCTCCCTCCTGGCGCAGGCCAAAGGGTCAACACAAACATTTGCAATTAATAAAACATCATGTAAAAAGGGGAAAGCTGGTCCCTCCCTCTTTTCCTCCCAATGATCCCTCGGCAACCGTCATCAAAGACATGCTCACACATAGGGCCTTGTCGTGGTTCGGTTGCCGGGGGTGCCAACCGACGGATTCGCTCCAGCATTCCAGCTCAAGATTTACCCTTAGCGGGATAAATGCATGACCGAGCTTCATGCAGGCTTATCGACGTCGGCGGCATCGCCGCCACACAGCCTGATCATTGGAGAGGAAGGAAGGAAGGGAAGTCCTTGCATGCACCATTCTTTTGTCCGTCAGATCGAGCGGCACCTCTTGGGAGCAAGAGTGCTTGATAGAGGATCACGAGAAGGACGACATCATTGCGTCCTGCTTTATCTTTTGACTACGTACGACACGATGACCATGCTATCCGTTCTAGCCGCAGCACCATCATCCCTTGCTCTCGCCGCCACCGTTGTTGCGGTGGAGACGTGCGGTGGAGCCTCGGGGGGAGGAAGCTAGGGAGCTGCATTGCTCCCCTACCTGGCGCGCCAAAGATGTCATGGGTGAACACGATCACCTATGGAGCCATAGGCCCCTTTGTGGTTCGGTAAGGGGGAGATCATGTTGCACAAAGAGCGGAAGCCATGAGGCAACACGACGATGAGACTCCAGTGGTTTTTACCCAGGTTCGGGCCGCTGAGAAGCATAAAACCTTACTCTTGTTTTGGTGGATTGGATGGATGAACACGACGACGCACAACTCTCAAGCCCGGCACGGTGGCCTCTGGGAGAGCTGCTACGCATGTACAAGTATGAGATGGTCTGAATCCTTCTCTAGGTTGCCTTGGACCTCCTTTTATAGCTTAAGGGGTAACCACAGTGGCAAAATAGTCATTATCTCGTGATTAGATAGCCAACAATGCTATCATACCTAACTCTGGTGCTTAGGACAAAACGCCATGAATGCTACCTTAGGTGGCACGCGGGGGTGCATCCCCATATATAACTTTTAATGCTCCATGCTATTATATTATCTGTTTTGGACGTTTTACATGCATTAATATGATATTTTATATTATTTTTGGGACTAATCTATTAACCTAGAGCCCAGTGCGAGTTTCTGTTTTTTCCTTGTTTTTGAGTTTTACACAGATGGAATAAAACTTTTGCGATGATTTTTCTTGGACCAGAAGACACCTAGAGGACTTGGGGAGGGGGTCAAAAGACTCACGAGGAGTCCAAAATCCTTAGGGGTGCGCCCTGAGGGCTTGTGGGCCCCTCAGGGGTCCCCCAACCCTAACCTTTGCACTATAATTCCCAAATATTACCCCAACATCAGAAGCATCAACCAAAATACTTTCCCGCTGCCGCAAGTCTCTGTTCCCGTGAGATCCCATCTTTGGGCCTTTTCCGGCACCCTGCCAGAGGGGGATTCGATCACGAAGGGCCTCTACATCAACCTTGCTGCCCTTTCGATGAAGCATGAGTAGTTTACCACAGACCTATAGGTCCATAGCTAGTAGCTAGATGGCTTCTTCTCTCTCTTTGATCTTCAATACAATGTTCTCCTTGATGTTCTTGGAGTTCTATCCGATGTAATATTCTTTTGCGGTGTGTTTGTCGAGATTCGATGAATTGTGGATTTATGATCAGATTATTTATGAATATGATTTGAGTCTTCTCTGAACTCTTTTATGCATGATTAAGACATCTTTGTATTTCTCTTCGAACTATCGGTTTGGTTTGGCCAACTAGATTATTTTTTCTTGCAATGGAAGAGGTGCTTAGTTTTGGGTTCAATCTTGCGGTGTCCTCACCCAGTGACATAGTAGGGGTAGCGAGCCACGTATTGTATTGTGGCCATCAAGGATAAAAAGATGGGGTTTTCATCATATTGCTTGATTTTATCCCTCTAAATCATGTCATCTTTCTTAAAGCGTGACTCCATTCTTATGAACTTAATACTCTAGATGCATGTTGGATAGCGGTCAATGTGTCGAGTAATAGTAGTAGATGCAGAATCATTTTGGTCTACTTGTCACGGACGTGATGCCTATATTCATGATCATTGCCTTAGATATCGTCAAAACTATGTGCTTTTCTATCAATTGCTCGATAGTAATTTGTTTACCCACCGTATTTTTTCTTTCAAGAGAGAAGCCTCTAGTGAAACCTATGGCCCCCAGATCTATTTTCCATCATATATTTTCAGACCTATAACCCAAAAATACCTTGTTGCAATTTATTTATATTTACTTTAGTTTGCTCTTTTATTTATCTTTTATACCTATCTCTATTAGATCTCACTCTTGTTCGTGACCGTGAAGGGATTGACAACCCCTTTTCGTGTTTGTGCAAGTGTTTGTTAGTTTGTGCAGGTGCATGATACGTCTGCAACGTATCTACTTTTCCAAACACTTATGCCCTTGTTTTGGACTCTGACTTGCATGATTTGAATGAAACTAACCCGGACTGACGTTGTTTTCAGCAGAACTGCCATGATGTTGTTTTATGTGTAGAAAAGGAAAGTTCTCGGAATGTCCTGAAAATCCACGGAGGCACTTTTTGGAATTAATAAGAATTTCTGGGTGAAAGAAATACACCAGGGGGCCCAGGGCCTGTCCACGAGACAGGGGGGTGCCCCCTCTAGGGCGCGCCCCCCTATCTCGTGGGCCCCCTGGACCTCCACCGACCTCAACTCCAACTCCATATATTCACGTTCAGGGAGAAAAAAATCAGAGAGAAAGTTTCATCGCGTTTTACGACATGGAGCCGCCGCCAAGCCCTAATCTCTCTCGGGAGGGCTGATCTGGAGTCCGTTCGGGGCTCCGAAGAGGGGGATTCGTCTCCGTCGTCATCATCAACCATCCTCCATCACCAATTTCATGATGCTCACCGCCGTGCGTGAGTAATTCCATCGTAGGCTTGCTGGACGGTGATGGGTTGGATGAGATTTACCATGTAATCAAGTTAGTTTTGTTAGGGTTTGATCCCTAGTATCCACTATGTTCTGAGATTGATGTTGCTATGACTTTGCTATGCTTAATGCTTGTCACTAGAAACCAAGTGCCATGATTTCAGATCTGAACCTATTATGTTTTCATGAATATATGTGAGTTCTTGATCCTACCTTGCAAGTCTATAGTCACCTATTATGTGTTATGATCCGACAACCCCGAAGTGACAATAATCGGGATACTTCTCGGTGATGACCGAAGTTTGAGGAGTTCATGTATTCACTATGTGCTAATGCTTTGTTCCGGTTCTCTATTAAAAGGATGCCTTAATATCCCTTAGTTTCCGCTAGGACCCCGCTGCCACGGGAGGGTAGGACAAAAGATGTCATGCAAGTTCTTTTCCATAAGCACGTATGACTATTTACGGAATACATGCCTACATTACATTGATGAATTGGAGCTAGTTCTATGTCACCCTATGTTATAGCTATTACATGAGGAATCGCATCCGGCATAATTATCCATCACTGATCCATTGCCTACGAGCTTTTCATATATTGTTCTTCGCTTATTTACTATTCCGTTGCTACTGTTACAATTACTACAAAAACACAAAAACAATTATCTTTACTTTTGCTACCATTACCTTTATTATCATACCACTTTTGCTACTAAATACTTTGCTGCAGATACTAAGTTATCCAGGTGTCGAATCAATAAATTTGGGTTGAATACTTTACCCTCGAAAGTTGTTGCGATCCCCTACACTTGTGGGTTATCAAGACTAATTTATGGTGCCGTTGCCAGGGAGCATAGCTCTATTCTCTGAGCCACTTGGGATTTATATCTGTTGATCACTATGAAGAACTTGAAAGACGATCGAACTAATATTTTGCCCTCAACTACGAGGGGAAGTAAGGAACTGCCATCTAGCTCTGCACTAGATTCTCCTTCTGTTATTAGTAGGCTTGCGACACCAAAACCTGCTACTGCTATGAATTCTGATATGTCGCATGTTATTGATGATGCCACTTCTGCTATAGATGATGAAACTACTTCTGTGCGTGATACTACTTTGCCATTAGGTGAATTTCTTAATGAACAACTTGCTAGAGTTAGGGCGAATGAAATTATTGAAGATGCTATTATTGACGATAGTGATGATGAAGGTTCTCCCAATGATTATGTATTGCCTGTTGTTCCTGAGGGTTATGTTATGAATGGAGAAGTTGCTAGGGAAATCTTTGCTTGCAATGATAGATATGATTTTAAAAAATTATTAGCTAAATGGAAGCAGCAGTCTCTTAATGCTAGAATGAAACCTGGCCCTGCTTTTGCTACTTCACCTATCTGTGTTACTGATAAGGATTATGAATTCTCTGTTGATCCTGAAATTATTACTTTAGTTGAATCTGATCCTTTTTATGGCCTTGAATCTAAAACTGTTGTGGCACATCTTACCAAGTTAAATGATATAGCCACCCTGTTTACCAATGATGAGAAGTCTCGCTATTATTATATCCTTATGATATTTCCGTTCTTAAAGGGTGATGCTAAGACTTGGTATAATTCTCTTGCTCCTGGTTGTGTGCGTAGTCCCCAGGATATGATTTATTACTTCTCTGCTAAATATTTCCCTGCTCATAAGAAACAAGCAGCCTTGCTGGAAATATATAATTTTGTGCAAATCAAAGAAGAGAGTCTCCCACAAGCTTGGGGGAGGCTTCTCTGGTTACTTAATGCTTTGCATGATCATCCTCTTAAGAAAAATGAAATACTGGATATCTTTTATAATGGACTAACCGATGCTTCCAAGGACTACTTGGATAGTTGTGATGGTTGTGTTTTCACGGAAAGAACAGTCGACGAAGCTGAAATGTTATTGAATAATATGTTGACTAATGATAAATAATTGGACTCTTCCTGAGCCAATTCCTAAGGCAATACCTGAACCAATTGAGCCAACTCCTGAGCCTATTCCTAAACCCACTCCGAAGAAGAGAGGTGTTTTATTTCTCAGACCTGAAGATATGCAAGAGGCAGAGAAATCAATGAAAGAAAAAGGTATTAAAGCTGAAGATGTTAAGAATTTACCTCCTATTGAAGAAATACATGGTCTTAGTATACCGCCTATTGAAGAACCATATTGTCTTGATAACCCGACATAGGTAGTAAGGGTAAATTCTCTCTATAGATATGGTAAAGTTGAAATTCCTTCTACTAAATTCCATAGCAAATGCTTAGATGAATTTGATGACTTTATGGCTAGACAAGAAAGTTTTAATGCTTATGTTGGTAGAGAGTTAAAGAAGAATGCTTTCGAGATAGGACGCGTGAGCGATAATATCAATAGAGTTAAACGTGAACTTCAACTCATTAGCAAATATGCTTCTATGGTTGCTACTCAAGCTGAGCAAGTACTTAAAGCTCAAAATGATTTGCTTGATGAATTAAATAATAAAAATGACTTTGATGTTAGAGTGGCTACTAGAACTGGTAGAATGACTCATGAACCTTTGTATCCTGAAGGCCACCCTAAGAGAATCGAGCAGGATTCTCAGAGGAATAATTTAGAGGCACCTAGTTCTTCTAAAAAGAAGAAAAAGAAAAACGACAGGACTTTGCATGCTTCTAGTGAACCTACTGTAGACACACCTGAGAATCCCAATGATATTTCTATTTCGATCTTTGAAACACAATCGGTGATGAACATGAACCTAGTGATAATGTTAATGATAATGTTCGTGTTGATGCTCAACCTAGCAAAAACAATGAAGTAGAGATTGAACCTGCTGTTGATCTTGATAACCCACAATCAAAGAATCAATGTTATGATAAGAGAGATTTTGTTGCTAGGAAGCACGATAGAGAAAGAGAACCATGGGTTCAGAAACCAATGCCCTTTCCTCCTAAACCATCCAAAACAAAGGATGATGATCATTTTGAGCGCTTTGCTGAAATGATTAGACCTATTTTCTTACGTATGCGCTTAACTGATATGCTCTAAGTAAATCCTTATGCTAAGTATATGAAGGATATCATTACAAATAAAAGGAAGATATCGGAGGCTGAAATTTCCACCATGCTTGCTAATTATACTTTGAAGGGTGGAATACCAAAGAAACTTGGAGATCCGGGTGTACCAACTATACCATGCTCCATTAAAAGGAATTATGTTAGAACTGCTTTATGTGATCTTGGAGCCGGTGTTAGTGTTATGCCTCTCTCTTTATATCATAGACTTGAATTGAATAAGTTGACACCTACTGAAATATCTTTGCAAATGGCCGATAAATCAACTGCTATACCTGTCGGTATTTGTGAGGATGTGCCTATTGTGGTTGCAAATGTCACTATCTTAACGGACTTTGTTATTCTTGATATTCCCGAGGACGATAGTATGTCTATTATCCTCGGTAGACCTTTTCTTAATACTGTAGGGGCCGTTATTGATTGCAACAAAGGCAATGTCACTTTTCGTGTTAATGGTAATGAGCATACGGTACACTTTCCGAGGAAACAATCTCAAGTTCATAGCATCAATTCTATTGGAAAAGCTCCAACTATTATTATTGGAGGTTTTGAATTTCCTCTCCCTACTGTCAAGAAAAAGTATGATATTCTTATTGTTGGGGATTTCGTATCCCCGTTGAGGTACTTAGTGTTATTCGAAATTTCCCCGGTTCCATGTTATTCGGAATGAGTTTGTTAACAAGAATTGATCAACCTTGTTAGTGGATTCATTTTGATGATCACGAGATGGATGAAACTAGAAGGCACAACCTTCTGTACCCTCTTTTTACTTTCTGTTATTGAGAATAAATAAAGCAAAAATAGTATTATCTGTCTGTTTTCTGAATTATCCGTGCAATAAATAAATAGCCCGAAAATAAAAGTGCTCCAAATGCCCTGCAAATTTAGTATGATTTTTAATGGAATATTTGAGGATTTTAGGCACTGAAAACACTGCAGGAGGGGCAAGCACCAGGCCACGAGAGTGGAGGGCGCGCACACCCCACCTGGGCGCGCCCCCTGTCTTGTGGGCCCCTGGTGGCCTCCCTCCACTTATGCCAGCACCCACACACTTCATCTTCTACCCAAAAAAATCCTCATCCAGCTCAAGCACGAGATCTAGCTCTTTTTGCTGCGATTTTCGATCTCCTTGCTCAAAGCTCCATTCACAAAACTGCTTTGGGAGATTGTTACTTGGTATGTGACTTCTCCATTTGTCCAATTAGTTTTTGTTCTAGTGCTTTATTCATTGCAAATATTTGCTACATAGGTGACCATGTTCTTGAGCTTGCGTGTTAAATTTTTGAGGTCCCAAGCAATTCTAATGCATGATATAGGCTCTAGGCACTTGTAGGAGTAGTTGCTACCATTCTTGTTTAGTTTTATTCACTTTTATTTTGAAGTTACTAAAATTTCAGAAATTTCCAGAAAATGTTGAGGAAACTTTTGAGGGGCTCTTCTAGCCAAAGCTCTCAGGAAAACAAGCCAAAGAGAAGGAAAAAGCCAAGTATAACCTTCCTCGCTTAGCGGAAGTATGGTCGTGTGAATGGCCATGTGAGGATTTCTTGAAAGAAGCTGGAATTCATGAAGATTTTTATTCTTTGATCGAGACTGCAGGCCTCACCGGTTTCATCAACGACCGAATCGATCAGTATCTCGTACTCACCAATACTTTCGTGCAAAACTTTTATTATTATCCTAAGAAGTCAGCGCCTGCAGTATCATTTCATTTATATGATGAATTCAAAGAAATGTCTTTATGTAATTTTTGCGCGGTGTGTAGGATACCTTATGAGGGAGAATTAGAGGAACCCCATTGTGAAGATGTGGGTGGCTTTGTTAATACTATAGCTGTAGAGGAACCAAAGAAGGGTTCCGAGGCAAAAGTCTCTAGCATACACTTTCCTGTTTTACGCTACTTTGCCATATTTGGTAGTAGATGCTTGATTGCTCGTGGAAATAGTGGAAACCTTAGTGTTCCTGATATTATCATCCTTCAATATGCCTTGCTTGGAGACAATACTTTTAGTATGGGTGTTGTTGTTGCTAAACGGCTAGCCCTGAATCGTACAAAAGGCCCCATATTTGGAGGTATCTATGCTGCACGTCTTGCTAAACATTTTCAGATACCCATTAGGCACCATGATAAAGAGGAGATAAAATTGCCTCCTCACATTTTAGATTACAAGAGGTAGCACACAAGTTTATTGTTGACAACAAAGAGAAGATGCTCTTGTATAAACTTAGATTTAATAAGAAACACATTGAGATTATTATTTTGCCTGCGCCTCTGTTGTTTGATTTGCCTGCAGAAAATTTTCTTGTCACTCCAGAAGCGGTGAACAATCATCGAGCTCAAGCTTTTACTCCAGAACCTGAACCTGAGCCAGAACCTGAACTGGACCCTTATCGTGCATCATTTGTCCAGTGGGATCCGAAGATGACCAACTAGTGGTATCCTGATTACACCTCCCATTACACCGGGGAGAGTAGCGGCGGTCCTTGGTACTAGACCAACTTAGGCCAAAAGCCTAAGCTTGGGGGAGTACGTATTTCTCACCGACTTTACATTCATGTTCACACACTAGTCATCGGTGCTCATACTCTTTAATTGTATTATCCATGCTAGTTTAAATTTCTTTTTCTAGTTTTCTTCTTGTGTGTTTGATAAACTTTAAGAAAAACAAAAAAAATAGTTAGTTTAATTTCCATGCTTGTAGTAGAATTTAAAATGAAAACCCAAAAATATTTCTTGTTCTTCTTCTTACTTGTTGGGAGCTTTCCCGTGTAAATAGTTTTATTTTCTTTTCTTTTCTTTGGGGGTCGAGAAGACCATATTGAAAATTCTTAGTGGCTCTCATATCCATGATTGTTTATTTTACTTAGAGCCCATATTACCCGTCTTCTCTCTTGAGTTGAATGCTTGTAGGTTCGAGCTTAGTCCAATGCACGTGCACTCTTATTATTATACATATCGTTCGGTCGTGCAAGTGAAAGGCAATAATGATGATATATGATGGACTTACTGGGATGAGAAAAGCTGGTATGAACTCAACCTCTCTTGTTTTTTTAAATATGATGAGTTCATCGTTTCTGAGTCAGCTATTATGAAGTAAATATATTTGCAATGACATTTAGAGATTATAGTTGCTTGTGCCATGCTTGATTAGCTATGAGTTCTAATGGTTTACCTTCCGTGCCAACATGCTATTAGAATGATTATGATGTGGTATGATGGGATGGTATCCTCCTTTGAATGAATTGAGTGACTCGACTTGGCACATGTTTACACATGTAGTTGAATCAAATCAACATAGCCTTCATGATATTTATGTTCATGGTGGATTATATCCTACTCATGCTTGTACTCGGTGTGAATTAATTTTAATGCATGTTTATGACTGTTGTTGCTCTCTCAGTTGGTCGCTTCCCAGTCTTTTGCTAGCCTTCACCTGTACTAAGCGGGAATACTACTTGTGCATCCAACTCCCTTAAAACCCAAAGTTGTTCCATATGAGTCCACTATACCTTCCTATATGCGGTATTTACCTGTCGTTCCAAGTAAATTTGTATGTGCCAAACTCCAAACCTTCAAATGAAATTCTGTTTTGTATGCTCGAGCAACTCATGTTACAACTAGGGCTGCCTATATCTTCCATGCTAGGTGGGTTATTCTCACGAGGAGTGGACTCCGCTCCTCATTCACGAGAAAGGGCCGGTAACCGGGATGCCCAGTCCCATGATCCAAAAGATCAAAGCAAATCAAAATAATTAAACAAAACTCCCCCAGGGTTGTTGCTAGTTGGAGGCACTCGTTGTTTCGAGCAAGCCATGGATTGATGCTTGTTGGTGGTTGGGGGAGTATAAACCTTTACCATTCTGTTTGGGAACTGCCTATAATGCCTGTAGTATGGAAGATACAGCCATCTCATAGTTGTTGCGTTGACAGTGAAAGTATGCCGCTCAAAATGTTATTCAATCTCTATTTTAAAATCGAGCTCTGGCACCTCTACAAATCCCTACTTCCCTCGGCGAAGGGCCTATCTATTTATTTTTATGTTGAGCACACTATCATTTGCATTCATTATTATTGGTTTATATTGGGTATGACTTGACTGGATCTCTTTTACCATAAATTACATTGTTTAGTCAGTCCTTGATCTTTAAATGTGCTCTGCATTTATGTTTTGCGGTCTCAGAAAGGGCTAGCGAGATATCATTTTGTTATATCATGTTATGATTATTTTGAGAAAGTGTTGTCATCCGAGTTTTATTATTATGGCTCGCTAGCTGATTATGTTATTGATATGAGTAATTGTGAGTCCTAGGTGTTATTGTGAGTATGGTTAGTTCATAATATCTGTTGAAACTTGAATGCTGGCTTTTCGTGTTTACAACAACAAGAGCAAACAGAGTTTGTAAAAGTTTTTCTTTATCACTTTCAGTTTATCAACTGAATTGCTTGAGGACAAGCAAAGGTTTAAGCTTGCGGGAGTTGATACGTCTCGAACATATCTACTTTTCCAAACACTATTGCCCTTGTTTTGGACTCTAACTTGCATGATTTGAATGAAACTAACCCGGACTGACGTTGTTTTCAGCAGAACTGCCATGATGTTGTTTTATGTGTAGAAAAGAAAAGTTCTCGGGATGTCCTGAAAATCCATGGAGGCACTTTTTGGAATTAATAAGAATTTCTGGGCGAAAGAAATACACTAGGGGGCCCAAGGCCTGTCCACGAGACAGGGGGGCGCGCCCCCCCTGTAGGGCGTGCCCCCTATCTCGTGGGCCCCCTGGACCTCCACCGACCTCAACTCCAACTCCATATATTCACATTCGGGGAGAAAAAAAATCAGAGAGAAAGTTTCATCGCGTTTTACGACACGGAGCCGCCGCCAAGCCCTAATCTCTCTCGCGAGGGCTGATCTGGAGTCCGTCGGGGCTCCAGAGAGGGGGATTCGTCGCCGTCGTCATCATCAACCATCCTCCATCACCAATTTCATGATGCTCACCGCCGTGCGTGAGTAATTCCATCGTAGGCTTGCTAGACGGTGATGGGTTGGATGATATTTACCATGTAATCAAGTTAGTTTTGTTAGGGTTTGATCCCTAGTATCCACTATGTTCTGAGATTGATGTTGCTATGACTTTGCTATGCTTAAGGCTTGTCACTAGGGCCCTATTGGAAATATGCCCTATAGGTAATAATAAAAGTATTATTATATTTCATTATTCATGATAATTGTCTTTTATTCATGCTATAACTGTATTATCCGGAAATCATAATACACGTGTGAATACATAGACCACAATATGTCCCTAGTGAGCCTCTAGTTGACTAGCTCGTTGTGATCAACAGATAGTCATGGTTTCCTGACTATGGACATTGGATGTCATTGATAACGGGATCACATCATTAGGAGAATGATGTGATGGACAAGACCCAATCATAAGCATAGCACAAAGATCGTGTAGTTCGTTTGCTAGAGCTTTGCCAATGTCAAGTATCTCTTCCTTCGACCATGGGATCGTGTAACTCCTGGATACCGTAGGAGTGCTTTGGGTGTATCAAACGTCACAACGAATCGGGTGACTATAAAGGTGCACTACGGTATCTCCGAAAGTATCTATTGGGTTGACACGGATCGAGGCGGGATTTGTCACTCCGTATGCGGAGAGGTATCTCTGGGCCCACTCGGTAATGCATCATCATAATGAGCTCAAAGTGACCAAGGTGTTGGCCACGGGATCATGCATTACTGATGCGAGTAAAGTGACTTGCGTGTAACGAGACCGAACAAGGTATTGGGATACCGACGATCGAAGTCTCGGGCAAGTAACGCATCGATTGACAAAGGGAATTGTATCTGAGGTTTGATCGAATCCTCGACATCGTGGTTCAACCGATGAAATCATCGAGGAGCATGTAGGAGCCAACATGGGTCTCTGACCCGCTGTTGGTTATTGACCGAGAGTGGTCTCGGTCATGTGCGGATGTCTCCGAACCCGTAGGGTCTTCACACTTAAGGTTCGGTGACGCTAGGGTTATTAGGAAGACTAGTATGTGACTACCGAATGTTGTTGAGTCCGGATGAGATCCCGGACGTCACGAGGAGTTCCGGAATGGTCCGGAGGTGAAGTTTTATATATGGGAAGTTGTCATACGGACACCGGAAAGTTTCCGGGGTCTAACGGTAATGTACCGGGACCACCGGAGGGGTTCCGGGGGTCCACCGGGAGGGGCCACCCCTCCCGAAGGGTCACATGGGCCGCAAAGAGGGAGGAGACAGCCCCTGGAGGGCTGGGCGCACCCCCCACCTTGGGCCCATGCGCCTAGGGTTGGGGGGAAACCCTAAGGGGCGCCTGCTTGGGGGCAAGCCTCCCTCCTCGGCCGCCCCCCCTCTAGATCCCATCTAGAGGGGTCGGCCCCCCTTGCCCCTTCCCCTATAAATAGAGGGGTGAGGGGAGGGCTGCTGTACACGCCTCCAAGGTGCAGCCCCTCCCCTCCCCAACACATCTCCTCCTCCAGTACGCGCTTGCGAAGCCCTGTCGGAGTACTGCCGCACCAACATCATCACGCCGCCGTGCTGCCGTTGGAGCGATCTTCCCCAACCTCTCCTTCCCCTTGCTGGATCAAGAAGTTGGAGACGTCTCCCGTCCCGTACGTGTGTTGAACGCGGAGGTGCTGTCCGTTCAGCACTTGGACATCGGTGATCTGAATCACGTCGAGTACGACTCCATCATCACCTTGCAAGCTTCCGCACGCGATCTACAAGTGGTATGTAGATGCAAACTCGCTCCCTTGACTCGTTGCTTAGATGAACTCATAGATGGATCTTGGTGAAACCGTAGGAAAAATTTTAATTTTCTGCAACGTTCCCCAACAGTGGCATCATGAGCTAGGTCTATGCGTAGTTCTCTAATGCACGAGTAGAACACAATTTTGTTGTGGGCGTGGATCTTGTCAACTTGCTTGCCACTACTAGTCTTTTCTTGCTTCAGCGGTATTGTGGGATGAAGCGGCCCGAACCAACCTTACACGTACGCTTACGTGAGACCGGTTCCCTCGATTGACATGCACTAGTTGCATAAGGTGGCTGGCGGGTGTCTGTCTCTCCCACTTTAGTTGAAGCGGAATCGATGAAAAGGGTCCTTATGAAGGGTAAATAGAAGTTGACAAAATCACATTGTGGTCATTTGTAGGTAAGAAAACGTTCTTGCTAGAACCCAATTGCAGCCACGTAAAAGATGCAACAACAATTAGAGGACGTCTAACTTTTGTTTTGCAGCGATTGATCATGTGATGTGATATGGCCAGAAGTTGTGATGAATGATGAATTGTGATGTATGAGATCATGTTCTTGTAATAGGATTCACGACTTGCATGTCGATGAGTATGACAACCCGCAGGAGCCATAGGAGTTGTCTTTATTTTTTGTATGACCTGCGTGTCATTGAAGAACGCCATGTAAACTACTTTACTTTATTGCTAAACGCGTTAGCCATAGAAGTAGAAGTAGTCGTTGGCATTACAACTTCAAGGAGACACGATGATGGAGATCATGATGATGGAGATCATGATGATGGAGATCATGGTGTCAAGCCGGTGACAAGATGATCATAGAGCCCCGAAGATGGAGATCAATGGAGCTATATGATATTGGACATATCATGTCACAACTATATAATTGCATGTGATGTTTATTATGTTTATGCATCTTGTTTACTTAGGACGACGGTAGTAAATAAGATGATCCCTTACAAATTTCAAGAAGTGTTCTCCCCTAACTGTGCACCGTTGCTACAGTTCGTCGTTTCGAAGCACCACGTGATGATCGGGTGTGATAGATCCTTATGTTCACATACAACGGGTGTAAGACAGTTTTACACAACAAAAACACTTAGGGTCAACTTGACGAGCCTAGCATGTGCAGACATGGCCTCGGAACACGGAGACCGAAAGGTCGAACACGAGTCGTATGGAAGATACGATCAACATGAAGATGTTCACCGACGATGACTAGTCCGTCTCACGTGATGATCGGACACGGCCTAGTCGACTCGGATCGTGTAACACTTAGATGACTAGAGGGATGTCTAATCTGAGTGGGAGTTCATAATTTGATTAGATGAACTTAATTATCATGAACTTAGTCTAAAAACCTTTGCAAATGTGTCTTGTAGATCAAATGGCCAACGCTAATGTCAACATGAACTTCAACGCGTTCCTAGAGAAAACCAAGCTGAAAGATGATGGCAGCAACTATACGGGCTGGGTCCGGAACCTGAGGATCATCCTCATAGCTGCCAGGAAGCAATATGTCCTAGAAGTACCGCTAGGTGACGCTCCCGTCCCAGAGAACCAAGACATTATGAATGCTTGGCAAACTCGTGCTGATGATTACTCCCTCGTTCAGTGCGGCATGCTTTACAACTTAGAACCGGGCTCCAAAAGCGTTTTGAGCATCACGGAGCATATGAGATGTTCAAGAGCTGAAACTAGTTTTTCAAGCTCATGCTCGGTCGAGATATGATGTCTCCGACAAGTTCTATAGTTGTAAGATGGAGGAAAACAGTTCACAAGGAGCACATCCTCAAGATGTCTGGGTTGCACAACCGTATGACCCGGTGAACATTAACCTCCCGGATGAGGCGGTCATTGACAGAATCCTCCGATCGCTCCCACCAAGCTACAAGAGCTTTGTGATGAACTACAACATGCAGGGGATGGTGAAGACCATTCTGAAGTGTTCTCGATCTGAAGTCAGCAGAGGCTGAAATCAAGAAAGAACATCAAGTGTTGATGGTCTAAGACCACTAAGTTCAAGAAGGGCAAGGGCAAGAAGAACTTCAAGAAGGACGGCAAGTATGTTGCGGCGCCCCATAAGCCGCCATCGGGAAGAAGTCAAAGAATGGACCCAAGCACGAGACTGAGTGCTTTTATTGCAAGGGAAGGGTCACCGAAGCGGAACTGCCCCAAATACTTAGCGGATAAGAAGGCCGCAACACCAAAGGTATATTTTGATATACATGTAATTGATGTGTACCTTACCAAGACTCGTAGTAACTCCCGGTATTTTATACGGTGCCGTTGCTCATATTTGTAACTCACGGCAGGAGCTGCGGAATAAACGGAGATGGCGAAGGACGAGGTGACGATGCGTGTCGGGAATGGTTCCAGAGTCGATGTGATCTCCGTCGGCACGCTGCCTCTACATTTACCCACGGGATTAGTTTTGAACCTTAATAATTGTTATTTTGTGCCAAGTTTGAGCATGAACATTGTATCTGGATCTCGTTTAATCGAGATGGCTACTCATTTAAGTCCGAGAATAATGGTTGTTCGATTTATATGAGAGATATGTTTTATGGTCATGCTCCGATGGTCAATGGTTTATTCTTAATGAATCTCGGCGTAGTGTTACACATGTTCATAGTGTGGATGCCAAAAGATGTAAAGTTGATAACGATAGTCCCACATACTTGTGGCATCGCCGCCTTTGGTCACATTGGTGTCAAGCGCATGAAGAAGCTCCATCTTGATGGACTTTAGAGTCTCTTGATTATGAATCGTTTGACACATGCGAACCATGCCTCATGGGCAAATGACCAAGACTCCGTTCTTGAACAATGGAGCGAGCAACCAACTTGTTGGAAATCATACATACCGATGTGTGCGGTCCAATGAGCGTTGAGGCTCAGACAGGATATCGTTATGTTCTCACTCATCGATGACTTGAGTAGATATGGGTATATCTACTTAATGAAACACAAGTCTGAGACCTTCGAAAAGTTCAAGGAATTTCAGAATGAGGTAGAGAATCAACATGACCGAAAGATAAAGTTCCTTCGATCAGATCGTGGAGGAGAATATTTAAGTCACGAATTTGGCACACACTTAAGGAAATGTGGAATCGTTTCACAACTCACGCTACCGAACACCTCAAATAAACGGTGTGTCCGAACGTCATAATCGCACTCTATTGGATATGGTGCGGTCTATGATGTCTCTTACCAATTTACCGCTATCATTTTGGGGATACGCTCTAGAGACAGCTACATTCACTTTAAATAGGGCACCGCCTAAATCCGCTGAGATGACACCGTATGAATTATGGTTTGGGAAGAAACCTAAGTCGTCGTTTCTAAAAGTTTGGGGATGCGATGCTTATGTCAAGAAACTTCAACCTGAAAAGCTCGAACCCAAGTCGGAAAAATGCGTCTTCATAGGATACCCTAAGGAAACTGTCGGGTATACCTTCTACTTAAGATCCGAGGGCAAGATCTTTGTTGCCAAGAATGGATGCTTTCTGGAAAAAGAGTTTCTCTCGAAAGAAGTAAGTGGGAGGAAAGTAGAACTCGATGAAGTACCACCTCTCGAACGGGAAAGTGGTGCAGCTAAGGAAGATGTTCCTGTGATGCCCACACCAACTGAAGAGGAAAACAATGATGATGATCAAGGTACTTCGGATCAAGTTTCTACTGAACTTCGTAGGTCCACAAGGACACGTTCCGCACCAGAGTGGTACGGCAACCCTGTCCTAGAAATCATGTTGTTAGACAACGGTGAACCTTCGAACTATGAAGAAGCGATGGCGGGCCCAGATTCCAACAATTGGCTTGAAGACATGAAATCCGAGATAGAATCCATGTATGAAAACAAAGTATGGACTTTGACAGACTTGCCCGATGATCGGCGAGCGATAGAAAACAAATGGATTTTTAAGAAGAATGCGGATGCGGATGGTAATGTTACCATTTATAAGGCTCGACTTGTCGCTAAGGGTTATCAACAAGTTCAAGGGATTGACTACGACGAGACATTCTCTCCCGTAGCGAAGCTGAAGTCCGTCCGAATCATGTTAGCAATTGCCGCATACTATGATTATGAGATATGGCAGATGGACGCCAAAACGGCATTCCTTAATGGACATCTTAAGGAAGAGCTGTATATGATGCAGCCGGAAGGTTTTGTCGATCCTAAGAACGCTAACAAAGTATGCAAGCTCCAGCGATCCATTTATGGGCTGGTGCAAGCATCTCGGAGTTGGAATATTCGCTTTGATGAGATGATCAAAGCGTTTGAGTTTATGCAGACTTATGGAGAAGCCTGCGTTTACAAGAAAGTGAGTAGGAGCTCTATAGCATTTCTCATATTATATGTAGATGACATACTCTTGATGGGAAATAATATAGAACTTCTGGACAGCATTAAGGCCTACTTGAATAAGTGTTTTTAAATGAAGGACCTTGGAGAAGCTGCTTATATATTAGGCATCAAGATCTATAGAGATAGATCGAGACGCCTCATAGGTCTTTCACAAAGCACATACCTTGATAAGACTTTGAAAAGGTTCAAAATGGATCGGTCCAAGAAAGGGTTCTTGCCTATGTTACAAGGTGTGAGATTGAGCTCGGCTCAGTCACCGACCACGGCAAAAGATAAAGAAGAGATGAGTGTCATCCCCTATGCTTCAGCCATAGGATCTATTATGTATGCCATGTTGTGTACCAGACCTGATGTAAACCTTGCCATAAGTTTGGTAGCAAGATACCAAAGTAATCCCGCAAGGAACACCGGACAGCAGATCAAGAATATCCTGAAGCACCGAAAAGGACAAAGGACATGTTTTCGTTTATGGAGGAGACGAAGAGCTCGTCGTGAAGGGTTACATCGATGCTAGCTTCGACTCAGATCCGATGACTCTAAGTCACAAACCGGATACGTGTATATGTTGAATGGTGGAGCAAGAAGTGGTGCAGCCGCAAGCGAGCGTCATGGCGGGATCTACGTGTGAAGCGGAGTACATGGCAGCCTCGGAGGCAGCGCATGAAGCGATTTGGGTGAAGGAGTTCATCACCGACCTAGGAGTCATACCCAATGCGTCGGGTCGATCAAACTCTTCGTGACAACACCGGAGCTATTGCCCTTGCCAAGGAGCCTGTGTTTCACAAGAAGACCAGCACATCAAGCGTCATTTCAACTCCATCCGTGAAAATGTTCAAGATGGAGACATAGAAATTTGCAAAGTACATACGGATCTAAATGTCGCAGATCCGCTGACTAAACCTCTCTCATGAGCAAAACATGATCAACACCGTAACTCTATGGGTGTTCGATTCATCACAATGTAACTAGATTGGTGACTCTAGTGCAAGTGGGAGACTGTTGGAAATATGCCCTAGAGGCAACAATAAAAGTATTATTATATTTCATTGTTCATGATAATTGTCTTTTATTCATGCTATAAGCAGTATTATCCGGAAATCGTAATACACGTGTGAATACATAGACCACAATATGTCCCTAGTGAGCCTCTAGTTGACTAGCTCACAGATCAACAGATAGTCATGGTTTCTGACTATGGACATTGGATGTCGTTGATAACGGGATCACATCATTAGGAGAATGATGTGATGGACAAGACCCAATCATAAGCATAGCACAAAGATCGTGTAGTTCGTTTGCTAGAGCTTTGCCAATGTCAAGTATCTCTTCCTTCGACCATGAGATCGTGTAACTCTTGGATACCGTAGGAGTTCTTTGGGTGTATCAAACGTCACAACGTAACTGGGTGATTATAAAGGTGCACTACAGGTATATCCGAAAGTATCTATTGAGTTGACACGGATCGAGACTGGGATTTGTCACTCCGTATGACGGAGAGGTATCTCTGGGCCCACTCGGTAATGCATCATCATAATGAGCTCAAAGTGACCAAGGTGTTGGCCACAGGATCATGCATTACAGTACGAGTAAAGTGACTTGCCGGTAACGAGACTGAACAAGGTATTGGGATACCGACGATCGAGACTCGGGCAAGTAACGTACCGATTGACAAAGGGAATTGTATACTGGGTTTGATCGAATCCTCGACATCGTGGTTCAACCAATGAAATCATCGAGGAGCATGTGGGAGCCAACATGGGTCTCCAAACCCCGCTGTTGGTTATTGACCGGAGAGTGGTCTCGGTCATGTCTGCATGTCTCCCGAACTCGTAGGGTCTTCACACTTAAGGTTCGGTGACGCTAGGGTTATTAGGAAGACTAGTATGTGACTACCGAATGTTGTTCGGAGTCCCGGATGAGATCCCAGACATCACGAGGAGTTCCAGAATGGTCTGGAGGTGAAGTTTTATATATGGGAAGTTGTCATACGGACACCGGAAAGTTTCGGGGGTCTATCGTTAATGTACCGGGACCACCGGAGGGGTTCCGGGGGTCCACCGGGAGGGGCCACCCCTCCCGGAGGGCCACATGGGCAGAAGGGAGGAGCCAGCCCCTGGAGGGCTGGGCGCGCCCCCCACCTTGGGCCCATGCGCCTAGGGTTGGGGGGGAAACCCTAAGGGGGGCGCCCCCCTTGCTTGGGGGGCAAGCCTCCCCTCCCTGGCCGCCGCCCCCCTCTAGATCCCATCTAGAGGGGTCGGCCCCCCTTGCCCCTTCCCCTATAAATAGAGGGGTGGGGGAGGCTGCTGTACACACCTCCAAGGCGCAGCCCCTCCCCTTCCCAACACATCTCCTCCTCCGTTACGCGCTTCCGAAGCCTTGTCGGAGTACTGCCGCACCAACATCACCACGCCTGTCGTCTTTGCCGTTGGAGCGATCTTCCCAACCTCTCCTTCCCTTGCTGGATCAAGAAGGAGGAGACGTCTCCGTCCGTCACGTGTGTTGAACGCGGAGGTGTTGTCCGCTCAGCACTTGGACATCGGTGATCTGAATCACGTCGAGTACGACTCCATCATCACCTTGCAAGCTTCCGCACGCGATCTACAAGTGGTATGTAGATGCAAACTCACTCCCTTGACTCGTTGCTTAGATGAACTCATAGATGGATCTTGGTGAAACCGTAGGAAAATTTTTAATTTTCTGCAATGTTCCCTAACAGGCCCGAGTGCCATGATTGCAGATCTGAACCTATTATGTTTTCATGAATATATGTGTGTTCTTGATCGTATCTTGCAAGTCTATAGTCACCTATTATGTGTTATGATCCGACAACCCCGAAGTGACAATAATCGGGATACTTCTCAGTGATGACCGAAGTTTGAGGAGTTCATGTATTCACTATGTGCTAATGCTTTGTTCCGATTCTCTATTAAAAGGAGGCCTTAATATCCCTTAGTTTCCGCTAGGACCCTGCTGCCACGGGAGGGTAGGACAAAAGATGTCATGCAAGTTCTTTTCCATAAGCACGTATGACTATTTACGGAATACATGCCTACATTACATTGATGAATTGGAGCTAGTTCTATGTCACTCTATGTTATAGCTATTACGTGAGGAATCGCATCCGGCATAATTATCCATCACTGATCCATTGCCTACGAGCTTTTCATATATTGTTCTTCGCTTATTTACTATTCCGTTGCTACTGTTACAATTACTACAAAAACACAAAAACAATTATCTTTACTTTTGCTACCGTTACCTTTATTATTATACCACTTTTGCTAAAAAATACTTTGCTGCAGATACTAAGTTATCCAGATGTAGTTGAATTGACAACTCAACTGCTAATACTCAAGAATATTCTTTGGCTCCCCTTGTGTCGAATCAATAAATTTGGGTTGAATACTTTACCCTCGAAAGCTGTTGCGATCCCCTATACTTGTGGGTTATCAGTGCATAGATTGGAGAATTGCTTGTGCCTCCTACTAGATTGATACCTTGGTTCTTAACTAAGGGAAATACTTATCTCTACTTTGTGGCATCACCCTTTCCTCTTCAAGGGAAAAATCAACGCAAGCTCAAGAAGTAGTGGGCATGCAAAAAGTTCCTACTTCGGCGTTGTAAACTTATTTTAGCGCGTCGTGCGGTTGCGCGCCTGTTGGAGATGCTCTTAGATGTGTGGTATGATTAGTGCTTTGTTACGTTGTGTTGAACTGTGGTATGCTTTGATGGATTTGGTAGTGATTTCTTCAACAAGATCATCCATGTGTGCATGTGTTACTGCTAGTTCGATCTGTCCATGTTGTAATGCTAATTCCTACTATCCATGTGTAGTGTGTTGTGCTGTTGATGGCGCTTACGTTTGTAGGACATGACCACGCAAGAGTTTAGTCATGCCCTCATGTTGTCCGAGAGCCAGTACCCGTCATCGTACATTGAGTACTCCCAGCCTCCTATGGACCAGATGCCTCCTGATTCAGACGTTTTCGAGGTGCCGCCTATGGTTCCTCGATTTGTGCTGGCTCAGCCCAATGTTGTTGCTCATGCTGCTGCTCAAAAGGCAGCCGCAAAGGAGAAGAAGGATGGCAGGTGTAACAACATGAAATGGCAGCCATTCCTCTCCACTTGAACCTTGTTGCAAAGCAGGTGTTCGACTTCTGTGGACAGAAGGTCACCTCAACCCAGGTGTACAACCACCTGAGGAAGTGGAGAGCGAGGTGGATCACTGTGTCCAAGCTCAGAGACCTCAGTGATGCTTCATGGGATGAGGACGCCTGCTCGATCCTTTTGGAGGTAGAGCACTACCAAGGCCACATCGCGATTAGCTCACAACCCATGCCATTCTAACAAACCAGCAGTTTGATCCTATGAACCATTGCCATACTAACTAACCTCTCTGCCTTGTTTCTTCTTAGGCTCACCCCAAGGACGTAGAATTCCTCACCTATCCAAAACTAACATCAAATGTAGCAGATCTTCTCCTTCGGGCTGGCAACCGACAAGCATGCCATGGGCCTTGGTCAGCCGCTACTCAGCCGCCGGGCTTGCCGATGCCTGAGTATCTAGACACCCAGGAGTCAGACACCATCAATGTTGATGCTCCCGAGAAGGATGGTGAGCATGTTCATGTGCTTGATATGAAGAGGAAGTGGGCAGGCTTCATGGAGGAGGAGTTGAGCGTCTTCAGCAGCATGACTAAGGCAGCGAAGGAGATGGCCACTTCCATCAGGGAGACCAAGAGTGTAGATGTCCACCCTGAGCTCTACTTCACCATCATGGAGCAGATTGGCTTCAGCCCAAAGGCTCCCATGGTGGCTCTCAGCCACCTACTGGACAACAGCCCAGGGAGTTGGAGTTTGTTGCCATGGGAGCCACCCACAGGGTGCACTGGCTGAGGACCTGTGATGCGGAGCATCCTATGGACATCACCATGTCAAGAGTTCGTTTGGCAAGTGACACGTGTGACCTCTACTTCTCATACATAAAGGTGAATCTTCTCCTTTACACCTGTTCACTTGACCCCTTCGAGGATGGTATACTACTTGACACTTCTCCCGTGTGCATGCATAGGTATTGTCGGAGCTTCATGGATGTCGAGGAGGAGTGCAAGCGCCAAGGACTGACTACAGAGCCCTAGAAGGAACCGTGGAAGAGAAGGCGGAAGAAAGGATAAGAAGAAGACGGAGCGGCTGCTAGAGCCAGACCGGACATCCGGACCGCCATCCGGATCATTCGGGCTCAGCTGGATCATCCGGACCCTTCCCCGGATCATCCAGATAACTCGCAACCGAAGACACCCGAAGGCCTCGTGTGAAGCCGGATCATCTGGGACCCCTCCCAGATCATCCGGACGACAGCCGGATCATCCGGACCCCCATCCGGATCATCCGGGCCTTGCCTGCGCGATGACTTGGGCCGAGGCCCGTGTACCCATTCGCCCCTCACTTACCCCTTCGCCCCTTGGGCTATAAATAGACCTCCTCCACCTCCTTTCTAGGGTTAGCAAAGGTTTACCTCATTTGAGATAGAGCTTTTCTCATCCATACGGATCTCCTCCTCGTGAGAGATCGCGGCCTCTTTGGAGAAGATCCATCTTGGATTCAAGACCCCCTCGTGGGAAGATCCGTCTAGGATACCATCAAGACCTCCTCTTGGAGATGAACCTTACCTTGTATCTTTCCCTTTGTTGTTCATGTACCCTTGTGGATCTTGTGTGTTTGATTGTCTAGTGGATGTGTGAATGGACTTGTTCTTGAGTGTTTCCCCTTGTGATTTCTCCCCGTTCTTCCTCGTGTTCTTCGCGTTCTTCGAGGGATCCCACTCCAATCGTGAAAGATCGGCCTACACCGGGTTAGCCCCGTATCATGTTCGTATCATGAGCAACGTTGATCACGAATTTGGAGACCCTGCCCCCGTTTTCTAGCCTTCTATTGCTTGATTTCGTCCTAAATTCGAAAATCCCCACCAAAAATAGCCCCAATTTTTTTTGTGATTTGTTGGTTTGATGATGTTTTGTTGATTTTGATCAGTGGATTTGCTTGGTTTCAAGTTGATCTAGCATCTCCCCAAGTTTCCCCACCTTCCATTCACGAAATCTCCTCAATTTTGCCCCGAAAATTTCCGCCCAAAAATTCGCCCCCGAGAGGAAATCCCGAGCAGAGTTGACTTGCCCGGATCATCCGGACTTGCTCCCGGATCATCCAGACATCCCCCGGATCAGCTGGACGCCCCCCCCCCCTCGGACGTCCGGATAACCCACGCACCTGAATACCTGTACCCGAGTTGAGGAACCCGGATCACCCGGACATAGCCCGGATGAGCTGGACCTCCTCCCGGATGTCCGGCTAACCCTGAAACTCACACGGCTGAATTTTTGTTTTGGTCATAACTAATTCATCCGGAGTCCGTTTTTGACGTTCTTTATCTAGTTTTGAAGCTATTGACATCCCACATCCCACAAAAATACTTCCGACATCATTTGACTCCATCAAATTTTCGGAACTTTGGCATCTTTGCCTAGGGCCACCACCATATCATCCACATTACGACCACCGACTTTTGCAACCTAACCCATTTTGTTCACCATAGCATTAGTGGTTGCTTAGTAGTGATTCGAGTCTCCTAAGGTGTTTCGGCTACTTAGGGGCGGTTGCTTCTTCATCAACCACCACCACCACTTTCGCATAACCTTGCCCACCATACACTTCCACCAACCCAACTTAACCCAATTATTGTTTGAGCTTGTTTGAGTTGTGGCTTGTGTCTCCTAAGGTGTTTTGGCTACTTAGGGACAGCAACTTCCACTTCGACTTGCATAACCCATCACCCCACTTCCGCATTGCCGAGTGCAAACCACCACCGCTTTCCGCTACGACCATTTGACTTTTTTCCTTGAGATTTTGAGTTGTGGTTTTTTCATTTCCTAAGGTGTTTCAGCTAATTAGGAATGGTTCTACATCAAGAACACCACCTCTCATCATCGCCAAGCGGTAACCTCAACGACACCATTGTATATTCCCCTTGAAATTGCATTGATAACCCCTAGCCCATTTTGCGTTACTTGCTTATTGAGACTAGCCATTTGAGTATTGCCGGCAACGTTACTTGTGCACATTAGTGATCTACACTTCCCATTGCATACATACCATATCATATTGCTATCATCATATCATCTCTTGTGTCACAAGATTGTTCCTGCATATACACAATTGCTATCTTGGTTTGTGCATTGTGCAAAAGTGGCCATACAAAAAAACATAATAAGCTTTTAAGCAAAAGAGAAAGAGAGCAAAGAGCTTGTAAGAAAGTGCCATAGCATCATATCACATTGCCTACAAGATTATCATATCTGATCATCTTGGATCATCTTGAGAAACACCGGGAACCACACATAATAGCATACTTGGGATAGAAAGTTTATCCATTTTGCATCTTATAGGTTGTGTACAAGTGTCGTATCCGCCTATTGAGCAATCGTGTTAGCTCTCTCTTGAGTTGTGCAACACGAGCGTTTTCCGTGGACTCCACATTTTGTGCTCATTCCTTGGTTGCGTGACCCCATTTAGCTATCCATGTGTGTGTTTCTTATTGCTATTGGTTTACTTGTTTCACTTGCGAATTTGTGAATCTTTTTCAACATTATTGACTCTTGCTAACATTTTGCATCAAATTTTTGTGCCACTATCCTTACCAAGCTACTCCATAAGCTTTACTCAATAGGTATGAGTGAACAAATCCGGTACCAATTCCACTACTATTTCATTTCACATTGAGTGAAACGGGATACATCCTCATCTTTGGGAAAAGGTAACTTGGTATTGTTTATCTCATTTCCTACTCACCTCTACTCGAGTCTTGTGATGGATAGGCAAGGCAATTCACCTTCGGTCTACAACAACTACGAGCTTGATGCCACGAAAAACAACTTCGATGCCAAGATGCAAGCTCAAATGGAGGAGATCAAAGCCCTCATGAAGTCCTACAAGAGATCTTCCTCATCTTCGAGAAGACGCTCAAGAGCACATGCTTCCGAGATACCTTCTCCGGCAAGATCATGTCAGCATTGACACCATCACCAACAAGAACGTGAAGGTCAAGAGCTCAACACCAACTACCGCTCAATGACTTCACCATCTCCCTTGGCATTTTCGCCAAGCGACTTCAAGGCGTCTTCACCTACGAACATACGGCATCTTCGCCAACAAGAACCCCAAGACTACGCTCAAGAGAAGCTCCCCAAGCTCAAGTCCGCAACTTCCACAAGCTACTACGACCTCGACATCGACCATGTGATTCCTTTCTATGGGACTCAAGAACCCGAGGAGTATCTCGAGTGGGAGCGCTTGATGGATGACTACCTCAATCTACATCAAGTTCCTTCCGAAGATCAAGTGAAGTGTGCAACAAGAAACTTCCACGACGATGCATCAACATGGTGGCTTCACACACCTTCGGAGAGCTACGACATGAGTTGGCCCAAGACGAAGAGAGCTTTGCGATGAGAGTTTGTGCCCCCAACCTACATGGAACAACTTCGATGCCAATTGGAGAACACCATCCAAGGATCCAAGTCCATCGACGCGTACTTCAAGGAGATGAAGGATGCCTTGCGACGAGCCAGCGTGGACGACCCCATTTCGATGAAGTTCCACTTCATGATGGGATTGAACAACGACATCTCCAAGACTATCTTCCTCGAGAACTACAAGTCCCTCGATGACTACTACATTGGTGCTCTCAAGGCGGAACAAGAACTCATGAAGGCCAAGGCTTCTCCACCCCAAGCACACTTCATGGCGACCAAGCTCCACGACAAGCATGAGGCTAGTACCACCACGATGTCCAAGCCCGACGAGCTTCAATGCGATGATCCCAAGTTCGACTTCACCACCATCCCTCTTTGTGGCATTGATGATGCTGAGTCTACTTCGACTCTTTTTCAAGACGGTGCGGCGACGAGTATGACTACGGGGACCCTCAAGGACCAAGCTTTGGAGGCGAGCAAGGATGATTCTTCCATCTTTGGAGATGAGAGTGATGATGTGCCATCTTCGGCCTTCATCCACGGCGACATTAACGATATGATCGAGCATGGGATTTTCCCTTCGGTCATGGAGGAGAGTGATGATGTGCCATCTTCGGCCTTCATCCACGGCATTTATTTACGAGATGGTTGAGAATGGCATTTTCCCTTCGACCACGGTGATGTATGATGACTTGAGTGACTTTTGCCACCATATTTAGAGTGAGAGTGACTTCACCACTAGCCCCATATATGATGAGTTGCCACAATACCCATGTGAGGGGAGCCACAATCCCCACCACCTGAGTAAGATGAGTGACTCCACCATATGTCAGATTGAGTGCACCTACTTTGAGGGAGTGAGTGAACCACCACATAGAGAGAGTGTGATAGTTGATAGGTCTCATGATGCCATTTTCATTTCTAACAACTTGACCTCTACCTCTATTGTGTCTTCTCATTTGGTGCTAGGTCCCATTTATGATGACGCACCGATCCTCGACGACTTCGTCCTCCCTTTGGACACGATGATGGCCATGGTGGAATATGATGCACCCCCCACATGGTTACATCAAGATGAAGATGACCACCATTTGGTCTTTCCCACCTCACCTACTCCACTTGAGTGTAATGACAAAGGTAACAAAGGTGACGGTGATGCTCTAGTCCCACTAGTGGACATTCTTGACATTGATTGCTTGCATGATGTTGATCCACCTAGTACCATGCTTCATGCTAATATGCTTTCCCCATGTGATGATTTAACCATTAATGATGAGTATTATAATTCTCATGTGGAGTGTATTAGTTGTGATGCCATGTTACATAGGATTTCTTGTGACAATTCCTTTTTCACATCATGTCTGATAATCCGCTTGACTTGTCATATGCTATGCATGATATCAACCATATGTCATATTTTCAATCTCTTCATAGTGACTATGCATATGCCATTAAAATAAACCCAATTTGCACATATGGCATAGATGACAAGCCCATGGTTATTGGCATTTGTTTTTCTTGTGATGATATTGATATGCTCTCTTTACATCATTTATCTCGTATGCCATGTCTTGCCCACCTAGCTTCGGATATGCATTGTTTTGGATGTTGTCCATTTTCTCCATATGATGTTTCCAATGTTGTTCCTGAGGAGACCTAATGCGGAGCATCCCTCAACTACCCGCACCGACACTCCATCACCACCGCTAGCACCAAGAGGACCAATGACAAGAGCATGCGCACGCAACATCGAGAACGAGGTCAATTCTATCCTCTTCGAGTTTCTTTCGGTTTCACATGAGAATTGGGTTCTACCTCCAAGAGACGTGCTATGCATTCTTAGGCACCAAGAAGATGATCGTGAGAAGGAGAAGATGGAGACTCGAGCATCCATGGAGCAAGGGAGAGGAGAGGAGAACAAGAAGAATGAAGGGGAGAAGCTCTGGACACCCCGGGTGCCCGGACGGAAGGACCCCGGGTGCCCGAACCCAAAGACATGGGGAGGCCGAACCCCCTGGACACCCCGGGTGCCCGGCCATCTCGGCCCCGGGTTCCCGGCCTCTGCCTGGGCTGCACCCCAGCCGGCCCCGGGTGCCCGACCCTCCACTTGGTCCTCGCCCAGCCCGCCCCAGGTGCCCGGCACATGCCCCGCCAGCCGTTGGGAGCCACCCTGGGTGCCCGGGCTTGAGACCCCCGGGTACCCGGCCACTCTCCCGCCAGCCCGTGACCTGGCCGGGTGCCCGGCCCCTTCGCCACCAGGTGCCCGGTCCCGCCTGGGCATTAGCCTCTGACCGGTCGATGTGCCCGACAAGTTCCCTCCCCCCCCCCCCGGGTGCCCGGACCCTCCTTTCGTGGACACGCGTTTTAGGGACTTTTTGGTCCTTTGTACCCCTCTTTCTCCAAGTTTCATCCCTATCCTTTATATACTCATGTCCTAGCTCATTTGGAAGGATAGCAAAGTATTTTAGATCACCAAAGAGAGCTTTGCTCCTTATATCCCCTCCTTTTTGGAGATCAAGCCCCCACCTAGGGAAGAATCCTTTGGATTGTCAAGGCCTCCTCTTGGAGAAGATCATCATCAAGACCTCACCAAGTGGGAAAACTTACCTAGTGCTATTTTTCTTAAATTGTTCATGTAATCTTGTGGATCTCATGTATGCTACCCTAGTGGATGTGATATTTGGGTTTCTTTAAGTGTTTTGTGCCTTGTGTTCTTGACTGTTCTTCCTCCTTTCTCCCCTCCAAGTGTGAAAAGATCCCCTCTAGGGTTTCACCCTACAACATCTTGGTATCATGAGCAAGGTTGATTCACATCTTGGAGTCCCATCCCCCCATTTGCTAGCTTGATTTTATTGTTTTTCGTCCAAATTCGAAAATCCCCACAAAAATAGCCCCAAAAAATTTTCTTGTAATTTGTAGGATCTTGTGAGATTTGGTTGTTTTGGTCCATGGATTTGATGTTTGGCAAGTGGATCTAGCCCCTCCACAACAATCCCCACCCTTCCCACCACGAAATCCACGAAATTTTGCATTTCCCCCAAAATTTTCGCCCAAATCGATGACCCCCGGGTGCCCGCACCACAAACCACCGGCGACCCGCACCCCCGGGCCATTTCCCCCTGACCACCCCGGGCACCCGCACCTCCCACCCCCGGGTGCCCGCACCCCCGAATCAGCCCAACACCTCCACTATTTTGACCATAACTTCCAACTCCCAAGTCCGTTTTTGTGTTCTTTAGCTCGTTTGGAAGCTCTTGACATCCCCCATCCACTCATCTCATTACCACCACCATTAGCCTCCATCCAAAAATCATCACAAAAACACCCACCTTCCGCATTTGACCGATTTTGAGTTGCAATTCGTTTCCTAAGGTGTTTCGGCTACTTAGGAGCGTGTGAAATCGTCATCACCATCATCACCTCAGAGTCATCTTCACCGCTAACCGTAAGAAAGGACGGTAACCTCGACGACACTTACTTCTTACCTTGCTTTTGCATTGATAGCCCGAGCCAATTTGCGTTGCTTACCCATCAAGACTAGCAAGTTGAGAATTGCCAGGCCACGCTATTGTGCACCGTAGCGATCGTGTTATCATCTTTGTGACATAAGTCTCTCCCGTATCTTACATACTTGTCTCATATCATACTCGGCTCAAGCATCAAGCATATAAAAAAAAGAGAAAAGAAGAAAAGATTTTAAGCAAAAGAGGAGAAATAAAGAGCTTGTAAGCAATAGCATTGAGCCATTTGCATAGTTATATCATCTTGGTCATTGCATACATAGCATAGTTGGGATTGAAGACGACACGTTTCTCTCATAGGTTGGTGCACAAGTGTATCTTGCCCATTTGAGCAATCGAGCTAGCGTCTCTCTAGCATTCGCACAACAAGAGCATTTTCCATGGTTGCACATTTTGAGCCCATTCCTTGGTTGTGCGGATCCCATCTATCTTCCGTGTGTGTGTTCTAGTGATATCTTTGGGTTTGATCTATTTGCTTTACTTGCATTTTTGTGAACCTTCTCAACCTTATAGATATCTTGACTAACATTTCTTGAAATTTTTGCCACCATCCTAACCGAGCTCCTCCATAAGCCTCTTATTTGTAGGTGTGAGAAACAAACCCGGTTCACATTCTCCTATTGTGGCATTACATTGAGTGACACTTGTTACATCCTCAATCCTCGGAGAAGGTAACTTTGGTATTGTTCTCTCATTTTCCTACTCACCCCACCTGGTTATGATGGATAAGCCAAACTCATCGTCGAACCCACTTTTCGAGGAGCAAGGTGATGATTCCAACTTCGCCTCCAAGAACCACTTCTTCATCGCGCAACGAGCGCTTCATCAAGAAAGCGAAGCATTGGGTGAACGCTTGGAGCAACTCGCCTCCGACCTTCGTCAATCAGAAACAAGGAACCGCAACTACATAGACGCCAAGTTCACCACACAAATGGAAGAGCTCTGCAACATGATTGTGTGACGCCCGTCTTCCTCATCCGCTTCTTCAAGATGGCGCCTCTCAAGTCACCATACAAGTCGGCAACCTTTGGACTACTCCTCCTACGATGCAAGTCCTCCACGAGCTTGCTTTCCTCGATGTGATCATCCTCAAGAACACCAAGCTCAAGAAAATCCATTCCATGGCATTGGCTTACAAGACCGAGTTCGAGCACGTGAATGGATGCGACACCAAGCGCAAGAACCAATGGAGCAAGAGCAAATACCTCCACAAGCACCACGTCAAGTACCTCAAGAAGATAACGCCATCCGTCAAGCACAAGCACTCGAAGCACAACAAGCTCTACGCGAGGCCACTAGAGCCGTTGAAGATTGCAACCGTCAAGTGCGAGAACAAGAGGAAGCTCTTCGCCGCGAGATACAAGAAGAAGCCGCCCGACGCGAAGAGCAACAAGAAAGGCGCAACCAAGCGCACATTCCTCGCCCTCCTCCAAGACAAGAGCGACACCAAGCGCAACAAGTGCTTCAAGACCCTCCTCCACGCCAAGAGCGACATCACTAGGAACGAGCATTTGAGGACCTTCCTCCATGCCAAGAGCGATATCAAAACCGCTATCATGATGAAGAACTCCGCTACGGCAAGCTCAAGTTCACCATGCCCAAGTTCTCCAGAAGTAATGATCCCGAAGAATATCTCTCATGGGCATTGAAGGTGGACAAGATTTTCCGCCTTCACAACTACGATGAAGAAAAGAAGATCGCCATGGCCTCCCTCGAGTTCCAAGACTACGTTCTCATTTGGTGGGAACAAGTGGTTGAGCAACGACATACAAGAGGCGAGCCACCAATCACAACTTGGGAAGAAATGAAGGAAGTCATGAGATCCTGCTTCGTGCCTACTCACTACACCCGTGATCTCTTCAAGAAGTTGCAACTCCTCAAGAAGGCACGAAGACGGTGGAAGAATACTACCAAGAAATGGAGATTGCCATGATACGATCCAATGTAAAGGAAGACGACGAGCAAACAATGGCACGCTTCTTGAACGGCCTCAACCACCCAATCAAGCGGATCCCGACTTCCAACCATACTCAAACCTTCTTGAGCTAGTTCATCAAGCGACCAAGGCCAAGCGACAAGTGCAAGATGACTTCAAATACGCCAAGTACTCTTCCAAGACCTACGGCTTCTACTCTCAAGCTTCCGCAACTTCGGCACCTCCTACCTCAACTAGAGCATCACCAAGTACTGGCGACAAGCCAAGTTCCAAGCAAGTGGCGCCTTCCTCGACTCGTCCTCCGGCAAGCATCTACAAATCCAAGACTCCTTCCTCTTCGGCGCCTACCCATGATCCCGTCAAGACAAGTTCATTCAAGTGCTTCACATGTGGTGGCCGAGGACACAAGTCTTTCCAATGCACCAACAAGCGAACAATGATCTTCAACGATGATGGCACATACGACTCGATGAGTGAAGAAGAAATGGAAGCCATTGAGCACGTGGCCATGCACCGGCGCGTGAACGAAGATGAAGATGATCAAGTCTTTTGTGACGACGATTCAAGTCCCTCTCTCGTGGTCTCCAAGGTCTTGAAGCTCCAACACCACCAAGACGAAGACCAACGGTGCCACATCTTCCACACCAAGGCCGGCATCAATGGGCGTTCCGTCAAGGTCATCATCGACGGAGGTAGTTGTCACAACTTGGCAAGTGAAGAGCTATGTTCCAAGCTGCAATTGGTCAAGAAGAAGCACCCTCGTCCCTACAAGGTGCAATGGCTAAGCGACTCCGGCACCATTCAAGTGGAGCACACGGTGCAAGTTTCTTTCAAGATCGGCGCCTACGAGGACACCTTAGAGTGCAATGTGGTTCCTATGTCCGTGTGCCACCTTCTTTTGGGAAGACCTTGGCAATTCGACCGCGGCGTCATCCACAACGGACGAACCAACCACTATAGCTTCAAGATGAAAGGCAAGGAGTATGTGCTTCGAGCAATGTCACCAAGCTAAGTGATCGCCGACAAGCAAGCTTCCACCCATCGTGGAGATACTAGTGAGATAGTGCACCTCCAAAAATAAAGTGAGAGCCACAAGCCAAAATTGAGCGCCTCTTCGCCAAGAGAGAGAAACTTAGTCCTCCTAGCCACAAAAAGAGAGATGAGAGAAGTGCGTGAGAACCCATCAAGTGTCATCCACTTTGTCCTCCTATGCAAAGATGAGGTGACCAAAACTAACAATCCTAATCCTCTTCCTCTATTGTTTTCCAACTTGTTGTAGAAATTCGAGGATGTGTTTCCCGATAGGCTACCTCCCGGTCCCCCTCCTCTACGTGGTATTGAACATAGGATCAACCTCATCCCCGGCGCACCTCTTCCAAACAAAGCTCCCTACCGCGTCAACCCCGAAGAAACTAAGGAGATCCAATGGCAAGTACAATAACTAATCGACAACCGACATGTACGTGAAAGCTTAAGCCCTTGTGCTGTTCCCGTTATAATTGTGCCCAAGCAAGATGGTAGTTTTCGCATGTGCTCAGATTGTAGGCCCATCAATGCTATCAATGTTCGTTATAGGCATCCCATTCCTCGCCTAGATGATATGCTAGATGAACTTAGCGGCGCCACCATTTTCTCAAAAATTGATCTTAAAAGTGGCTATTACAAGAAGGTGATGAATGGAAAACCGCTTTCAAAACAAAATGTGGCTTGTACGAGTGGTTGGTTATGCCTATGGGTTTATCGGAAGCTCCCGGTACTTTCATGCGTCTTATGCATTTCGTGGTTCGTCCTTACATTGGCGTGTTTGTTGTGGTCTACTTCAATGACATCCTTGTTTTTAGCAAATCCATGAAAGATCATCTAAATCATGTTAGGGCTGGTTTGCAAACTCTTCGCGAGGAACATCTTTATGCCAACATGAAAAAGTGCACGTTTGGTGTTGACAAACTTGTTTTCTTGGGTTTCGTTGTTTCCTCAAAGGGTGTCCACGTTGATGAATCTAAAATTGAAGCAATTAAAACTTGGCCCCAACCCTCTAATTTGCAACAAGTGTGTAGCTTTCTTGGCCTTGCGGGTTTCTATCGTTGCTTTGTGAAAGATTTTAGCACCATCGCCGCACCTTTGCATGCCTTGAGTAAGAAAAATGCTCCTTTTGTTTGGGGATCGTTGCAATCTACCACTTTTGATGAGCTCAAATCTTTGCTTACTCATGCTCCGATTCTTGCTTTACCCAACTTTGACAAAACTTTTGAGGTTCATTGTGATGCAAGTGGTACCAGAATTGGTGGAGTTTTGATGCAAGAGAAGCGAGCTATTGCATACTTTAGTGAAAAACTCTCCGGTGCTCAACTTAACTATCCCATCTATGACAAAGAATTGTATGTTTTAGTGCGTGTGTTGCATGTTTGGGAGCATTACCTTACACCACATGAGTTTGTCATACATACCGATCATGAAACACTTAAACACCTTAAAGGTCAAACCAAGTTGAATAAACGGCATGCTAAATGGAGTGAATTCATTGAATCTTTTCCCTATGTGATCAAGTACATTAAGGGCAAATAAAATGTTGTGGCGGATGATCTTTCCCGCAAATGCATGTTACTTACTCAACTTGAATTGAATATAGTTGGATTTGATCATATCAAAGATTTGTATGAGAGTGATGTGACTTTTGCTACTCCTTGTGCTAAGTGTGTGACGCATACTTCTTGGGAACGATATTATATCAAAGATGGTTATCTTATGAGATCTAACAATCTATGCATTCCCGAGTCTTCTCTTCGTTTGTTACTTTTGCAAGAGGCTCACGGAGGTGGATTCATGGGACACTTTGATCGCGACAAGACTTTTGCCATGCTTTCCAAGAACTATGGCCCAAGGTGTTTTGCGATGTCGCCCGCTTCACCAACTGGTGCTCTACATGTTGCAAAACCAAATCTCACTCTCAATCCCATGGTTTGCATATGCCTTTACCTATTCCACATCAACCTTGGGAAGACATTAGCATGGATTTTGGGCTTGGATTACCTAGGACTCAAAATGGCAAGGACTCTGTTTTTGTTGTTGTGGACCGATTCTCTAAAATGGCTCATTTTATCCCATGAAATAAGATAGATGATGCTTCACATCTTGCCAATCTCTTTTGTAGGGAAATCTTGCGGTTGCATGGTGTGCCAAAGACAATTGTGTTGGATCGAGATGTCAAGTTCTTAAGCTCCTTTTGGAAGACGTTATGCACCAAGCTTAGAATCAAGCTACTCTTCTCCATGGCGTATCATCCTCAAACCGATGGCCAAAAGGAAGTCACCAACCGGACGCTTGCAACTCTCCTACGCATGTTGATCAAGAAGAACATCAAGGAGTGGGAGGAGTGCCTACCCATCGCCGAGTACGCCTACAACCGCGCAAGACACTCTACCACCGGCAAGTCCCCCTTCGAGGTCATCTACGGTTTCAACCCTTTGTCGCCATTGGACATCCTTCCTCTACTGCTTCAAGAATGAACAAACATGGAAGCAAGTGCAAGAGCCGCCTACCTCAAGAAGATGCATGAAGAAACATGTTCCACGATCGAGCGCCAAGTACAACGCCTCACCGCCAAGCTCAACATCAACAAGTCTCGGATGGTGTTCCAACCGAGTGATCAAGTATGGATACATCTCCGCAAGGACCGCTTCCCCAAGGAACGCAAGCCCAAGCTACTCCCGCGAGCCGACGGACCATTCAAGGTGCTCGCACGCTACAACGACAATGCCTACAAGGTCGACATCCCACGTGACACGTACAACGTTAGCGATATCTTCAACGTCAAAGATTTGGCCAAGTACCATGGTGATGAAGATCACGATCCGTGGACGGATCTCTCCCAAGGGGGGAGATGATGCAGAGCATCCCTCAACTACCCGCACCGACACTCCATCACCACCGCTAGCACCAAGAGGACCAATGACAAGAGCACGCACACGCAACATCGAGAACGAGGTCAATTATATCCTCTTCGAGTTTCTTTCGGTTTCACATGAGAATTGGGTTCTACCTCAAAGAGACGTGCTATGCATTCTTAGTCACCAAGAAGATGATCGTGAGAAGGAGAAGATGGAGACTCGAGCATCCACGGAGCAAGGGAGAGGAGAGGAGAACAAGAAGAATGAAGGGGAGAAGCTCCTGGACACCCCGGGTGCCCGAACGGAAGGACCCTGGGTGCCCGGACCCAAAGACATTGGGAGGCCGAACCCCCTGGACACCCTGGGTGCCCGGCCATCTCGGCCCAGGGTGCCCGGCCTCCTGGCTGCGCCCAGCCTGCCCCGGTGCCCGACCCTCTACTTGGGCCTCGCCAAGCCCGCCCAGGGTGCCCGGCCCATGCCCCGCCAGCCGCTGGGAGCCACCCCGGGTGCCCAGGCTTGGGACCCCCGGGTGCCCCGCCACTCTCCCGCCAGCCCCTGACCTGGTCGGGTGCCTGGCCCCTTCACCACCGGGTGCCCGGTCCTGCCTGGGCGTTGGCCTTTGACAGGTCTGGGTGCCCGGACCCTCCTTCCGTAGACACACGTTTTAGGGACTTTTTGGTCCTTTGTACCCCTCTTTCTCCAAGTTCCGTCCCTATCCTTTATATACTCATCTCCTAGCTCATTTGGAAGGATAGCAAAGTATTTTAGATCACCAAAGAGAGTTTTGCTGTATACCCTCCTCTTTGGAGATTAAGCCCCCACCTAGGGAAGAATCCTTTGGATTGTCAAGGCCTCCTCTTGGAGAAGATCATCATCAAGACCTCACCTAGTGGGAAGAACTTACCTAGTGCTATTTTCCTTGAATTGTTCATGTAATATTGTGGATCTCATGTATGCTACCCTAGTGGATGTGATATTTGGGTTTGTTTGAGTGTTTTGTGCCTTGTGTTCTTGAGTGTTCTTCCTCCTTTCCCCCCTCCAGTGTGAAAAGATCCCCTCTAGGGTTTCACCCTACAACAATACCCCCACAGTTTCCTCATACATGTTCGGAGAAATTGATCCATCCCATTCATTGCATGATCCCAATCCTCGTGTGCACCATATGCTCCCCATGAACAAACATGCTATTGATGTGCCATATAATTGTATGCTAAATTGCATCCACATTGTGTTATACATACAACTATTCTTTCATGATGGATGACTTGTTCTTATACCATGCATCAAATTTCTTTGAGCGATGCTTATCTTGTGCTAATTCACACGTGCACATACACATCTTGATGGATGATGTGTACATTTACCACGCGCACAATTTCTTTGGTTTGTGTCTCTTTTGTGTAGGTACCCATGAATACTTGTCAACCTCGCAATCCCACGAGTTGACAAAAACGAGCTCTAGAGAGCAACGATGACTTGGGATCACATGGATTATCTTTCCCACCGCTCTCTTCGCGCAAAAACGTCGCGCATTTCTTCTACATGGCCCTCACTTGGCTATGGGTTATTGTCCATTACATATCCTTTACCCATCTTTCCATGTTCACTTTGCATGATATGCTCATTTCCATTTGGATGACATGCTTTGGTGACCCATGCTTTGCATTATACATGATGATTGATTCTAGTACTCGTATGTGTATTTACAAGCTTGGTGGAGATATTGCTTGTTCATGCCATGTTTACTTTGTGCCCAATGCTTATGATCATACTTTGATCTTGCTTTGTGTTCGTGCTTGCGATATGTCATGTGGATTGCCAATGCCTATCATTTGCTCACATGACATGATTGCCATGATTTCCCCTAGTGTGTTTCATCTTCGCTCCACTAGTTTGCATGACATGATTGATATGCTTGCTTATGTTGCATCACCCATGATTCGTACTTGCTCATCTCATGTGGTTGATGGCATCCATTTCCATGCTTTACACATGATTGCTATTACATGTTGCCATATGTCTCCATATGTTGCCTCTCTTATGCTAGATGACTTGCCATGTATTGAGGGAAACAATGTTCTTAGTCTTGCTAATGAGATTGCCCCCATAGCATTCTCGCATATATTTGGAGATTTTGACATATTCCTTGTGAAGCACGCTTGTCTTACTTCTTTGCACCATATACCTAGTGCCATGAATATAGCCATTGTTGCATCATATTGTTCATGCACTTGTTCTTCTAATGGTTATGTGCAAGAGAAGAGAACCATCATGATGAATGATGTGTTTATCTACCATGCACATATGTTCTTTGTTTTTTTGTGTGCATGTGTAGGATACTTGGACTTTGTGTCGACTTCCACTTCACGTGAGTTGACCATTCGAGTGCTTGAGAGCGAGCCTCGTACAATCTACCATGACTCACTTCTACACCACATTTTCTACCACTTCGGCATTGTAAAGAATGCACAAGGACATGCTTTCAAGGTGACATCCTTCTTGAGCTTGGATATTGTGGATCATACTTCATGTGTTGCTTGCACCATTTGCACGCATGTTCGCGATATTGCTTTCACCCATGATTAACACATTTCCATGCCTCATGACATATATACCTTGTGTGTTGTATCCAATTCTTGGACTACTTGCTACTATCATATGGTTGGTTGCACCACATTTCTTCACATATGCCATGTCACATTGTGTGTCACATGATTCACTTAATTACCTCACACATGTTGAACAATTGATCTTTCTATTGTGTTGAGTGCCATACTATCTTCACTACACCCTATGCACGTTATGCTTGGATTGTCTTGCATTTGAGCCATGTGTTTAGACACTTCATTTCCTTTGGTGTTGTGAATGATTCTTATGCCTACCATAGACCTTTCATTGAGCAATTTGTGAATGCTTGCTATGAACTTGAGGTAGATGCTTATTATCTTGTCACACATATTTGCATCTCTACCTCACATTTACATGCTTGTTTCCATGATGACCTTGATTTCGCTCACATTATGTGCTTTTATGCCATGCCACAATCCCATGTCACACCATATGATATGCTTGATGACGACACTTGTTTGCTGAATCACTACTTGAATGCTTGGTTTTGCACTAACGCTAACCACATTTGTTTTTCCAAGTGTTTGTTGTCCTTGCTCATTTTGAAGGAATCCCAAGACGGTGCGACATTGGAGAGTGCCCATTCTGAGCTTGAAGATGACGAGTACTTGGTGAAAGTCCACTTCATCACGATGAAGCCATCTCTTTCCCACGGTGATTTGGTTTTCGATCCGAGGTCGGATCTTTCCCAAGGGGGAGGGGATGATGCGGAGCATCCTATGGACATCACCATGTCAAGAGTTTGTTTGGCAAGTGACACACGCGACCTCTACTTCTCATACATAAAGGTGAATCTTCTCCTTTACACGTGTTCACTTGACCCCTTCGAGGATGGTATACAACTTGACACTTCTCCCGTGTGCATGCATAGGTATTGTCGGAGCTTCATGGATGTCGAGGAGGAGTGCAAGCGCAAAGGACTGACTACACCACCCTCGAAGGAAGTGTGGAAGAGAAGACGGAAGAAAGGAGAATAAGAAGACAGAGCGGATGCTGGAGCCAGGCCGGACATCCGGACCGCCATCCGGATCATCCGTGCTCAGCCGGATCATCCGGACCCTTCCCCGGATCGTCCAGATAACTCGCAACCGAAGACACCCGAAGGCCTCATGTGAAGCCGGATCATCTGGGCCCCCTCCCGAATCATCTGGACGACGGTCGGATCATCCGGGCCTTGCCTGCGCGCATTACTTGGGCCGAGGCCCATGTACCCATTCGCCCCTCACTTACCCCTTCGCCCCTTGGGCTATGAATAGGCCTCCTCCACCTCCTTTCTAGGGTTAGCACAGGTTTACACTACAAAAAAAAATATCCGTGACATTTTGGGCCGAACAAAAAAAATTCCTGTCATACTTATGACACTTCTATGACGATAATTGTGACAAAACCCGGTATCATCGTAGATGTGGTGGGCTCCTACTTCTATGACAAAAAATCATGACAGAAAATGGGCTTTTCATCCTAGGCGGGCCAGAGACGTAGTTGCATGACATTCTTTGGGTCGTCCATGACAGAAAAAACCATGGTAGAAGTGAGGGCGAGGAAAATTTCGGGAGTTCGATTCACGGTGGGTGGTCGGGGCGAGCGCGCGCTGCGTTTCTCGTACACATCTGGCGTGTGTGAGGCGCTGGCTCTAATCGAACCCGAGCGGCGTCGCTTAAGCGAACCCGGCGAGGACAGCTGCGCAGCTACGCGTTCATCGAACTGAGCGATCGGCGATTCGCCATCGCCGCTGCTAGCGAAGCTGATCGATCTGCCTCTGGATGAGCGATGGCGTTGCGGGGATTGGATGAGCGATGGCGTTGCAAGGGGGCAGGGTTGGATGAACAATGAGCGGTGGGGGTGGATGAACAGGACCCCATGGTGTTGCCTCTGGATGAACAGGACCCCGATCGATCGAGCCGGTTGGGGCTGGATGAACAGGACCCGTGGAGGGCTGGATGAATAGGACGACCCCGTGGAAGGCTGGATGAATAGTAGGCGGTGGAGGGGTGGATGAACAGTAGCCCGTAGAGGGGTGGTTGAACAGGAGCCCGTGGAGAGGGGTGGTTGAACAGTAGCCGGTGGAGTAGCGCGCGGTGGAGGCTGGATGAACAGTAGCCCATGGAGGTTGGAGGAGGTCGACGGCGGAGATGAACAGTATCCCGTGGAGTCCTGTTTTGCGGTACGCCACACCCCTCCCGATGAACAGGACCCCCGTTTCGACCGTAGCGCTCCAACACAAGACCATTTTGTCCGTTTTGCGGTATGCCACACCCCTCCTGATCAACAGGACCCCGTTTTGACTGTAGGAGGTCTGTTTCCTCCGTTTTGCGGTACGCCAGACCCCTCCCGATGAACAGGATCCCGTTTCGAATGTGGCCGGTCGAACACAAGGCCGTTTCCTCTGTTCTACGGTACGCCAGGCCTCGTTTTCCTCACCTGTTCCGTCCTAGCTCTCCTGATGAATACGACGACGCATTCCGTTCCGACCCAGCCGGTTGGCTCCCCATGAACACGACGACAAAGTTGTTTCTCCGTTCCGACCCAGCCATGTACACGAGCCCTGGCTGTACATATGCGCGAGTAGGCGTTCGAGACCCCGCCCGTATGCATGTATGTGGCCGTATTTTCTTTCTTGCACACTGGCTGTTGTACGTACATGTACATGCTACGTGCGCGCCTCTACTACGACATGTGCGCGCCTCTACATCCACCAGTATGTGCGTACACGTTCGCGACCATAATGACAACGCTACGTACGCTTGGACCAGGTGGGTCCGGACTGTCAGGCACTTCCTTGCGTGCGAAGTTGTAGCTGGTGGGTCCCAGTAGTCAAGGGCGCGAATCGCTTTTTTACGCACTTCCTTGCGTGTGAAGGTGTAGCTGGTGGGTCCCAGCAGTCAGGGGGGAAACATTTTTTCGTGAAATACGGTGGCCCGTCTGATGGGTCCCTGCTGTCAGGTGGAGGAATAATTATTTTGCACGCAATAAGGAGGCACTTCCTTGTGGCCGACGTGGACCCAGCTGTCAGCCTCTCCACGTGCAGTACTCTTCCGATGGAAGTCGTTCCTTGACCACGTTGACCACGCCGCGTGGAGAGCACCAGGGCGGTGGACGATTGTAACATCCCAAATTTTCAATTAGGAATGTTATACATTAGATCATCATTGCATATCATCTTTTATTGCATTTTGGCTAGATCCTAGAAATTCTACGCAATTCAAGGACCCATGGAGAGAGTTGGGGATTTTGTTATTTTCATATTTGAGTTTCTCAAATTTTGAAAAGAGGATCGTTTGATTTTTATTATTTTATCTTCGTATATTTCTTTTATAAAAATAAGAGAGAGGGAATAAAATGACTTTCCCAAAATAAAGAAATATTGGTGGTTTAATATTAAAATCAAATAAGATTTCATTTTGGGATTTTATCGCTATTTTATTTGAATTAGGAAAAATGCGCGTTTTTCAAAATTGCATTTTAGGCCCAAATAAATGTTCATCTTGTTCGGCTTATTTTTAGAGGACGGGGAAAATTTATTTCGGTATTTGAGGAAGCCCATCGTAGGAATATACAAGCCAAGTTCTATAATGAAGAATTCCCACTAGTATGAAAGAGACAACTTATGAGACTCACTATATGAAAAACATGGTGCTACTTTGAAGCACAATATATGAGACTCACTACATGAAGAACAAGGTGCTACTTTGAAGCACAAGTGTGGAAAAAGAGATAGTAACATCGCCCTTTTTATTTTTTTATTTTTTTATTTTTCTTTTTCTTTTTTTTCTTTTTTTGGGCCCTTTTTTTTCTTTTGGCCTTTCTTTTTTTTTTCTTTTTTTTCTTTTTGGGCAATGCACTAATAATGATGATCATCACACTTCTATTGATTACAGCATATGAATTACAACTCAAAACTAGAATAAGATATGACTCTATATGAATGCCTCCGGCGGTGTACCGGGATGGTGCAATGAATCAAGAGTGACATGTATGAAAAATAATGCATGGTGGCTTTGCCACAAATACGATGTCAACTACATGATCATGCAATGGCAATATGACAAAAGTAAAGTATGTCATGATGATGATAAACAGAACGGTGGAAAGTTGCATGGCAATATATCTCGGAATGGCTATGGAAATGCCATGATAGGTAGGTATGGTGGCTGTTTTGAGGAAGATATAAGGAGGTTTATGTGTGATAGAGAGTATTATATCACGGGGTTTGGATGCACCGGCGAAGTTTGCACCAACTCTCAAGGTGAGAAAGGGCAATGCACGATACCGAAGAGGCTAGCAATGGCGGAAAGGTAAAAGTGTGTATAATCCATGGACTGAACATTAGTCAAAAGAACTCATATACTTATTGCAAAAATTTAGAATTCATCAAAAATCAGGTACTACGCGCATGCTCCTAGGGGGATAGATTGGTAGGAAAACACCATCGCTCGTCCCCGACCGCCACTCATAAGGATGCACAAGCCAGGTACACTTCATGTTTCAAATTTGTTACACAACTTTAACCATACGTGCATGCTACGGGACTTGCTAACTTCAACACAAGCATTCCTTAAATTCATAATCACCCAACTAGCATGACTTTAATATCACTACCTCCATATCTCAAAACAATTATCAAGTATCAAATTGATCATAGCATCCAATTCACTTTCTATGATAGTTTTATTATACCCAACTTGGATGCCTACCATTCTAGGACCAATTTTATAACCATAGCAAATACCATGCTGTTCTAAAAGACTCTCAAAAATATATAAGTGAACCATGAGAGACTAGCAATTTCTACAAAAATAAGCCACCGCCGTGCTCTAAAAAATATAAGTGAAGCACTAGAGCAAAAACTATCAAGCTCAAAAGATATAAGTGAAGCACATAGAGTATTCTAGCAAATTCTAATCAAATAGGCTTCTCCCAAAAGGTGTGTACAGCAAGGATGATTGTGGTAAACTAGAAAGCAAATACTAATATAATACACGACGCTCCAAGCAAAACACATATCATGTGGCGAATAAAAATATAGCTCAAGTAAAGTTACCAATGAGCGAAGGCGAAGGGGGTGCCTTCGGGGCATCCCCAAGCTTAGGCTTTTGTATATCCTTGAATATCTTGGGGTGCCTTGGGCATCCCCAAGCTTAGGCTCTTGCCACCCTTTATTCCATAGTCCATAAAAGGTTTACCCAAAACTTGAAAACTTCACAACACAAAACTCAACAGGAAATCTTATAAGCTCCGTTAGTGAAAGAAAAGAAAACCACCACGTAAGGTACTGTAATGAACTCATTATTTATTTATTTTTGTGTTAAACCTAATATAATCCAACTTCTCTATGGTTTATAAACTAATTTACTAGCCATAGATGCATCGAAATAAGCAAACAACACACGAAAAACAGAATCTGTCAAAAACAGAACAGTCTGTAGCAATCTGTAACTAACGCAAACTTCTGGAACTCTAAAACTCCTACCAAAATAGGAAGTCCTGGAAAATTTGTTTATTGGTCAGCAGTAAAAATAATCAACGCAAAAGCACGTTTCTGTGAATTAACAAAATTATATTCGTGCGCGCAAAGTTTCTGTTTTTCAGCAGAATCAAATCAACTATCATCATAGGTTATCCTATAGGTTCTACTTGGCACAAACACTAATTAAAAGATAAAAACACATCTGAACAGAAGGTAGATGCAAGATTTATTACTAAATAGGAACAAAAACAAAAAACACAAAGAAAATTGGGTTGCCTCCCAACTAGCGCTATCGTTTAACGCCCCTGGCTAGGCATAAAAGCGAAGATATATCTAAGTAGTACCATCTTTGGCACTAAATTTATCAATAGAGTGCTTGTGATCTCTAGGGATTTCTCCCCTTTTAGCAATGGCTAAACCTTTAGGCAAAAATTCAAGAAATTCGTTGGTAGCAAAAGGTTCCTTGACGATAGAGAGACAATTGGGATGAACACTTATGGATTTGAGATCCGCGTCTCCCTTACTAGAAGATTCACCCTTATTTTTAGGAACATAAATAAATTTCGCAGTTTTAGTAGGGGGTTTTGGAGTGTTTTTCATGCAGGAAAACGCGGAACCTAAGTTTGTAATGATATCCTCAAGTTTACCGATTCTAGCAGAGTCTAGATCTATTTTTTCATTGACTATAGGTTCTTTTTCTTTAAGATTTTTCAAAGTAACTCCAACCCTAGATCCATATTGGGTAATGTGATTATGAACCTTTTTATCCAAATTTTTAATCAACTCAATAGTGGCAATTTTATTTTCAATAATCTCAAGCCGTTGCATAACGTGTTCCAAAGTTAAAACAATTCCATTGATCAAAAGAGGTGGTGGGCCAAACAAATCTAACATAGCATTATAAGCATCAAACGTATGGCTACTCCTGAAATCACCTCCGGTAGCAATATCAAGAACACATCTATTCCAAGGACTGATGCCTACATAAAAATTGCGGAGAAGAACGGAAGTAGAAAGCTTCCTAGCAGATTTATATTGGGCATTGCAAATTCTATGCTAAGCATCTTTTAAATTTTCTCCCTCCCTTTGCTTAAAATTGAGAATTTCCTGTTCGGGAGTAATAATAAGGATAGGAGGGCTAGCCATGACGACAAGGTAAACGAACTAGCACACGAGCAAACGGAGAAAGGCAAGCAAAAAAGAGAGGAGGATCTTGAGAAAGAGAGGGCAAATAAAACGACAAGGGTGAAGTGGGGGAGAGGAAAACGAGAGGCAAATGGCAAATAATGTAAATGGGAGGGAGATGGGTTTGCGATGGGTACTTGGTATGTCTTGACTTGAGCGAAGACCTCCCCGGCAATGGCGCTAGAAATCCTTCTTTCTACGTCTTGAGCTTGCGTTGGTTTTCCTTGAAGAGGAAAGGGTGATGCAGCAATAGTAGCGTAAGTATTTCCCTTAGTTTTTGAGAACCAAGGTATCAATCCAGTAGAAGGCTCCTCAAAAGTCCCATGCACCTACACTAACAAACAAAGAACTCGCAACCAACGCAATAAAGGGGTTGTCAATCCCTTCACGGCCACTTGCGAAAGTGAGATCTAATAAAGATTGTAAGATAAAATAAATATATTTTTGTTATTTTATAATATAGATGCAAAAAGTAAAGATGCAAATAAAAGTAGATTGGAAGCAAATATGATAAGAGATAGACCCGGGGACCATAGGTTTCACTAGTGGCTTCTCTCAAGATAGCATAAGTATTACGGTGGGTGAACAAATTACTGTCGAGCAATTGATAGAAAAGCGAATAATTGTGAGATTATCTAGGCATGATCATGTATATAGGCATCACGTCCGCAACAAGTAGACCGACTCCTGCCTACATCTACTACTATTACTCCACACATCGATCGACTCCTGCCTGCATCTAGAGTATTAAGTTCATAAGAACTGAGTAACGCATCAAGCAAGATGACATGATGTAGAGGGATAAACTCAAGCAATACGATATAAACCCCATCTTGTTATCCTCGATGGCAACAATACAATATGTGCCTTGCAACCCTTTACATCCTTTGGTAAGGACAACGCAAGATTGAACCCAAAGCTAAGCACTTCTCCCATGGCAAGAAAGATCAATCTAGTAGGCCAAACCAAACTGATAATTCGAAGAGACTTGCAAAGATAACTCAATCATACATAAAAGAATTCAGAGAAGATTCAAATATTATTCATAGATAAACTTGATCATAAACCCACAATTCATCGGATCTCGACAAACACACCACAAAAAGAGTTTACATCGAATAGATCTCCATAGGAGAGGGGGAGAACATTGTATTGAGATCCAAAAAGAGAGAAGAAGCCATCTAGCTAATAACTATGGACCCGTAGGTCTGTGGTAAACTACTCACAACTCATCGGAGGGGCAAGGATGTTGATGTAGAAGCCCTATATGGTCGATTCCCTCCGGTGAGCGCCGTGAAAACTCCAAGATGAGATCTCGCGGATCTGATGATTCTGGCAGTGGAAATTGTGTTTCGTTGGCTCCCCGGATGTTTTCGGGGTACGTAGGTATATATAGGAGGAAGAAGTACGTCGGTGGATGCCCGAGGGGCCCACGAGACAGGGGGGCGCGCCCTATAGGGAGGGGTGCGCCCTCCTATCTCGTGGAGGCCTCAGCTTCTTCTTGACTTGCACTCCAAGTCCTCTGGATCACGTTCGTTCCAAAAGTCACGCTCCCGAAGGTTTCATTCCGTTTGGACTCCGTTTGATATTCCTTTTCTTCGAAATACTAAAATAGGCAAAAAAAACAGCAATACGGGCTGGGCCTCCAGTTAGTAGGTTAGTCCCAAAAATGATATAAATGTGTAAAATAAAACCCATAAACATCCAAAAGGGGTAATATAATAGCATGGAACAATCAAAAATTATAGATACATTGGAGACGTATCAAATACCCCTACGCATAATTTCTTGCACCTATCGAGTATCCGCTCACCCCGAGTTGATTCATGTAGTTCACAAAAGTCTTCGAAATACCATTCATTCTTCCAATAATCCTCGTTATCCTAATGCTCTTGAAATTCTTGCTTGCTAGCATTATGATTAATTCCGTAAGTCTGTTAATCTTATTGGCATCCTTTGTCATTATCATTTTGAGTCTGTTAATGCAATATGTTGCGAGTACTCGCAATCCTTAATAAGATATTAGAATTCATCCTTCCGGCTGAGACGTCATTTTAACATGAGCTGGTTCTCGACCAATCGGATTGCCATCGATTGTACCCCTAAGCCTACGCAACTTATCCATCCTTAATCAAAGCGTTTGCTTCTGATCCCTTGATCAGAAAATAATAATTCTTTTGCATTTGAGCATTGAATTAGTCAGTTGTTTGTATAGTCTGATCTCCTTGCATTGCTTCTTCTTCTGGTTGAGTACCGATGCTCACATCAGATCCCTTGAGGACCACTGGATCCTTTGTTGGATTTTATCCGATAGCGTCCTTCATTTTCAATCACTTTGGAAGTTCTTTCTCCATTGGTAAATCCTATCCTCTGATTGAGCAACCATGCTCTGCTTTCGAGCTTGTGTTATTTACTCCTGAAGTTTGTGGTATATGTTCCTAACAAACCCTGATGGGTTGAACCTATGCCCTTTCTAATCGTTTGAACCCGAAAACTACTACGGGTCATACTCTACTGTTGTTATGTCAGATAAAATTTCAACACAAGTTCGCTGAAGGTGAGAAGTGAATGGAAGGTTATACATTGAAGAAGTGGGAGTCGGTCTTGAACTTGTGTTCATGCCCATGGACCCGATGTGGAACTTATCATGGAAGCTTCTTGCTAAATATTAAATCATTTGGGTAATTCTTTCGGTGTCATTAAATTGGATCCCCTGCAGCTATGGTTCCGACCATATTATTCTTCCTTCATCCCATTTCTCGGACAAGTTGAAGTACTTGTCTTCCGTAGGTCAATACATCTATCCAACCTCTATTTTGCTCTACCTTCGAGTATACCCTCAGGTATCTCGAGAATATCACGGGACTACATAACTTCGTATGAGTTCTTCATCAACTATTATTCTTGCCGATTCCAGTGCCCCCTTGGGTTAGGAGTTAATTGTCACTCGAGAACACCGATAAGTGAATTGATTCAGCACTCCGATTCAATAACTCTAAGAAATTTTCGTGGCTTATGAGTTTAATAATCCTTCAAGTCATTCCTAGCCTGATTGGCTATATCATTATCATGCTAAAATTTAATTGTGCCACCCGTTCCTTATTACCGGAGCACATCTTTCGACAATAAGCTAAGCTTACGTTGATTTCCTCGTCTTATCATTTCACCTCAAACCATAAACTGGATTCTGAGCTTGTGTCGTACCCATGGTTCCAATAACCCTTCGCTTCATCATTCCTTTGACCTGATGTCGTCGCTGATTGATTACATCTTCATGAAATCTCTCGACAAATGTGTCATGATCATCATCAACCTTATGAGCTCTTCCAGGATATCGATCGAATTCATGATGAGAAATACCACCCTTGCCCTCGATGATTTGTGTTATCATCGGCCACTTTATTGCCTTCCCTCCAACACAAACTTGTTCGTGTTTTGTGTTATACCTTGAGTTCCTTGCTATCCAGCATTTGTTCTTTACCTTGGAATGCTACCACCTTTTATGTCAAGAATGTCGTGGGGATTTTACCACCTCTTGAGAATTCTTGATACAAGTAAGACTTCTCACCCTCACCATTTTTTCTTGGTACCCGTGTTGTTTCTAACCGGAATACCGACAATTGAACTATGATGTGGGAATTCAAAACTTCTAGCAACCCTATTGCTTTGAAGTGAATGGTCGAGTGTCATTCTAATTCTTTTGTTCATTAAGTCACCATTCTAACATTGACCATGCAACCCAGCCCATATTCCGGGTTCAACTTTCAACTAATGGTTAATTGTGTATGTTTTTCCTCGAGCATACATCATTATATCATTTGATATGAAAAATGTTATCTCCTTGTTCACATAATTGTGGAAATCCATCTTTTTGGAAATCTTGACAAAATGTTGCTGAATCCATCAGCCACCTCGTCATCCTCTCCTTGGATTAATGATGAACTCTTGTTTCGGAACTCGCTTCCATAGGTCATTTCCTGAAAATCTTACAATGTCATCTCGTCAATTGTGTTGCACCTTTTTCTTCTCAGGCATCCCGAGGTATCCTGACACCAATCATATCTGAATCTCGGTTAGATATGATGCTTGGAACATTTTCCCAAGAGTTATATCATTGGTCTTTATCTGACCTTGTAAGATGATGACATGCCTAGCACAACTGGCTGGAGGACCTAATGTTATAGTTTCCTTTTTAGCAAGCTTAGCGATTCTTCCATGAGGAAATCGTAAGACTTAATTTATAAGTTGTTCCTGATGGATCCTTTGTGTATCCAAAGTCCGACCTTTGCTTGAATACCATGTCAATGCTATCTCGAAGCATGTCTGTGGTACTCCGATCTTCAATAAGAACATTGAAGCACCATGCTAAATTTTCTTTATCAATTATCCAAACACCGTTGTATGGCTAATATCATGAGATTCCCCCCCCCCTTACCTAAATGGTTTTCTACATCGTATCATGTCATGGATATCATGTTCTGTTTGTCCTTGGAAAGGATATACCCCTGAAATATGTGTTTAAACACATTTTCTTTCCATTGTTCTGTTTAATCTGATAATCGCGTTTTCCTTTCCATTCTTTTGTTTAACCTTTCCTATAATCTGACTTAGCTGAGCAGAGATAATTCCCTGCTCAGGTAAGCACCTTGTTGTACCACTCTGTCTGTAAGACCCTGTTACTATTGTTGATGACATTCCGGTAACCACCGATGGGTGAGAACTTTGTCAATTGGTTCACCTCGTTCAACGAGCGGGAAAATGGTTCTCTTCGTTCCCCGTCCTTGGTACCCACATTGTTGCCGACATAGCTGACAAGCTATCCACAGACATGCCTCCCTGTCGCGGCTGTGCAAGATGTCGCCACCCTTCCTACTTTCAACCCACATGGTGGGCCCATAACCCATAGTTCCACAGGATCAAAACCTGACTCTCCTGTACATCACTGTTCTCCAAAATTATTCCTCGCACTTGGCTTCGTATGTGGATCACGAGCCACCTTCCTTGAGATCTATTCTGGCATCAGATGCAATATTATTTCCCTGTTGCTCTGAACCTCTTATAACACTCTGAAACCTTCGCGAGCCTTCGCGAGGTGGACCTGCGGCTCAACCCGGAGAAGTGCGTGTTCGGTGTTCCTTTGTCACGACCGGATTTCCGGGAAATAAATTTCCAGAAAAGACCGTCGTGCTCATCAGCCCCAGGATTACTGTTAGCTGATGAGGCTCCAACTTGATATAGAAATTCCAAGTAAAATACAAAATATGTGGTACAAGACCATTCTGGCCTGTGAGTACAACAAATGGTTTCTAGTGGTTGATGGCGGAAGCGATTTGTGAAACATCAGTGTCTATGGGACTCCATTTCCCACAGGAACAGCTGACCAGGTTAACTCCTATCTTCGCGAGGCTGCTATCTCCATTACTTAGGTTCCGGGGCTGTCATCGTGTCGCTCCTCTCTGTGCAAGAAAATCTGGCCAAGACAATAGCCAGGGACAAGCCAGTGAGTACTTTGAATGTACTCGCAAACATTTAGAACACAGGTATAATATAACAATGATGTGCTGACAATATTCTATGCTCGTGACGTCAGTCACAAAGATGAATATAACTCGATGTATGAATATGCAATGTCACGAGTATTAAAAATTACGAAATAAATAACAAGCATGCCACGATCGAGGCGTCGGCGACACCGCATAAAGGGCTTTAAAAGAAATGCCACGGATCAAGCGTCGGCGACACCACATAAAGGGCTTTAAAAGAAATGCCACGATCAGGCGTCGGCGACCAAGCATAAAGGGCTTTAAAAGAAATGCCACGATCAAGGCGTCGGCGACACCACATAAAGGGCTTTTAAAAGAAATGCCACGGTCGAGGCGTCGGCGACACCACATAAAGGGCTTTAAAATAAATGCCACGATCGGGCGTCGGCGACACCACATAAAGGGCTTTTAAAAGAAATGCCACGGTCGAGGCGTCTGGCGACACCACATAAAGGGCTTTAAAAGAAATGCCACAGTCGGGCGTCTGAGCGACACCACATAAAGGGCTATAAAAGAAATGCCACAGTCGGGCGTCTGAGCGACACCACATAAAGGGCTTTAAAAGAATAACAATCATAGCGAATATCCCGAAGGTAGAACCATCCCAGAGATACTCGGTATTAACAATAATATCACGGGTTAGTCCACAATAATAATAATCATAATTATCACAGGTCACCAGTAATATTCCAGTTCTGGTTAACAGTTTCGCCTCCGAAGACCGACACTAAGACCGACACTTGACCCGTCCCAGACTGTAATCCTTAACCATGGACATGGCTATTCGAATAGGTTTAAATCTCTGCAGAGGATGTACTCTTTACCCACGTGTAACGGATTCCTTTAGTCCATCGGGACTAATTCCGCTTACGGTCTTATAAATGAAAACACACCGACTTGCACACACCAGCTTAACTCACTCGTGTGCGGAATCACCCACGACACTTGTCAAGCAAACTCTAAGTGGGAGGCTACAACCTCGAGTAGCATGGGATCAAATTTATATCAGCGCACTAAGGGTGGCCTCCCTCTCGGTCCCAACGGAAACACCCATGCCCCAGACCGGATGGTGGCTTTAATCCATGGCCATGGCACCTCATCCCGGCCCCTACATGCGGTGTGTGCTAGAAAGGGTTGACAAATTCTTGAACCGTACCCTACGTGGCGGGACAAGTGGTAGCCTGAAACAAGTGTGGGGGTTCTTTGGAACAAGACTCGATCTATGGTCGACTCGGAGGTCTATAGTTTCTGCATGACATGATTAACAATATATTTCAACCAATCCAATCAACACTCATTATACCTTACCATGCCATACGGACATACCCGTCCCCGACGGAGACCGCGACAAGCTCACACCTACCCAAAGCGGAGGCTTTCCGGATTCCTCTCGGCATGCATGCAAGATACATGAGGGTGATTACCATCACAAGTATACTCATTTCCAACAGCATGGAAATCACCAATATGCCTCCATGCAAATGATCATATCACATGAAATAACGAATCCTCCGAAAGAAGGTGGTGTTATAAACGTGTCAACGAACACACCAAAATATTATGCCAGGGTTCAGAATGCTTGCCTTCAATGAGTGGTAAGGTAGGGTGCACTCCAAAAACATTTGAGTGCTTTCTCCTCTCTCCAAAAATCCTATTTTAGCAATATAAGTATTAACACACAAAATAAAAACAGTACCAAAAGTTGTTTTGAAAATTTTTCAAATAAATCTTAAAATAAACTAGATCAAATTTTAGAGAGGTGGGAAAAAGAATCATTTTATTTGGAGTTGTATTTAAAAAGATATAACCAGTCAAAGTTCTGGTCAAATCTGGTTTTTAAATAATAAAAGCAAAAAAAAGCGTTTGGCGTAAATCGCTTTCTAAGTAGGGTTACGTCTGCGGTGTTTACGCCTTCACTTAACACGCGGACCGGCGGAGTGGGTCACTGACAGTGGGCCCGCCTGGCCCACTGGTCGGGTTTGACCGGTCTCCTCCCTCTCCCTTTTCCTCGGCCGAGCAGAGGCGCAGCTCCGGCGATCGTCACCGGCGAATGGAGGCTCGTCGAGGGCATCCGAGGCCAGGAATGGATCCACCTCTCCTAGACGGTCCTCCCGGTGGTCGACTGGCCGGCGGGGACGGAGGGGTTCGTCGGCGGCGAGCCCCGCGGCGGAGGGAGCTTCGGTGACGGAGTGATTTTTGGGCTGCGGTGGTCTCCTGCCAAAATTGATCGAGGGGTTGCGCTCGCGAGAGGAATTGGGAGTTCTTGGCGAAGAGAACAGGGAGGGGGAAGCTCTGGAGGCGCCGGCAGTGCCTGGGCAGTGGCGGCGGCTGCAGTCGCCGGAGACGAGGAAGATGGCCTCCCGTCGTCGATTGCGGGTTGTAGGAGTATCATTGGGGTGGCCTGAGGTTGCCTGCGTGCTCGGGGAAGCTCCGGGGCCTCCTTTTATAGCTCGTCGAGGTCGGTTCCGCGGCGGCGGATGAGGATGCCGGCGAACCGCCTCTCTGTAGCTTGCATGGCAACGTGGAGCAGCGAGGGCTAAGCGGCGCCCTTGTGGATGAGCTCGGGCTGTGCTAGGGCAGTGGCGAGCAGGGGTGGCTTGGCGGCGCCGCCATGGGCAGAGCGCCTTCTGCGGCCGCGGTGTGCCGCCAAAACCTGTCGGCGGTCTTGTAAACACGCCAGGTAACAAGCGCGTTCTGCTGCGAGCACGGAGCGCGTCGCGTGGTGTTGCGAGCGGGACAAAGCCGTGGGGGCAGCGTGTCGGCTCGGCGCGTATGCGCGCGTAACGCACGCTCTGCTCGCGCTCTGGGCGTGCACGGGACGTGCTCGACGAAATGCCAGAGCATGCTACAGAGCTTGGGTGAGGCTGGCATTTAGCAGGTCTAGGTTAGGAGTAACGGGGAGTCTAGTGGACATGCTTGTTTGATCAGAGGTGCAAGTTCATAGTGTAGACTTAAGATCATGCCAAATCTGGACATGCACATAGGGTGTTTGATAAAATGCCAAAGGCATCTAGGCTATTCTTGGAGCGGCCAAAATCTCCAGGTCGATGTCTCTTTGGATGCAAGAGGGAGTGGTGAAGTTAGTTTGCAGAAAGGAGAAACTTGCTAGTGCAAGTTTTGCAAAACTTCAATTCTGGACAGAAAGCAGATGGCATTGTTGCAAGCACTTAGAATCATCCTATGGGTCCACTCTCCTGGACTTAAGGGTTTAGTAGGGAGGGCTACAAGTAGGAAAGTAATCACAGCAAAACGAGCAAGTTAAAATATAGTTGTAGTACAAAACCTCAAGTTGGACCAGAATGGAAATGAGGGTGATTCACTCAAATTTTTCAAAGATCATAACTGGTTTTTTGCACAAAGTGGAATGATATGCTCCTACTGACATCCCATAATTTTGGTGGAGGCTAGAAAGAATTATTTAAAAGGGTTGTAGTGCAAAGTTGCTCTCTGGACCAGAGAAGAAAAACATGTGTAGCACTCAAAATATTTCAAGAATAAAAGATATTTTTTGATTAAAAGTGATTTAAAAACATCACATGACATCTCCCAATTTTTGTGGGATTTTTAGATAAATATATCAAATGGTTGTAGTTCAAATAGGGCCATATAACCTTGAAAACCATTTTTCAAGAAAATAAAGATCCAGCAAAAATAATTATGTAATAGTTCTACTAATAAAAGAAAAGTTTTTCTTGAGAGGTTAAACAAGTCCAATAACATATTTGAAAAGTTTTCTTTATGGGGAAAACTCCATAATAGCAAGGGAGAAAAGTTTCAAAAATGAAAGGGAAGCCCAGAAAATAAAAGTTTTAATTTCCTGGCAAAATTTTAATTAATAAAACAAGGTCAAAATTTTGGGGTGTCACAACACTACCCCCCTTAAAAAAAATCTCGTCCTCGAGATTTGTTAAGAGTTGTAAAACAAACAAAATACTTTTACTTGGTCAAAAGATCATTTTACACATGCGGTAAAAAGAGGCTACAGTGAGAGGGCAATAAATGGTGAGTAACTACAGTGTGGTACTGGCGCTGCGTGAAAGAAAAAAAATCCATGCTTATGAAAACGGGCGATTTCTACGCTGGACGCCGTGAATTTAGAATAAATTCTAAATTTGACAATCTGTTGCAGTCGTGCAGAAACACAGTGCCCTCTCTGGTGACAGTGGGACCGGGGCCTTGTCGATCTCTCCTTCTTCCTCTAGCTCTCTCTTCTTCCTCTCTCCTTGCTTCCGGCTTTCTCCACCGGCGGCGTCTAGCGCATAGGGCATCTAGGCCGTCGCTTGCAGTAGTCTTGGCGTGCTTCTTGCTGCCGGTGCAGTGTGCACTCACCTCGCGGGCAGTCTGGCTGTCGGCCTTTGCTTTCATGGATTCGCCTCGAACACCGGCGATCGGCGATTTAACGGCGCTGGTGGACCTCGTCCACCGTACACCGAGCTCGAGCTATAAAATGACCATGGCGTTCTCCTCTTCTTCCTCACACTGGCCTCGCTCCTCCTTCTCTCTTCTTCTCCTCTGTTTTTTGCTGGCGGAGCTCGAGGCGAGGCTCTAATGGCGGAGGTGGTGCGGGCTGATGCGTGATCTGTTGTGCGGAGGGTGGCGGCGGTGCTGCGGCTCTCCGTGCTCTGTCTTGTGATGATCCTTGATGATCGCCGTGATCTTCTGCTTTCGGTCTTGGCTCTCCGTGTTGGCGGTAAACACGAGGAGTAGGTGGGGTGTCTTGGGTGCTAACTGTTGTTAGGGGGTGTGGTTAGCCAGATGTAACACTGTTGTAAAGTTTTGCAAACAGTGTAGGTACTCGGATGGTCGAGTGTCTGTGGGAATAATCCGTGTCGTGGGAAATGTGTGATGCAACAATTCAGTCAGAATAAAAACTCATACTAGGATTGTTCGCGGTTACACCAGTTTATTCACGAAGGAAAATACTCATATTAGTAGAAACTAAATACGCGTCTCACCGCACAAATCTGAGGTACCATGCGTAAGTTACAATGCAAATATAAATGCTGCAAAACAAATACAACGATGGCGTCTAAAAAAAAGCGGTGGCGGGTGTGGTCTGATAAAATGTCTCGGTAAAGGATACACTCCTCTTCTATCGGAGGCGTGGATTGACCGATCGATGTATCGTCTCTCGGGTCGGGCCTTAGCGATCTGCGGTTGCAATCGAGGATTTAAATCAGCGAGACTCGGAGATAATCCATCACCCGCTGGTTCAAATGCTCTAGAGCGATGATGTCTTGGATAAGGTTGGCGAAGCGGGTCTTTCTCAATCGCCCACCGAAAAGCGTCACTCCTCCGGGTGTTGCGACTCGGAAAATAATGATATCCGCGTTCGATGGCATAGAATCTTGCGGATCGGCGCAGCAATCGCTTCTTTCGCAGCATCTTCTATGGCCAGTTGTGGGGTTGGCATAGATTTCCCCATGAAGGAAACTTCTGTTGGATCTTGGTTGGGGTCGATGGGAGGAATGTGTACTGCTGCCCAATATTCCGAGGTGGATGGGGTGATCCTCGATTTGAACAGCTCGTACTGGGGTGGCTGGGTAGAACCCATGGTACTGCGGGTAAAGTCCCACAATATTTTGACAAAGCTGCCTGGGGTTGCATCTGGGGTTCTCAGATGAATGCTGGGGTTTGGCATGACAAGAGATGGTTGTGAGAGTGGTGCACGAGGTGAGGGTTGCTGGGCAAGGTCACAAGGTGGCCTTCTTATATAGCATCTGGGCTGGTTTATTTACCGTGGTGAAAGGTAATAAATCTGCCAGATTACCTCAAGAGTCGGGGTCCGTGCCGGATATACACATATCTCATAAAGAGACGTGTTACTGTGGTTGTCGTCAAGGTTGGTCTTGGTAGCTGTGCCCGGCAATTTTGCAACTGTGCGCCGACGAAATCTGCAAGGCTACTATTAAAACAGAGGCACAACGACAGGCTGCGTTAATAATCATGGTCGCACGATTACAAGGTAAGGATACACTAAGACCCGGTACTACTCGTACGGCTTAGTCTACCTTGTTTATGTCTAAACGGGCGTGCCTGGTGGATGTTGAGTCTTCTCCACGTGACTCACTGCCGGGATTAGTCGGAGATGGCGGAGGAACGACAGGGTCGGGGTAGCGATGATGACCATCGCGGGGATTGTTGGCCACAACCCCGTTGGTGTGCGCTCCCAAAAGGTGACGAAGCACTTCTGGGGTCATCAAAGCATCTCGGTTGATGGCTGGAGCTGACCTCAGGGTCTCGATCGGTTGTCCAAACAGCACGACTGGGTTGTCGGCGTCGGGCTCGTCTTTTCTTCTAGCTGGGGCTCGACGAACCAGCTCTCCTCGAGCTGCGATCAGATCAATGGTGATCTGGTCGAACAGTGCCTCTAGTGCACTTACATAGCGCACTAGGTGCAACAATCCGGGATCCATCTCGTGATCCCCGTTGGCAACTTGGGGTGGTCTACCATACCCTTCGCGTGCAGGGTAGTAGTGGAGCGGCGACGATTAACTACGGGCGACAAGTGCGAGATGAACTATAGCCTCTCGAGCAGCTAGTTGAATGGCTTGTGGCTCAAAGGAAGTTGTTCTTCGGTGAACTCAAAGGCGTTAGGCGCTAGACCCCTACCGTAGATGTGCCTGATGGCCCGAATTGACGGTCTTCACCGCTCATGGGTCCTTGGTACACAACATACTCTGGTGGCTCCTCTAACGCATAGGCACGACGGGTGAGGTTTGCGAGGATGGTCACAAAACCTCCAAGGTTGGTTCTTTGTGGTCTCATTGTGCACTATGGGGCGGGCATTGTGGCTAGGTTGGGGAAGACGCATTTGTCTTTGTCTTTGGGTTGGGATTAGCGTGCCCTTTTATAGAAAAAGGGACGGAGTCTTCTTCATGCGCTTGTGGGGAGACATCTTGGGTGCTGCTTACTGGCGCGAGATCGACAAGCTAGGTTGGTAGGTTGGGCACCGACTGCCAACAATGTCGGGGTCACTGTGTGGCTATCTTGCACGAGAAGCTTGGCTGGGTTTTGGTTATGGTCTGGTGGGTTGGTTTGCCTAAGTTCGTTGACCTGGCTAAGATAGGATTAGCCAATGGTCAGCCTAGGCTCCGATACCAAGTCTGTCACGACCGGATTTCCGGGAAATAAATTTCCAGAAAAGACCGTCGTGCTCATCAGCCCCAGGATTACTGTTAGCTGATGAGGCTCCAACTTGATACAGAAATTCCAAGTAAAATACAAAATATGTGGTACAAGACCATTCTGGCCTGTGAGTACAACAAATGGTTTCTAGTGGTTGATGGCGGAAGCGATTTGTGAAACATCAGTGTCTATGGGACTCCATTTCCCACAGGAACAGCTGACCAGGTTAACTCCTATCTTTGCGAGGCTGCTATCTCCATTACTTAGGTTCCGGGGCTGTCATCGTGTCGCTCCTCTCTGTGCAAGAAAATCTGGCCAAGACAATAGCCAGGGACAAGCCAGTGAGTACTTTGAATGTACTCGCAAACATTTAGAACACAGGTATAATATAACAATGATGTGCTGACAATATTCTATGCTCGTGACGTCAGTCACAAAGATGAATATAACTCTGATGTATGAATATGCAATGTCACGAGAGTATTAAAAATTACGAAATAAATAACAAGCATGCCACAGTCGGGCGTCTGAGCGACACCACATAAAGGGCTTTAAAAGAAATGCCACGGTCGAGGCGTCGGCGACACCACATAAAGGGCTTTAAAAGAAATGCCACGGTCAGGCGTCGGCGACACCACATAAAGGGCTTTAAAAGAAATGCCACGGTCAAGGCGTCGGCGACACCACATAAAGGGCTTTTAAAAGAAATGCCACGATCGAGGCGTCTGGCGACACCACATAAAGGGCTTTAAAAGAAATGCCACGGTCGGGCGTCGGCGACACCACATAAAGGGCTTTTAAAAGAAATGCCACGGTCGGGCGTCGGCGACACCACATAAAGGGCTTTAAAAGAAATGCCACGGTCAAGGCGTCTGGCGACACCACATAAAGGGCTTTAAAAGAAATGCCACGGTAAGGCGTCGGCGACACCACATAAAGGGCTTTAAAGAATAACAATCATAGCGAATATCCGGAGGTAGAACCATCCCGAGAGATACTCGGTATTAACAATAATATCACGGGTTAGTCACAATAATAATAATCATAATTATCACAGTCACCGATAATATTCCGATTAAGTTAACAGTTTAGCCTCCAAGACCGACACTAAGACCGACACTTGACCCGTCCCCGGTGTAATCCTTAACCATGGACATGGCTATTGAATAGGTTTAAATCTCTGCGGAGGATGTACTCTTTACCCGTGTAGCAGATTCCTTTAGTCCATCGGGACTAATTCCGCTTCGGTCTTTTAAATGAAAACACACGACTTGCACACACCAGCTTAACTCACTCGTATGCGGAATCACCCACGACACTTGTCAAGCAAACTCTAAGTGGGAGGCTACAACCTCGAGTAGCATGGGATCAAATTTATATCGCGCGCACTAAGGGGTGGCCTCCCCTCTCGGTCCCAACCGGAAACACCCATGCCCCTAGACCGGATGACTGGCTTTAATCCATGGCCATGGCACCCTCATCCCGGCCCCTCTGTACGGTGTGTGCTAGAAAGGGGTTGACAAATTACTGAACCGTACCCTACCTGTGGCAGGACAAGTGGTAGCACGAAACAAGTGTGGGGGTTACTGGAACAAGACTCGATCTATGGTCGACTCAGGAGGTCTATAGTTTCCTGCATGACATGATTAACAATATATTTCAACCAATCCAATCAACACTCATTATACCTTACCATGCCATACCGGACATACCCGTCCCGACGGAGACCGGCGACAAGCTCACACCTACCCAAGGCAGAGGCTTTCCCGGATTCCTCTCCGGCATGCATGCAAGATACATGAGGGTGATTACCATCACAAGTATACTCATTTCCAACAGCATGGAAATCACCAATATGCCTCCATGCAAATGATCATATCACATGAAATAACGAATCCTCCGAAAGAAGGTGGTGTTATAAACGTGTCAACGAACACACCAAAATATTATGCCAGGGTTCAGAATGCTTGCCTTCAATGAGTGGTAAGGTAGGGTGCACTCCAAAAACATTTGAGTGCTTTCTCCTCTCTCCAAAAATCCTATTTTAGCAATATAAGTATTAACACACAAAATAAAAACAGCACCAAAAGTTGTTTTGAAATTTTTTCAAATAAATCTTAAAATAAACTAGATCAAATTTTAGAGAGCGGGAAAAAGAATCATTTTATTTGGAGTTGTATTTAAAAGATATAACCAGTCAAAGTTACGGTCAAATCTGGTTTTAAATAATAAAAGTAAAAGAAAAGCGTTTGGTAAATCGCTTTCTAAGTAGGGTTACGTCTTTGCGGTGTTTACGCCTTCACTTAACACGCGGACCGGCGGAGTGGGTCATCGACAGTGGGCCCGCCGCCCATCGGGTCGGGTTTGACCGGTCTCCTCCCTCTCCCTTTTCCTCGGCCGAGTAGAGGCGCAGCTCCGGCGATCGTCGCCGGCGAATGGAGGCTCGTCGAGGGCATCCGAGGCCAGAATGGATCCACCTCTCCTAGGCGGTCCTCCGGTGGTCGATGGCCGGGCGAGGGACGGAGGGTTCGTCGTGGCGAGCCCCGGGCGGAGGGAGCCGGTGTGGAGTGATTTTTGGGCTGCGGTGGTCTCTGCCAAAATTGATCGAGGGGTTGCGCTCGAGAGGAATTGGGAGTTCTTGGCGAAGAGAACAGGAGGGGAAGCTCGAGGCGCCCGGCAGTGCTCGGGCGATGGCGGCGGCTGCGATCGCCGAGACGAGGAAGATGGCCTCCGTCGTCGATTGCGGGTTGTAGGAGTATCATTAGGGTGGCTTTGAGGTTGCTGCGTGCTCGGGAAGCTCGGGGCCTCCTTTATAGCTCGTCGAGGTCGGTTCAGCGGCGGATGAGGATCTTGGCGAACCGCCTCAGTAGCTTGCATGGCAACGTGGAGACGACGAGGGCTAGGCGGCGCCCTTGTGGATGAGCTCGGGCTGTGCTAGGGCAGTGGCGAGCAGGGGTGGCTTAGGCGGCGCCGATCAAGGGCAGAGGCGCTGCGCGCGCCGCCGGTGCCGCCAAAGGCCCTGTCGGCGGCCAGTAGGCACGCCAGGTGGCTTAGCGCGTTACTGCGAAAGCAGGGGCGCGTCGCGTGGTGTTGCAGAGCGGGACAAAGCCGTGGGGGCTAGCGTGTCGCCTCGGCGCATGTGCGCGCTAAACGCACGCTCTGCTCGCGCTCTGGCGTGCACGGGGCGTGCTCGGCGAAATGCCGAGCATGCTCTGAGCTTGGGTGAGGCTGGCATTTAGCAGGTCTAGGTTAGGAGTAGCGGGAGTCTAGTGGACATGCTTGTTTGATCAGAGGTGCAAGTTCATAGTGTAGACTTAAGATCATGCCAAATCTGGACATGCACATAGGGTGTTTGATAAAATGCCAAAGGCATCTAGGCTATTCTTGGAGCGGCCAAAATCTCGGTCGATGTCTCTTTGGATGCAAGAGGGAGTGGTGAAGTTAGTTTGCGAGAAGGGAAACTTGCTAGTGCAAGTTTTGCAAAACTTCAATTCGGACAGAAGCGAGATGGCATTGTTGCAAGCACTTAGAATCATCCTATGGGTCCACTCTCCGGACTTAAGGGTTTAGTAGGGAGGGCTACAAGTAGGAAAATAATCACAGCAAAACGAGCAAGTTAAAATATAGTTGTAGTACAAAACCTCAAGTTGGACCAGAATGGAAATGAGGGTGATTCACTCAAATTTTTCAAAGATCATAACTGGTTTTTTGCACAAAGTGGAATGATATGCTCCTACTGACATCCCATAATTTTGGTGGAGGCTAGAAAGAATTATTTAAAAGGGTTGTAGTGCAAAGTTGCTCTCTGGACCAGAGAAGAAAAACATGTGTAGCACTCAAAATATTTCAAGAATAAAAGATATTTTTTGATTAAAAGTGATTTTAAAACATCACATGACGTCTCCCAATTTTTGTGGGATTTTTAGATAAATATATCAAATGGTTGTAGTTCAAATAGGGCCATATAACCTTGAAAACCATTTTTCAAGAAAATAAAGATCCAGCAAAAATAATTATGTAATAGTTCTACTAATAAAAGAAAAGTTTTTCTTGAGAGGTTAAACAAGTCAAATAACATATTTGAAAAGTTTTCTGTATGGGGAAAACTCCATAATAGCAAGGGAGAAAAGTTTCAAAAATGAAAGGGAAGCCCAGAAAATAAAAGTTTTAATTTCCTGGCAAAATTTTAATTAATAAAACAAGGTCAAAATTTTGGGGTGTCACATCCTTCTGGCAAGCTTCTGTGCTTCCTTGTGTCCCATAGAGGTATTGAGGCTAACCAAGAGAAGGTCAAGGCAGTCGAGGACATGAGTCCACCACAAACCCTCAGGGAAATGCAGAAGCTCACCGGGCGAGTAACCGCGTTAGGACGCTTCATCTCCAAGCTGGGGGAACGTGCCCTGCCCTTTTTCAAGCTGATGAAGAAGAAGGGTCCGTTTGAATGGACTCAGGAGGCTGACAAGGCATTCCAAGACCTCAAGAAGTACCTGACCAGCCCTCCGGTGATGGTGGCTCCACGCCCTCAGGAGCCCTTGGTGCTCTACCTCGCCACCACACCCTACTCTGCCAGTGCAACTCTAGTGGCGGTATGGGAGGAGCGCTAGGTCGAAGCTGCGTCACAACCAGCCACGGCCCTAGCCGCGGCAGTGCAAGACCAAGAAGGCCTCGCGAAGACCACGGCCACAACAGATGGAGGTTAGTCCCAACAGGAGGACGCCCACAAGGCAAAAGAGGCCGCACCAGACAACCAGGGGCTCGGGGCTCCGCCGTCTTAGGAGGCGCCCGACCCTTCAAAGGGCGCCGACCTCGCCAGCACGCCTACCCTCATCGAGCATCCGGTGTATTTCGTTAGCACGGTGCTACAAGATGCGAGGGCACGATACCCCATGCATCAGAAGCTCTTGCTCGCACTATTAGTGGCCTCACGCAAGCTACGACACTACTTCCAAGGTCACCCCATCAAGGTCGTCTCGGCATATCCATTGGAAAGGGTACTCAGGAGTCCCAACTCGGCTGGAAGGGTCGCCGAATGGAACATCGAGTTGCAAGCGTTTCAGTTGGAATTCAGCACAACCCGGGTCGTCAAAGGAGCCGCACTTGCCGATTTTGTGGCAGAATGGACAGAGGCGCCAGGGCTCGAAGCAGGCGAAGATCGGTCACTTTCCCCAGGAAGTGAGGCGCCGGACGGCTGGGTCATGTACTTCGACGAAGCGTTCGTGCGACATGGCGCAGTGCTTATATCTCCCACTCGGGACAAGCTCTATTATGCCGTGCAACTCTGTTTTCGGCATGGAGAGAAGGTCTCCAACAACATAGCAGAATACGAGGGCCTGATAGCAGACTTGAAAGCTGCAGCCGCCTTGGGGGTAAAGTGCCTCATCATCAAGGGTGATTCACAGCTCCTCATAAACTTCTCCAACAAGGTGTACGAGCCGAAGGACGAGCACATGGAAGCGTATCTTGCGGAGGTCCGCAGAATGGAAAAGCAGTTTTGGGGGTTGGAGTTGCAGCATGTGCCCCGCGGCACCAATCAAGAGGCTGATGACATCGCCAGGAGGGCGTCCAGGCGGCTGTCTCAGAGCCGGCGTCTTGAGGCGACTCTTCAAGCCCTCAAGAAGCACCGTCACTATCAAGTGCAGTGCAGCCTCGGGAGAACTCCTCAACCACTGCCTCGGGAGCTCCGGCCTGTGGCCCGACCTCAGGAGCACGCTTGCTCCTGGCGCTGGAGCCTCAGGAGGGATGTTGGACTGCGGAGCTCAAGGATTACCTGATGCAAGGGACTCTTCTAGAGAAGGAGGAGGACGCGAAACGCGTGGCACGGCAGGCCACGGCCTACTGCATCCAAGACGGAGAGCTCTACCGGAAGCGGCCAAATGATGTTTCCCTGCGTTGCATCTCCAGGGAGCAGGGGAAAGAGTTGCTGGCAGACATTCACGATGGAGACTGTGGGCACCACTCATCATCACGGACCCTCGTCGGCAAGGCATTTCGCAGCGGGTTTTATTGGCCTACAACACTCAACGACGCAATCGAGCTGGTGAAGGCTTGTGAAGCCTCTCAATTCCATGCCAAGCAGATTCATCAGCTAGCTCAGGGCCTGCAGACCATTCCTCTCTCATGGCCGTTCGCTATTTGGGGTTGGACATTTTGGGCCCGTTTCCCCGGGCGCCACGGGGCTACCGCTACCTCTACGTCGCAATTGACAAGTTCACCAAGTGGGCAGAGGTGGAAGTCGTCCGCACCATCTCAGTTGGTTCAGCAGTCAGGTTCATCAAGGGCCTCGTGAGCCGGTTTGGGGTGCCTAATCGCATCATCACCGACAACGGTTCGCAGTTCACCAGCAATCTCTTCAAAACATATTGTGCTAACCTTGGAACGCGGATATGCTACGCTTCGGTGGCACACCCTCGGGGCAACGGCCAGGCTGAACGTGCCAACGCAGAGGTCCTGAAAGGCCTCAAAACTAGCTAGGACCTTCAAGAAGAAGCTGGAGGCCTGTGGCAGGGGCTGTTACGACGAGCTCCGGTCCGTGCTGTGGTCCATCCGCACAACTGCTACCAAGTCAACCGGCAAAACCCTGTTCTTCCTCGTCTACGGAGCAGGGGCGGTCCTCCCTCACGAGGTCAGGCGTCGCTCCTTGAGTCTGGCGTTTGTGAAGCGCAGCAGGCGCCATCTTGAGGATGGATCTCGTCTTTGGGGAGAACATCTTGCGGGAGGCGGGCTTTGGCGGCAAGATACCAAGGCGCCTGGGCGTACCATCTGCCGCAACATCCGCCCCAAGACGCTCGAGGTTGGTGGCCTCGTGCTCAGGCGGGTGCTCTCTAAGGAAGGGATGCACAAGCTCTCGCCCATGTGGGAGGGCCCGTTCAAGGTTATTCATGTTTCCAGACCTGGCGCCGCGCGCTTGGAGACCCAGGAGGGGGTGCCCATCCCAAACGCGTGGAACATTCAGCACCTCCGGAGATTTTACCCTTGAAGCAAGGCCCAGTGCCTGTAAAGAAGGCCCAGTGCCTGTGAAGCTTGTCGTACCAAGAAAAGGCTCGGTGCCTGTGAAGAAGGCCAATGCCTGTGAAGCTCATCACCCCAAGAAAAGGCCTGGTGCCTGTGAAGAAGGCCAATGCCTATGAAGCTCGCCGCCCGTGACACTCTCATGTAATAATGAGTTGGGGTTGTACACGCTCCGGAGTCTCTGGAGTGCCGCCCTTGGGCCCCAGGGGCTCCCGCCCACGCCCACGCCCAATGGTAGCACTTAGCTCCGCGCTGGTGAGAAGACGTCGAAAACTAGATTAGGTGCCGGACACGGCTTTCCATTTGCTTTCCGCAGTTGGCTTGTTTACCCTTGTTCGAAACTTTATTGGAGTTGCTTTTGGTGTTGTTTGCCATCCCTGGCCCGTGATTCTCTGTCTTTGTTGTTCACCTGACTCGTCTTCTCTTTGGCAAGCCTCGCGAGGGGGCTGCCCAGGCGCCCTCGCGAGTATATTCTGACCTAATTTCGTGAGGCTTCCCTACTCAAGTTCACCCCAGGAGCACTCTTCCCGGTCCATGCCCCACGGGCATCGCGACACGAACACAGGACCTGAGCCGGTCACCCTCACGACTAGGGTTCGAAAGCTATTCCCCCGGCTAATTTTTGCAGACCTCAAGACGCACGACGAGGCCTCAGGCAGGAGCCTCGCGAGGCGAAGACTACGACAAGTTCCCCCAAGCTAAGTTGTCCCTATGCATGAGCACGCAATACCGTAACATAGCATGGGAATAATGAAAATAGCCTAATAATTAGAGGCAGTCCAGCCACGACCCCACAGGGGCTCCACACTCTCTCTCTCTCTCTCTCTCTCTCTCTCTCTCTATATATATATATATATATATATATATATATATATATATATATATATATATATATATATATATATATTAGCAGAATTGGGTGTCGAATAACTATTCTCGCACACCACTTCCCTTGCATGTTCAGCATAAGTGCATTGCATCTTCTTGACGGCGAAACCTTTGCAATGCTTCACGGAGAACTGCTTCATTTTCCGGTGTTCCGCCCTGCGTTCTATGTGGAATCGGGTGTCGTGGGATGATTCAGTTTGCGTCGCATCTCATTTTAGCTTTATTCTTTCGATTTGAGGAAAATATACTATAGTGCTTACAAATCGGCGGATTTGGCGGACGAGCTTTCTCTGTTACGTTCGTGTTCGCGTCGAGATCACGATTTTTTTGTGCTCGGATGTTGTTATTTAGTAGGAATTCTTTGATTGCGTTCGTTTTAATCGGTCCATTCACTCTATAATTTGTTAATTTTTAGGAGTTAGTTTTCAATTCTTGGTATGTTGGTTGTGCGGGCGGGTGAGCGTCGCTCCTCTATTCTTGTTGATTTTTTGATTTTTGCCCGTCCACGCGTGTTTGAATATTGTAATTACTGTTGTTGTAGGTTTGAATTCATTGTATTGCGGGTATAATTGTCATTTTTTGAATCGCGTTTTTTAAATGAAAGGTGATGATGTTCGTCAAGTTGCCATGTCTTCCATGTAAATTTTTGCGGGTGTATTGTTCGATGGTTTAGTGGCTGTAGAATTTTTAGGCGAGTTATGGAAGTGCGAGTGAAATTGACACCTCTATCAGTCTATCACATTGTGTGTAGTTTAACTGCTTTAATTTTATTTGTTGTAGTCGCGGAAACGTTGTAGTGCACTGCATTTTCTTTGGTAGCGTACTTTGTGTAGCTTTATTACAGTGGTTATGGTTGTTTATGAGATTTCTCCTTTTCGTAAACTACATTCTGTGTTTACTACATTATGTGTTCTAGATGACTGCATAATATGCATTTACATCTTTGCATTAGCAGTGTTGTTAATGATCTATTCGCTATTAGAAGGATGGTCCATGATGCGCTTGTGTTAGCTGAATAGTTATTATAAAATTTTTTGAATTGCATACTATGAGAATTGTTTTGAACATCATTTGTTAAGCGCAAAGTTTCGACCATTTGCATTTCCTTGTTCTTTGTTAGGAGGGCTGCCTTTCGTTATTATTAGTACCACACTATGTGTTCGAGAGAGCTGCATTCTCGCCATCGACAACTTTGTCTAAAGGGATGATAAAATAGCGTAGTTGAGGTTGCATACTTTAAATAGGCATTGTTCAAATTGTCTGATGGACATAAATTTAAAAGCATACATCATAAGCAAAGCATTAGAAATATTGGTTGCTTCATATTAGACAGCCTAGAGTGCAAATATTGTAAACTTGATGGAGTCTTCTTCTTTGTAGAAAAAGACCATGGCCACTTCTCCGGCCTCAAAGCCATTTTGGGAGACAAAATCTTTCCAACCTTGATAGTTATGTTGATGCAGTCTTGAGTCGATGTGGTAGTCGACTTCCATGTCTCCATAGCCATTTTTGTGCTCTATCTCCAAAGTAAGCTTCCCTGAACTCGGAGCATGAATTTTTATAGCGGATGGCAGTTTCTGCATATTGTAATGGGTGGATAAAGAATTTATAAGTAAACAGCAAATGTTTTTGTTTTATAGTTAGCATGATTTGTTTATGTTTACTTAAATAGTTACATACATATGATTGTATTTTGTAAAGTAGTTGCAATGTATGAACAAACTTATATACGCAATTGACTCCTAGTTTTACTGGGATATATATTATCTTTGCAACATGTGTGCCTTTGCAATGTCGATAACGATGTACTTCTCCAGCATATTAATATAACTGCAACGCTTATCTACTAACCCTTTTTTTGTACATATGTCGATACATGGTGTGGTACTGAAGAAAGATAGGTGGAAGCATCTAGTCTTAATAGCTAACAGATCTGAACAACAATACAAATTCTGTTTTGTATTTTTGTTGATATTACTGAACAAATTGATTGAACTATATATTCAGATGTGTATTTGCAGTCTAGATTATGTCCAAAAATTGTGAGTGGAAAACATACCCAACTTTCCTGTAGATCTGTGGTTGTGAGGCGATGAAGAAATGGTGCACGAAACCCCCTGTTGGGTATCATCAGGCACCCGAGCATGCTGCGCCACTCGGTGTTGGTGAGCTGTAGGCCTTCTACGAAGACGCATGTGTCCGCTACCGGCGCCATCCTTGACAAGCACCCGCACTTGCAGTCCACGGCGGGTTCAGTGGAATTCCAGAGAAGAGTTGTGGATGTGATGAACCCTAGATCTACGTTTTGAGGAAAATGAGGAACGGGGGGAGGAGTTGTGTTAGTCTGTAGCACGAATGGATAAGTTTTTATGCAACCAATCGAGCAATGGCAGTAATAAATGGTGTGGTTGGTGTTAGGTGGTGGATTGGGTCTGATTCAGTGAACACGAACGCATTCAAGAAGGAACAGTACTCCTTACTTGAGAATAGCGAACTGCATTGTCATATCACGACGGACTGCGAACGCGTGGTTGGGCCTGTGTTTGTGTATGGTATGTAGCATTTTTTTTAAATTTTTAGTGGCCTCTCTTTTTTTTGGCCCTGTGTTCCGGTAGTGAAGACGGAATTGGGCCCAGGTCGGCATGTGAGCACACGGCTGGTTCCGGTGCGCTGTATGTGCGTCCTAATGTTTAGTCCCACCTCGCCCGCGGAAGGCGCGCCCGACTTGTTTATAAGCACTGGCGAGGCATACTGGTCGAACTCCTCTGTATACTTATCTGGGCGCTTATACATGGCGCTCACTGCTATATGCTCTATGACCTGTGGGCCCACGTGCAACCGGCCCCATGCTTGTGACTCAAAGACGACTCATATACGTGGGCGTAGACCTATTCTGAGGCCGGGTGGGGCGGTGCCACTGGTGGTCAATTTCTTTTCTTTTATATTTCGCCTGTGTTTTTTTTTTCAATGTTGGAGTGTGCCTTTGCATTGATCGGGTTACAGATTGCATTGTATCGCATTGCGTCTTGCATATCTGATTGTCATTATTTTTTTGTTTCCGTCTTTTTGCTATCAGTTAATCTTTTTCCCAATGTATGGGAGTGCACTGCTTTGTAAATCATACACGAATGTCGTTGATTATGGTTACATCTTGACGTTCATATATTTCTGTACTTCATTGATTATTTACGTGTTTGCGTTTTTCATTTTCTGGTTTTGCTCTTATGTATTCTTTTTTCAAATTTAGGTTCGTGCACCGCTTTGTTGGGTATGTTAATGCTTCGTTGGACAGATTCTATACTACATTCTGTACTGCATTCGTACACAACTTGCACTGCATGTGTCCTGTTTGCAGATTGCAACTCATTCTTCGTTTTCTGCACTACTCGAATCTAGTGATACATTAGCAGACAACAAAAAACAAATTATCACAGATATTCTGTACGACAATTTCATTACCAGCAAACTAAGTTGAGCAGAAAGCAAACTAACATAATCAGAGTTCATCATTACAAAGCGATTGTGCATGGCAAGCAAACTAGGTTCAGCACACAAGCAAACTAACGATACATAAGCAAACAACACAAAGCAAATTTGATGATAATTCTAAAAGAACGCTGGCATTCTTGGCTCCTGGCCGGCACCATCTTCTTCTTCACCAGTTAGGCTCTTCCCATCCCCAGCTGCTCCTGGCGCGCTTGTTGGGTGGCTCCTCCTTCTCTAGCTTTGCACGGTGAAGGCCGGCCTGGGTGAGGGTGATGCGGTTCCATATCTCGTACGCTGCGTAGGCGTCCTTTGCCGCGTACTCGATGTGCCTCCTGGACAGAGGCAGGATGGCCCAGCGCTGGTGCTCGGCGTCGGTGATCTTCTTCTTCATGTTGCTGTAGTAGTCATTGATGAGCACGCGGAGAGCGTCTCGAGGGAGTCAACGGCTTGGTTGCGTCGGGCACCCTCCACTCCTACGGATGTCGGCGAAGTTGGCGACCTCGGTTTAACGCGCTCGACTGGTTTTGTCGCCGTCGATGGAGAAGCACGCAAAGGTGTACACAGGGTCGGCGAGAAGTTGTCGAAGGCGGTGCACCTTCGATGTCGCTCATTTGGAAAAGCAGCACGGGTGATTCTTACCGACGGAGAGCTGGCGGAGGGTGGGTTCTGCGTCGCCCGTGGTCGTTGTCGTACTCGAGATCAATGCCGAGCGATCTTGTGGTATTTGGAGGCTGAGGTGGCACTCGTCTTTGCGCAAGGGTGATCGCCATCTGCTTCTTGTCGTTGGTGTGGATGGCGTGCAACTTGGTGTTGCCGTGCACCTCCTGGCGTTATCGCCTTGTACTTTCGTCGGTGAACGTCATCGCCGGTGGTGGGAGCGCAATGGATACTTGTGTTGTTGTGGATGTGGATGAGAAGGCCTTTGGCAGGGGTCTGAATTTAAGGGGAGGCCGCGGGGTGGGATGGCCTCGTCGGATGAACTGCACGATCGCGTTGATGATGCGGTTGTGTGGATCGTTGGTTGGTTTTGCATCTGTGATCATGGGCTTGTGGCGATGGAACTGCTCCGATCGGGTGTATGTATGTGAACGTGGGTTTTTTTAATGTGGGTTTTTTTATCAGCACATTTTTTTAACCATAACCTTTTTCTATTCGAAAGGGCATTTTGTCATGTTTTATAGATGTATATTGGTTGACAACATAACTGCATTGCTTACAATTAAGCACTGCGTCGCATACAAAACAGAACTGCATCATTGTATACATGTGTGTACTTCATCGTTTTTTGCGTGTCTCTTGCTATATGCTTTGGTGGTCTGCATTGCGCACCGGAATGCACTGCATACTTCTACCGACCCGTACTGCATCTTGTTTTTGCTGGTACTTATTGCAGTCCCTGGCACGGGACGGATAGGAAATGGGAGGGGGGTGCCCCCCCCCCCACTTTTTTTCGAACTTATTGTTTTTTCTTGGTCGGTTTTGTTGGGCCTGTGTTCGGGTATTTGAGAGCGCATGTCGTTGTCAATTTTGGGTGGTGGTGCGGTATCATTTGGGTGATCAGTTTTAATTCTTTGTATGCTTTTTAATGGCGTGGAGTGCCTGCTTTTTGGTAAATCATCGGTGCAGTGCATTGATCATGGTTATGTACTAGATGTGAACTTCATTCCTTACTGCATGTACAGTTCTCATTTTTTATCCCGTGTTTTTACTTTTTTTGTAATCTTTTTTTGAATGTATGGGACTGCCTTTGCTTAGCAAATTACGTTGTACTACATTGTTTATGATCTTTGTCTTGCAAGTTCGTGTACTTCCGCACTGCGTTAACTTATTCTGCGTTTGCGTTTTTCTTCATCCCGAAAAGAAATGCATAATGGCGTACTGCATCCCATATAGAAATGCACTGCATTTTTCCATCAGTGCGTACTGCATTTGTTTTTTTGCCTATGCTTACTTCACTGTACGGGAGGTTTAAGGGGAGAGCGGATGGTGGGGGGGCACATTTTTTTTGTGGCACTTAATTGAAGGTAGACATTTTTTTTCTGGATGTGTTATTTTAACATGCGTTTTGTTTTTGATTTTAACTTTTTTACGAACTGTATGTATTTTGTTTGTTGTTTTACCGTTTTTAAATTTCATGATTCTTCACAGATAACTGCATCATGTGTTTTTTTTTGTTGTTGTTTTTTTAGTAATATGTGCGTTTTGATGTAGACTGGCTTATTTTGTCCGGGCTATTTTTGGGCTGGCCCGTTATTTGTTACCCTTTTTGTGAAACGCGGGCCTCCTGCGTGTCGTTTCCACGCTATTCCACCGCTCCGCTGTCAGAGAAGGAGACCGAGAACAATCCCCTCTCCTCTCTTGCAGTTTCTCCCGAGGCATCTCTCCCTCGAGCAAAACCGCCGTCTTGTAAACAAGCAGCGTCGCCTCGAGAACCGCCGCCCTCAAGAGGTCCTTATTCTGCATTCGGCATCATTGTCGCTCCGTGAGCCTTTTCGCTGGCGCTCCGCAGCCCTTCCCTTCCCGCCCGCCTTCCCCCTTCCGCCGCCGTCGCCACACACTTTTCTTGATGCGTTTTGCTTGGCTCGGTGTTGATTGTCCCTCGCCTTGTTTTGTGATTCTTGTAGTTGCTGTAGCTCTTTTTGCTTGTGTAATCTTTCGTAGGCAGTCAATTTTATCTTGTTTTGAAGTCGATAGTTGTGTGTAGCAATGCGGATCTAGGGTTTTGTGAGATTTTCGCCGATTTTGTTGCTTATGTCTGTCACTTCGTCCTTTGTGTTGCGAGGAACGCTATGTCTTCATGAAAGAGGCGGGGAGAAGGGGTTCGGGTATGTGGAGTGATTATTCCTTAGGCTTTGTTTATTTTGTTTGGTGTTTATCTAGTTTCCTAATTCATCCTGCATATTGGGTTATGCTCTGTTAGTTGTCAGTGTTCGTTTGCATTATTTTGTCATGTGATGTTTTTGTAATTTCTTTTTTCTTGTTTTTTTTAATCCAGCAGGTGATTGCAGTGCTCATAATGATACACCAATTGTCTCTCCTTGTCCTGGTGGTAAGGATCATGGTGTCGAGGGAGGACATCAAGTGAATTCGCCGATTGAATCTTCTCCTATAAGTGTGGCCCCTCCTTCTGGTGTGGTTAATTTGTTTATTTTTGTGTATGCTCTGTTTTATCTAGTTTGACATTTTTATTGCGAATATCCGTGATTTTACTATATGCAGCACTGCATTTTATTTTTTGTATGTGAACTCCAGAGTATGTACTTGTGAACTGCATTGTCGTTCTATTCAAGTTTTTTGTACAATGCATTATTTTTTAATTTGAGTTTATGGTTGAGCACTACATTTATATGTCTAAGCTGTCTTGCATTTGTTCTTTTTGTGCAATTTTTAACGAGCATAGACAAACTTTATTTTTTGTGATGTCTGTTTTTCCATCTTTGGGCGCTTTGGGTTTGAGGAGGTTACTCAATTGATTGACCATTATTTTGCGGAGGTAATGTTGGTGTGAGCTTTGATCGAGGCGTCTGTCTTATCGAAACACGATCGCGATCTGTTGATGGTCTGAGAGGAAGTTACGAGATTGGATGGTCCGGAGCAGGTTCGTCAATATGAGTTGAAGCAAAGCAAGAAGAAGTTGAGGTTTGAAATTGAGTCAAAAGAGTTTGCTGAAAAGGAGAAGCATAGGAGATCTGCGGATGGTGGCAAGGGTGGTAAATTTGGCAAGGTGAAGAAGAGGTTGAGTCTTTATTCTTGAGGAAGGTGGTACACCTCGGCGGAGTCCACGTGTTGCTGGAATGAAGAAGAATCTTGGAAAGAGACCCACTGAAGTTGGTGGAAGTGATGATCCTCAGAGCAAACGACTACATGTCACTGAAGGTCCCAATTCTGATGATGATGACTTTGTGCTTGCTGATTATGTGAAGGGTGTTCATCCTTCTAGACGCAAAGACTGTGGTTCATCTAAGACTGTACCCAAGCGTGGCCATGATGATGTCGACGAAGATGTTGGTGGTGATTACGGCGAGGAGGTGGATCTTTGCTCAAAGGTTTGTTGAAGTGCCTTGCATTTGTTTCCTTCATTTTGTTATTCTTTACGTATTTTCTTTTTTTTATCGTAATCTTCTAATGTGGTGCATTTCCCTTTACGGAGGAAGAAGTCTAGTAAAACAATGCAATGAAGATGATGGTGAGGAGATGATTCTCGATTTAACAAGACCGTCGCGTTTGTCGCTTCCCTTGTTTGCAAGGCTGCTTCTTTGTTGAAAGAGCGCATTGCAGCCGTGTTAGGGATCTTTGGATTTGGTGTTGTCTTTGATCGTGACAAAAGAAAAATGTGTCGCGCATTCTTATGTGCTATTTGATGGGAGTGATTGACCTGCCACTATGTTAATGGACTTTGGGAATGGCGGGGTTCTTGAATCAATTGTGATGCGATTCATCACATTTTGATTTACCTATGGGAAGTCTGCTTGCACCCATGCACGCTTCAGTGGTCATGATGAATCGTTAGCGCCCTCAAGGATGATCTTGGCTTTGACCGTTCAAAAGTATAGGTGTCAAGTACTTGCTTGAGAAGTTGAAGGTGTTGGTGGAGGAAGATGATTATGTGAGTGTTGACCTTCTTTGTGAAGGTGTTCTTCCTTATACTTTACGAATTTCTTTGTGCGGGGCTGCGGTTCGTTTGGGTAGAGTTCTTTGCGATGGTAGAGAACATGGATTATGCGGCTATGGCTCGGATGGACTTTTGTCGACTTGTTGTTGATGAGTTGCGAGTATTTGTGGTTAGGTGGCAATCGAAGCGACAAGCGAAATTGTGCAGAAGGTTGTGCCATTGTCCCCGATTATGTATCTTGACTCCTGAAGCTTCACAAATTTTCGATCATGCACACATTGGCGCCACGTCGTCATACGATGACCAAGGACTGATGAAGTTGTACAATGAGGATGTGCTTGTGAAGGAAAGATTTACTTGAAAGTTACAAATTTGGGAAGCTGCGGTTAGTGCACGATTTTTTAATATCAGATTTTTTAAAAAAAGTGCAGTCATTATAAATGTGAACTATTCTAGTACTCACATGTGTACTTCTCTTTGTGTGTTCTCTTTTTTGCGATGGAAGGCGTCAGGTGATATTGTGTACAACCGTCCTGTTGCAGTTGTACACGGCAGCTCTGATGCGGGGCCTAGCACTCATGATAGGTTTTATGAGCCTATCTGTAGTCAGCTTCCTGGTTGTGATGATGAGGTGCCGCAAACTCGTGGTTTCATGCCTCGACAGATGTTTGATAATACAAGCTCTTATAAGCAGACATTTGTTGGCGGCAAAAGCATGATGAGATTGATGAGCTTCTTGAAGGTTTTGAAGTCGATTGAAGATTTGCCAACCTCTGGTGACGGAGTTGAGGATAGTTCTTTGGTTTTTCCTGTTGGCCATGGCCCACGAGATGAAGATATTGTTGCTGCTCACAATTTTGATTGTGGTGTGATTGAAAGTCTGAAGATTGCAGTGACAAATGTTCGTTCTTCGTATGCTCAATTGAGACATTCACAAGAAGAAAAATGCGGTCGGTATGAGAAGGATCTTTGGGCATATTGTGGATGAAATGATCCGTCGGAGATTTGGCGTTAGTCTTGATAATGTATGTTCTATGTTTTTGTGGCTTTGGACCTCTTTTTGTGTATTATGTTGTTGCTCCTCACTATTTTTTTTTTGGTTATAGGCTGGAGTGAAATCTTACGGTGTCGATGGAACTAGAGGCGATGGAGTTGGTCGGTATAAATACTCCTGCCATGTACATTACGCCATGCTTCCTTTTCTTTGAACTTACATTTGTTTGGTTCCCATATTTTTCTTGTGTACTTCTCTGTTGTGAAGTGTGTCTTTGCTTGTGCATGGTTGGAGTTTTATCTTTTTGGTCGGTACCATCTTATTTCTCTTTTTGGTTTGTTGTATGGTCATGGTAGTGTATTTGCTCATGATGTGCACAAAGAGACTTCGATGGCTCTGGGAAGGATGAGGTCTTGGGTGATCAGCATCCCCTCTTGATGTTGTGGTGATAAGGTATAGTTGTATTACTTGTTACATTAGTGGGTTGTAATCTAATTTTTTGTTATGCATTATAAACTTGATGTCTGTTGTTATGTTCATCCATATGCATTTTCATTTGCGTATGTTAGCTGCAATAGTTTTACATGTGTGATCTTCTTTGTTTGACATAAGTGAACTGCAGTTCTTTTTGGCATCGTGATCCATACTTATTTACATAAGTGACCTTGAGATTTAACATAAGCTGAGCTGCGGCGTTTGTCAAATCGAATTGCATTTCTTTTTTATGTATCGTGGGTTGCGATTGTAGTTGTGTTTGACACACGTGTGTTGGTGTTGTTTTGTATATGTGGATTTGTAGTTGTTATGTGTATGTTGCAGTGATCTTTTTGACATAAGTGTCTTTGTGTGTTGTTGTGTGAGTTATCCCCATGCTTATTTTTGTTTTCTTGGGTGTTTTTAAACTTTCCACAGGTTGGAGAACCAAGCGTGGAAGTCCACGTTAATCTGAATCGAGGCGGTTGTCTTTGTTGATGACCGTGCAGTGTTGATGTACATATCGGTTGTCGTTGAGTGTGCGAGATCATACGTAGCTCAAGGATCCCATGATGTTGTTCCCTTGATCGGCATGAAGATTCGATGTTGGCATTGAAAAGCCCTTTGGAGAATGTTGCCCTGCTTTGCTAGTGTTGTTTCTTCCCTGTGTCTCTGGTGTCCAATGATGTTAGGAAGTATTGACGGTGGAGCCTCATGTAGTTGAAGTATCTAAGGAAGCTGCTTTGTTGACGGTATTTGTAAATCGAGAGAATGCTTGATGTTCTTTGCGAAGGAAAGTCCAGTGAGGTTGTGGTGGATTCATTGCAACCTATGCAAGAAAATATTTTGCTCGATTACGAAGAACAATGACTGAAGACTCGACCTTTGAAGGCAAGAGATTTTTTTAAGCAGTGCAGTTTGATGTTTTCTCATTCATGTTGTTTAATTACTATGGTATCTGTATTAGATGTTAAATGATAAGTGAAACTTTTGATCTTTTGTCTATGATTTTCAAAATAGCTAGCGAAATTCCCTTATCTTAATTTTTAAACTTCATTGTTTGGATAAGTGAACTTCATCTTTTTATTGCGGATGATGAACTCCTGTTGTGACAACGTCGAGCATTGATCGACTCTTACGAAAAGATACAATGAGTTATGCGTTCTTTGTTACAAGGGCTCGGAAGGACAAGAAGAAGAAGTATGGTTTTTTAGAAATTGTTTTGTTCATATGTATTATCTAATTTTTGTATTTACCCGTTTTTATTTGTTGTTATTTTTTTAGTATCTTATGTTTGAGTTTTTCATGAAAAAATCAGGGACATGATTGCTTTTAAAACTGAGATGGGTGATATTAGCATTGGCAAAGTTGGTCAATCCTTTTGGGATAAAGGGATGCTCACTACAAGGCTTGTAGATCTTGGGGTTTCTTTGCTGGTAGATAAGTTTAAGAGATCTCCGACAATGGTTGTCCCGTACCATAAAATGGTTGTCACGTACCATATTTGTGTAAGAATGCTGAAATTTTTGTTTTATTTTTTTCATTTTCCTTTTTGATTTCGTGCGACGACTTGTTTTGCTTATTTAATTTTTGGTTTTGATTTGGTAGACAAATATTTGGAATGGTGGTACTGTAGGCAGGAGTGTTAAAATGATGTTCTCTTCAAAAGCCGAGGAGCGTGTTGATAAAAGGATATGGGAGAGACTTTTTATGTGTATTTTACTGTTTTGTTTTTATATCGTTCTGTTTTTCTTGTTATAATAATTTTATTTATTTATTCATGCTTCCAACAGGTCCTTTTGCAACTTTTGATCCTTGAATCGAGGATGGTGTTGGTCATTATTGTGTAGTTGTGTTAAATGTGAAAGAAAGGTGGTTTGAATTCCTTGACTCGCTCAACAAACTGGCAGCCACGATGCGGTCGGGGTTTTAGGAGGATGGTTAAAAATATCAAGCGTGCATGGAAAGAAGGTAGCTTGAGTTACGATGAGCCCTAAATCCTCCCACACTTGATGGATTTGTGTTGAAACATGTCATTGTCCCATTGCAGCCAAATGGGTGCGTTCTTTCTGACCCTTACATGTCATACTATTCAAGTTTTTTTTCACTTAATTTTTGTGAAACTGATGTTTTTTATTCTTTTTATTGCAGGCATGATTGTGGATTCTATATGTTTCAATTCTTGCAGACATGGGATGGTGTTCGAGTTGCTAAGTTTGGGGTGGAGCACATTGGCTACATCAGAAAGGCCATGCTCTATAGTGGCTAACATTGAGGAAGTGTTGCCTTGATTTAACATCACTTCTAATTTTTGCAGATAAAGGTTGTTTTATTGAACTTCTTCATCCTTGCTTTATTTTATTTTTTACTCTTGCTTGGTTCCGCTTCTTTATGGGCAAGTGGGCTGCATTGTTATTTTTATATGTGGGCTGCATTCTTTGTATACAAGTCTGAGCTGCATTCTTTGTAGAGAAGTGGGCTGCATTGTTATTTTTTATATGTGGGCTGCATTGATGTAGAGAAGTGGGCTGCATTGTTATTTATATGTGGGCTGCATTGTTTTATACAAGTGTGGGCTGCATTGATGTAGAGAAGTGGGCTGCATTGTTATTTATATGTGGGCTGCATTATTTTATACAAGTGTGGGCTGCATTGATGTAGAGAAGTGGGTTGCATTGTTATTTTTTTATGTGGGTTGCATTGTTGTAGATAAGTGGGCTGCATTGTTATTTTTATATGTGGGTTGCATTGTTTTATACAAGTGTGGGCTGCATTGATGCAGAGAAGTGGGCTGCATTGTTATTTTTATATGTGGGCTGCATTGTTTTATACAAGTGTGGGCTGCATTGATGTAGAGAAGTGGGCTGCATTGTTATTTTTTGTAAGTGGGCTGCATTGTTGTAGATAAGTGGGCTGCATTGTTATTTTTGTATGTGGGCTGCATTGTTGTAGATATGTGGGCTGCATTGATGTATACAATAGTGGGCTGCATTCTATTTTTTCTCTATACATGTTTTCAGGTTCTTGTGTTTTGTACTGAGTGCTTCCATGTTTTTTCTCCACGTTTTTAGGTTTTGATTGGGGGCTTCATGAAGGTTGTACGTCACTGTTTGAGTCCCAGGGTTCTGATGTCGTTATGGAGGATTGTGTCATTGAAATCTCTCCAGATAATTCTGGTTTGAACACAAATGTGGCGTCTGGATCTGATGGTGGAAGTGTCTCTCGACCTAGCTCTCCACATGATGTATATGATGTTGATGATGATGATTTTGTAACACCGTGTGCACGTGTAACTAGGACTAGGAGTGCAGCAATTAATCGTCCTCATTTGGATGAGGTTGAAGTATTTTTGAACAAGAGGGCAGGTGAGAGGGCTTTTAAGTTGAGATGCTCTATAGAAATTGAAGCCTCAGGGTTCGGATATATGGATGAGGCGATTAAAATAAAGGATCTTGTTTTCAGCAAAGATTTTGTAACCAAAAACCGCGAGTAAGTTTTTTATGTGATGCGTGTGCCCTTTCATGCTTTTTGTGTGTTTTGATTTTTAGTTCTAATTTTATTGATCCCATGTGTGTATGTTTACTGCAAGAACGCGTTCTTTATGGTGCATGGTCCTTTTGGTGATGATGTCGATACTTACAATTTCGACTATATCTATGATACATTTGGCAAAGGAGCTTTAATGGATTCGTATATCATGGATTATGTTATCAAGTACTGGAAGCAAGACCCTGAATTGGGTTTAGCTTATCAATCCGTGAGCGTTTGCTACTTTCACCTTTATTTATCCTGATAGCGTTCTTTGTCATTCTTTCCTCTGCTTTGGCTTTTTCATGTCCATGCACCTTGCATTGTTTTTCTTTTTTCATGTCCTTTTGTTTTTGTTCTTTTTGTGTACACTCGTTCTTCAAATGGAAACCTCTGTGGCGAGAGATAATGACGGAAATCATGTGTTGCCAGTTGTGCATAGCTCTTTTGTTTTAGAAGATGCAGTTAATCACTTCAATTTTTTTGTGAACGACGGTGCAAACCTGTTGGATGCAAAACTGGTAAATTCATTTTTTTTGTCATTTACTTTTCCTGGTTTGTTGCATTTCTTTTTAGAGTTATTTTTGGAACAGTGGTCCTTGTGGTACGTGTCGAAAGAACTTTTTGATTTCATTTTTTATGCGAACAGATTATGATGCCGCGATTCAAGGATGGTCATTATTCCCTATATACGATGAACCAGCATCGCGGACCCTTGATATCCATGACGGTAGGAAGTACTGGCCATCGATGTCACGACAAGGTGGCGCGGATGACTACCACGCAGATTACCTTTGAAGTGGTATGTTATTTTTCTTTGCCAACCGGAAAGCTTTCTTTGTGTTTCTCCCACTGTATTTTTTTATAAACTATAATTGTTTATGTAGTGAACTTCAACATATGCGCGACAGAACTACAATTTTCTCACGTGCACTTAAAAGAGAGATTGTTTAGATGTTTGAGAACAACTTTTTTTTGGGTTCGTTTGAGTATCAACTTTTTGATCCGTGATGTGTGTTATTCTTACCTTGTGCTTCTTTTTTTCCGGATGAGGAGGATGACTCAATTTCTTGAAAGCGATTTATGGTGAAAAATGTATAAATCGAGGAACCTTCTGTTGGGTTAAATTGGCGGAGAAGCCATCTTACCGGTCGTGCGGTATGAGGAGTAAATGAGTGTGGAATCTATGTTACGAGGATGGCGCGATTGTATGATGACAGCGTCTACTTGAGAAAATTTTGAAATCCGATGTAACTTGACTTCTCTGTTTTCTTTTTACTTTTTTGTTCTTTATGACAACCTTTTTTATAATCACTTTTTGCATTTGTTTTCTTTTTTTGACTTCTTCTTTGAAGATTGGAAGGCGGAGTACATGTTCGGTGTTGTTCAATCCTTTGAACATTTTGTGTTATGAGGACATGCCTCTTGAGTTCGTGAACTGATTGCGGACCTCGGGCTCACTTCCTGTCATGCAATCGCTTGACCTTGATCATGAGCCGATAATGATCAGTTAGGCCTTGTTTTTCTCTTGGGTGCAAAAGGCTGTGCGTGGACAATAGCTAGGTTTTGGTGTTGTGTTTGTGTGTCTTGACTATGTATGAAAAAGACTTTTTTGTTGTTGTGTTTCTTCTTGTTCGTTTCTGTGCAGGCGCATGTGGATGAATTTGTATATGCATGTGTATTTTGTATCAATAAGCGATACAATATATATAAGTGTATAATTTTATTTTTGTTGGCGACCACGGTGCATGCGAATCGGCATTTTGTCACGCTTATATGTATGATCGTGTTTGATGGAATATCGCATTTGATGCCAAACTTCTTTGTCAATATAAGAGAACTGCATTTATTTTTGGCATTCAAGCAAAGTCTTTGCGTGTGTGCATGCGAAGCTGCATTGCTTTATGACACCGAACTGCTTTTTTGTCGAACAAAACGCATTACTTTTGCCTATAGTTGCATTTTGTAGTTGGTTTTTTATTTGTTTGTACGTTAAGGTACATGGTGGGGGTTTGGGCCCCCAAATTTTTTTAGTTGTCTATATTTTTTTGTATTGTTCTTGTACGCATTGCGTGCGTTAGCTTGAGCGGCGGGGGTGGGGAGGGGGTCGTGACCCCCTCCACATCCTCGCGAGGCCGAGCTCGAACAAGCCGGCAGCGTGCAACGCGTCTTGCCGCGGTGCCGCATCGAGGCGAGTCCGTCATACCCCGTCGCCCCTTGTCTATCTTAGAGTTTGGGGGTGGTGGTGGTTTCGTCGTCCTTTGATGGAAAAAGCAGAATGTCCGCTGCGTCATCAACCAAGCACCTGCGTGCGTTAGCGAGGCGCAGGGTGGGGAGGGTCGTGACCCCCTCCACATCCCCTGCGAGGCCGAGCCTGAAACAGCCGGAGCGGCGGCGGCGCTGCTTGCGGCGTCGCATCGCGTGGCGAATCCGTCATCCCGTCGCCCCTGTCTATCTTAGGGTTTGGGGGTGGTGGTGGTTTTTGTGGCGTCCTTTGATGGAAAAAGCAGAATGTCCGCCTGCTGCGCTGTCAACCAAGCGCTGCGTGCGTTAAGCGCGAGGCCGGCGAGGGTGGGGAGGGGTCGTGACCCCCTCCACATCCTCGCGAGGCCGAGCTCGAACGAGCCGGCAGCGGCGACGCGGCTTGCCGCGGCGTCGCATGCGTGGCAAGTCCGTCATCCCGTCGCCCCCTGTCTATCTTAGGGTTTGGGGGTGGTGGTGGTTTCTTGTAGCGTCCTTTGATGGAAAAACAGAATGTCCCTTGTGCTGTCAACCAAAAGCTTTGCGTGCGTTAAGCGAGCGGCGGGGGTGGGGAGGGGGTCGTGACCCTCCACATCCTTCGCGAGGCCGAGCCTGAACGAGCCGGCAGCGGGCGCTGCTTGGCGCGCCGCATGCGAGGCGAGTCCGTCTCTACCGTCGCCCCCTGTCTATCTTAGGGTTTGGGGGTGGTGGTGGTTTTGCGTCCCCTTTGATGGAGAAAAGCAGAATGTCCGCCTAGCTGCGTGCGTTAAGCGAGGCGAAGCGGGGGTTGGGAGAGGGTCGTGACCCCCTCCACATCCCCCACGAGGCCGAGCACGAACGAGCCGAGGCGGCGGCAATGCGGCCGCGGCGCCGCATCGTGGCGAGTCCGTCATACCCCGTCGCCCTGTCTATCTTAGGGTTTGGGGGTGGTGGTGGTTTCTTGTGCGTCCTTTGATGGAAAAAACAGAATGTCCGCCTGCGCCTATCAACCAAGCGCACTACGTGCGTTAGTGCGAGGCGGCGGGGGTGGGGAGGGAGGTCGTGACCGCCCTCCACATCCCCTGCGAGGCCGAGCACGAACGAGCCGGAGCGGCGGCGACGGCTTGTCGCGGCGCGCGCGCGCGAGGGCGAGTCCGTCATACCCCGTCGCCCCCTGTCTATCTTAGGGTTTGGGGGGTGGTGGTGTTTTTGCGCGTGTCCCCTTTGATGTAAAAAAAAAGAATGTCCGCACTGCACCTATCAACCAAGCGCACTGCGTGCGTTAGCGCGAGGCCGAGCAGGGGGTGGGGAGGGGGGTCGTGACCCTCCCTCCACATCCCCCCGCGAGGCCGAGCCTGGAACGAGCCGGAACAGGCGGCGACGCGGCTTGCCGCAGCGCCGCATGCGTAGGCGAGTCCGTCATACCCCGTCGCCCCCTGTCTATCTTAGGGTTTGGGGTGGTGGTGGTGGTTTTGCGCGCGTCCCCTTTGATGGAAAAACAGAATGTCCGCACTGCGCCTGTCAACCAAGCGCCTCGTGTGTTAGCGAGGCGGCGAGGGGTGGGGGGGAGGTCGTGACCCCCTCCACATCCCCTGCGAGGCCGAGCCTGAACTGGCCGGGAGCGGCGGCGGCTGCTTGTCGTGGCGCCGCATCGAGCTGCAATCTGTCATACCCGTCGCCCCTGTCTATCTTAGGGTTTGGGGGTGGTGGTGGTTTCTTGTGCGTCCTTTGATGTAAAAAGCAGAATGTCCGCCTTTGCACCTATCAACCAAGCGCCTTGCATGCGTTAGCGAGGCGGCGGGGGTGGGGAGGGGTCGTGACCCTCCTCCACATCCCCTGCGAGGCCAGCTCGAACGAGCCGGAAGCGGCGGCGTCTGCGGCTTGCAGCGGCGCCGCATGCGTGGCGAAGTCCGTCATCTCCGTCGCCCTGTCTATCTTAGGGTTTAGGTGGGTGGTGGTGGTTTCGCGTGTCCTTTGATGGAAAAAGCAGAATGTCCGCTGCGCTTTGTCAACCAAGCGCCTTTGCATGCGTTAGTCTTGAGGTGAGCAGGGGTTCTTGTCGTCCTTCATTTATGTGTTGGGGCCCTTTTCATTTGTCTTGCTTTCACCAGCGTTGAGTCTTGACGCCGTGTAGCAAGTGTGTGTTGGGGCCCTTGTCGTTCTTCATTTATGCATGTCTTGCACTTCACGGATACACTTGTTGAAGCGCCTTATGTTGGTTACGTGAACTGTATTGACGTTTGTTTAAAAATGTACACGAATTATATTTTTTTAGATATATCAATATTAATTTTTATTTTTATATAATTACTATTTTTTGTGGACTGTTATGTTGTGTATATACTTGTTCTAATGCAAACTAATTTCTGCGAAAGCAATTGATCACAAGCAAACTTACGTTGTTTTTATAAAAGAAATATTCTTGCATACATGAAACAAAGAACACCACAATGCTTAAAGTAATGTGAGACTAAACACAGCTCCGATTTTTTCTGGTTGTTGTATTTGATTACAGCCTTGTTCTTCTTCTTCTTTTCTTCTTTGTCTCTTTTTGCCCTGTCCAGTCCCATTATGACATCGTAAATGATTCTCCATGACTCATATGTTGTGAATGCATCTATTGCTTCATACTTGATAAGCTTGTTTGGCAGTGGGCAAAATCCCTAGAGAGTATGGTCCTCCTTGCGGTTAATTTTTTTTCTTCATGTCATTGTAGTGAATGTCTATCATCCTGCTAGCAACATCAGCCAAAGAGTCAAACTTCTTTTTATTGTATGGGTCTCTCCATTCCACCTGAATATCAATGTAGTTGTTGGAGTTGATCTCCAAACCAGATACCTTCAGCTTGCTTTTGTCTCCTTCAATAGCGAATCCGACGAAGGTGTACTCATCATTCATCAGGAATTTGTCTAGTTCCATTGGCCTGCAATATATTTGTATAGAGTGAATATATTTTATTTCTTTAGAACTAGCAATGTTTTTTTGTGTTTTTCTGAAACTGAACTGCAATATGGATATCTAAATCTGTTGCATTGAGCAGTTGCTAATACTTTGTTCAGCATAACTATTATATCTGATAATAGATTGCATAAACAATGCATGTTTTGTGTATGCTTGTATTCCTGAACCTAATTCCATACATGTTTTGTATGGTAATGTTGCAGTGAAGAAACTATAATTAAACTGCATGTATTGCTAGATAATATAATTCAAGAATTGAACACATGAGTGACATACATGTAGCCAGATCAAAACTGTTAATAAATTCATATGCCACGCTTTTTCAAGAATGTGAACCAAAGGTTAAATATTATGGCAATTGCAGTGAAGGAAATTTAAAATCAATATTGGCAAGCAATAGTTATTCTTACCTGTCTTTAGCTGCAGATATGTGGTAGACAAGGCATTCTTTTTCTACGCATAGCTGTAGTACCGCTGCACATTGTGGCTTCTCGTAGTGTGTGTACTCGACATCAACGCCGACTAGTTTGACGGGCATTCCGCCGAGCTTCCTCCTGAACGTGGACAGCATCTTGTCCACGTCTTTGCCCTTGCTTGTGCAAAGCACGTGGAGCTTGTGATTGCCGTGGAGGTGGACGTCGTGGAGCTCCCTGGTGTACTTGCGGCACTGGTTGCAGAGAGGTGCATCCGCCATGATTCTAGTGTGTTCTCTGGTGTTTGTTATAGAGAGAGGGGTTAGTGACAGGAAGAGCGGAGAAGAAGATGTAATTGGGTTTTTTGGGGGGACGAAGCAGTTGTGTTTTCTCCTCTCTGCTTCTCGCTTGACGGGGCGTGGGAGAGGTGGGCGGGCGGTAGCATGGTGGGGCTCTGTTTTAAGTTTACGTGGCAATTGCCGAGAGGTTCTGCTATGAGGAGGCTCTTGCTAGTGCGTTGGAAATCCAGAACGTCGTCGCCTCTTTTTTCGTGATTATATCTATGTATTGACGCAACTATCAGAAAATGTGATGATTGCGTTTTTGGTCAATTGTCCAAGTCAGTGCACTTCTTTTTCTATGAGAAACGAACTGCTCAGGACCAAGTAGTGTACTGCAGTTTGATTCACACAGATGTACTTTTTTTTCTTCTCTTGATGGTGTTCTTTCTTTTCTTTTCTTGATCTTTGTGGTAATACAGCGTTTGTGCGGATGGAGGGTAATGTGGCTAGGGGTTGTCGGAGTGTTTTGTTTAAGTAATAGGGTTGCATTCTTATTTCAGCCATACTGCATTGGAGAGCGAAGATAACTGCAATTCAGAAAAAAAATGTGCTTCCACTTGAAGAACTGCGTTGTTGTACGTCGCTGACTGCATCTGTACGTTGACATTGGGCTTCCTGCGTTTTATTTATTAATATTCTTACAGTGCTGACGCACATTTTATTTTGTTTGTTGTTATTCATTTAAAAAATGTTTGTCATTTTTCTTTTTAATGTTTTATTTTTGAACATATTGTTTTTTCTTAGTGGGCTTCGTTGGCCCTGTGTTCTGGTAGTGAAGATGTAATTGGGCCCAGGTCGGCCTGTGAGCACATTTGGTTCCGGTCTTGTTGTGTGTGCGTCCTAATGTTTAGTCCCACCTCGCATGCGGAAGGCGCGCCCGACTTGTTTATAAGCGCTGGCAAGGCATACCGGTCGAACTCCTCTGTATACTTATCTGCGCGCTTATACACGGCGCTCGTAGCTATATGCTCTATAACCTGTGGGCCCATGTGCAACCGGCCCCATGCTTGTGACTTCGAGCGACTCGCCTATACGTGGGTGTAGACCTATTTGAGGCTGGTGGGGCGGTGCCACCTGGGTGGTCAATCTTTTTTTACTTTTAATATTTCTGCCCTGTGTGTTTTTTTTCAATGTTGGAGTGTGCACTGCATTGATGAGGGTTCATCTTGCATTGTATCGCATTGCGTCTTGCATGTCTGATTGTCATTTTTTTTGTTTCCATCTTTTTCTATCGGTTAATCTTTTTCCCAATGTATGGGAGTGCCTTTGCTTTGTAAATCATACATACTTCACTCATTATGGTTACATCTTTGTACTTTCGTGTACTTTAGAATTGTATTTGCTCTTATGTATTCCTTTTTGAAATTTATGTTCGTACCTTTGCTTTGTTGGGTATGTTAAGACTTCATTCAACAAATTCGATGTCTTTGCATTAAATGTGCAACTTACCTTTGCATGCGTCTTGTTTGCATTCTATACGACAATTTCATCACCAGCAAGGTAAGATGAGCAGAAAGCAAACTAACATAATCAGAGTTCATCATTACAAAGCGATTGTGCATGGCAAGCAAACTAGGTTCAGCACACAAGCAAACTAATGATACATAAGCAAACAACACAAAGCAAATTTGATGATAATTCTAAAGGAACCCTGGCATTCTTGGCTCCTGGCCGGCACCATCTTCTTCTTCACCAGTTAGGCTCTTCCCATCCCCAGCTGCTCCTGGCGCGCTTGTTGGGTGGCTCCTCCTTCTCGGCTTTGCGGCGAAGGCGGCCGGTGAGGGTGATGCGGTTCCATATCTCGTATGCTGCGTAGGCGTCCTTTGCCGCGTACTCGATGTGCCTCCTGGACAGAGGCAGGATGGCCCAACACTGGTGCTCGGCGTCGGTGATCTTCTTCTTCATGTTGCTGTAATAGTCGTCAATGAGCACGCCGGAGACGTCTCCGAGGGAGTCCAACGGCTTGGTTGCGTCGGGCACCCTCCACTCCTTCTGGATGTCGATGAAGTTGGCGACCTCCAGTTTGACGCGCTCCAGCCTGGTTTTGTCGCCGTCGATGGAGAAGCCCGCAAAGGTGTACACAGGGTCGGCGAGAAGTTATCGAAGGCGGTGCACCTTCGGTGTCACTCATTTGGAAGAAGCAGCACGGGTGATTCTTGCCGACGGAGAGCTGGCGGAGGGCGGGTTTCTGCGTCGCTTGTGGTCGTTGTCGTACTTTCGAGATCAATGCCGACAATCTTGTGGTATTTGGAGGGTGAGGTGGCGCTTCGTCGCGCGAGGTGATCGCCATCCGCTTCTTGTCGTTGGTGTGGATGACGTGCAACTTGGTGTTGTCGTGCGCCTCCACGGCGTTATCGCCCTTTGTACTCGTCGGTGAACGTCATCGCCCGGTGGTGGGGCGCAATGGATACTTGTGTTGTTGTGGATGTGGATGAGAAGGCCTTTGGCAGGGGTCTGAATTTAAGGGGAGGGCGCGGGGTGGGATGGCCTCGTCGGATGAACTGCACGATCGCGCTGATGATGCGGTTCTGCGGATCGTGGGTTGGTTTTGCATCTGTGATCGTGGGCTTGTGGCGATGGGCGCTCCGATCGGGTGTATGTATCTGACGTGGGTTTTTTAAGGTTGGTTTTTTTTTTATCAGCACATTTTTTTAACCATCACCTTTTTTTATTCGAACGGGCGTTTTGTTACGTTTTGTAGATGCATCCTGTGCAATAATGAACTGCATTATAATATAGTCCTCAACTGCATCATCTAGAATTCAGTACTGCACTTGTGTATACATGTGCGTACTTCACTGTTTTTTGAGTTTATTTATACGTGTAGGGGTAATCGGGAACTAGATTGCCATACCGCACTGCACCGTGTAAAGTAGTGCACTGTATTGTTTACAGCTACGTACTGCATCTTGTTTTTGCTTGTACGTCTTTGCAATCATTTAATCTGGGGATGGGTAGGGAAAGGGGGTGGGGTCCCCCTTTTTTTAACTTATTGTTTTTTCTTAGTCGGCCTTGTTGGGCCTTTGTTCGGCTAGTTTATATACATACTTGGGTCCAAGTCGGCCTGTGAGCACGGCTTGGTTCCCGTTTCGCTGTGTGTGCGTCCTAATGTTTAGTCCCACATCGCTAGCGGAAGGCGCGCCCGACCTGTTTATAAGCGTTGGCGAGGCATACTGGTCGAACTCCTCCGTATACTTATCTGGGTGCTTATACACGGCGCTCGTAGCTATATGCTCTATGACCTGTGGGCCCATGTGCAACCGGCCCCATGCATTTGTGGCTCGTAACGACTCCCTTACGTAGGTGCGGACCTATTACGAGACTAGTGGGGCTGTAGCTTTGGGTGGTCAATTTTTTTAGTAAATCATGCGTGCACTACATTCATTTAGTTTCAGTACTGCATGTGCACGCATACCGTACTGCACATTTTCTCGGCTACATTTTTTTGCACTGTATTGGTATCATTTTTCTTTATTGTTTTTCATCTTTCGTATCCTTTTTTCTTAGTGTACGGGTGTGCACTGCATTCGTCATAGTTCTATGCTGCAGGTGTACACATCTTGCACTGCGTGCATCCTTCTTTGTGCCAAAAAGCACGTACTGCACTTCATGCACACATATAGTGAACTACAGTGCAATTTGGAGAAGCGCACACATAAAATGGTCCGTGGATTATAATTTTTCAGAGTATTATTTTTTAATGATCTGTGGTTTTGTTCGTGGGAATTTCTGAAGTCAAAGTACACCTTCTTTTTCCGTTCCTCTTTCTTTGGTAACATAAGCTTTCATTGATTGTCCTTTATTCTTGGGAACATAATTTCCATTAAGTCACCTTTAATTTTCAGTTTTGACCTTTTTGCATTCCTCTTGTATAAATGAAGGCTAACTTATACCCTTCGTTTGCATTTCATTTTTCTCCTCTAGCCGCAAGTTCTCTCCTTTCTCTAGGTTTCTGTTGCGATGGCTCCAGGCCCTGTGCGTATCTCTTCTGCTGTGGCCATGGTTGTGGTGTGCCGGCGTACTGCAATTGTTTAGCTTGCTCGCAGACCCGTCGTGCTCGTCGTGGTGGGAAGGTATTGTGCCGAACTGGGCGAGCCGAGCAGCTTGCATATGGTACAGTATTCACAAAAGGATTGGATATGGGCCAGATCAACGTATCTGCGTTCTATTCTGCGCTGCTTCGCCATGGCCTTGGCTGCACGAGTCCTTTTGTCCATCAGCTTACGCCAACAGATGTGGAGACTCACTACAAGATGGTATGTTTAGTTAGATATGATTTTTTTTCTTAGTGTTCTTTTTTTGTATAATTCGACTGTATCCTGAACTTGTAGTATTTTAGGAACGCACTTTTTCTTTGTGTTTTTCAAGTGTCTTGCAATGTGTTCTTATTTTCTTGTTTTTTTCCTCGTGTGGATGTAGCTTATGTTTTAGTTTACAGGTTAGAATATGTGAACTGCTTATATATTAGCTAAGCACTTCATATTTCTACATTTTTTCCAATTTTGTATGGTGTGTACTACATGTAGCTAGTCTATAGCTTTGCATGATTGTTGAAGAGGCGCATATTTGTAAGTTCCATCTTGCATATTGAAAACGTTTTATATGTACTACTTGTTGGACTGTTGTGCACTTCATCTATCTCTATTCAAAACATGAGAATTGTCTTTGCTAGTTTCGTTCTCAAACAGTTTTATTATTTTTCTGAGAAAATTCCTCGGTGAAATGTTAGGTATGTCTTGACTCAAGAAGAAAGGAATTCTTGAAGTTGTTCTTGGTAATGGATACCTTAAACCAGCCAAGTCTGATTGTAGCGTTGACGGGCGGCTATGTCTGCACAAAGGGTGGAAGGAATTTGTCATTGATAGCGGCCTGAAGTCTGAGCAAGTTGTTGTCCTCAACTTCTTTGAACTCAAGGATCGTACTGTTAGAATCACGTTTGACGTGATTGGCTAAGGTTATGAGGTTGATTTGTAATAAGTACTTCTGCGTGTTGAACGCTTTCATCTTTGTGATGTGTTTTGTAATAAGCACTTTTGTGATCTGAACCGCTTCAATTATTATTCAACGATAAATTTGTGTTTGCATGGTTACAATATGTGAGCTGCTTATATGTCATTTGAGCATTACATGTTTCCACATTTTTCCCAATTTGCATGGTGTGTACTACATGTAGTTAGTCTCTGATCTTGCATGATAGTTCAAGCGTCTTGCATTTTGCAAGTTCCATCTTGCATCTTGAAATGCTTTTTATATGTACCGCTTGTAGGATCGCAACTAGCTAACAAACATTTTTACATGGTTTTGAATCAAAATGTGTCAATGTTTTACTCAAGACTGCAACGAGCTAACAGCATTAGACACGCTACATGGTTTACACAAAATATAAACTGATACATAAGTCAGAGAGTTAAGCAAATTGCTATGCATACGATAAATTTACTGTTTGTTCATCTATTTGGTCATTAGCCTGCTGCTTCTGCGCGGTGACTGGAGTGTGTCTAATGTTGCACTTTGTTTTGTTTTCCATGGCGGTGTTGCTGGTTCTTGTCTCTGCACCTTTGTGTTTGTAGCCCCTCGCGTGCTGGTTGATGGCTGCTTTCGTTTTTCAGCGCTGTGAACTGCATCCTTCTTTGCTCCCCGCGCGCTGGTTGATGGCTGCTTTTGTTTTTCAGCGATGTGGACTGCATCCTTCTTTGCTCCCCGCGTGCTGGTTGATGTCTGCTTTTGTTTTCTAGTGTTGTTAACTGCATCCTTCTTTGCTCCCCGCGTGCTGGTTGTTGGCTGCTTTCGTTTTCCAATGGTGAGAACTGCATCCTTCTTTGATCCCCGCGTGCTGGTTGATGGTGGTTTTCGTTTTCCAGTGCTGAGAACTGCATCCTTCTTTGATCCCCGCGCGCTGGTTGAAGCATTTCCTCGTGGTTGTCTTGTTCATATTGTTTCTTCATGTTCTTCGTCCTCTTCACTCTCTTCAGTCTCTTCACTCTCTTCTTCCTCTTCATCATCTTCATCATCTGTACCTTCATAAGCCCTTTGTTTCTTGGTTTCTTCACGTTCTTCGTCCTCTTCACTCTCTTCTTCTTCCTCCTCTTCTCCATCTCGCTTCTTCATAAGCCATTTCTTCTTCGGTTGTGTCATCATATTCTTCTTTGATCTCACCTTCTTCGTCTTCCTCATTTTTCGATCTTTTCTTTTTCTTTTGAGGCGGGTTCTTGAATTGTGTCTCTTCCTCTTTTTGCAGATGCTACAACGTCTCGGTTTCGTCCATTTCTTAGTGTTGTGAGTGGAATTTCTGTTTTGTTGTGCATCTCCATGTCCTCATTTTTCTTGTTCGTGTCTTTTTTCACACGTCCTGGAATTGTGGCCGCTGACTTCATTACATGTTCTGCACATTCTTACTCCCAGTGGGCGACCATCACTGTCCAGCTTAGGCTGTGGCTTACTATTTTTGTCATCATTTTTCTCCTTGGATGCCACCTTTTTTTGGTTTGTGTCTCCCCCTTTCTTTCTTCCTCTTGTGTTTGAAACAGGAGGTGGAAGAATTGTTTCTTTTTTGATAGCACCAGTTCCAATGTGTTCAGTTTTTTCTTCTTGCTCGTCTTTATTATCATGTTGGTATTTCTCTGCTTGCTTTAGTTTTGCTGCTTCTTCTTCTTCTTCGTTGAGCACGTCAACTTCCTCTATCAGTACCCTCATACCAGACAATGCTCTGTGGCAGCCAGCGTCTGACCTTGTCGCTCTGTTTGCAAGGTCCATTGTTGTTTCTATCAGCAATTTTCTACGGCAAAAAAGCGAGGTTCCATCTGGTGCTGTTTGTTCGTAGTCTCTTCTGTCAAACGTTGCATCTGATCTTGCGTTACGGGTGTATCTCTTCATGATGTACACCTCAGGAATGTTGAGTACTCTCAAATGAGAAAGCATGCATAAGACATGGGCCTTGAAGAGGCCTGCAGACAAAAACATTTTTTTGTGTTCTGTAAGTGAACTGCATGAAATTAGTAAACATATATTTTTTCATTATTTGTTCATTTTTTAAAGAAGTGAACTTCATTTGGTTTCGTGAATTACACATGCATATGTACTTTTAAATTTCAGTAAGTTAGCTTTCATGCATGACTATGAGAATCTAGAATTTTTTTTTGTTAAGAGTCTCACCTGTGTGTGTCCAGAGTTTGCACTCACATTCGTAGACACCTTTCTCTTCATCGGCGACCACTTGGAAATTATGCCTTGCCCAGTCAAATGCATCCGATCTGTTGTAGTGGTGTACTAGATACTTTGTCGGGTTCTCAGGGCACTGTTCTGCTCTGAATGTAGTGCTACGGTAGAGCATTTCTTTGAAATCTGCAAACACTGCTCTTGTATACACTTTTGATAGTTGAACTTCGAAGCCAAACTTTGTTGTTGTTTTTACCTCTGACTGCATGATCACAAATGCACTGTTACGATCCAGATAAATGAAAAAATTGTTTGTTTTTTTATTCATATTTTTTAAGCAGTTTTTGATTGACATTTTGTTTACCTCATTTGCTACTGTCTCTGCGTGCTCGACGGCCTTCCTGGTCTGAATGCACTTGTCCACCTGCTGAGCAAACAGATGGAGATCATGCTTCTCCCTGACAAAATTTTTCTTCAGTGTGCGGTTCATGCTCTCGCTTCTCTGTGTGGAAGTCATCCGAGCATAGAAAATTTCCTTGTAGTAAGCTGAGATCCACTCGTGCCTGTCATCCCATAGTGAATTCATCACTTCGTCGTCTTGCAAGTTGTACCTCTGAATGAGGTTCTTCCATGCTCGTTCAAATTCTGACGGCATTAGTGGGTGGTTCAGCACTACATTGAGTTCTTCCTTGAGCTTCTCGTGCGCCTTATACAGCAAGGCGAGGTGGTCCTTGTACTTCTTCATGATATGCCATCGACACAACTTATGCAGAGTTTTTGGGAGGATAGTTTTTAATGCTGCCTTCATCGAAGAACACTGGTCTGAGAAGAGACAAACAGTGTTTTTTTATTAAGTTGTTTGTGTGTTTGCAAGATAGATGGAAGAAATGTAAGTGCACAAAACAAAACAAAACGTAAGTATGCAGGTGTTTTTTATTTTTTGTACCTGTGAGCATGCAGATTTGCGGCTTGTTGTTCATACACCTCAGAAAGGTTTTGAAAACCCACTCAAATGATGGTATTGTTTCATCTCGCACGAGTGCAATAGCAAATATGGTGCTTTGTAGATGATGGTTCACCCCCACAAACACTCCCAGCGGCATGTGGAATTTGTTAGTTTTATACGTCGTGTCAAATGTAATGCAGTCTCCAAAATCTTCATACGATCCTCTGCAACTTGCGTTCGCCCAAAAGACGTTTCTTACACGGTTATCTGCATCAACGTCATAATCATAGAAGAACTCTGGGTTTATCTTTTGCATTTTCTCGAAGAAATTCAGAAGTTTCTTGACATCATCTTCAGACTCTTCTCTGGCAAACTTCTGTTTCCTGCATTTTCATAGACAATTCATACTTATCTCACCAAAACAGGGAATAATTACAGACAGAATGCTCAAGAGATATGCTCTGTTACATGCTTACCTGTTTACCCAGTCGCGGCTAGTATGTCCCATGTACTGTAGACCACCGGACATACGCGACAGCGTCGACATCATCTGAGCATGTGTGTGATTGTCCAGTTGCATGTCTTTCACTAACTGGTCTATCAAAGGATCGTCTTTTTTGTGCGATTGCATGTGCAAAAGCATCCCGGGGCTTTCCAGCATCTTGTGATTGTGGTTGAGTTGAACCATTTCTATCACAAATTTGCCATGCTTCCTTTTTTTGACTCTAATCTTTGCATTGCAGCCAATCATTTTTGATGTCTTCTGACGTACCCGGTGATAATCTGACACAGCCTGCTTGTGGACCCCTTCTCTTGAGCAGACAATGTAGGCATTTGTCCTGTGTTTTGCCCTCTTGCGTATACCAAACCCTGCACATCTTGCATAATTGTTGTAAAGTCCCATGCCTTTTCGTACGTGGTGAACTTCATTCCAGCAGCAGGTACGAGGTTGAGCGGCATGTTTTTATCCTGCATTAATCGAAATGCTATATGAGAAAATTTGTTTTGTTCTGTTTTTTGAATATGAGGAGTGCATATGAGTTTAATAAAGCATTTGCAATGTTCCTAGCCAAAGCTCACAAGAAACATCAGTGTGCACTGCAATGTTATCTGAATGGACTGCAACTATTTTATTTTTCAGACCATAAACTTACATGTGTGTAGAGTCGTTCGCCTGATGGTGTTTGCAGCTCACCGGGTTGTATTGGACATGGCGGGGTTATAGCAGATGTGTGTAGTTGAGGATCTCGCGGTGGTAACAGTGAGGAGGATTTGTACCTGCTGTTTACTTTTGACCGAGGCACCATTGGTGGTCGCAGCGTCGAAGTTGATGCAGCAGGTCTGGTCGGAGCTCTGTTTTTCGGTGCAGCAGGTGGACGCTGAGCTCTCTTTTGGGGTGCGGCAGGTGGACGTGGTGGTAATCCAGTGTTGTGACGATGCCTCGGTGGATTGGTTTTAAAATTTTGGAGCAGTGGCACACCATCATAGACATAATCATCATCTGCTGCAACATCGTGTTCAACTGCGTCATCATTATCTGTTCGGACATGCTGTCCAAACGTAGTGAACTCGTGCTTATACTCTAGGTTGAGAACTGTTATCGGCTCATCTTCATCGTCATCGTCTTCATCATCGCGTTGGTGAGTGCCTTCCCAGAAGAATGTGACATCATCGTCATCTTCAACTACATCTTCTTCCTGGGGAAAATCTTCTTGTGGAGAGTACTGCACCCTGTTTGTCGTCGTGAAGAATCCACGAGGAATCTCAGGGGTAACCCAGCCAGTATCTCTGTCAGAAAAATATCCACTCTTCTGAAAGTTGTTGTTCTCAGTGCTGTCAACTATGTGCGGCATTTTGTATCTGCTGAACGTCATCTCCTGCACACAAAATGACCGAGCTGCATTGTCGAGTTAAATGAAGCTGAATCATGCGAATCGCAATGTGTTCAAAATGGTATCGCCAAGCATTGCAAGTCGATTGCATCACCCTCAAGGGGGCTGAAGCAACCGCCTTTGCATCGTTATACGTAATGAACCTATACAAGCGTACTGCATTTTCCCCCACAACGAACTGAAGCAACCGCACTTCATAAGTTTTGTACTGCATAATCACACGCTATACTGCTTGTACTGATTTGTTTATGATAACTACACTGAGATGGTATAGGAAGTGTACTACTTACCTCGTGATGCAGTGATTTCTTGCGTTTACAGGAGGAAGTTCCCTTCTCGTCCGCCTGCACAACTTTCACGTTCGCCCATGCAGTCCACTTGCCCTTCAGAAGTTCATGGGTTGTCTGGACGTTGCTCAATGTGAACGGGGAAGGAGGATTTGCTCTGAAGGTTGATGCAGACTTATTCCAAGAAGCTACAGTGGATGAAGCAACCTTGCGCACACTCCTCCTTGCTCGAATTGGTTTGATGTCGAGGCAGCACCAATCCACATCTGATGAATTACAGCAAATTGCAGGACCTGAGGAGTTCGGTGACGGCGCTACCAAGCTGCTGCCATGGAAGAAGGCCGATAGGCTGGTGTTGCTCGGTGCCTGCCGCGGAAGAAGGCCGAGAGGCGACGGGCGGCGTCGCTGCCTGGCCGCCGCCGCGGAAGAAGGCCGGGAGGGGAGGGGCGGCGTCACTGTCGGCCGCTACCGCGGAAGAAGGCCGGGAGGGGAAGGGCGGCGCTCGGGCCGCGCCTGGGAGAAAGCGGGGAGGAAGGCGGCATCTCTCCAGGCCGCCGCCATGAAGAAGGCCGGGAGGGAAGGCGGCGGCTAGCCCAAAGCCGCCAGCAGTAGAAGGTCGGGAGGGAGGGCGGCGCGCGATCTGGGTGGTGTCTGAGAATAAGGTGTTTTGGTGTGCAGAATAAGGTCTTAAGGGGTGTTATCATAATAGACCGACCCTATATATATATATATATATATATATATATATATAAAGGAGAAATACAAAATAAACGCGGCTTGCCAGGCGACGGCTCGTAGCGGGGGATTCACACCGCCCTCTAGAGCTCAGTCAGACCCCTCCTCACGCTTCACCAAGGCGCGATGGCGGGATGACCCGCTACCGCCCTCGAAGCGAGCACGGCGGTGCGGTGGCTGATCACGGCCGCCGCTGGAGGAGATGTCATCAGAGGGGAAGCCGCTGAAGCTTGGCGAGCTACGGACACCGCCGGGCGCAGGCTCGCCTTCGTCGTCGTCACGGCCGTCGCCAAGGCTAAGCACACGGTCGCTGTCATCATCTTCGGGGCAGCACCCCACACGGCGGCCATCTTCTCCGAACACCCTCACGTAGAGGGTGGTGTCGCTTTCGAACTTGAAATGCAGGGTGCACTGTCGGCCCAAGCCACGCGCGCGGGCAAACGTCTGCTAGCCGCGGGCTAAGGCCACATTTTCGGCGACGGAGACCTCCACCGCGACCCAGGAGGCTCTGCTGCAGCAGCCATCCGCCTGAAGCCAGAGCCCACCAGTGGCACCGGCCGGCAGTTCGCCGGCGAAGAAGTGGGGAGCTAAAGCCAGTTGCCGGCCGGATCCGCCGACCAAACGACAAACTCCGACAGCACCTCTGCCGAGTGGAAGCGGGGACGGGGAGGCCGCGCAGCCACGTCGCGTCTTTCCCCGCCAATTGAGCGACCTTCACCGCGTGAAGGACCTCCGCCGCGACCACGAGCGGCCACTGCAGGAGTCGCGGGGTGCTTGCGGGGACGACCTCGGCCGCGCTTGGGCGGAGGAGAGCTAGGCCCTTCCTGGCGAGCCTTCCCCTTCTCTATGGCCGAGAACCTCTTCGTAGGTGCCATGGGACACAGCAAGCAGATGGGGGAGGAGCAAGGAAGAAGGAGCGGAGCGAGAAGGGATGGACTGCGGGGGCTCGCCCCCCTCGCATTTATAGCCCAGAGGAGGCCAACCGTCGGCCTCCACGATCGCAGGTAATCATGACTCATTTTTGCATGCAGGGACTTGTCAAGTCAGGCAGTTGCCGAGGCAGCATGGGGAAGCGGAGACGCCCACGTCCAATCAACCGCCACGCGGCACCCAAGGCCGCAGGCTGTTGGGGCCCGTGGCGCTCCGCACTTGCCCTTTCGCTTCTCTGCTAAGCCAAGTTCGAGCTCGCCTTGAGCCCGGGGGCTACTGTCGGCGTTCTGGGAACGGGGGTCCCCAGACTTGCCTGCCTGTAGCCTGCGGCGTGGCTCAAGTGGTGTCCCAGTACGGCCCATCTTCATCAACTCATGCTCAAGACCCTCGCGAGGGGCCAAGCCTCGCGGGGCGAACGACGCAAGGCTTCTTCAGGAACGGCCTCACCAGGCAGGCTCGCGAGGAGGCGGAGAGATCAAGGCAAGGGTACCTCGCGAGGTGCTCGTGACGCAAGCCATGACGATTGAGACCAGGCGAGCGCCGGCCTGCACAGTGTCCTTGTTTCCTCTTTTGTGCAAAGGGGGCAAGCACATGCGTGGAATACCGAGGCATTAGGCAAAGGTTACCATGTCGGTGCAATGAGACCAAGACCAGCAGAGCGGCAGGACGGAGGTCACCGTGGAGCCCAAGACGGCGTCATCGCCAGTACTTTAGCAGTCGAAGACCAACTTTAGTCAAGATAACTTGTACTAGATGTTCCCCTTCAAAATGGCCATTGTTGGCGCCCTTCCCGCTAAATATTTGGGAAGAGGACCAGGGCCTCTATAAATAGGGATAGCCACCACAGTAGAGGGCATCGAGTCCTCATCTGATCGAGAGCTTAGAGAATCCCTCTCAAGCAGACACCACCACAAGAACACCTCTCGCGAAGCTGTTCTTCCCTTGTACTGTTCATCATCAGCCCCTAAGGCAATCCACCACACCACACACTGGAGAAGGGTATTACACCACGGTGGCCAGAAACAGTATAAATCTTGTGTCCCTTGTGTTGTTCTTCGTTTAGCTTAGATTCTCAGCGAGGCGTTCGGACATGGATCGGTAGGGGAAAGATCTTCGCGCGCACCCCAGAGTTCAAACCTTAAGGGTTTTGCCGGAACCCGATATCCGACAGTGATACAAGTGCAATATGGATGGTAGATATAGGTTTTTGTAATCTAAAAATATAAAAGCAGCAAGGCAGCAAGTTACAGAAGTGAGCGAAAACGGTATTGCAATGCTTCGAAGCAAGGCCTAGGGTTCATACTTCCACTAGTGCAAGTTCTCTCAACAGTAATAACATAATTGGATCATATAACAATCCCTCAACGTGCAACAAAGAGTCACTCCAAAGTCACTAATAGCGGAGAACAAGCGAAGAGATTATTGTAGGGTATGAAACCACCTCAAAGTTATTCTTTCTGATCGATCTATTTGGCTATTCCTATAAGTGTCACAACAGCCCTAGAGTTCATACTAAAATAACACCTTAAGACACACATCAACCAAAACCCTAATGTCACCACAAGTATCCGCGGGTTTGATTATATGATATGCATCACACAATCTCAGATTCATCTATTCAAACCAATACAAAGAACTTCAAAGAGTGCCCCAAAGTTTCTACCGGAGAGTCAAGACGAAAACGTGTGCCAACCCCTATGCATAAGTTCACAAAGTCACAGAAACCGCAAGTTGATCACCAAAACCTACATCAAGTGGATCACGTGAATATCCCACTGTCACCACAGATAAGCACATGCAAGACATACATCAAGTGTTCTCAAATTCTTAAAGACTCAATCCGATAAGATAACTTCAAAGGGAAAACTCAATCCATTACAAGAAGGTAGAGGGAGAGAAGCATCATAAGATCTAACTATAATAGCAAAGCTCGCGGTACATCAAGACCGTGCCAAATCAAGAACACGAGAGAGAGAGAGAGAGAGAGAGAGAGAGAGAGAGAGATCAAACACATAGCTATTGGTACATACCCTCGGCCCTGAGGGTGAACTACTCCCTCCTCGTCATGGAGAGCACCGGGATGATGAAGATGGCCACCGGTGATGATTCCCCCCTCCGGCAGGGTGCGTAAACAGGGTCCCGATTGGTTTTTGGTGGCTACAAAGGCTTGTGGCGGCGGAACTCTCGATCTAGGTTTGTTTTCGGGGGTTTCAGTATTTATAGGAATTTTTGGCATCGGTTTCACGTCAGAGGGGTCCCCGAGTCAGCCACGAGGTAGGGGGCGCGCCCAGGGGGGTAGGGCGCACCCTCCACCCTCGTGGTTGACTCGGGACTCTTCTGGCCCAACTCTTTTGCTTCGAGGGCTTCTTATCGTTCATAAAAAATCACCGTAAATTTTCAGCTCGTTTGGACTCCGTTTGATATTCCTTTTCTGTAAAACTCAAAAACAAGGAAAAACAGAAATTGGCACTGGGCTCTAGGTTAATAGGTTAGTCCCAAAGATCATATAAAATAGCATATAAATGCATATAAAACATCCAAGATGGATAATATAATAGCATGGAACAATCAAAAATTATAGATACGTTGGAGACGTATCAAGCATCCCCAAGCTTAATTCATGCTCGTCCTCAAGTAGGTAAATGATAAAAACATAATTTTTGCTCTGGAATGCTACCTAACATATTTATCAATGTAATCTTATCTATTGTGGCAAGAATATTCAGATCCACAAGATTCAAAACAAAAGTTTAGTATTGACATAAAAACAATAGTACCTCAAGCATACTAATAAAGCAATTATGTCTTCTCAAAATAGCCTGGCCAAAGAAAGCTTATCCCTACAAAATCATATAGTCTGCTATGCTCCATCTTCATCACACAAAATATTTAAATCATGCACAACCCCGATGACAAGCCAAGCAATTGTTTTATACTTTTGATGTTCTCAAACCTTTTCAAGTTTCACGCAATACATGAGCGTGAGTCGTGGACATAGCACTATTGTCACGCCTAATATGCGACCCTATCCAAGAGGAAGTCGAAGGTACCACCAAGGATAGACCCGCATATTGAAACGCTTTTGCAAGGTGGATATCATTACATCAACATTACATAATAGATGGGGATACATACAAAAGGCATACAATGCCACACGAATACAACATCATCTTACATAAGAGCACCATCCGACTACGGATGAAACACAAACAGAAACTCAAACGACATCCACCCTGCTAGCCCAGGCTGCCGACCTGGAACCTATCCCCTGAACGAAGAGGAAGCAGAAGAAGAACTCCAAAACAAGCAAACATCGCTCTCGCGTCATGATCATCGCATAACCTGTACCTGCAACTGTTGTTGTTGTAATCTGTGAGCCACGAGGACTCAGCAATCCCATTACCATGGGTATCAAGACTAGCAAAGCTTAAAGGGAAAGGAAGGGGTAAAGTGGTGAGGTTGCAGCAGCGACTAAGCATGATATGGTGGCTAACATACGCAAATGAGAGCGAGAAGAGAAACAAAGGAACGGTCGTGAAGCTAGCAATGATCAAGAGGTGATCCTGAACTCCTACTTACGTCAAACATAATCCAAAGACCGTGTTCACTTCCCGGACTCCGCCGAGAAGAGACCATCACGGCTACACACGCGGTTGATGCGTTTTAATTCGGATCTGGTGTCAAGTTATCTACAACCGAACATTAACAAATTCCCATCTGCCACATAACCGCGGGCACGGCTCTCGAAAGTTTATACCCTGCAGGGGTGTCCCAACTTAGCCCATGATAAGATCTCGCGATCAACGAAGGATATACCTTCTCCCAGGAAGACCCGATTAGTCTCAGAATCCCGGTTTACAAGACATTTCGACAATGGTAAAACAAGACCAGCAAGACCGCCCGATGCCGACAATCCCGATAGGAGCTGCACATATCTCGTTCTCAGGGCAACACCAGATGAGACATCCTACGAGTAAAACCAGACCTCGAGTTTCCCCGAGGGGGCCCCGCAGTCTACTCGGTTCGGACCAGCACTTAGACAAGCACTGGCCCAGGGGGGCTAAAATAAAGATGACCCTCGGGCTCCGGAAACCCAAGGGAAAAAGGGCTAGGTGAGGCAAAAGGTAAAACCAAGGTTGGGCCTTGCTGGAGGAGTTTTATTCAAAGCGAACTGTCAAGGGGGTCCCATAAATCACCCGACCGCGTAAGGAACGCAAAATCCGGGAACATAACACCGGTATGACGGAAACTAGGGCGGCAAGAGTGGAACAAAACACCAGGCATAAGGCCGAGCCTTCCACCCTTTACCAAGTATATAGATGCATTAATAATATAAGAGATATTGAGATATCCCAACATAATCCTGTCCACCATGGAGCAATCTTCAACTTCGCCTGCAACTAACAACGCTATAAGAGGGGCTGAGCAAAGTGGTAACATAGCCAAACAATGGTTTGCTAGGAAGGGTGAAAAGGTTAGAGGCTGTCATGGCAATTTGGGAGGCTTGAGGAACAAGTGATAGGTAGCGCAGCATAGCAATAGAACGAAGCAACTAGCATAGCAATGATAGTAGTGAGATCCAGGCTAGCGGTCATCTTGCCTGAAATCCCGCTAGGAAGAAGAACGATTCCATGAAGAAGATGAAGCCACGAAGACGAACCAAGCGTAGACGAACGAATCCTCACGATCGCAACGAAACGGGAACTATCGAGAAGAAGCACACAACATAGTAAACACACCACACATGAACAAGGCATGATGCACAACCAAGCATGATGCATGACAAAACTAAATGAGGCTACTCATGGCAAGAGATGATGCAAACAAGAACAACACATCAAGGCAAGTTTAAATGAGGCCGGGAACAACATATAACAATTCCGGTAAGTCCTCATATGCAAGTTTCAAAGTTGGTCCAGATCTGAATAAACCTTATGTTCAAGTTGTTAAACAGCAAGTTAAGATGCACCAAGATGATCTACACGAGATTCTAGTCAAGTTACATATAAAGTTCATTAGATTTGGAGCTACGGCCTAGAAGATATGAGCAAAACAAGTTAAGCATGGCATTGATGCAAAATGCATGCAAACATCAAGCAAACACTCCCAAACATGGATTCAACATGATAATATGAAGCTACATGCAAAATCAAGCAAGTTTCATATAGAGCACACTCAAAACGGAGCAACGGTTCAACACATACACTCCAAACATGATATAGCAACAATCTGTCCAAAACAGCAACTAGGCATCTAGCAAGCATCAAACCAAAATGCTACAGCACTTCAACGTAAGAACAAAAGGCATGGGCATGAAGTACAGGTAAAGCATGACAAAACATGAACACTGAGCTATCTCCAGAAGCTACTAGAACATGCTCAAAAGGACATGGCAAGATCGCAAATAATAACAGCCAAAGCTTAGCGTAAATAACATCAAAGTTGCAATGTTTAGAGCTATCAAACAACATGTTACAGGAACTTAACATGGCAAACAAAGGCATGGCATGAATCTACTAATCTCATATAACAAAAGTCCCTTACTGGCCATGAGCCAAAAGGGCACAGAAAATATGATGGCACCCATGTAAACATGGCAAATGATATGACAGATTCATACATGGCAGGAACAATAATAAGTAGGCATGTTGGTGAGCTTATACCACTCAACACAGAGCAATACATGGCATGGAAAGGCAACCAACAGTAAGAATACATGTTTATGAAGCTAAACATAGCAAGAGCAAGTTCAAAGGGTGCATGGATCACTAGCAAAACACATGGCAAAACTGAACTTCATGTTAACAGGCAGACAGCAACATTATTTAGCAGTTTTGAGGGCAAGATAACAACATGTTACAGCAGGCTATAAATGCAACCAGGGGCGTGAATGGATAGAGCAAGACATGTGTAACAAATCATCCTTAGTGAACATCTCCAGATTAAGCATAGAATGACTTGTAGCAGCAGGTTTACATAGCATCACGAAATAACAGATTCAAACAAGCATAACAGCAACAGCAAGTACCCCACTTAACAAGCTTGATGCACTCATTACATGACTCACAAAAATACATGGATGGCACCACTGTGAAGACGGGATGACATAGTTCAAAACACATGTAGAGCTCGAGCTTATAGGATGCACACACAAAATGCAATGAAAAAGACAAATCAGCAAGTTCTAACAGTTTCAGCAGGTTAACATCGTATAGCACTCTTGCAACAATGATTAGGGCATCAAGATGGACTCAAATGAACATGATGCAATGGAATGAAATGAAGTACTCGTCGAGACAAACAATTTGACATATTACACGCACGAATCGGAGCTACGGATGCAGAGTTATGATGCGATGAACATGGCAACAGAATGCTGAGAATCTCAGGGACTTGGTGAAAATTATACCTCCACGAAAGTCAACGCGGGACGGAGGCGTGCGGGACGAGGAGATCCGGGATCGGGGGCGCCGTTTGGTTCACGGGGTTGGTGGATCTCATCCACTTTCTCCAGATCTGGCCGGAGAGGAACTCCGGCGAACTCCGGCGACGACGGGAAGGCGCGGGGACGCGGGATCCGGTGGAGGCGGTCGACGGCGGCGCGAGTCCGGCGATGGGGCGCCGGAGTTGGAGGGGCGCGGGGGAGGTGAGGAGTGCCGGCGCGGAATGAAGCGGCGGGCGGCGGCGCAGCTCGGCAAGGCGGCGCGGCGGCGGCGAGGCGAGCCCAGGCGGCGGAGGAGACGGAGGTGGCGCTGGCGGCGGAAGGCATCGCGCTGGCGGCGGAGAGGCGCGGCAGGGCGGCGGCGAGGCGAAGCAACGGCCGGGCGGCGGCGAGGCGAAGCGCCGCCGGTGGGAGGCGCGCTGGTCGCGGGCGCGGCGACCCGGCGGCGGCGGCGGGATCCGGGCCCTGGCTCGGGCGCGGGCCGGGCGGAGGCGGCGGACAGTGGCAAAGGCCAATGGCGCGGGGCGGCGGCTGGCGGCTTTTCAGGGACGGACGTGTCCGGCGATCGCGGGGGAATGCTAGGGTTAGGGGGGTTTCATCCGCGAATTTGGGAGGTGGCCTTTTTATAGGTTCTGGGATCTAGGAGAGTCCAAATGAGGAACGGTTTTCGCCCACACGATCGTGATCGAATCACCGAGAGCAAGCAGGAGGTTTGGATGGGTTTTGGGCCACTTTGGAGGGGTGTTGGGCTGCACACAAAAGAGGGCTTTTACGGTTACCCTGTTAACCGTTGGAGTATCAAACGACCTCCAAATGGCACGAAACTTGACAGGCGGTCTACCGGTGGTATACCAATGCCGCTTGGCAAAACTCGGTCCATTCCGAGAACGTTTAACACCCGCACACGAAAAGATACAAGAAGGGGACGCCAGAGGACATAGGAGCGCCGGATTGCAAAACGGACAACGGGGAAAATGCTCGGATGCATGAGACGGACACGTATGCAAAATGAGATGCACATGATGACATGATATGAAATGCATATGATGACATGGCAAAGTGCAACATGCAAGCAAATGACATGGCAACGACGGCGAATAACTGGCGGACACCTGGCACATCGAATCCGGGGCGTTACAACTATAGGTGGAACAGAATATGGTGGTTGTGGAGAAAAAAATAGGGAGATAGTCTTACATCAACTAGGCATATCAATGGGCTATGGAGATGCCCATCAATAGATATCAATGTGACTGAGTAGGGATTGCCATGCAACGGATGCACTAGAGCTATAACTTTATGAAAGCTCAAAAAGAAACTAAGTGGGTGTGCATCCAACTTGCTTGCTCATGAAGACCTAGGGCATTTGAGGAAGCCCATCATTGGAATATACAAGTCAACTTCTATAATGAAAAATTCCCACTAGCATATTAAAGTGACAAAATAGGAGACTCTCTATCATGAAGATCATGGTGCTACTTTGAAGCACAAGTGTGGAAAAAGGATAGTAGCATTGCCCCTTCTCTCTTTTTCTCTCATTTTTTTTGGCCTTCTCCTTTTTCTTGGCCTCTTTTTTTTATTTTTTTATTTTTATTTTTGTCCGGAGTCTCATCCCGACTTGTGGGGGAATCATAGTCTCCATCATCCTTTTCTCACTGGGACAATGCTCTAATAATGAAGATCATCGCACTTTTATTTACTTACAACTCGAGAATTACATCTCGATACTTAGAACAAAATATGACTCTATATGAATGCCTCCGGCAGTGTACCGGGATGTGCAATGAATCAAGAGTGACATGTATGAAAGAATTATGAAAGGTGGCTTTGCCACAAATACGATGTCAACTACATGATCATGCAAAGCAATATGACAATGATGAAGCGTGTCATAATAAACGAAACAGTGGAAAGTTGCATGGCAATATATCTCGGAATGGCTATGGAAATGTCATAATAGGTAGGTATGGTCGTTGTTTTGAGGAAGGTATATGGTGGGTGTATGGTACCGGCGAAAGTTGTGCGGTACAAGAGAGGCCAGCAATGGTGGAAGGGTGAGAGTGTGTATAATCCATGGACTCAACATTAGTCATAAAGAACTCACATACTTATTGCAAAAATCTATTAGTCATCGAAACGAAGTACTACGCGCATGCTCCTAGGGGGATAGATTGGTAGGAAAATACCATCGCTTGTCCCCGGCCGCCACTCATAAGGAAGACAATCAATAAATACTTCATGCTCCAACTTCGTTACATAACGGTTCACCATACGTGCATGCTATGGGACTCACAAACCTTAACACAAGTATTTCTCAAATTCACAACTACTCACTAGCACGACTCTAATATCACCATCTTTATATCTCATAACGATCAAAAGGAATCAAACTTCTCATAGTATTCAATGCACTTTATATGAAAGTTCTCATTATATCCCTCTTGGATGCCAGACTAAATTCATAACCAAAGCAAATTACCATGCTTTTTAAGACTCTCAAAATAATATAAGTGAAGCATGAGAGTTCATTTATTTCTTCAAAATAAAATCACCGTCGTGCTCTAAAAAGATAAAACTGAAGCACTAGAGCAAATGACAAACTACACCGAAAGATATAAGTGAAGATCAATGAGTAGTCGAATAATTATGTAACTATGTGAAGACTCTCTAACATTTAATAGTTTCGGATCTTGGGATATTATTCAAACAGCAATAAAAACAAAATAAAATAAAATAATGCTCCAAGCAAAACACATATCATCTGATGAACAAAAATATAGCCTCAAGTAAAGTTATCGATGAATGAAGATGAAGGAGGGGATGCCTTCTGGGGCATCCCCAAGCTTAGGCTCTTTCCACTCCTTATTCCATAGTCCATCGAATCTTTACCCAAAACTTGAAAACTCCACAACACAAATCTTATGAGATCCATTAGTATAAGAAAATAAACGACCACTTAGGTAATGTTGTGAACTCATTCTAAATTTATATTGGGGTTATGTCTAATTTATTCCAACTTCTCCATGATTCATACCCTCCGATACTACTCATAGAATCATCAATTTAAGCAAACAACACATAGAAAATAGAATTTGTCAGAAACAGAACAGTCTGTAGTAATCTGGAAACTTTCCATACTTCTGTAACTCAAAAAAATATGAAAAATTAGGACAATCTAGGATATTTGTATATCAATCTTGCGTAAAAAATTCAGATCAAAAGCACATTCCGGTGAATTTGAAAATTTCCTGGACTAAGCGCAAAAGTTTCTATTTTTGCACAGAATCAAGTCAACTATCATCCGCACTATCCCAAAGTCTTTACTCGGCACTTTATTGAAACAAAAGCTATAAAACATGATTACTACAGTAGCATAATCATGTTAACACACAAAAACAGTAAGGGTAAATATTGGGTCGTCTCCCAACAAGCGCTTTTCTTTAATGCCTCCCTAGCTAGGCATGATGATTTCAATGATGCTCACATAAAAGATAAGAACTGAAACATAATGGGAGCATCATGAAGCATATGACTAGCACATTTAAGTCTAACCCACTTCCTATGCATAGGGATTTTGTGAGCAAACAATTCATGGGAGCAAGAATCAACTAGCATAGGAAGGCAAAACAAGCAAAACTTCAAGATTTTAAGCACATAGAGAGGAAACTTGATATTATTGCAATTCCTACAAGCATATACTCCTACCTCATAATAATTTTTAGTAGCATCATGAATGAATTCAACAATATGACCATGAAATAAAGCATTATTTTCATGATGCACAAGCATAGAAATTGTATTACTCTCCACATAAGCAAATTTATTCTCATGAATAGTAGTGGGAGCAAATTCAACAAAATAACTATCACGTGAGGCATAATCCAATTGAAAATTAAAATCATGATGAAAAGTTTCATGGTTATCATTATTCTTTACAGCATACATGTCATCACAATAATCATCATAGATAGCAACTTTGTTCTCATAATCAATTGGAACCTCTTCCGAAATAGTGGATTCATCACTAAATAAAGTCATGACCTCTCCAAATCCACTTTCATCAATAATCATCATAAATAGGAGGCATGCTATCATCATAATAAATTTGCTCATCAAAACTTGGGGACAAAAAATATCATCTTCATCAAACATAGCATCCCAAAACTTGTGGCTTTGCATATCATTAGCATCATGGATATTCAAGGAATTCATACTATCAACAGTGCAATCATGATCATCATACAAAGATTTTATGCCAAACATTTTATAGACTTCTTCTTCTAACACTTGAGCACAATTTTCCTTTCCATCATTTTCATGAAATATATTAAAGAGATGAAGCATATGAGGCACCCTCAATTCCTTTTTTTTGTTTTCTTTTATAAACTAAACTAGTGATAAAACAGGAAACTAAAAGATTCAATTGCAAGATCTACATATATACCTTCAAGCACTAACCTCCCCAGCAACGGCGCCAGAAAAGAGCTTGATGTCTACTACGCAACCTTCTTGTAGACGTTGTTGCGCCTCCAAGTGCAGAGGTTTGTAGGACAGTAGCAAATTTCCCTCAAGTGGATGACCTAAGGTTAATTAATCCATGGGAGGTGTAGCGTGCAGATGGTCTCTCTCAAACAACCGTGCAACCAAATAACAAAGAGTCTCTTGTGTCCCCAGCACACCCAATGCAATGGTAAATTGCATAGGTGCATTAGTTCGGCAAAGAGATGGTGATACAAGTGCAATATGGATGGTAGATATAGGTTTTTGTAATCTGGAAATATAAAAACAGCAAGGTAGCAAGTAACAAAAGTGAGCGAAAACGGTATTGCAATGCTTCGAAGCAAGGCCTAGGGTTCATACTTCCACTAGTGCAAGTTCTGTCAACAATGATAACATAATTGGATCATATAACAATCCCTCAACGTGCAACAAAGAGTCACTCCAAAGTCACTAATAGCGGAGAACAAGCGAAGAGATTATTGTAGGGTATGAAACCACCTCAAAGTTATTCTTTCTGATCGATCTATTTGGCTATTCCTATAAGTGTCACAACAGCCCTAGAGTTCATACTAAAATAACACCTTAAGACACACATCAACCAAAACCCTAATGTCACCTAGATACTCCAATGTCACCACAAGTATCCACGGGTTTGATTATACGATATGCATCATACAATCTCAGATTCATCTATTCAAACCAACACAAAGAACTTCAAAGTGTGCCCCAAAGTTTCTACCGGAGAGTCAAGATGAAAACGTGTGCCAACCCCTATGCATAAGTTCACAAAGTCACAGAACCCGCAAGTTGATCACCAAAACCTACATCAAGTGGATCATGTGAATATCCCACTATCACCACAGATAGGCACATGCAAGACATACATCAAGTGTTCTCAAATCCTTAAAGACTCAATCCGATAAGATTACTTCAAAGGGAAAACTCAATCCATTACAAGAAGGTAGAGGGGGAGAAGCATCATAAGATCCAACTATAATAGCAAAGCTCGCGGTACATCAAGACCGTGCCAATCAAGAACACGAGAGAGAGAGAGAGAGAGAGAGAGAGAGAGATCAAACACATAGCTATTGGTACATACCCTCAGCCCTGTGGGTGAACTACTCCCTTCTCGTCATGGAGAGCGCCGGGATGATGAATATGGCCACCGGTGATGATTCCCCCCTCCGGCAGGGTGCCGGAACAGGGTCTAGATTGGTTTTTGGTGGCTACAGAGGCTCGTAGCAGCGGACCTCCCGATCTAGGTTTCTTTTGGGGGGTTTATGTATTTATAGGAATTTTTTGTGTCAGTTTCACGTCTGGGGGGTCCCCGACTCAGCCACGAGGTAGGGGGCGCACCCAAGGGGGTAGGGCGTGCCCTCCACCCTCGTGGTTGACTCGGGACTCTTCTGGCCCAACTCTTTTGCTTTGGGGGCTTCTTCTGGTCCATAAAAAACCACTGTAAATTTTCAGCTCGTTTGGACTCCATTTGATATTCTTTTTATGTAAAACTCAAAAACAAGGAAAAAACAGAAACTAGCACAGGGCTCTAGGTTAATAGGTTAGTCCCAAAAATCATATAAAATAGCATATAAATGCAGATAAAACATCAAAGATGGATAATGTAATAGCATGGAACAATCAAAAATTATAGATATGTTGGAGACGTATCACCTACCTTTATGCAAGAGTCATGGTGATCTTCGCCATTCCTTTTATTTTTCTCTTTTCTGGCAAGCATCATGTGTTGGGGAAAGATATAAACATACATATCCTGGATGTAGGTGATCATGAATTATTATTGTTGACATTACTCTTGAGGTAAATGGTTTGGAGGCAAAATTATAATCCCCTATCTTTCTATGTGTTTGACTGAAGCTTTGATCTCACAAGTATCGTGTGAGTGTTAGCAATTGTGAAAGACTAAATGATAGTTGGATATGTGAACTTGCTAAATAAAAGCTCTTACATGGACTCTTTCTGACATTATGACAAATTACAATTGCATCAATGACTGAGATCATAGTTGTTAGTTTTCAATGAAGTTTATGGTTTATACTTTACCTTGTGAACGAATTATCACTTTAGCATGAGAGGTTATATGACAATATATTGATGTTCTAATGATGATCATGATGCCCTCATGTCCGCATTTTGTTCTTTATCGACACCTCTATCTCTAAACATGTGGTCATGATTATCAATTTCGGCTTTCGCTTTAGGAAAACCGAGGTCTAAGCTTGGGGGAGTTGATACGTCCATTTTGCATCATGTTTTAATGTTGATATTTATTGCATTATGAACTGTTATTACACTTTATGATGTAATTCTTATGCCTTTTCTCTCTCATTTTGCAAGACTCACATGAAGAGGGAGAATGCTGGCAGCTGGAATTCTGGACCAGAAAGGAGCAAATCTGAGATCCCTATTCTGCACAACTCCAAATGTCCTGAAACTTTATGGAGAATTATTTTGGAATATATAAAAAATATTGGGCGAAGAAATATTAGGAGGGGACCGACCAGGTGGCCACAAGCCTGGGGGCGCCCTGCCCCCCAGGGTGCGCCCCCTGAGCTTAGGGGGCCCTGGCCATCCTATGGTGCCCATCTTCTCCTATATGAAGAGTTTTGACCTAGAAAAAATAGAGAGAAGACTTTCGGGACGAAGCGTCGCCGTCTCGAGGGCGAAACCTGGACAGAAGCAATCTAGGTCTCCGGTGGACCGGTTCCATCGGGGAAACTTCCCTTCGGGAGGGAGAAATCGAAGCCATCGTACTCACCAACGATCCTCTCGTCGTGGTAGGACCAATCTTCGTCAACATCTTCACAACACCATCTCCTCTCAAACCCGAGTTTATCTCTTGTATTCAATCTTTGTCTCAAAACCTCAGATTGGTACATGTGGGTTGCTAGTAGTGTTGACTACTCCTTGTACTTGATGCTAGTTGGTTTATTTGGTGGAAGATCATATGTTCAGATCCTTAATGATATTCAATAGCCCTCTGATCATGAACATGAACATGCTTTGTGAGTAGTTACTTTTATTCCTGACGACATGGGAGAAGCCTTGTTATAAGTAATCATGTGAATTTGGTATTCGTTCGATATTTTGATGAGATGTATGTTGTTTTTTCTCTAGTGGTGTTATGTGAACGTCGACTATATGACACTTCACCATGATTTGGGCCTAGGGGAAGGCACTGGGAAGTAGCAACTAGATGATGGTTTGTTAGAGTGACAGAAGTTTAAACCCTAGTTTATGTGTTGCTTCGTAAGGGGCTGATTTGGATGCACATGTTTAATGCTATGGTTAGATTTATCTTAATTCTTCTTTCGTAGTTGTGGATGCTTGCGAGAGGGGTTGACCATAAGTGGGAGGCTTGTCCAAGTAAGGACAGCACCCAAGCACCGGTCCACCAACATATCAAATTATTAAAGTAACAAATGCGAATCATATGAGCATGATGAAAACTAACTTGACGATAATTCACATGTGTCCTCGGGGGCACTTTGCTTTATATAACAGTTCGTTCAGGCTTGTCCTTCACTATAAAAAGGATTGGGCCACCTTGCTGCACTTTTGCTACACTTGTTACTTTTTACCAGTTACGAATTATCTTGCTACCAAACTATTTATTACCGATAATTTAAGTGCTTGCAGAAAATACCTTGCTGAAAACCGCTTGTCATTTCCTTCTGCTCCTCGTTGGGTTCGACACTCTTACTTATGAAAAGGACTACGATTGACGAGAAGTGCATGGATGAACCCGGGTACATATGAACCCACTTTGAAAAACACATTTTGAAATTTCAAAAAAATCTTAAAAAAGATGCGCGCGGACATCTCCATATTCTATGTGTGTGTGCATAAAGTTTCATAGAAAAACAACTTTTTTATAGCCTGTGCAAAAAATACAAAATTTTGTGTCGTGAAACGCTATTTAGAAGCAGTAAAATTTGTCTTTTACTGAGACAAAACAAAAATACTTTTTTACACAAAACTTTGTGCGGCGGACATACCTTTGCCAACATGTATGCATAATTTAGTATTAGAAAGTACATTTTTGAAAAGCGGGTGCAGACGCCCCCGTATGCAGATCGTCCACCCTCTACGATTGACCCCCTATACTTGTGGGTCATCAGGAGCTTTAGTTTTCAGATGATCATGCTCAAGAACACAAGATTCAAATTTTTCTTCAAGAGTTTCTGTGACGCCCCCGATTCAATCGTACACAAATCATACATGCAAACATGTATGATCAAGATCAGGAACTCACGGGAAGATATCACACAGCTCTAAAAACAAAAACAAAAGTCATACAAGCATCATATTACAAGCCAGGGGGCTCGAGGGCTCGAATACAAGTGCTCGATCATAAACGAGTCAGCAGAAGCAATAATATCTGAGTGCAGACATAAGTTAAACAAGGTGCCTAAGATGGCTAGCACAAACTGGGATACAGGTCGAAAGAGGCGCATGCCTCCTGCCTGTGATCCTCCTAAACTACTCCTGGTCATCGGCAGCCCGCATGTAGTAGTAGGCACCCTCAGTGTAGTAGGAGTCGTCGTCGATAGTGGCGTCTGGCTCCTGGCCTCCAACATCTGGTTGTGACATCCGAGAAGAAGAGGAAAGGGGGAAAAGAGGGAGCAAAGCAATCGTGAGTACTCATCCAAAGTACTCGCAAGCAAGAATCTACACTACATATGCATTGGTATCTGTATAAAGGGGTAATATCAGTGGACTGGCCTGCAGAATGCCAGAATAAGAGGGAGATAGCTAGTCCTATCGAAGACTGCGCTTCTGGTAGCCTCCATCTTGAAGCATGTACAAGAGAGTAGCTGGTAAGTTCACCAAGTATCATCGCGTAGTATAATCCTACCCGGCGATCCTTCCCTCGTCACCCTGTGGGGAAGCGATCACCGGGTTGTATCTGGCGCTTGAAAGTGTGTGTTTTATTAAGTATCCGGTTCTAGTTGTCATAAGGTCGAAGTACAACTCTGGGTCATCTTCTTACCGTGGACACGGCTATTCGAATAGATAAACTTCCCTGCAGGGATGCACCACATTACCCAACACGCTCGATCCCTCTGGTCGGACACACTTTCCTGGGTCATGCCCGGCCTCGGAAGATCAACACGTCGCAGCCCTAACTAGGCTCAACAGAGAGGTCAGCAAGCCGGTCTAAATCCTATGCGCGGAGGGGTCTGGGACCATCGCCCATTGCACACCTACACGCTATGCACGCGCCGGAGCGCACCTAGCAACCTCCATTACAAAGGAAGTTGCGACGCAGCCATCGACGCCGCAGCGCCGCCAATCGCCGACGCCAAGAAGGCTTTACCGATACCACGACATTGAGTGCCCATAACTGTTCCCACGTAGTTGGTTAGTGCGTATAGGCCAGTGGCCAAACTCAGATCAAATACCGAGATCTCGTTAAGCGGGTTACTATGAAGTAACCGCGGACGTCGACCGGGGGCCAGGCCCATCTCTGACCTAGGTGGTCTCAACTTGCCCTGTTGCTCCGCCACAAAGATCCACTCAGAGGGCTGTCGGGACAAATGAGCTTTCGGTCCCCAATCCGTGAATCACTCGCGGGTACTCTATGAGCCGACCCGACTTTAGTCACCACATGTATCCTGTATAGTATGTATGTATGTATATATATACCAGTGATCACCTCTCGAGTGATCACGGCCCGATAATATAGCATAGCGGACGGACAAGAATGTAGGGCCACGGATGATAAACTAGCAACCTATACTAGGCATGTAGGATTGCAGGTAAAGGTATCAGCAATTGTAGCAACAATGATAGGCTATGCAGCAGAATAGGATTAAGCGAAAGCAGTAACATGCTACATTACTCTAATGCAAGCAGTAGAGAGAAGGAATAGGCGATATCGAGTTGATCAAGGGGGGCTTGCCTAGTTGTTCTGGCAAGAGGGGGGGTCGTTGTCGATGTAGTCGATCACAGGGGTATCGGCAGCGGTCTCAGGGCCTATCAGAAAGAAGTAACGGAGGGGGAACACAATAAATAACAGAGCAATCAAAGCATCACAAAGCATAACATGGCAATACGTGGTGCTAGGAGTGACCTAACGCGGTACTAGGCGAAGGGGGGAACATCCGGGAAAGTATTCCCGGTGTTTGGCATTTTCTGACAAACGAACTGGAGGGGATGATTGCACGTCCACTAAGCTATGGATGTGTGGCAGACGAGCGGATTGCGTACTCGGATTTGTCTCATTTTTCTGAGCAACTTACATGTACAAAGTATTTTTCATCCGAATTACAAATTATTTTATATGATTTTTCAAAGTTTTAAACATTTTCTAGAATTTAAAATAATTCAAAAATATAACAGCAAATAGTTTTGTCACCTAGTGTTACTCTAGCCTATGAGTCTGACTGTGGGGTCAGTGGGGCTGGGTTGACCCAGTCAAAGGATGAATAGTGTAGACGGGTCCTGGCTGTCATGGTCACTAGTTGTATTAGATTAGTTAGTTTTTGTTTAATTATCAGAGGGCCCCTCTGTCATTGGCCACTAGGCTAACCTAACAATTAATTAACCTAACTAATGCTGCTAATTAGTGCCTAAATTAATTGGCCTAGCCCACACGATGTGAGCCAGCCGGCCTCACGCGGATGGCACACATGCATGCATGTGTGCGTTAGCCATGGCGTTGGCCAAGGTAGGCACAGCTGTAGTAGTAGCGAGCAACGGCGGCGACAGGAGCATCAGCTGCGCGCAAGGCAGCAGCAGCAAGTGAACAGGTGGCGCGAGTGGCGGATATGGCGAAGGCCGAGCAGTAGCAGGGTGGAGCTCAACGCCGGGACGGTGGGGTCGCGGCCACGAGCAGGAAGGCGCGCGCGGGGAGCGGCCTCGCGCAGGCGGGCGCGGCCAGATGCGACGTGGGCGCGCGGCAGCAGCAGACGACGGTTAAGCACCAGGAGCTCACGCACGCACATACCTATGCCGGTACGCGTACGTCCGACGCGAGCTCAGATGTGCTCCGGGACGGTAAACAGTGACCAAATCGAGGTGAAGGAAGGGGATCCGGAGGAAGGCTCACCGGGGAGGACGTAGGCGAGCTCGGGGAAGGTCAGGGAGGCGCCAGTGGTGGAGATCGACAGTGATGGTCGCGGCGGCTGTGGTGGAGATGATGGCTGATCCGGTTGCACGGGCCCCCGTGGCTCGCGCTGGTGAGTGCGTACTGCATGGACGAGCGCGGCTAGGCCTCTGGATGCCGTGACGGGGCTGGGAAGCGACGATGGCCGCGGGTCGACGGCGATGTGTCCGGCGGACGAACTCGAGAGGGGGGGAGTGGGACGCGAGGTGGAAAGGGAGGGAGCTAGGGTTCGCAGAGGGGTTGGGGACGGGGTCTTGTAGTCGTCCGCGACCATAGGGGAGCATCGGTGTCGAGCATCGGTCGGCGATGGCTCATCCGAGCCGCTCGCGTGCTGACACGCACGAGGAAGAAGGCGATGGTCATTAGATGTGGGCTGGGCCAAATTCTGTGCATTGCTAGGCCTAAGTGCATAGTGCCATTTTCTTATTTTACATTTCTGTAACAAAATCTGCTACGTTTTCTATTTAGTTTAGATAGCAATTGATTATTGTTTATTATGAAACTTGTCACACAAATACAGGGAAACACCCTGGGGCTGCACAAAAAGTTTCAAAGTATTTGGGATTGTTTAATTTTTTTTAGAAAATGAAAAGGTCAACTAAAAGGATGTTGGTCCACTGTTATAATTCCCAGGGGCATTCAAACATAAAAAATGTTTGTTAATGCAAGACAATTATGTAGTGAATATCTCAACCTAATGAACATTTTTAATTTACCATTTGAAGAAATAATAGTTTGACGTGTTATTTGAATTTTAATCAAGTGACAATTGGCTTAGTAAAATGGTGATGACGTGGCATCATTAGGGTAAGGTTACTGTATCCTAACTATGGGGTGTTACAAAACTCCTCCACTACAAGAAATCTAGTCCCGAGATTGAAGGGGTGGAGTAAGGGGAAAAGACTAGGTTACAAAATTCTAATGATTCTCCTCGATCTTGGTTGTTCTTCTCGAAGAGGTTGATCCATTACGTTGATGTCTTCATTTCTCTGCTTCAAGTCATCATTACGAAGCCGACATCCTTTCTTCAGGATCTCCATCGTACTTACGGAAAAGATAAGGGGGAAGACTCGGGAAGGACGGAGCTGAACACTGTTAGGTACCTGGGGCTATCTCAGTGAACGAGGCATAGAGGTATCTCTCAAGTTGTAATTCAAGGAAGTCATTGAGAGCAAAGTAAGAAGGTGTAATAAGAAATTTCAAGCGGATAGGCAATCGTTCGTTGTCTGAAACATAGTGTGAAAAGGGTTCTGAGCAATGGGAATATGTAATGTGTCTGATACCAGAATTGATGAGCTCTCAGAAGGTGGCTCGTGAATTACACACAAGGCCACGCGTGAGGAATAACTTTGGAAACATGGGGTGTACACGAGAGTCAGGTTTCGACCTATGGAACTGTGGGTTATGGGCCCACCATGTGGGAAAAGTAGGAAGGGTGGTGCGTCTTGCACGATCAAGTAAGCAAGGCATGTTAGAGGATATCCTGTCAGCTATGCCGGCAACAACATCGATACCAAGTGCGAGGGACGAAGAGAACCATTTTCCTGCTCGTTGAAACAAGGCGGAATAATAGGCAAAGTTCTCGTCCATCGGTGGTTACCAGAATGTTATCAACAATAGTAACAGGGTCTTACTGACAGAGTTGTACACCAAGGTGTTTACATAAGCAGAAAAATATTATTGCTCAGATCATATAGATCACAAGAAAGGTTAAACAAAACAATGGGAAGGAAAATGCGATTATCAGATTAAACGGAACAACAGAAAGGAAAATGTGTTTAAACACATATTTCAGGGGGTATAACCTTCCAAGGACAAGTAGAGCATGATATCCATGACATGATATAACATAGAAAACCCTTTAGGAAAGGGGAGAGAAATTTCATGACATTACCCATACAACGATGTTTGGATAATTGATAAAGAAGATTTAGCATTGTGCTTCAATTGTTCTTATTGAAGATCAGAGTACCACAGACATGCTTCGAGATGGCATTGACAAGGTCTTCAAGCAAAGGTCGGACTTTGGATACTGATACGTCTCTGTCGTATCTATAATTTTTGATTGTTCCATGCCAATATTATTCACTTTCATATACTTTTTGGCAACTTTTTATACTATTTTGGGACTAACATATTGATCCAAAGGCCAGTGCCGCCTCATGTTGCATGTTTTTTGTTTCGCAGAAACCCAATATCAAACAGAGTCCAAACGGGATAAAACGGACGAAGATTTTTTGGAATATTTATGATTTTCGGAAGTAAAATCAACGCTAAACGGTGTCTGTGGTGGTCACGAGGTGGGGGCGCCTCAGCGCCCGACCCTCATGGTCCATCCGTAAGGCGGTTGATGCTCTCCTTCTGGCGCAAGAAAACTAATTTTACGAGGAAGATCTAAGCGAAAGATTCACCCCAATCGGAGTTACGGATCTCCAGATATAAAGGAAACGGTGAAGGGGTAGAATCTGCCAACGCAGAGAACGCAGAAACAGAGAGATAGATCCAATCTCGGAGGGGCTCTCGCCCCTCCCAAGCCATGGGAGCCAAGGACCAGCGGGAAAACCCTTCTCCCATCCAGGGAGAAGGTCAAGGAAGAAGAAGAAGAAGGGGGGCTCTCTCCCCCTTGCTTCCGGTGGCGCCGGAACGCCGCCGGGGGCCATCATCATCACCGCGATCTTCACCAACACCTCCATCATCTTCACCAACACCTCCATCACCTTCCCGTTCTATCTACAGCGTTCCACTCTCCTGCATCCCGCTGTACCCTCTACTTGAACATGGTGCTTTATGCTTCATATTATTATCCAATGATGTGTTGCCATCCTATGATGTCTGAGTAGATTCCTATTGTCCTATCGGTGATTGATGAATTGCTATGATTGGTTTGAGTTGCATGTTTTATTATTGGTGATGTCCTATTGTGCCCTCCGTGTCGCGCAAGCGTGAGGGATTCCCGCTGTAGGGTTTGCAATATGTTTATGATTTGCTTATGGTGGGTGGCATGAGTGATGAACTAATGCACCGAGTAAGTAGGTTGTTTGCGTATAGGATAAAAGGGGACTTGATACTTTAATGCTATGGTTGGGTTTTACCTTAATGAATCTTTAGTAGTTGCGGATGCTTGCTAGATTTCCAATCATAAGTGCATATGATCAAAGTAGAGAAAGTATGTTAGCTTATGCCTCTCCCTCAAATAGAATTGCAATAGTGATTACCGGTCTAGTAACATAGTCAATTGCTTAGGGACAATTTCACAACTCCTACCACCACTTTTCCACACTCACTATATTTACTTTATTGTTCTTTATCTAAATAGCCCCTAGTTTATATTTACGTGTTCTTTACTTTCTTGCAAGCTTACCCAAAAACACCTACAAAGTACTTCTAGTTTCATACTTGTTCTAGGTAAAGCGAACGTCAAGCGTGCGTAGAGTCGTATCAGTGGCCGATAGGACTTGAGAGAGTATTTGTTTACCTTTAGCTCCTCGTTGGGTGTAACGCCCTCGATGCGGCTATATCTCCCACGTGTTGAAGCACGACTTAGAGGCATAACCGCATTGAAAGCAATGTCGCAAGTGAGGTAATCTTCGCACAATCCATGTTATACATAAGGGAAAGAGATACATAGTTGGCTTACAATCGCCACTTCACACAATTACATGAATAAAGCATTACATCATTCAGATACAATCAAGGTCCGACTACGGAACCAAAATAAAAGAAGAACCCCAAATGCGACAAAGGTCCCCGATCGACCCCAACTGGACTCCACTACTGATCAACTAGAACGAAACAACACAAAGGGCAAGATCTTCAACGAGCTCCTCCTTGAGCTTGGTTCGCCACCGCTTTCGGTAACATAGGCACCGCAAACTAGTTTTGAAGTATCCGTGAGTCACGAGGACTCAGCAATCTCGCACCGCGAGATCAAGACTATTTAAGCTTATGGGTAAGGTAAAGGCATGAGGTGGAGCTGCAAGCAGTTTACTAGCATAAACGGTGGCTAACATACACAAATGAGAGCGAGAAGAGAAGGCAAAGCACGGTCGACAAAAGTATGATCGAGAAGTGATCCTATAGCAACCCACGTCAAGCATAACTCCAACATCGTGTACACTTCCGGACCACGGAAAGAGACCATCACGGTTACACACACGGTTGATGTATTTTAATTAAGGTCAACTTCGGTTTTCTACAACCGCACATTAACAAATTCCCATCGCCACATAACCGGGCACGGCTCGAAAGTTTATACCTGCAGGGTGTCCCAACTTAGCCCATGACAAGCTCTCGCGATCAACGAAGGAATAGACCTTCACCCAAGACACTCCGATCGACTCGGTATCCCGGTACATCAAGACATTTCGACAATGGTAAAACAAGACCAGCAAAGCCGCCCGATGTGCCGACAATCCCGATAGGAGTCGCGACGCACTCGTTCTCGTGGCACACCGGATGGGTCACCTACGAGTAAAACCAGCCCTCGAGTTGCCCGAGGTGGCCCCGCATCTGCCTGCTTCGGACCAACACTGAAGGAGCACCGCCCGGGGCTAAAATAAAGATGACCCCCTGCCCGAAACCCAAGGGAAAAAAAGGGCTAGGTGAGGCAAATGGTAAAACCAAGGTTGGGCCTTTTTGGACAAGTTTTATTCAAAGCGAACCGTCGGGGGTCCCATAAATCACCCGACCAGCGTAAGGAACGCAAAATCCGGGAACATAACACCGTATGACGGAAACTAGGCGGCAAGAGTGGAACAAAACACTGCATAAGGCCGAGCCTTCCACCCTTTACCAAATATATAGATGCATTAATAATATAAGAGATATTGTGATATCCCAACAAGTAAACATGTTCCAACAAGGAACAACATCTCCATGTTCCAACAAGAAACAATCTTCATCTTCACCTGCAACTAACAACGCTATAAGAGGGGCTGAGCAAAGCGGTAACATAGCCAATCAACGGTTTGCTAGGAAGGGTGTCAAAGGTTAGAGGTTCATGGCATTTTGGGAGGCTGACAAGCAAATGGTAGGTATCGTAGCATTGGCATAGCAAAAGAGTGAGCAAACTAGCATAGCAAAGATAGTAGTGATTTCGAGGGTATGATCATCTTGCCTGAAATCCCGCAAGGAAGAAGAACAATTCCATGAAGAAGACAAACGGACATAGTCGAACGAATCCTCACAACTCCGGAACGAAACCGAAGCTAACGAGAGAAGCAAACCGGAAAGAAGCAAACAACATGGTAAACACACAAGCATAAACATGTCATGATGCACAAACAAATATGATGCATGTCCGGTTTAATGAGGCATGGCATGGCAAAGTGCACAAACAATACTACAAATTAAGTGGAGCTCAATATGCAACGAGTTGCATATTGACGGAACACCACATCAATTATTTAGTTCTCTCTCGGTTATGAACAAGACAAGATTAAATGTTGGTTAACATGGCAAGAGGTGAAGCATAATTAAACCAACTATCTAGGCAAGTTTAAATGAGGCCGGAAACAACAAACGACAATTCCGAAAAAATCCTCATATGCATATTAGTAGTTTAATGCAAACACAATTTTAAGCATTTAAATGTTGTTATCATGATGCGGATGACATATGCAAGTTATAAGCAATTTTTATAAAAATGTTGGCATGAGCATGTTATGAAGCATTTGTCGCCATGGCGGAAGGAAAAAGGTGCCACGGCGGCGAAACAAAAATGGTGCCACGGCAACATATCCGAAAATGATGCCACGGCAACATATCGGTTCCGGTAGCTCACGGAGATACCGGTGCAAAAGGAGGCGTGACGTGAGCGAGTCATGCAAGATGGTGGGGGTGATCCCGACTACCGGGTTCCCACGGGACGGTGGCATGGCAATAGAGGAACGTGCAAAGACAATTCGGACACGGTTCGAACATGAGCATCTCATACCACATGCATTCGGTCCATGGCGGTCGTTTCGGGTTATACCTTCGAAGCGTTCAAACGGGACGGTTCGCGTTTCGTAGAGGGAAGTAGACGTTCACGTAGCGGTCGTAGAGGAAGTAGTTGTTCACGTGTCGTCGTGGGAAGTAGTCGTACACGGCGTAGTGGAAGTCGTTGTACACGGCGACGGTAGTTGTACACGTTTGTAGGATCGAAAGTATGTCTAGAGGGGGGTGATTAGACTACTTGACAATATAAAAATTCAGCCTTTTGATAAAGACAAGTTTTTGGCAGATTCACGATGGAGATCAAGTCAAGTATCACCCTACACATGCAATTCTAGAGTATAGGCAGCGGAAAGTAAATTGCACATGTAGTAAAGAGAGGTGGAGAAGAGCAAACGCAATTTGGAGACACGGAGATTTTTTTCTCGTGGTTCCGATAGGTGGTGCTATCGTCAATCCACGTTGATGGAGACTTCAACCCACGGAGGGTAACGGCTGCGAGAGTCCACGGAGGGCTCCACCCACGAAGGGTCCACGAAGAAGCAACCTTGTCTATGCCATCATGGCATACGCCCACGGAGGGCTAGCCTTACTCGGGGTAGATCTTCACGAAGTAGGCGATCTCCTTGCCCTTACAAACTTCTTGGTTCAACTCCACATCTTGACGGAGGCTCCCAAGCGACACCTAACTAATCTAGGAGGCACCACCTCCAAAAGGTAATAGATGGTGTTGATGATGATGAACTCCTTGCTCTTGTGCTTCAAATGATAATCTCCCCAACACTCAACTCTCCTCACTGATTTGGCTGTGGTGGAAGAAAGGATTGAGTGGAAAGCAACTTGGGAAGGCTAGAGATCAAGCTTCATATGGTGGGAGTGGAGCTACTTGATCTCAACACAAGGGTAGGTAGTTTTCTTCTCGTAAATGTAAGGTAGGAGTGGTAGTTCTTTCGATGGCTCTCTCCACGAATGAAGAGGGGGTGGAGGGTATTTATAGCCTCCACACAAAATCCAACTGCTACACACATTTGACCAATCTCGGTCAGACCGAAGTTGACAACTCGGTGAGACCGAAAGTTCAAATCATGTGAACGTTGGGCTTTTCGGTGGGACCGAAAATACAATCTCGGTGAGTCCGATTCTTCCAAAGACTAGAGCTTGCCAATCTCGGTGGGACCGACTTCATCATCTCGGTGACACCGATTTGATGACAGAAGGTTACAGAAGCTTGGCAACTCAAGTTTCGGTGAGACCGAGTTCAGAATCGGAAAATCCGAAATTTCTAGGGTTTGGCTATATGGCTGAGGTGGTTCATCTCGGTGTGACTGAGTTTAGGAAATCGGTGGGACCGAGATTACTTATGAGTGTATTATGGAAGTGAGAGTTGCTGATAGTTTAGGAGATGTATCACTAAGCACTTTCAAAGAACGGATCATTAACATAACCTCATCCCCTTTAATAGTATTGGCTTTCCTATGGACTCAATGTGATCTTGGATCACTAAACCAAAATGGAGTCTTGAGCTTTTGCCAATGCTTGCCTTAGCATTTTGAGGGGTCCACTTCTTCAGTCATTGCCATACCCATATCACTGAACTTTCTGAAATGATTCTCAAGAAACTATTAGTTCAATGATATATATGTTGTTATTAATTACCAAAACCACCCGGGGATTAGTTGCAATTTCAACGTTCGTTTCGTAGATGTCCAGGGTCGTCGGTAGAGGTACACGTTTTCGTAGATGTTCAGGTCGACGGTAGAGGTACTTGACGCATCTCGGATGTGTAGTCGTACACGCACGTAGATGTACTTGACGGAGTAGTCGTACTCGGTGAATCGGCGTAGTTGTACATGCCTATTGGGCCGCCTGCAGGGGCGCTGGTTCTTGCTGGACGCGACCCAGGCGCGGGTCAATGCGCGGCGGCAGCGCTCGTTGGGGGGTTTGAAGCAGAGGCGAGGCGCTGGCCTCGAACGACGACGGCGGCAGCAGGAACTCCGGCAGGCAGGGCGCCACTTGGGGAGGCGCAGAGGGAGGTCCGAAGGAGGATGGCGCGCACGGACTGAAGCGAAGGAGGCGACGGGTCGACGAGGCGGCGCCGGCGACAGAGGGAGTTATGGGACGCGAGCGCACGCACCTGCGACAGCGAAGCGGGCGGCTAGCTTGGCGCGCCGGAGGTGGCGACGGCTCTCGCCGGCGGATCCGGCCGAACGGGTGAACGACTGCAAGCAGAGGCGACAGAGGCGAAGGCCGGGCGGCCATGGCCTCGGCGAGGGGGGCTGAGCTGCGCGGCAAGGGACAAGAGGAGGCGATGGGGATCGGGCACCGGGAGCTCGAGCGGTGTGTGAGCGGCGCAAGGGAGAGGGACGAGAGGAGATGAGATCGAGCGAGGGGTCGAGGCTGTGCGTGGGGATCCTGGCGAAGGGAAAAGAGAGCGAAGGAGATGGGATCGGGCTCCTCGTCCCTGAGTGGCGGCGCGAGGGAGAGACGAGGGAGAGTGGGGGATCGGGCCGGGGTCTCCCTGCGACTAGGGTTAGGAAGGGTGGGGCGGCTGGGCTACTGGGATTTAGTGGGCCGGCCTGGTTAGACATGCCCAAGAGGCCGGCTGGGCTTCTCTTCTCTCCCTCCTATTCTTTTCCATTTACAAAAAACAGAAAAGAGAAAGAAGAGAAAGAGAAGGTAGGGGTGGACTCTGGGCATGGGGATAGTTTTCACGGACTCATAAAAATATGAGGAATTTAAATAAAATGGCAAGAGGATTTTTGGAGAACAATAGATTTGCACATGTTGAATTTAATGCAACATGTTTGAATTTTGAAACCCACTCGAAAGGACTCTAAATGGGCCGAGATTTTTAGAGGAGCCTTGATAAAATAGAGAGAAATATTGACAAGGTTTGGAGGTCAAACTCGAAAAGGAATAGACATGGAAAATGTTTTGCACGTGTGTTATGGGTGATTCCGAAATGGAATATTTAATATAGCTCCCTAATATTGGGAGGATATGTTATAAAGAGAATCACCACGTGAATTCCCTCGAGTTAAATAGATCAAAAGATCTATGCAATTTATTTAGTTGAGGTTAAAAAAAATTAAATGACATGATGGCATGATGGCATGATGCAATGCAAAAACAAATACATCGGACGGCGAAACTCGAAATATCTGGAAGTCTTCTGGAGCGTCGGTCTCGGGGCGTTACAACACTCCACCACTACGAGAGGATCTCGTCCCGAGATCTAGAATGGCACCGGAGAGAAACGGAAGAGGAAGAGAGGAGGTAAAATTAAGTTGCTTCTTTGACGAACGAGTGAAACCACGAACCTTGAGAGGTTGAGCAATTTAAAAGAAAGAGTACAATAGAGATGAACGAGATTGCAAACAATCCGTTAGAAAAGAGGAACAAGGAGTATTACGAGAATTTGAAGGTTGCAAAGACATGAATCAAGAGTTTCACGATCGAAAAGAATGTGACCACCTCGGTATAATGAGATAGCCAAAGAACAAGAATGACAGAATTTGGACAGCACTCCGGTAGAAAAGAGAAGAAAAACTTGATAAGATGAAAAGAACTTGAAGAGATGACCCAACACTCCGGTTAAATGGTTAAGCAAGAAAAAGAAGATGATCCTGACAAAACAAGATGATGGGTGAAGACCACAACATCACAATGCCTCCGGAACGAAAGAATGGAAGCTAGATCATAGGAATAACAGAATGTAGGAGAAAAAGCAAACTTCTGCCACAAATGAGCTAGGAAAGCATCCTTGCAAAGAAGAATTGAACGGAGTTGTTGAAAATCAACAACGAAAAGAATAAGCTTGTAGTGGGCTTATGGAAACATCTCAACACTTGAGGTTAAATTCTGCCACTAACGAAAAACAATTGCTTGTTTGAGATCAAAGAAGAGATGAAAACTTCTTTCGCCGAGAGGATAAGGAGAAAACTCGGATCATTGATAAGCACTACAATTAGCAACATTCCTTAGGGAAGGCTTTAGGTGAAATCTATACCAAGATAACTCCAATGGAGGGATTGACGGTTGAAAAGATCTCTTGAACAAAGAGAAAAAAAATGGATTTAAATATGTCACTCTTGAAAACTTGTGAATCATGAAACGTGAAGGGAAATTATCAAGAATGACCTAACACCATCTCAAAAGATAAGATAGAGAAAATTGCACTTTGGAATGCAAGATGAAGAATGCTTGAGCTTCTCAAAACAAAACAAGTGTTAAGCACCATGTTTAATTTTGAGTATAGCTTATGGGTCATAACTTCAAGAGAAATCTTGAAGAACAATTGAAGAATGAAAAGAATCCTTGAGGAACCACCATGAAGAAACTCCATGAAGAACTCCGGTAATAAAAAGGATGAAAAGAAAGAGAAATTGAAAACACAAGGTGAATCCTTGCAATGATTTAGATGGATCTCCGTGATGATGAGAACTTGGAACTCCGGGAAAAAGAGAAGATGAAACAAATGAAACCGAGAATTACTTCATCATGAACAATCTCCGGAAGAAAAGAATTAATCACTTGGATGAACAAGAATAAGAATTATGTTATGCTTATCCTTCACCAATTAAATTGATGACAATCAACGGATTTGGCATACTACTTATTCCCGTAGAAAGGATTAAAAGAGATATATCAAAACTTGAGAAGGTCATCAACGAACCACCGGTAGGATTGGAACAACAAATGAATTGATATGATAAACAAGGAAGAGAGATCTTGAACGAACCACCGTAAGAATTGAAATTGAATGTAGCAAATGCACAAATCACTGGGAAGAATTGGAAAACGAATGAAGATACTTAAGGGAATTTAAATACAAATGAACGAATAGATCACTAGCTGATTAGAGAATACTTGAATGATGCACCGGTATGATTTGGAGAACGAGAGCTGAAATCTTGAATGAATAATACTGAGATGATGGGCTTCAAAGAATGAAACTGAAAAGACTCCTAAAATGCTCCAGATGGGTGAAAAAGATTCTCACAATCGAAAACAATTCTGAGAGGATGGCAACAAGCTAGCACCATGAATCTTGAAGAGAATAGAGCAAGATTAAAGAGAAACTCTTCTTCGGTCTTCAAATGATGAAAATGACAACGAGAAACACCACCAAGAATTATTGAGGCACACCGAAAGAATCAAAAGCGAAGAGGTTGAGCCAACTATGAAAAGAATTTGAAAGATCTTGTAGAAAAGCATTTGACTGATGATAACTCATTCTTACGTCAAACTTGGAGAAGAATTTAGGATAGCTCCGGGAAAATAGAAGAGTCAGGTAAGATCCTGGGAAAAGACCTGTGGGTTAGGGTCCACTCAAAAGAAAACACCGTTGAGAATGATATTAAAGAGAGATTGCACTTGTTGAATTAAATGACTTGAATGAGATACCAATCTCCAAATGGCTTGAACGGATTAAGAATGGAAACACAAATCTTCCAAGATATCTTCAAGACTCGTAACAAATGAATAACGAGAAGTGAAAGATTAAGAGGTGCACCGGTATTAAAAAGCATTTGAAACAAGGAAAAGGATATGATGAATATCAAAAGCTTGATATGGATCCATCGGACAATTAAAAAAAATGAAGGATGATGAACTTGAAGCTCGTGAGCATCTTCACGAGGGATCACCGGATAAGAACATCGAAAGAAAAGAATGAAGAGACTTCACATGAATAAATGGATACTTGGTAAAGAAATCTTAGTCCTTGAGGAAAAGGGTGGGTGGGCGGGAAAAAACAAAGGCAACTTGGAGACGGATGAAACAAACACCGTTGAGAAAACTTAGAATTGATCTTGCGGATGTTGAAATGATCGGATCCATTTGAAGAGAAGCACATCGGTTGAAGAGGATTGACATGACAATTTCGATTGTCGAGAAGGATTGGTATTCACATCGGAGTATGAGAACACCATTTCGGAAAGGTATGGAATCAACACTTGACGTTGAAGCAACTCGAATACCACAACTCAAAACAAAAACAAAGGACTGGCTTGCAGAGTAAGCCGGAACAAACATATGATAGAGATTTCGTCCGAAGTTTTCGTGGTGGGGCCTACACGGGCTCAATCGTACAGCACCATCATGTACAAGGCAAGGCACATGACATACGAAGCGCCCCCAGTCGGCATAGCCAAGGACTCTTTAAGACACAACGAGACCATCAGAAACCAACCGTGAATAGGCGGACCACTAGACGTTGAACCCCAATTTCATATCATACATCCGTCGGAAAGATATCCTAAGAGCTACTTCAATTCCCACCTATGAAACTCCCGAAATTTTCGGTTATGCAATCGGTGTTGGGGATACAGGAAGCAATATATCTCACCCAAACTAACAATCCCTACATCCAATTGTATCCATCCATCAACACATAACCAAGAAACCTTCGAAATCGTGTACCTCAACCTTCAAAAGCATCCGTTATACGAAGTCATGGCAATACTCCCGTACTCACCTCAAGATCTTGGGTTAGCGGGGTTATCTCACCAACAAGCGCATAAAAGAGATTTTCGATGTCGGCGCACTAAACTCAGGTATTCCAGAACTGCAACGATAAAATTATGACGACAACACCTCGGAGCTCAACTCCCCGGGACACTGCCACAACCCCTAAATGACAGGAGGCACCAAGAACAATGTTCTCGTCATAAGAATATCAGAACGATCCCAAGATACCCGCGTGATCCTAAAAAAAATTTAGTGAAATTTGAGAAGAGGAAAGTCAAAACATCTACGTCAGGATACCTCACCGTAAGGTCAAGGACCGGGAGTAAAAGAATGGGACTCAGGCACGCCCTCCCTGGTGGGACCGCTTGGGCCATGGCCGGGGAACCTTGCCGTGCGGGCCGACCATGAGAAGACGGATCAATACGGGGTCAAGGACATCAGCGGGTAAGACTTTGATTTGGGAAAGCCAGCGGCGGGACTTACAAGATGGATGGCGGGCGTACCTCGGCCGAAGCGCTCGAACCAGGAAGCACTTCGGCCGAATCCGGCAGGCGTGGGTTATTTCAAGGCATACGTGGCCGCTCGCAACCCCATAGGACCCTTGGACGGCCCCTGTATAAAGCCACAAAGGCTCGCGAATAACGATCCTGAGAAGGGGTCCCCAGAGCAACCATGTATGCTTTGTGGTTAAGGCAACCCGTAGCTCCCCTTGCAAGCTTCCTTCGGGAGCTTCCATGGCTTCCCCCGATGCGGCAGGTTGCGTTTGGAAACCTGGCGGCACCGACGTCCTTCGACCCTTTAATTGTTAGCGCCTCTCGGCTACTGTCCAACTCCGGCTGGCTCGGAGGCTGAACTGATGCCGACGGGCATGTTCGTCGGGCAGGATTGACTCCAGTCTTACGTTCGATGCCGCAGCTTCGGGGATCCCCATCGTCCGGTCGCGAAACGGCTACGGTCCCGACCTCGCGCTCAGGGGGAAGCGGAGGCCGGCAGCCGGTTCGCCGGCATTCGGGACTATCGCCGCGGTTCGCCTAACCCTGGGCGGCCCCTTATGCATCCAATCGCCGGGCTGACTGGATTCCTCTGGTCGGCGGCCCGAACCGGCGGCTTATGCCGGCGGCAAGGTTGACGTCGGACCCGACGGAACCCGCCCAGGGGCGCACCAAAGGAGGCTCCTCACGCGACGAAGCTGGTCTCGGCGACGGACCTAGAGGGCTCCGCGAATTGAGCCGCAGCGAAGCGGCGACCGGGAGTCAGCGACTGCGCGGTTAGGCGATTAACTGGGCAGATTGGGATCACCGATGCGAAGGGACGCACCCTCAAGATTTGCCCGGAGCGGCGACGTTCCTCGCAATCGGCACGAAACCGTTGAGGGTCGACCTCGTCGATGCTTTCCGCCAGACGCCAGCGGCGGCTTACAAGGATGCACACGCGTCGTATGGCCTGATCCGGGTACAAGGCGCAGACCCCCGTCGCGTGGGAACAGGGGACTCGGGACGAAAGGTTCGAGTCCACTCGGCAGTATTCGTGCTGGCAGAGGAGTGACTGGCCTCAGTCGGAAGTGCTTGCGGGCCATGGCGATCGTACGCGGGTCCGACAGATGTCCTCTGGGCGTCCTAAGCTCAAGCCAGTCTTTGGTGGCAGGCAATCGGTCGAGACCCATCGGGATGCTAGATCTCGGAGGCTGGGTGCAATTGGCGAAGTTCTGGCCATTTGGAAGGTTTACTGCTGGGGTTCGGATTCAAGTTCAGAAGGGTTGTTGTCCGATGACGCCTGAACTGCGGCGTCAAAGTGCGGAGAGGACTACGGCGTACCAGGAATCCGGAACCTTCGTGGACTGTTGCCGTGGAGCTTCGGTCGGAGGCAGCTAAAGTCGAAGGAACTGAGAATGACCAATGGCGAATAGGAAGACTTCCAGTATCGGAGACGTCAGCGGAATCGAGTGATGGAAGCAAGCGATGAGAAGCAGCCGGAGAGGGGACAAGGCCATCACTCGACAGGCAGTGGTCGCCGATCAAGGACCAGTCAAAGGAAGAAGGACAACTGAGAATACGAAAATGATCACCAAAGAAGCTGAGGAGCAACATCCATTCCAAAACTCCATCGATGATTAGACTGATAAAGGAAGGGAAACGAAACGGAGCAAGGCATGGGGACAGAAAAAATTGGTAATCCAAGCTGACCCACATGTCAAACTACTGATGCCGCGTTAACTTGGGTGAAAGTTGTAGAACTCATGGTTTGTGAAGGGTCCTTCTACCATTCACGATCGATCCATTGGCACCACCATTCCGCATTTGGGGAACAGTGCCGCTCATTGGAGGCAGCTCGGATGGTCGGTGATGTTTTGGCGACAGGCATTCAGACCCAACGGTGGCTCATGTCGGTATTCAGGCATCAACGCAGTAAGGGAAACCCTGCCAATCAGCTGGGGTGGTTTGGTGATCAAAAAATGCAGGAAAGAGGTTGTGATGGATTGAACACCGAGTGCGAGGCATTGCCGATAGGTCGAAGCCAGTCACGGACCATGAATGAGCGACCCAATCCGATCACCACGGATGGATCACCGCACGGTTTGAGGGACAATGCATTCGAGCATCGAATCGACTGAATGCGATCCGGTTCCGTGATAGAACGCACCGAGTTGGCGGACCGAAGCCGGCCCAACGCATCGGATACGCCTCGGAGAACCAGTTCGTCACGTGACCCATGCGCCCGACCCGAAACAGCTCGCGACAAGAAGGAGTGGCAGCCATACGGTGACCCACATAGTGGATTACGCTAGTGTCCGAAGCCGGTGCCCGAGGCACTCGGCAATCTGATAAAGCCGCTCCTTGCCGCACCCCTCATCCTTGACCTGGTGCTCCTAGCTGAGCTCAACACAAGGATCCAGCTGAAAGCCCAAGGCCAGGCAAAATGTTCCCCAAATGAGATGTTTGTGTTGTTGATGATGCTCTTCATTTCTATTTTTTCTCATTTGGTTCACTATGTAGGAAAAGTTCCATTCTTTTCACCCGGTGGCCACCATCTTGATCTACCTCAGCAAGGCCCATCTTGTAAGTGCATTCATTTCTCCCTGCAAATTTAATGTCACTACACCTATAATCACATTAAAGTTTTAACTTCATAAATTTAGTAAATGTTTCATCATTTATAAAATAATTTGGTTCTTGGGATAGGTCCCCAGGGACACCGGTGGTGAATGTGTTGGCCAAGCAGAGAGCCATGTTGGAGAATAGGGCATGTGTCGGGCTAGCTCCTGAGAACAACATGATGCTTGAGCAAAAGTGATTCGCCCGACAAAATCCTCTCATCACAATGGGAAGAGCAAAGGATCAACACTAGAAGGAATAACAAGAGTCATGGTGTCAAGGCAGTTAGATTCTATTGGAGCTTTTAGCTCATCCATTGGATCTTCAGTTTTTCCTTGTTTTGTACGATTTTTGGTGATGGAGATTAATCCAGTCATCTTCTTTAGTTATATTTGCTTGTTATGGAACCGGTAGAATTGGTCAGACTGATACTTGGCCTTTTATTCCGAAATGGCTTGCCTTGTGCTTTTGAATGCTTCATAATGAACCTCCTTTGTGGCTTGAAACATGGTAGTTTTTCCGTACAATTTTCTACCTATGAAAAAAAAGGCTAGAAGGTAGTTAACATGTAATTTCAATTTTAGGAGCATCTTCATTTGAAAAGAAATTTGAGTGACGGGGTTTGCTAATACATTTTGCATGCCCTTCCATTCACTAGAAAGCATATTTCGATGATATGGGAAAAAGGGCTGACAACTATAATTGATAGTGTGGAGACGTTCCAGTATTTCAGTAACAATTTGACGCCACATTACCTATGTGAGTAACCTAATTAGATTACCCTACCCATTGCCATCGTCACATGCATGGCGGGTACAGTAAATTGCATAGGCCAACTTGACGACACACATGTCTCGCGGTTTGTTCATAATGATATTTTCATTCAGTTCTTATATCAAGCCGGTACAACCGCATTGAACAAATGTTCGGCATCTACATAACAAGATGCACACAGTCAACACATCCAAAAAGACACCATCTTACAAAAATATTAAAAACTAGCGGGAGTACCCGCGCAATTGTGCCGCTAGATTTTAATATATTTTATAAACAATTTGCTTTTTAATTTTATTTTAATCATCTAGACTGCATTTTTTGTGACATTGTACGGAAGTATAGTTATATTGCTTGTTGAATGCTCTGTATGCAACTTTTAGCTTTACTAGAAAAAATGCCCGTGCGTTGCACCGGGAGAAAAAATACAAATCGAATGCTATGCGAACCTAAAGCAAAAAAGAGAAATACTTTATTAGTAAACAAACCAAAACCGTTTCGGACGTGTGTTGTGGCGCTGCGTAGGGGCGCTGTGCTGGTCTCTTTGGACCATACGCAATAAGATGACGATCGAACACAAGTTCCCTAACCATCCTGCTGACATTATTTTCAAATGCCATGTGTTCCTACAGACATGGACTCCGTTGGGGAAACGGCGTGATGCTGATCGGATGCTGGAGGCCATGGAGCGGATCCGCATGATCCAGGTGGAAGCACGTGCCTAAGTTGATGCTTTTGGAGCTATTTTGGCGTTCCATTTGTCTGGCTGCCTGTCGAGCTACTAGTTTATGTTCTCTTCCCAGGCTGCGGCCAGATGCATGTTCAGTACTTTTGGCTTCGGCCTTTTTACCCCTTTAGCTTGTTATTCCTGTATTGTACTCCGTGTGGATGCTGCCTGTTGGTGGGCTTTATTAATTGAAAGCCGGACGCATCGTGCGTCTTCGTTCTAAAAAAAACCAAAACCTCGAAGTTGTTAGGGTATTTGCCAAACTTTGGTTGACACTTCTCGTAGGCCCATATTTCGCATCTAAGAAACTGAGCTTCAGTGCATACTACACTCTTTAGCTTCAAAAAAAGCTTCGCAAAGCCAACTGACCATCATAGGCAGTATATGTATCAGCGGCAAAGGACAAATAATTCTATATAACGGGAAGAATAATAATTGCAAACTAATTGTACATATAAAAAGGGCAAGAACACAAATATGATCATCTGAAATGAAGTTTGAATATAACAGCAGCAAACCAGAACTTTGTTCTCAGTGAGGTAAAAGTCAAACATATTATGAACACATGATTTGTTTTATTTTTAAGTGATTTTGTGAACAATTTTAAATGTTTCTAAAAACGGAACATTTTTGGGAATTTTCAGCATTTCTTAAAAAGTGTGAACATATATAAAATATAAATACATTTTTGAAACCTAGAACAATTCGAAACGCTCATTATCTTAGAAAAGACACGCTCGGTGTCGGTAATTAAAATACGATTGTTGGTGTCCAGACCATGGAGTATGGAGTTAAAAAATGTCGTAGTGGTGTACTCGATGACACCTCCTTCAACATGGCACTATCACCGGATGGAAAAATAGTGGTGTATTTATTTCTTATTGGACATACCGATGATGGAATGTTCTATACTATTCGAGAGTTTAATAACAAATTCTAAAGTTCTTTTTAGAATTTTGGAAACATTTGAATGCGAACAGAATTTTACTGTGTTGGTTTTTTCTAGAAATAGTTGTTCGTTCGGTTTGGAAGATTTTATTTGTTTCCATAGAAAATATGCATGAATGTCTTGTATAAATAAATGTGTGGTCATATCACCCTTGGGCTAAAAATAGTGGACCCAGCATAAAAGTTCAAATGCGCATAAGGCAGAATAGACCTATAAAGAGTTCATTCTGTACGTTAGATATGTATTTTACGGTACATCTGGAAATTGCAGACATATAGTTATCAAAATGTGTAAGTGGCAAAGTATAATAACTTAAACCAATTATTAATCACAAACTCAGAATTATTGTAATTACCAAAGACTCAAAAGCTTTTACAAAATAACGACAACACTGCATACACAAAAGATAAATACATCTAACAGATGTGCATAAAGGCATAGCTAGGTTTTCTCCGATAAATCCTACTCCCTCCGTTCCAAAAAAATGACCCAACTTTGTACGAAAAATCCTAGTTTTTTAGCAATTGATAAATCCTAGTGGTATAACGCTTTTTTGAGTTTGTCCTTCCGTGGAGCCTGCACACATTTGGCACCAAATCCGGCCCAGGCCCAGCCGACCCTCTCGCTAGTCCTAACCCTAGCGATCGGGAAGCTCCCAATCGATCTCCATCTCCTCCTCCTCTCGATTCCCTTCGCCGGCAACCCCGCCGAGCGCTCACCTCCGTTTCCTGATTGGGATCCCTCTTCACTACTCATGATCGTTCTATCCCATGTATTTGCAGTCTGTTTGTTGATTTTTGAGGAGGCTGATTAATATTATGGATAATCTGCAATTGTATATAAACTGATGATAATCAATTTAGGGGAGCGAGGTGGGACAAAAAAATCGAACGCAAACGACCCACGACCAGACAGAGCTATGCGTGAAAGCCATGGCCGTCGGTCGCCTGCAGGGCGATGCCTCTCGATCCCCCGCCGCCACCTCGCACGTTCGCCCCTCAAGCGAGGCCGCCGCCCCTCCGACCTCCACTCTCATCCGTCCGCGCCTCCTTCCTTTCTTCCATTATCCTCCTCCTTTTGTTCTCTGCCCGGATGCGCAGGATCTGCTGCCTCTGCCCATGGCGCCAACGCACAGCTCGGCCCCATCCGACACCACAGCAGCGCCCCGTCCGTCGACCCCCTCCACGACCCCCGGTTCTTTGCTGCATCCGAGCGGACAGCCCCACGCCCGGTGGCCCACCCGTGCTGTTGCCACCTGAAAAAGGATCACGGGTTAAATGTACCAAATTACAGGGTTACGGGGTGTATTTTGCAAGATCGAATCGTTTTTCTAATATCCACTTGAAAAGGGAGTGCGGGTTAAATACGTAAAACATCAGGGACTTTTTAAAAAAAACATCGTGACGGTGAACCCAACAGACTCAATTCGTGCTTTATTATTACTAGCACACATGCCCGTGCATTGCCACGGGAGATAACTAAGTTGTCCATATCCTTGTGCATCGTCGATGAGTGCCAATGGGTTGAGCAAGGCGAGATTCCAGCCTCTGGCACAAGATTTGTCCGATATCCTACGATGTCGTTTTGCACATGTTTCCCCGATTGGCGAGCATGACAACAATGCCAACGATTTGCATGGATAGGCCGACCTGGAAATCACGAGCTCCACCTCATCCCCCAAAACACATCCCGGTGTACCTTCTATTCAAGGTGGCTCGTCGGATCATTGTTGACAGCTCTCAACCTAGAGTAAGGACACCATGGTGAGCTCGCAACACACTTGGAGTGGTTCCACTCTTCACATTCATTGGTCAATCTCATTGTCGATTGGGGGAAATCCATGAGAACTCGGCTACCTCATTTCATCTTTCACCGCATCCCACATAAACCACAACTTTAAAATTGTAGTATTCTAGAGACTTTTAAACTCAGTAGCGGTATAGAGATGGTACCACAAAAATATTATAGAAGAAGCTTTTTATGCAGCTATGACAACATGACAGTAAGGTGATCACTTCATAATTAAAGTGCCCAACTAACGAAAGTTCTTTCACAACCAAAAGCACCAGCAATAACACATGTTCCTCCAAAACTAAGGGGAACAATGCATCAAGCACACGCTGGAACCATTTCAAAGCAGGTATGATATGACTGTAATGTAATGATGTCGAATGGAAATGAAAAACCAACACCTGAGGATGTTTGCTTATGTAAGAACAGAAACGATGATAAACAAAATAATAAACCATTTTCATAAATTCCCCAATACATGCAGATGAATAAAAGTTGGAAGGTCCAAACGGCATGAGTCAGGTGCAAAGGAAAAATAACCCACAAATACACATGCATCCTAGATGAACGTGAATGCAGAAACACGACGTGCAGCCAAAATCATCAACCATATAAAGGAATAATCATAATATGCTTCATGGATTAATCTGGAGCCTGGACATGTTTATAATTGATACACACTAATCTCAAATGTGATTTTTTAGCTTATAAATACATGGTTGAATGACCACAACAATTTTTGGCAGGCGGCAATTTAGTGAAATATAATTTTTCATCTGCAGAGAAAGCACGTCTGCTCATGCATTGAATGTATAAATTGACAGGTTTTCTATTTTGGTGTGTGAGGAACTATGAACCGGTAAGTAGTTTGTGCATCCTTCTGCTCGTCTACCTGATAAGGAATTCTCTGTAGTCATTTTCCTACAGTAGACATGCAATGTAAAACCCCATGATTGTCAGCCAGAGTTTGAAAGCTCTATAGCAGTCAATCTAACAGAATCTAAATGCAACTTAATGGGCGGCACAACCCCTGCTGTTTTTTTAACTCCACGCAGACCTCTCACTCCTCGTCTATGTCAGCGTCAATCTCCAAGACCAACCTCTAATCGCTACTAACTCTGAGCAGACTGCTCTCTACTTGTAGCACCCTTTGTTGCAGTCGCCCGAGGGGAGAAACTATAACATCTATAGACAGACAATGGGCGTCAGTATCATAGCAGGTCCAAACTCCAAATCGCAACATAAAGCTGCACAATTCCCACAAGAACACAAGCGCAATGACCACAATATGCCACGAATTCTTGAATCAAACCACATAAACGCAAAGACTGAGCCTTGTAGCTGAGGATCCGAGGACGTCGAGTGAACCGTTGAGGCTGCAGACGGTTTACTGAGCGGAGGAAGAGGAAGAAGTGCGCTTCGGGCTGTAGGAAATCGACATCTGTAGATACGCCCGTCATAGTCCCTCGAGCAGTCCGGAGACGTGACGTTAACAACCTGGCATGCTGGATGTCGGCCTCGAGCACCTTGAGTAATTCCCTGAACGACCTTCGAGCGGCGCAGGCCGCAGGGCACCACCGCCATCTCTTCCGTTCTCTTCCTCCGCAGCCAGAGGCGACGACGCACTACACTCACGGACGCCATCCGAGCAGATTCCGCGCGCGGCTCAGCTGGCGGACAACTGCAGGGGGTCAACGCAAGCGGACATCTTCTCCCAAGACGAACTCGAGGCGGCCATGGCTGATCTTGTGCGGCGCAGGGGAACGGCAGGCGATGGCGGCAGCTCCTCCGCGTGGACGCGGCCGGCATCGGCCAGATGCAAGTGGCATCTCCTCCCACGTGAGCACGGCGGCAGCTTTGTGGTCCTCCGCCGTGACCGTAGCCATCTCCATCACCGGGCACGTGGGGTGCCAATGGCGACGGGGAACCTCAGCAGACTTGCTAGGGAGCCGGGGGGGGGTGGTCTCCTAGGCGGCGGCTGGGAGGTTAACATGGTGGGAGACATTGACGGCGCAGGGAGGTCGGGTCGTCCGCATTGGGGAAGAAGGGTTGGGTTGGGTAGCTCTTTCTCTTTTCGATTTCTTTTACGTCTTCTTTTCAGATATTTAGCGAAACATTTTTTTACTTATCGATGGCAGTGGTGGGTAATTATTTGTAACTTTATTATTAGTGGAAAGTGACGGTGAACCTGAAGACCCAATCCATGCTTTATTATTAGGAAGAGATTAGGGAGAGATATAATTCTCTTTGTTTCATTTATCTTCACTTATTACCTTTCTATTTTTCTTGTTTCACTAATCCATACGTTGTCGAATATTCGTTTTCATACTCACGATTCACAACAGGCTAACGATGGGTCAACGTACTAACCATCCCAACATATGCAAGTCTCTTGTTTTCTGCTACTGTTTCTCAAAGAAAAGAAGTGGTGCCATGCCAAGATATGTGAGAACAGTAGATTTTCAGTCGGTATGCGTCGAATGTAGGGATGACAAAAGCAACGTCGTGTGCGCTTTAAATGCTACTCCGTCCTTAAAGAAATATAAGAGCATTTAGATCACTGCTTTTATATTTATTGTATTACTGAAATCATCAAAATATGCTATTTCTCTGTAGAAAAATACGTGTAGATCACTAAGTGACCTAAACACTCTCATATTTCTTTACAAAGGGAGTACTACTGAAACGACAAAGTGAGTTGCTCGAATTTACATTGATCTTCAATACTGGACCTCATGTTTGGTATGTTTCAACAGCTTTTTTCACCTTCAAAGTTGCCCCCTTTTTTCATGGAAGTTACTACGCATTGGTAAAAAAAGTTGCTACACGGCAACTTGATATCAACATAGTTAACTTCAGTAACGATGATTAGAGCTTGACGATACAAAACTAACGATGAACTTCAATGAAAATGGAATATGAAAGGCCCTAATGGTTTAGTCTGTAAATCAGTTTGTAATATCTTCCTTTTTCCCATCCACACATGCACACATGCAATGTCATACTCTAATCACATGGCCAGTAATACCGTTCTCATTTTTTAGATGAACAATTGCGTCAGTTCCTTAGTCACGCCGTACTTCCAGGCCATCCAATGTCTGCCGATATCCACATCCTGTCCTCTATCTCAGAGCATTTGATATAAGCTTAAGCATGCACATTCATGTGTTGCTGCTACTTCATAAGTAACTATTCATGCAACAAAGATACTACGAAATTTGATTGCAGTACCAGGCAACTATCCTTTGTATGTACAGCTCCTCCCTTGCATCAATATCAGCAATGCAGCGACATCTCATACTGCTTGCAGGGTCCTCTATGTGGACCATCTTTCGTACAATGCAACCATTCCAACTAAATCAGGCAAAAGTAAACATCAACATGTACATGCCCTCTCCTCATCCATGTCATAAGCATCAACATGTACATGCTATTCTCTCCTCATAGTACCTTATTTGAATGGCTCCTTCAGGATTGGCACAAAACCACCGTCTCCATAGCATCCTTGGCACAAAGCAACAATCTCAATCCTTTCTGGAGAAGTATGTGCCGTAAACAAGGCGAAGATTTCATCTGGAAAAATAGGAACGGTGTATACTTCACAAGGTGGACATTTACCATTAACATATCTAAAGAAACACCAAGCTGAATAACAGGACAGCCATCACACGGTATACATTACGAAGCTGAAAAAAAGCATATTATTTACTTCAAAAGAGGCACTCAGTTTAAAACCAATTCAGGACGTGAAACCTGAACACGCTTCACAACTCACCATGTTCTTCAAAATCGGCAGTTGGCAATGAACCGGCCCAGTATATCTAACTCAGGCCTTCATTTAGGATAAATTACCATCAGAAGATGAATAAAATTAACCATGGCAGTCCTGCAGCATGTTCAGCAAGTCATCAGAAGCATTTTGATACATAAATGCTCTCCTGACATGTGTGCATTTTGATACTTGACATGTGTGCAAGTCATCAGAAGCATTTTGATACATAAATGCTCTCCTGACATGTGTGCTCAACCTTGATACTTGACACTCCACCACTAGCTCGTTGGATAAACTCTTCATATGAAATTTGCTGTTAACTGACAACCATCAGGGTCATGTTGTCATCCAGTCATGCACAGCTGCACGCCACATATATTTTCAATATTCCATATCTTTCAAGGAAGAGTGCAGTAACCCGCAGGGTTAGTTATCAACACTCGGTAAACCTCAGGATGCCTGACATTTTCCTACAGTTTATGTAACAAATGAGATCTCAGGGAGCTCAGCCAACTTTCCCATCTTTGGGGCATTTCTTCCCTGCTGCAACACTTCGGGATTCTCTCCTCCTGGCCTGGATCTGACGGACACATTCAGCAACTAAGACACTAAAATCTGGGGAGATCTGGCCAGTAGGGGGTGGATTAAATCCAACTTTCTTATAAGCCTGTGATATGTTCTTCTGAGATCTTTGCAAGTGAACATTGCAGAGGGAGGGAACTGAAGCTTTTAGGATGGGCCTGCTGCAAGTAATTTGCCCAATCTGTGCACCACTGAAACATTATCAAGAACCTAGTTAGCATTGCTACTGTAGATTTCAGTAAATAGAAAGAGGCCTAGAGAAGTGATGACTCGTTCTCAAACATAATTAAGTACATTGGTGGCAGCAAAAATTACAAAACACTTGAATTGCTGTACTTTGATATAGGAGTATAGTTTAAATATGGTCCTAAAGAATAAGCAAATCATACTAATCGCAAACCTAGGTAATCCCACAACTCGAAGCATAAACATTTCTGTTTTCAGATGACAAAATGAGAAGCTCAAATCTTCACAGCAAATTGGTAAAAACTCAAAGAATACCTCGGTTCAAAGTCTCATCCAAGGTACATCAGTGCACAAACAAGACAGGAGATCAAGCATTGCAGCAAAACCCTAATTCGGGGTACAATTATTTATGTTTAGAGTAGATTGGGGATTTTTTTTGCTACAAGAACCTATAGTAGATAGAACGGCACACTAATTGACAACTACTCCCTCCGTTCGGAATTACTTGTCTCGGAAATGGATGTATCTAGATGTATTTTAGTTCTAGATACATCCATTTCCGAGACAAGTAATTCCGAACGGAGGGAGTAGTACGCTACACGTGCCTCGCACGTGAGAGTTTAGATAACCAAAGTACTGAGAGCATATTGATATAAGATATTATAATAGGCTAAGGTGTATATTCAGAGTCACATTTGCATTAAGTATAAGATGTAGATTTGATTCCTGTCATTCATCTCACTGAAAATAGAATTATAGCCATAGAATACTCTATGACTGTGATATATACTACGGAAAACTCAAGTTTAATGTATAAGAATAGCTAAGTACTCTATCTGGAAAGATAAATGTATTTTAGGAATATCAGCCTTAGTCTTGACCCAAAACAAAAATCGTAGTGTTATTCGTACACTATACAGTTGTATAGAGGTTAGAAATGCCACCTGCATACTAGAATGTCATTCTTCAAATAAAACTACTGATCCAATCACACCAGAAAGAGAGACAGCCAATCAAACAACTCCAAAGAGACATCCCTAGATGGCTAGATCCAGCACAAACACCACGACCGAAACAGGAACTCTATGCAGACCAAGGTTCCAAGTTTTACTCTGTATTATGGGCATTAAGAGGTTCACCTCTTGATGATTTGACCACATCCCTTGTACAGGGCCTGATTGGGATCGGAGAGGATGTGGGAGTGGCAGTACTTGGCCATAGGCATCGCCCGCACCTTGCAGCCCGTGAACCCACACTTCTTCCTCCTCGGCACCGCCGCCGGCCCAGGCTTCGCCTCCGAGCACGCGGCCGACGGGGGCTGCTCGGCCTCGAGCGGACTGCGGCCGAGCTCCCAGACGTACTGCCGGTGCCGCGCGCGCACCTCCTCTGCCATCGCCCAGTACAGCCGTCGGTACACGCCAACGAGCCGCGCCGTGCGTCGGCGCCTCCTGCGTAGCACCTCCTCCCGCGTGAGCGCCTCCGCCGTGGCCTCCATCTCCGGCGACGGCGGGCCGCTGGGGGAGCTAGGGTTTCGGGCCGCCGTCGCCGCCGCCTCGGCCTCCACCTTGGGTACTGGCGCCGTCGCCTCCGGGCTCGTCGTGGCGGCCGGACGGTAAGAGGAGGTCATGGCGTGCCGAGATTCTCGCCGGATTTGGGGGAAAGCGGAGGAGTTCGGCTACGGGCAGGAAGGGAGGACCGGATGGCTCGGGCCGACGGAAGATGGGGAAGTAGAGTCGAGCCGCATGGAGGCTGGGTGTTTTTTTAGGGGGCTGGGTGTTTAACCGTATTTTTTTTTTAAGAAAGTTCGAGCTTTATTCATTAGAAATAATCATTACATCATTTTTTTCCCGGAAAAATAATAGTAGTAGTAGAGGCAAAGGCCCGCTCCCGCTCCACCTGAGCGCCCGCTCCCCCTGAGCTCCCCGCCGTGCGTCACTCCGACGCCGGCGTCCACCTCCGCCGCTTGCCGCCACTCCGGCGGCGGCCGGCACTCCCCTCGTTCCCGAGCCTCACATGGGCCATGGCAGAGCCCATTCTCCGTCTCCCAGCGTTCCGCATCTGGGCGCCCGTCGTCTCGGCCTCGGCCTCTCCTCGGGCTCAAAGGAGTCGCGGGAGGTTCTGCGCTTCTTGGCGGCGCCCATGTTGGCGCTGCGGTGGAGTCGTCTTGCATTTGGTCCCTGGACGGAGGTCCCCCCCTCCAGGAAAACCCTGTGGAAGCGCCGGCTCGATGCAAGGCCTTCTAGGCTGTCTCGCGCTCCCGCTCCCCCCTTCCCCCGTCCGGCAAGAGATCTCATCGGAGATGCGTGACAAGTGCTTCCGGTGCCTGGAGAAAGGGCACTATCGGCGGGACTGCACCAACGACGTCGTCTGCATCCGTTGTGGCCTGCCTGGCCATGAGGCCAGGGGCTGTACCCGGCCGCGCAGCCCCTCCTCGGAAGATGACCTCCGGCGGGAGGCTGTAGCCAAGGTGGCTCGCCGGTCGGCACCTGCTGGTGGGGACGTTGCTGGCTCCTCGGCTCCTGCGGCGGCGCGTGCCAGTCCCGGCGCGGTCCGTGTTCCTCCTCCTCCGCCGGCGGCCCGGCCATCACCTCCCCCCCGCCGCCGCCATCTGCTTCGGCGGCGCGGCCTGTCTGGCCTCTTCTTGCGGCTCCCAGGCTTCAAACCAGGGAGGACTTGGAGATGGAGCCGGCGGAGCTTTGCGTCGTCCGCCGCACGGCTGCCATGTCTGACCTCGAACGGCGCCTCCAGCACGCCATGGTTGCCTATGTTGGCGGTGCCAGGCATGATGTGTCCCCAAGCTTCGTGCTTGATGCGTTGGAGGCTGAATTCGGCATCTCTGGAGATTGGGTCTCGGTCTATCCCTACCGGCCCGAGGACTTTTTGGTGGTGTTCGCGCGGCAGGATCATCGGAACAAGGTGGGTTTGCGTCCGTCGGTGGAGCACCGGGGCGTCCGGCTGTTCTTCCGCCAATGGAACAGGCAGGCCCAGGCCGTCATGCTATCATGAGATTCAAGGTGCAGATCGTTTTGGAAGGTATCCCCCCGCATGCCTGGGACCGTGGAGTGGCGGAGGATCTTCTGGGCTCTGCTTGCATTGTTGATTCCGTGGAGACTGTGACCAGCTCGCGCTCGGACCTGTCCTCTTTCCGGTTGGTGGCCTGGACTGCAGACCCTAATTCCATCCCGACCCGGCGATGGCTTGCGATCTCGGAGGCGGTGAACACGTTCGAGCCACAAATGCTGCAGTACAAGATACTCATCCACCTGGATTCAGTGACTGATTTCTCCGAGGCCGAAGAGCCTTTCTTCCATGGCGGTTCGTCGGACAGTGGGCAAAGTGGCTTGCCGGAGGATGACAAGATGGAGCGTGGCGGTGGTGCCCCCCCTCACGGGCAGCCATGGCGATTTAGCGTTAGGGACCGTCGGCCTTGGCGAGCAGTGGGGCGGGGGCCGGGCCAGAGCGGCTGGCCGGCGGTCGCCGCGGCGAGGCACCGTCAGGCGATTGATGGATTCATGTTCCTAGGGTAGGGTCATAGGCACGACCTAAACGTCCTACCAAGGGCACCCTTAGAAGAAATCACCTTCGATCGACCAACGTGGAACCCACTCGTCGACTAGAAGGACTCGACCATGGAGACTCACTCGACCATGAAGATACACTCGACCACCAGAGGTCGAAGGCACTCCATAGCGCAACGGCCTGTAATTGAATAGACTTAATGATAGTTAAGGCACTTTATGAGGCGTTACAAGAACGCCTGTGCTTAATGTACTTTAACCTCTCCATTATGTGGGATGGCTGGGGTCTGGCGCACTCTATATAAGCCACCCCCTCCACAGAGCGAGAGGGTTCGCACTCTTGTAATACTTACACACATAAACCACTCGACCGCCTCGGGGCTCCGAGGCGTGGGGCTTTACTTCCTCCAGAAGGGCTGAACTCGTACATCGCTTGTGTTCACAACCTCTCCATAGCTAGGACCTTGCCTCTCCATACCTACCCCCCACTCTACTGTCAGACTTAGAACCATGACAGTTGGCGCCCACCGTGGGGCAAGTGTTTTAGCGATTTGTGGAGAAGTTGCGGTACTTCCGAGTACTTACGTCATGATGACTGCTGGAGTTTTGGTTGAGGGGCGCGAGATCCGTCTCGGTGCTCTCACCTTTGTCGCCGACGACTCCGCGTGGCTCCAGGAGGCTCCACTCGACATCGAGGCGCTCCCCGTCCGCGGTGCGACGCACTTTCGCGCATGTGTCCGTGGCGTTCTGTTGCGGCAACCGTCGACCCCGTATCGGCCGACTCCTTTATCGGTCGCCCGCCCGGTCTCCGGCGAGGTAAGCGCCTGGTCGGTCGAGACTCAGCGGTGGGTGAAGCACCTGGTGGCTCGCCAGACAGCCATCGCCTGTGTCGCGCATTGAGCCCGACGAGTCCTCTACGGCTGTTCGACTGTCGACCGGCTCGAGAGAGCGCATCGAATGCGATAGCGATGATCCAATGGCGGAAATCCTCATGGTCGACGGTCCCGCGATCCTCCGGCCGCTCATGGGGCGGAGCGGCGGTGGAAGCGATCCGTACAAGACCACGAAGAGTATCGGCCGAGACACTCGACTCTGCGAGAGAGGAGCTTCGCCCGCAGAACATGGATGCCCCGCATACTCCCATCGCCGGAGAAACCCCGAGGCTCGCGCCTTGGAGGAGGCACGTTTAGTAATGTCGCCAACGCGCTCGCTTGAGAACCGGCGAGCACTCGGCAGCTGCAGCAACGAAGTTCTGAAGCCGGTCGGCGTCGACTCTTCCCGCCGACTCGGTATACCGCCGCCAATTCAGAATTTAGCGGTGCAACCCGTATAGCGAGTCCATCCAGCCATCGGTCGGAAGTCGGGAGAGGCTTGATGCGATCGTAGATTTACTCCGAGCAGCAGGAGACCGAACTCAGCCGTGTCGCAATCGCGCAATGAAATTCCACAGTTGATCCGTCAGCTGCGAATATTATTGATCGGCTCCTGCCCCAGATCGCCTCTGCGGCGGGAAGGGCGCGACAACCGCGAGAGAAGACGGAGACCGATTCGCCGGGATGATAGGCGTCAGTACCCATTTCCCCTCCGAGGAAGGGTCTTACGCTCCTCGGCGGCAAGATGTGAGACGTCGATTCAATCTGGGCGAAGAGTTCGGTCGACCCGAAACCGAGCTTCAATCGCGATCCATTATCGTGCAAGGCTTGGTCGACCGAACAGAGCCCATCGAGGCGGACCGAGAGGATGCACCCACAAGTAGTCGAGTGCATGTTTCGGTCCGGAGTGTTTTAGCAGGCTATCGAGCCACGATGATCCCCCAATTTCAGGTTGGCAGCGAGTCGACAAATTCATTTGGGAGTCCAAGCACGAAACTTGGCTTGAAGATTACCGAGTGGCTGTTCAGATTGGTGGTGGGAGCGATGAGGTGGTCATGAAGCATTTGCCCCTCATGTTGGAAGGTTTTGCTGTGGCATGGCTGAATCGATTACCTCCTAGCAATATATACACTTGGGAGGATTTGTCCGAGTGTTCGCTGTAACTTTGAAGGAACCTGCAAGCGACCGGCTGGCAGCAGAGCTGCAAGTCGTGTGTGCGAGAAGACCAATGAGACTCTCCGAGAGTACATTCAGAGGTGGATCACTCGCACCATCTTGTGGAGAATGTGTCGGACCATCAGGCAGTTTGCGCCTTCAAAGATGGCGTCAAGAATAGAGAATTGAGTCTGAAGTTTGGTCGAACTGGCGACATGACCCTGAGTTGAATGATGGAGATCGCTACCAAGTACGCCAACGGCGAGGAAGAAGACCGACTCCGGAGCGGCAAGTACAAGCCAAGTCGATCGGAGAAGGGAAATTCGATCGGAAGCGAAGCGGAAAGCCGAGCCAGCAGCTCTGGAGAGGCCCCGCCGTCACTCGGGGAAGTTCAAGGGAAGCCGAAAGGATCACGGAATCCTAAGAAAGTTAAGGATAAAGAAGGAAATGGCGTGATGGATATGCCATGCCATATTCACACGAAGAAAGATGAAGAGGGCAACATCATTTACCCAAAACACACCACTGCCGATGTCGACTCGATCCGGCGAAGCCAGGAAAACAGTTTAAGGACAAGGAGAAGGAGCGGACAAGGTGGAGACAAAGAAGACGGTGAGGAAGAATATCCACATGTCAACTCCACTCGATGATCTTCGCAGATGTGGAAAGCAAAAGTCGTGAAAGTCATTAACCGTGAGGTGAACATGGTTGCCCAGTAAAACCAAGTTATGTGAAGTGGTCCCAAACACCCATCACATTCGACCAATCGATCATCCGACTCATATTGCCACCCCGGGCGGCAAGCTTTGGTGGTCGATCCAATTGTCGAAGGCACTCGTGATGGAAGTCTTGATGGATGGTGGTAGTTGGGCTGAACTTGTTATATCTGAGACACATTGAAAGGGATGGGCATTCCAATGTCCCGATCGAGCACCAAACAACATGAGTTTCCACGAGTCATACCAGGAAGAAGGCCAACTCACTCGGCCAAATAGCTCGGGCGTGGTTTTGGTGATTCCAAGCATTTTCGCAAGGAAAAATTGACCTTTGAGGTTGTGGATTTTGAGTGCATACCACGCCATTTTGGGGAGGCCACCCTACATACGATTCATGGCTCGACCATGTTACGTGTACCTCAAACTGAAAATGCCAGCCCCAAGGGGTGATCAACATCACCGCGATCGGAAAAAGCGGAAGAGTGCTTTTGAAGGGCTCAAAGATTGCCGACTCCCAAGTGGCGGCGGTGGTCGAAGAATACAAGCAAAACGCAGATCCGAGTGATTTGTTGCGATCCAAGAAGCCGCCACAGAATCGCATTTCGATCGTCGGTGAGGCGAAACCAGTTCATATTCACCCGACTGACCCCAATGCAGCCTCGACCCACATCTCCACGACACTCGACCCAAAATAGGAAGAAGCGCTCATCCGGTTCCTCCGTGAGAATGGGACATTTCGCATGGAAGCCGGTGACATGCCGGTGTTCCTGAGGAATGGTGAGCATCGCCTCCAGTCGACAAGTCGACAAAACCGGTCAAAGAGCATCTTGACGGTCCGCCGCCCGTAAGAGAAAGGCTATTGGTGAAGAAGTGGCTCATTGTTGGCGGCAGGATTTATCCAGAGATATACCACTCGAGTGGCTCGCTAATGTCGTCATGGTTCCCAAGAAGGACAACTCGCTCCGCATGTGCATTGACTTTAAGCACATCAATCGGGCCTGCCCGAAGGATCATTTTCCTCTCCCTCGCATAGATCAAATCGTTGACTCGACCGCGGGATGTGAGAGATTGTCTTTTCTAGATGCATATTCCGGGTACCATCAGATCCGTCTGTATGGACCCGATGAAATAAAAACAGCTTTCATCACTCCATTCGGGTGCTTCTGCTATATCACCATGCCATTCGGCCTCAAGAATGCCGGAGCCACATTTATGCGAATGATTCAGAAGTGTCTTCTCACTCAAATCAGTCGGAATGTGGAAGCGTATATGGATGATATCGTCGTTAAGTCGCAAAAAGGTTCTGACCTGCTTGATGACCTCGCCGAAACATTTGCCAACCTCAGAAGGTACGATATCAAGCTCAATCCGTCAAAGTGCACATTCGGAGTTCCTGGTGGAAAATTACTCGGTTTTCTCGTTCCCAAACGAGGGATCGACGCTAATCCAGAGAAGATCGGCACTATTCTCCGAATGAAAGCATACTGTGCGAGTGCGATATCCGAAACTTCTTGGATGCTTGGCGCTTTAAGTCGATTCATTTCACGACTCGGTGAAAAGGCATTGCCTCTTTACCGATCGATGAAGAAGGCGGACAAGTTCGAGTGGACCCAGTCGATGCGGCGTTTGCGAGCTAAAAGCTCGCTATCCACCCACCGGTGCTTGCTGCTCCAATCAGCAAAGAGCCTCTGTTGCTTTATATTGCAGCCATAGGACAAGTCGTCGATCTGAAGGCTTACGGTCGGCGGGAAGAGGAAGGAAAGGCCTTCAAAGTTCAGCGCCGGTGTATTATTTGTCGAAGTCTTGACTCCATCCAAGCGAGATATCCTCATTATCGAAGCTTGTGTATGTATAGCGCCCTCGATGCGGCTATAGCTCCCGTGTCGAAGCACGACTTAGAGGCATAACCGCATTGAAAGCAATGTCGCAAGTGAGGTAATCTTCGCACAATCCATGTAATACATAAGGAAAGGATACATAGTTGGCTTACGATCGCCACTTCACACAATTACATGAATAAAACATTACATCATCCAGATACAATCAAGGTCCGACACGGAACCAAAATAAAGAAGAACAACCCCAAGCGACCACGGATCCCCGATCGCTAACTGGCTCCACTACTAATCGTCCGGAAAGGAAACATAGTATCGACCAAGGGCCTCATCATATTCCCACTTCAGCTCGATTGGCGCCATCTCTGTTGGCATCACCGATACACTGCATCTGTTTTGGTAGAATCTGTGAGCCACAGGGACTCAACAATCTCACACCCGAGATCAAGACTATTTAAGCAAGGGAAGGCTGGTGTCAAAAGGAGGAGCTGCTGCAGTTTACTAGCATATATGGTGGCTACTTCGCAAAAGAGAGCGAGAAGAGAAGCAAGCGCGGTCGTGAAGCTATTAGCGATCAAGAAGTGATCCCGACTACTTACGTCAAGCATAACTCCAACATCGTGTTCGCTTCCGGACTCCGAGAAGAGACCATCACGGTTACATACACGGTTGATGTATTTTAATTAAGGTCAACTTCGGGTTTTCTACAACCGGACATTAACAAATTCCCATCTGCCTCATAACCGCGGGCACGGCTTTCGAAAGATTATACCCTGCAGGGGTGTCCCAACTTAGCCCATCACAAGCTCTCACGGTCATCGAAGGAATAAACCTTCACCCAAGACACACCGATCAGACTCGGTATCCCGGTACATCAAGACATTTCGACAATGGTAAAACAAACCAGCAAAGCCTCCCGAATGTGCCGACAAATCCCGATAGGAGCTGCACATATCTCTTTCTCAGGGCACATCGGATGAGCAGTCCGTACAACTAAAACCAGACCTCAAGTTTCCTTGAGGGGGCGCTGCAAAGCGCTCTAGTTTGGACCAACACTCGAAGGAGCACTGGCCCGGGGGGGTTAAAATAAAGATGACCCTCGGGCTCGCGAAAACCCAAGGGAAAAAGGGGTAGGTGGCAAATGGTAAAACCAAGGTTGGGCCTTCTTTGGAGGAGTTTTATTCAAAGCGAACTGTCTAGGGGGTCCCATAAATCACCCGACCAAGTGGAACGCATAAAATCAAGGAACATAACACGGTATGGCGGAAACTAGGGTGGCAAGAGTGGAACAAAACACGGGCATAAGGCCGAGCCTTCCACCCTTTACCAAGTATATAGATGCATTAATTAAAACAATAGATATTGTGATATCCCAAAATATCCATGTTCCAACAAGGAACAAACTTCATCTTCACCGCAACTAACAACGCTATAAGAGAAATTTGAGCAAAGCGGTAACATAGCCAATCAACGGTTTGCTAGGACATGGATGGTTAGAGGTTGACATGGCAATATGGGTGGCATGATGTAGCAAGTGGTAGGTATCGCAGCATAGGCATAGCAAAAGAGCGAGCATCTAGCAAGCAAAGATAGAAGTGATTTGAAGGTATGGTCATCTTGCTCGTAAGGTTCTCGAGTTGTCGAAGGCTTGATCCTCGAGGCGTTCTCAACAGGCTCCTCGTTCACGTACTCGTCTCCGGCTCTACCCAAAACAAGAACACAAGCAACGGAACCACAATCAAACAAGGAACATATGCACAAGCAATATGATGCAAAACATGACATGCTATGCGAGATGTGATATGCAATGCATATGTATGCTCGGAAGGAAAATGATGAACGGGCATCAACTTGGCAAACCAAGTATGCGCTGGAAAGATGAGATGATTTGGTTGAAATCGATATAAAGATCACCGGAATCGGATGCACGGTTTGCAAATGACAAGCAAAACAAGAATGACGCAAATCTGCGTTTAACAGCCTGATGCTACTTAGCACGCAACACGAAACTACGCTACAGCACCCCAACATAAAAACAAAGCATATGACAACGAACTACAGGAGATGCTTAACAATAGAGGAACACTGAGCTACGGCTAAATCACATCATAACATGTTCAAACAAGCATGGAGAAAGTGCTCAAAATATCAGGTTCACAGACTTAGTGAAAATACTAACATACCAGGAATTAACATCAGGAAGGCATGTTTAGAGCTAGCAAACAACATGCTACAGGAACTTATAATAGCAAAGCAAGGCATGACATGATTCTACTCAAAGCATATATCAATAGTCCCTTACTGACCATAAGCCAAAAAGGACTCTAAGAAATGATGGCACCCATGTAAACATGGCAAGTTTTATTACAGATTTCAGACTTAGTGAAATATCAGGACATGGCAAAAACAGATTCAACATGGCATGTTCGTGAGCTCGATGCACTCACTACAGAGCATCTCATGATAAACTAAGCATACACCCATCAAGAAGACATGGCATAGGAGCTATACATGGCAAGAACAACATCATAGCATACACGGATCAACTACAACAACCTCGTGAAAATTGAATCTAATGCAAACAGTCTGCCAGGAAACAATTTCAAGCAACTTTGGAGCAAGAAATGAACATGTTCCAGCAAGCTAAAATTGCAAACAAGGGCATGAATGGATAGAGCATGACATGTATATCAAAACATGTTTATAGAGCATCTCCAGATTATGCATAGAATGATTAGTGGAAGCATGTTAACATGGCATCAAATTATAACAGAATCTGTCTAGCAAAACAGCAACAGCAACTACCCTACTTTACAAGCTCAATGCACTCAGCACACAAATCACAAAAATACAAGGTCAACACCCCTGGAAAGATGGAATGACCTAGTCCAACATTCATGTAGAGCTCATACTCATAGGATGCACACATAATTCATGGCAAAAATGACAAAAGAGCTCGAACTGATAAGATTCTGAAACTAACGATCTGAAGCCATCTTCCAACAGCATTTCGGGCATCAAGATGAGCTCAAATGCAAATGATGCAATGGATTGAAATGATGTACTCGTCGAGACGAACAATTTGACATATTATACGCGCAAAACGGAGCTACGAGTGCAGAGATGTGATGGTATGAAAATGCAAGAAAATTTACTGAAAACTAGGACTTAGAAGAATTTTTCAGGGGTTCAACCTCGTGCACGGATATCGAGGCGGCGGCGGATCTCGCCGGATCCGCGGCGCCGGCGGCCGGAATCGTCGGGGACGGGCCGGAGGTTGATAACGGCGGATCCGTCCGGCCGACCGGATCCGCGACGGCGGCGGCAGAGGGCGCCGGGAGGAAGCCGCGGGCGCGTCGCGCCGGGCGCGGAGGGGCGCTGCACGCGGGCGGAGGTCGCCGCGTGGAGGAGCTTCAGGGTGGTCCGAGGGCGATCGGGCGGCGGAGCCCCGCCACCGGAGGCGATGGCGAAGGGCGGGTGTGTGACTCATGTCTGGTGCGGCAGAAGGCGGCAGGTATGTGGCAGGCAGCGGCGGGCGGCGGCGAGGCGTGAATGGCGGACGGCCAGCGCAGAGGCGAGGCACCCAGCGGGCGGCGGTGGCCTTCAGACCCATGGTATGTGCGGCGTGGTCAGGCTCATGTGAGCCCTGATGATGGGCTCAGCGGGCATGGCCATGGGACGACAGCGGCGGACAGTGGCGGCTCTGGATTGGACGAGGGGCGGCGCGGACGTGTCCGCGGCGGAGCGGACATGTCGGTCTGTGGAGAGGCATTTTAGGGTTTTGGGAATTAGATCCAAAATGGAGGGAGGGTGTTTATATAGGTAGAGGAGCTAGGAGAGTCCAAATGAGGAGCGGTTTTGCCACGCGATCGTGATCGAACGACCGAGAGCATGGAGAGGAGTTTGGTGGGTTTTGGGCCACTTTGGAAGGGTGTTGGGCTGAAACAAAGAGGCTTTCACGGTTACCGGTTAACTGTTGGAGTACCAAACGAACTCCAAATGGCACGAAACTTGACAGCGGTCTACGGTGCTATACCAAGGCAGCTTGGCAAACCTCGGGCCATTCCGAGAAAGTTTAATACCCGCACATGAAAAGAGAGAAGAGGAGACGCAGGGGACATAGGAGTGCGGATTGCAAAAGCAGACAACGAGGAAAAGGCTCGGATGCAGGAGAGCGAACATGTATGCAAAATGAAATGCACATGATGACATGATATGAAATGCATATGATGACATGGCAAATGCAACACGCAAGCAAATGACATGGCAACGACGGCGAATAATGGCGGACACTGGCGATCGGATCCGGTCGTTACAACACTCCACCACTACGAGAGGATCTCGCCCCGAGATCTAGAATGGCACCGGAGGGAAAGCGGAAGAGGAAGAGAAGAGGTAAAACTAAGTTGCTTCTTTGTGAGCAGTGAAACCACGAACCTTGAGAGGTTGAGCAATTTAAAAGAAAGAGTACAACAGAGAAGAACGAGATTGCAAACAATCCGTTAGAAAAGATGAACAAGGAGTATTACGAGAACTAAGAGGTTTAGTGATAAGATAGACATGAAAATAAGAGCTTCACGAACGAAAAGCATATGACCACAACGGTATAATGAGATAGCCAAGAAACAAAAATGGCAGAATTTGGACAGCACTCCGACTGAAAGAAGAAGGAAAACTTGATAGGATGAAAAGCACTTGAAGAGATGACACAACACTCCGGTTAAATGGATAAGTAAGAAAAGAACACGATCTTAGACAAACGAGATGATTAGTGAAAAGAGCAACATCACAATGCCTCCGTAACGAAAGAATAGAAGATAGATCATTGGAATAAAAGAATGAAGAAGAAACAACATGTGAATCATAAAACATAAAGGAAATTGTCAAGAGTGACATAACACCATCTCAAAAGATAAGATAGAAGGAATTGCACTTCGGAATGCAAGACGAAGAATGCTTGAACTCCTCAAAACAAAACATGTGTTGGGCACAAGGTTTATTTTAGAGTAAAGCTTGGTGGATTTTAACTTCAAGAGAAAATCTTGAAGAACAATTGGAGAATGAAAAGAATCCTTGACGAACCACCATGTAGAGCCTCCATGAAGAACTCCGGTAATAAAAGGATGATAAAAGAAAGAGAAGTTGAAAGCACAAGGTGAAGCCTTGCAATGATTTAGATGGAGCTTCGCGATGAGATAATGCAGAAAACATGGAGCTTCGGATAAGAAAGATGAACAAATGAAATCAAGAATTTTGATGGACCTCCGGGATAAGGAACTGAATTTACTCGATGAAACAAGAATAAGAATTACATTATGCTCATCCTTCACCAATTTAAATTGATGACAAGCAACGGATTAGGCATACTACTTATTCTCGTTGAAAAGGATTGAAGAGATATATCAAAACTTGAGAAGGTCTTCAACGAACCACCGGTAGGATTGGAAAGAACGAAAGAATCTGATATGATAACGGAGGAAGAGAAATCTTGAACGAACCACCGTAAGAATTGAAAATGAAAGTAGCAAAGGCACAATTCACTGGGAAGAATTGGAAAAACGAATGAAAATATTTGAGGGGATTTAGATACAAATGAACGAATAGATCACTAGCTGATTAGAGAATACTTGAATGATGCACCGGTATGATTTGGAGAACGAGAGCTGAAAGCTTGAATGAATATCTTGAGATGATGGGCTTCATAAAATGGAACTGAAAAGACTCCTAAAATGCTCGGATGGGTGAAAAAGATTCTCACAATCGAAAACAATTATGAGAGGATGGCAACAAGCTAGCACCATGAATCTTGAAGAGAATAGAGCAAGATTAAAGAGAAACTCTTCTTCGGTCTTCAAATGATGAGAATGACAACGAGAAACACCACCAAAAATTATTGAGGCACACGGAAGAATCAAAAGCGAAGAGGTTAAGCCAACTATGAAAAGAATTGAAAGATCTTGGAGAAAAGCATTTGGTCGACGATAACTCATTCTTCGTCAAACTCGAAAAGAATTTGAGAATGGCTCGGAATAATTAGAAGAGTCGGGTAAGATCACAGGAAAAGACACGTGGGTTAGGGCCCATCAAAAGAAACACCGTTGAAGGATTGCTTGAAATAGAGATTGCACGGTAGAATTAAATGGCTTGAATGAGATAATAATCTCGAAGAGCTTGAGCGAATGCAGAGTGGAAACACGAATCTTGAGATATCTTGAGCACTCGGAATAACAAATAGCGAGAAGTGAAAGATTAAGAGGTGCACCGGTATGAAAAGCATTTGGAGCGAGGAAAAAATATGATGAATATCGAAAGCTTGAATAGGATCCACGGAGAAGAAACAACAATGAAGGATGATGAGCGTGAAACTGTTGAGCACCTTCATGGGAAATCACCAGATAAGAACATTGATTGAAAAGAATGAAGAGACTTCACATGAATAAATGGATACTTGATTAAGAAAACTGTGTCCTTGAATAAAAAGGGTGGGAGGGCGGGAAAAAACAAAGACAACTTGGGATGAACGAAACAAACACCGTTGAGAAGAAATAATAATTGGTCTTGCTAATGTTGAAGTGATCGGATCCACTAGAAGAGAAACACACCGGTTGGAAAGGAATTAACATGGCAACCTCGATGATCAAAAGGATTAGTGTTCACATAGCAACATGAGAACACCGTTTCGGAAAGGTATGGAATCAACACTTGACATTGAAGCAACTCGAATACCACAAATAAAACAAAACAAAGGATTGGCTTGCAGAATAAGCCGGAACAAACATATGATAGAGATTTCGTCCGAAGTTTTCGTGGTGGGGCCTACACGGGCTCGATCGTACAGCACCATCATGTACAAGGTAGTGCACATGACATCTGAAGTGTCCCAGTCGGCATAGCCAAGGACTCTTTAAGACACAACGAGACCATGTAAAACCAACCGTGAATAGGCGGACCACTAGGCGTCGAACCCCAATTTCATATCATACATCCGTCGGAAAGATATCCTAAGAGCTACTTGAATTCCCACCTATAAAACTCCCGAAACTTTACGGTTATGCAATCGGTGTTGGGGATACAGGAGCAATATATATCTCACCCAAACTAACAATCCCTACATCCAATTGTATCCATCCGTCAACACATAACCAAGAAACCTTCGAAATCGTCTACCTCAACCTTGAAAAGCATCCGTTATCGAGTCATGGCAATACTCCGTACTCACCACGAAGATTGGGTTAGCGGGTTATCTCACCAACCGACCGCATAAAAGAGATTTTCGATGTCGGCGTACTAAACTCGGTATTCAGAATCTGCAACGATAAAATTATGACGACAACACCTCGGAGCTCAACTCCGGGACACTGCCACAACCCCTAATGTCAGGAGGCACCAAGACAATGTTGTCATCATAAAACCATCGGAACGATTCTAAGATACCCGCGTGATCCTAAAAAAATTTTTTAGTGAAATTTAAGAAGAGAAGAGTCAAAACTCTACGTCAGGATACCTCACCAGAAGGTCGAAGGGACTGGGAAGTAAAAAAGAATTCCTAAACTCTCCGATATATAATCCTAAATGACTCAAAACATTTTTCTAGACACAACTCGGCCACTAAAACGATCAAGCAGTGGGGGCTCCTAAGGTCGGGATGGCTCGATTACCAACTTAGCGCCCTCGATCGGCTATAGCTCCCACGTGTCGAAGCACGACTTAGAGGCATAACCGCATTGAAAGCAATGTCGCAAGTGAGGTAATCTTCGCACAATCCATGTAATACATAAGGAAAGGATACATAGTTGGCTTACGATGCCACTTCACACAATTACATGAATAAAACATTACATCATCCAGATACAATCAAGGTCGACTCACGGAACCAAAATAAAAGAAGAACAACCCCAAGCGACACGGATCCCCGATCGCGCTAACTGGCTCCACTACTAATCGTCCGGAAAGGAAACATAGTATCGACCAAGGGCCTCATCATATTCCCACTTCAGCTCGATTGGCGCCATCTCATTTGGCATCACCGATACTGCATCTGTTTTGGTAGAATCTGTGAGCCACAGGGACTCAACAATCTCACACCCGAGATCAAGACTATTTAAGCAAGGGAAGGCTGGTGTCAAAAGGAGGAGCTGCTGCAAGTTTACTAGCATATATGGTGGCTACTTCGCAAAAGAGAGCGAGAAGAGAAGCAAGGCGCGGTCGTGAAGCTATTAGCGATCAAGAAGTGATCCCGACTACTTCGTCAAGCATAACTCCAACACCGTGTTCGCTTCCGGACTCACGAGAAGAGACCATCACGGTTACATACACGGTTGATGTATTTTAATTAAGGTCAACCGGGTTTTCTACAACGGACATTAACAAATTCCCATCTGCCTCATAACGCATGGGCACGGCTTTGAAAGATTATACCTGCAGGGTGTCCCAACTTAGCCCATCACAAGCTCTCACGGTCATCGAAGGAATAAACCTTCACCCAAGACACACCGATCGGACTCGGTATCCGGTACATCAAGACATTTCGACAATGGTAAAACTAAACCAGCAAAGCCTCCCGAATGTGCCGACAAATCCCGATAGGAGCTGCACATATCTCTTTCTCGGGCACATCGGATGAGCAGTCCGTACAACTAAAACCAGACCTCAAGTTTCCTTGAGGGGCGCCGCAAAGCGCTCTAGTTTGGACCAACACTCGAAGGAGCACCGCCCGGGGTTAAAATAAAGATGACCCTCGGGCTCGCGAAAACCCAAGGGAAAAAGGGGTAGGTGGCAAATGGTAAAACCAAGGTTGGGCCTTTTTGGAGGAGTTTTATTCAAAGCGAACTGTCTAGGGGTCCCATAAATCACCCGACCAGTGTAAGGAGCATAAAATCAAGGAACATAACACCGGTATGGCGGAAACTAGGGTGGCAAGAGTGGAACAAAACACGGGCATAAGGCCGAGCCTTCCACCCTTTACCAAGTATATAGATGCATTAATTAAAACAATAGATATTGTGATATCCCAAAATATCCATGTTCCAACAAGGAACAAACTTCATCTTCACCGCAACTAACAACGCTATAAGAGAAATTTGAGCAAAGCGGTAACATAGCCAATCAACGGTTTGCTAGGACATGGATGGTTAGAGGTTGACATGGCAATATGGGTGGCATGATGTAGCAAGTGGTAGGTATCGCAGCATAGGCATAGCAAAAGAGCGAGCATCTAGCAAGCAAAGATAGAAGTGATTTCGAAGGTATGGTCATCTTGCCTGTAAGGTTCTCAGAGTTGTCGAAGGCTTGATCCTCGTAGGCGTTCTCAACAGGCTCCTCGTTCACGTACTCGTCTCCCGGCTCTACCCAAAACAAGAACACAAGCAACGGAACCACAATCAAACAAGGAACATATGCACAAGCAATATGATGCAAAACATGACATGCTATGCGAGATGTGATATGCAATGCATATGTATGCTCGGAAGGAAAATGATGAACGGGCATCAACTTGGCAAACCAAGTATGCCGCTGGAGAGATGAGATGATTTCGGTTGAAATCGATATAAAGATCACGGAATCGGATGCACGGTTTGCAAATGACAAGCAAAACAAGAATAGCGCAAATCTGCGTTTAACAACTGATGCTACTTAGCACGCAACACGAAACTACGCTACAGCACCCCAACATAAAAACAAAGCATATGACAACGAACTACAGGAGATGCTTAACAATAGAGGAACACTGAGCTACGGCTAAATCACATCATAACATGTTCAAACAAGCATGGAGAAAGTGCTCAAAATATCAGGTTCACAGACTTAGTGAAAATACTAACATACCAGGAATTAACATCAGGAAGGCATGTTTAGAGCTAGCAAACAACATGCTACAGGAACTTATAATAGCAAAGCAAGGCATGACATGATTCTACTCAAAGCATATATCAATAGTCCCTTACTGACCATAAGCCAAAAAGGACTCTAAGAAATGATGGCACCCATGTAAACATGGCAAGTTTTATTACAGATTTCAGACTTAGTGAAATATCAGGACATGGCAAAAACAGATTCAACATGGCATGTTCGTGAGCTCGATGCACTCACTACAGAGCATCTCATGATAAACTAAGCATACACCCATCAAGAAGACATGGCATAGGAGCTATACATGGCAAGAACAACATCATAGCATACACGGATCAACTACAACAACCTCGTGAAAATTGAATCTAATGCAAACAGTCTGCCAGGAAACAATTTCAAGCAACTTTGGAGCAAGAAATGAACATGTTCCAGCAGGCTAAAATTGCAAACAAGGGCATGAATGGATAGAGCATGACATGTATATCAAAACATGTTTATAGAGCATCTCCAGATTATGCATAGAATGATTAGTGGAAGCATGTTAACATGGCATCAAATTATAACAGAATCTGTCTAGCAAAACAGCAACAGCAACTACCCTACTTTACAAGCTCAATGCACTCAGCACACAACTCACAAAAATACAAGGTCAACACCCCTGGAAAGATGGAATGACCTAGTCCAACATTCATGTAGAGCTCATACTCATAGGACGCACACATAATTCATGGCAAAAATGACAAAAGAGCTCGAACTGATAAGATTCTGAAACTAACGATCTGAAGCCATCTTCCAACAGCATTTCGGGCATCAAGATGAGCTCAAATGCAAATGATGCAATGGAATGAAATGATGTACTCGTCGAGGCGAACAATTTGACATATTATACGCGCAAAATGGAGCTACGAGTGCAGAGATGTGATGGTATGAAAATGCAAGAAAATTTACTGAAAACTGGGACTTAGAAGAATTTTTCAGGGGTTCAACCTCGTGCACGGATAGGCGGCGGCGGATCTCGCCGGATCCATGCGCCGGCGGCCGGAATCGTCGGGACGGGCCGGGAGGTTCGAACGGCGGATCCGGTCCGGCCGCCGGATCCGCGACGGGCGGCGGCAGGGCGCGGCGAGGGAGCGGGCGGGCGGCGCTGTCGCCGGGCGCGGAGAGCGGCATGCACGCGGGCGGAGGTCGCCTGGCGTGGAGGCTTCAGGGTGGTCCGAGGGCGACTGGGCGGCGGAGTTCGCCACGGAGAGCCGGCGGCGGCGCAGAAAGGCTCGCGGCGGGCGGCGAAGTGTGTGTGTGTGAGGGCGGCGGCGGGCGGCGATGGCGGCGGCGAGTCGCCGGGCGACGGCCAGCGCAGAGGCGTGGGCACCATGTGTGTGCGGCCTTGTGTGTGCGGGCAGACTCAGGCTCATGATGGGCTGGCTGATGGGCTGCGCGGGCATGAGATGGCGACGACGATGGACGAATGTGACTCTGGATTAGACTCGATTGACGGGGCGGCGGCGCGGACGTGTCCGGGGCGGAGCGGACATGTCCGGTCTTGTGGAGAGGGCATTTTAGGGTTTCGGGGAATTAGATCCAAAATGGAGGAGGGTGTTTATATAGGTAGAGGGAGCTAGGAGAGTCCAAATGAGGAGCGGTTTTCGGCCACGCGATCGTGATCGAACGACCGAGAGCATGAAGAGGAGTTTGGTGGGTTTTGGGCCACTTTGGAAGGGGTGTTGGGCTGAAACAAAAGAGGCTTTCACGGTTACCCGGTTAACCGTTGAGTATAAACGAACTCCAAATGGCACGAAACTTGACAGCGGTCTACGGTGCTATACCAAGGTCGCTTGGCAAACCTCGGGCCATTCGAGAAAGTTTAATACCCGCACATGAAAAGAGAGAAGAGGAGAGCCGGGGACATAGGAGTGCCGGATTGCAAAGCAGACAACGAGGAAAAGGCTCGGATGCGAGAGCGAACATGTATGCAAAATGAAATGCACATGATGACATGATATGAAATGCATATGATGACATGGCAAATGCAACACGCAAGCAAATGACATGGCAACGACGGCGAATAACTGGCGGACACCTGGCGCATCGGATCCGGGTCGTTACAGTATGGCATATACATGACCACGAAGAAGGTTGCTCATTATTTCTCTGATCATTCTATCACAGTCGTCAGCGACGCTCCTTTATCAGAGATTCTGCACAATAGAGACGCAACCGGTCGAGTGGCGAAATGGGCGATTGAACTTCTTCCCTTGATATCAAATTTGAGGCAAAGAAAGCCATTAAGTCGAGCGATAGCAGATTTCCTCGCCGAGTGGATTGAACAACAATGAGCCGAATGAAGTTCACTCGGAGCATTGGACCATGTTCTTGATGGCTCTAAGATCTTTGAATGGTTACGGTCTTTGGGGTGGTTCTGGTTTCCCCGGAGGAGACAAGCTTAGATATGTGCTCCAGATTCACTTTGATTCCTCCAACAATGAGGCGAGTATGAGGCCCTTTTATATGGATTGCGCATGGCCATCTCACTCGGCGTCTGTCGCGATGGTTTATGGCGATTCAGATTTAGTGGTCGACCGGTGATGAAGGAGTGGGGCGTGAGAAGCCCAGCCATATTTGGATCTGCAATGCAAGGAGGAAGCTGGAAAAGAAGTTCGAGGGTTGGAGCTCCATCACATCCCCGATGAAAAATCAAGCAGCAGATGACTCGCAAAGATAGGTTCCAAAGAGAAGCCATTCCAGTGGTGTATTTTTGGAACATATACACACTCCGTCGATTAAAGAAGACCCTTCACAGAGGAAGCTCCACAGCCCAAGAGTGCCACAGATCCGGTCGAGGTTGAGGTCGGCGGTGGTCGACTTGGTCATGGAGGTTTTAGTGGTCACTCCCGATTGGAAAATTCCCTATATCGCATATATCCTGAGAAAAGAACTCCCAGAGGATGAGGAAGAGGCCCGGAAGATCGTCCGTCGATCCAAAGCCTTTACCGTTATCAAAGGACAATTTGTATAGAAAGCCCGACCGAGTTGGTCAAAATGCATAACGCGAGAAGAAGGTCGAGTCATTCTCCATGATATCCACTCGGGGACCTGTGGTCACCATGCGTCCTCTCGGACCATTGTAGCCAAAGCATACCGAGCTAGATTTTACTGGCCGAGGGCGAATGAGATGGCGAAGGAAATAGTGGACAAGTGCGAAGGATGTCAATTCTACTCCAATATGTCACACAAGCTGCGTCGACTCTGAAGACCATTCCGCTCGTCGGCCGTTCGCAGTATGGGGGTTGGACATGGTCGGTCCCTTGAGAACGGGTCGTAGTGGTTTTACGCATGTACTGGTAGCAGTCGACAAGTTCACCAAGTGGATTGAAGCTAAACCCATCAAGAATCTTGACGCTGGTACTGCTGTTTCCTTCATCGAGCCGACGTTCGATATGGAGTCCCACAGCATTATCACGGATAATGGGTCGAATTTTGACTCGAAGAATTCAAGGATTTCGCAGCGCTCAAGGCAGCGCGTCGACTACGCTTGATCGCCCATCCACAATCGAATGGACAGCGAACGAGCCAATGGCTTAATCCTCAAGGGTCGAAACCCCGGTGATGCAAGATCTCAAGCATGCGGCTGGAGCATGGGTCGACGAACTCCCTTGGTGCTTTGGGGATTGCGGACCACACCTAATCGGTCGGCCGGAAGAACTCCATTCTTCTTGGTCTATGGAGCCGACGCATCTGCCGAAAGTGATCTTCTTCACGCTCCTCGAATTGAACTTTACAACGGGCGAAGCTGAGCAAGCGCGTCAGACGCAATCGACCTTCTAGAGGAGGAAAGGGAGATGGCTCGATCCGCTCGACCATCTACCGGCAAGACTTGCGTCGACTTTTACGCCGAAATGTGAGAGGTCGAGCCTTCCGGGAAGGAGATCTAGTACTGAGTGGATCAGCGAAACAACATAAGCTCGCTCCTTCCCGGAAGGACCCTCCATCGTCACCAAGGTTCTCCACAGCGGGCATATCGTCTCTACAACGTCGAACACAATATCGAAGAGCCCCGAGCTTGGAATGCGGATCTGCTCCGCCGTTTACACTTAAAGTTTTTCACTCGGATGAGTTGTAATAAAATATACAGTAGTTCATGGATTTGAAATAATAGTGTCATAATTCCTTCATAATTTTTGTCACTTTTTATTTTTGTCGATAAAATTTTCCCCAGTGGGTGGCTTAGCCGAATCCGTTTCGCCTAAGTTTGTACAAATCCTACCGAGTGGTAAGCCAGACTTCCACTCGGAGGCTTAGCCGCGAATCCGCTTCGCCTAAGTTATAAAAATCCTACCAAGTGGTAAGCCAGACTTCCACTCGGGGGCTTAGCTGCAGCCCAGTGCTCGCCTAAGATATAAGAAATCCTACCGAGTGAAGAGCAAACCTCTCACTCGGGGGCTTAGCTGCAGCCCAGTGCTCGCCTAAGTAACTAAAAATCCTACCGAGTGGTAAGCCAGACTTCCACTCGGAGGCTTAGCTGCAGTCCAAGTACTCGCCTAAGTACAACGTGACGCCTTAAGGAGGACGAGGCATGTGTCGGTCTGCGACCCTCTCCTCCGAGCTACACCATAAGTATAACATGTGGGCTTGCAAGGAGGACGAGGTGCAGGTCGACTGCGACCCTCTCCTCCGAGCTACACCATAAGTATGATGTGCGCTTGCAAGGAAGACGAGGTGCAGGTCGACTGCGGCCCTCTCCTCCGAGCTTTGCCACAAATACAACGGAAATCCTATCGAGTGAAGAGCAAACCTCTCACTCGGAGGCTTAGCTGCAGCCCAGTGCTCGCCTAAGGTATAAGAAATTGTAACGCCCCGAGACCGACGCTCCAGAAGACTTCCAGCTATTCCGGGTTTCGCTGTGTGATTCTTTTGTGCTTGCTCTATTTATTTTGCATTGCATCATGTCATCATGCATCATGCCATCATATCATTAATTTTTAAAATTCAACCAATTAAATTGCATGGATCTTCGGTCCATTTAAATTGAGGGATATTCACGGTGGTGATTTCTCTTTATAATATATCCTCCCGATATTAGTGGAGCTATTATAAAATATTCCATTTTTGGAATTCACCGTAACACACTTGCAAATTCCCATGCCCTTTCTACTTCAAGTTTGGTCCCCAAACTTTGCCAATATTTCTTTTCCCATTTATCGAGGCTCCTCCTAATTTCTCAACATTTTTGGACACTTCTCAAACCCGTCCTAGTTCAAATCATTTGAATTAAATTCAAATGAATTTGAATTTAAATCTTTCAATCTTGCCACTTCATTTTTCTTGGAGCGAGCATATTTACGTGAGTCCAGGAAATTATCCCCATGTCCAAACTCTTTCCCTAACCCTCTCTTTCTTTTATTTTATTTCTTATCTCTGTTTTGTTTTTTTTTCTTTCTTTTGAGCGAGAGATAGAGGAGCCCAGCAACCTGGGCCTCCCAAACCTCCCGCGCCAGCCCAGCCGGCCTCTAGCCAGCAGCCCGCCGGCCACCTGGGCCTCCTGTAGCCGCAGGCCAAGGCCCAGCCGACCCCCCCTCCTAACCCTAGCCCGCATCCATCTCTCCCTCTCGTCCCTCTGCCCGCAGCCGCACTCACACACCGCACGAGCAGAGCCCCCCTTCGTTCCCAATCTCCACACGCTCGCCTCCCTCTCCTCCCACGCTCCGCCCGATTGCCATGGCCGTCGGCCTCCTCGAGCACCGGCCGCCCCCGCGCCCTACCTCCTCCTCGGAGCCGGCCTCCACCGCCTCCTCCCTCAACTGTCGTGTCCTCCTCCACCTCGCGCGTCCCGCTTGGCCCGTCGCCCCTCCATCGCGGCTGAGCAGCGCCCGCTCTCCCCCCGGCCCCGGATCCTATCACAGCCGCCGCCGCTGCCTTCTTCCAGCCGCCGCTGCCATCTTCTTCAGAGCTCGAGCACGAGCTCGTCCCGCCAGCCAAGCCCCTCTCCATCGACCACCAGAGCCCGGAGTCCCTCCCCTCTGCGACGAAGCGCCCGGCGTGGCTGGCACTCGCGCGGCTCCTTCTCCCTCACGCCAAGCTCTGCTGCTGCTCTGCTGCCGCCATGGACCGAGCCTTAGAGCTCGCCGCTGCTTTGGTTCTGCTCCGCCTAACTCCTCCTTGACAGCCGCCTCACCTCGGTACCACTTGCACCCCATGCTTCTGTGATCCTTCGTTCGCACGCCAAGACCAGACCCGTCAAGGACAACCACACCATGTAGATACGGGAACCACTACCGTCGACCTCCGAAGAACAGGGTTTTGCCGAGTACCCCTTCGTTTTGTCAAGACCATCAAGTCCGTCGACGACAAGTGCACGACTACGAGGATTGTACCAAGTACCCCTTCGGATCGCCAAGTTCCACGACGACATGTACGACTACACACGACGATGCGCCAAGTACCTCTACCGACGGCCCTGGACATCTACGAAACGAACGTGTACAACAACCGTCGCCGTGTACAACGACTTCCACTACGCCGTGTACGACTACTTCCCTCGACGCCCGAGAACGACTACTTCCTCTACTTCCTCTACGAACTCGACCCGCTCCGAAAAGCACGCTTCAAGGTATACCACCGAGACGACGCCCGTGAACGAATGCTTGTGTGTGCACCGTGTCCGAATTGTCCTTGCATCGCCCCTCTTTTGCCATGCCACCGACACGTGGGAACCCGGTAACCGGGATCATTCCACCATCTTTCGCATGTTCCACACGCTCCCGTCACCTTTCTTTTGCATCGACATCTCGAGGAGTTGTCGGATCACCGATATGTTGCCGTGGCATCATTTTCGGATTTCGCCGCCGTGGCACCCTTTTCGTTTCGCCGCCGTGGCACCCTTTTCGTCCCGCCACGGTTACAAATGCTTCATATCATGCTCATGTCAATGTTTTCATAAAGATTGCATAAAACTTGTGCATGTCATCCGCATCATGATAACAACATTTAAATGCTTAAAATTGTTGTTGCATTAAATTGCTAAATAACATGGGGATTTTCCGGAATTGTTGTTTGTTCTTCCGGCCTCATTTAAACTTGCCTAGATCAACAACTCACGTCCTCAGAAGAGACACATCTGAGTTACATACGGATTGATGTTTTACAAATCAACGGCCTCAGAGTTTTAGACTAAACCCGACATACCGAACATGGACCGAAACGCGATGTAAGAAAAGCATGGCTGGAAAATTACCAAAAGGGTCATCTATGGAATCAGAGCATCTTCATCAGAAAGACAATTCACGAGGAAAACCATGGGACTCTATCGGCACGGTAACATGAGACTACAGGAACTAAGACGAAAGCAGGTCAGATGGACAAACATGGGCAAACTTGGGTTATAACGCGCGGACTACAGACAGAGAAATAGGAACAGAACTTAAAACAAGTATGGAGTTCAAACTAATGAGGTGCAGCATGGCAAATGGAGCTCCACTGGCTAACAGAGGCAATAAGAGGCATAAAATCAAGGAATAACTATGGAAAACCAAGGTAACATCAACGTAAGTGATGAATGTAATTAACAAGTTGGTTATGACAGGCTATCAGCACAGCGGAACAAAATGTTTAGGATGGCATAAGATAGATTAACACTGTAAATGCACAGTGAGAATGTGTTAGTGAACATACACAGTAAGTCAGATCTAGCAAAGAAGCACTAGAATAGAAGATCAATAGGAATGCGTTCACGACTATCGAAGGTTGATTAGTATAGTACTCGAGAATCGTTGAGACCCACAACACAAACAAGACACAAAAGAACATATAAACATGAAAGCACGATGAAAACGATACAATATACGAGAGATGAACAGGGAAGAACCAATGCAGACGGAACAGCAAATGATGCGTAAAGATGAAAGATCGAAGAGTCACGTAAATGAATGACAACAAACAGAAAGGAATCTGGAACAACTATGCTACTACCAATACAAGCACTCACAAGCAAAAAGAGCATTGCAACTAAGTAGTTCATCAGACGGAAGGTACAACTAGCATGTTCAACACAAAGGCTTAAAAAGTCATAGTAATCAAATACAGCTGCTTAAAAACAAACTACAGAATTAACGAAGGCATTTCAGATAGCAAACTGCAAAGGAATAAGATAGCAAGAAATGATCACATGAATCATACATATTAAGATAATGAATTAGACAAGAAAAGGATCAGAATGGGACCATTAAACATGAGATATACAGATTATAGACTATAGAATGTACAGAGAAACATCATGGAGTAGAATGAGCACATCACAAATGAGATCAACAAACTAGCAAACTGATCTAAGAAGAATGGCAAGACTATTACATGCAAGAAAATAAACACGAATCAACCTAACAACCAAGACATGATCTAGAGAGCAATAACAAAAGTTAGCAGAATGCATGTCCAAACTAAATGAAAAGTGAGAGATCTAACAAACATGTCATATAACATTAGAATCATAGAAGAATAAGATGCTAACATGCATAAAAGATTGTCTAGCAAACAGCACTACCCAACAAGAATCACACAAACAATCAGGTCAAATGGAAAGAGGATGATATCACATTAATGTAGGAGCTCTATAATAGATGCAACATATCTGGCAAGAATGACAAAGTCGACTAAAATATCTAACGAGACTGATCTTGAACACTTTGATCAAGATAGCCAATGCAAATGATGGGCCCATGAAATAGCATGATGCAAATGTATTCGACAATTTGACTTACGATAAGAGACTACGAGTGGAGAAATTGAAATGAGATATCTGGAAAACAAGAACTCTGAGAAATGGCTTAAGAAGAATTATAGAAAACTGGCGAGAATTAGGGTCTCGGGCGGACAGGAATGCGACGACAGAACGATCGCAGGCAGGCAGGATGCCGTGATGATGAAGCGGATCGCAGCAGCGGCGACTGCGGCCAGAGAGCAGAGTTATCTCAGCGCTGTGAATGAACAGGCTGAGGTATGGTCACGCCAGTGACGATAGCGAACAAACAGTTGTTGAAGCAGTGGCCAGCTTTGGTGAAGCTTGTGGCAAGCCATGTGCATCAATTGTACGCCAAGGCTTGTAGAGCAAAGAGACCCAGACGAACCTAGGCGTGATAGCTCAAGCCTTGTCCTCGGGACAGTCAGCTAGAGCATAAAGTAGATTCGAGCACTGGAGAGGAGGGCAGTGACATGCGCTTGGAAAGCATGAGGCCGACATTAGATCGATGGTGAGAGATATAGGGAATGGAAATAGGGTTTTACTTGAAGGATCCAAAATGAAGTCAGGATAACGGTTTGAGCCATTGAAGATAACGAACAGAGTCAGAGAGAATTGATCGTTCCGCTGGCAACCGGATGCTAAAAGGACTGGCAAACTAGTTGCTAAAGATTTAATCCATGAAAAGAGCAAGGGAACAATGGACTTGGAAACAGACAACGAAAAGCTCGGCGAATGCAAAGAAAGCACATAATGCATGATAGCAGACCGAGAACTGGCATAAGCATGAAAGCAGATCAAAGCAATCCGACAATGAATGCAGAGAAGGCATTGAACGCACCAGGCTTGACACTAACATCGATGCGATGAATACGAACAGGGGGAAAAGAGTCAGCAGTAACACCTGAGGCTTCGGCGAATGAAAGGCCAGAAACATGAGAAGAGCGAGAGAACATCGAAACTAGTGAAGTTTGAAGGAACTGAGAACGAACTAGAGTTAGGCATGAAAGATATCAGCAAGAGACCAGAAAAGAAGGACCGAAATGATGAAGGCTATTAAAGAGACTAAGGAGGAAAAGAGTGAGAGCATAATAAGCACTCAGGTAAGATACTAACGAAGCACAGAACAACAGTTTGAGCAAATGACCTCGAAGAAGATTAGACATGAATAAACTAATGATGGAATATAGTATTAAAGGAATACAATGATAATAGAGAAAGATAAAGAATCATAGGAAAGTAATAGAAAGGTCACAATGCAAATGAAACTAAAGAAAATGAGAAAATTTAGAAGAAAACAGAATCTGAACCGAATGCAAAGCACATGAAATGGTAAAGGTGATATTGGAAGATGGCTGAAAAGAGCTTCAATTCTTCGTAATGGTTGGAAAGTCTGCAAAATGAGCATTGAGACGTACAAAGTTAAATGCAGAATGAAGAGGACCACGGAAAACTTAATACTGTGACGAATAAAGATAAAGATAAAGAGGAGCTGAACAAGGATAGAGATCTAAACGATCCGGATAAAACGGAATGCAAGAAACAATAAGAGACTTAAGTAGCAACAGATACATGAAAGAAAGATATAGATTGCAATCATTAGGATGAGATTAATGAGCGAACATAGATGGAAGAGCGAAGACCATATGTTCAAGTTGAAGAGATCTGAACAAGCTGTAAGTAAACTAGAGGCAGTAAAAAACAAAGGAAGAAAATAACAGAAACTTGACAGATATTGAACAGAACTTGAAATGAATGAGCAATGATGTCTAAAATGAAAATACTTGAAAAGGCCGATATTGAAGAGTTGAAATGTAACAATATACGAGGTCGTTAAAGCTTAGAGCACGAATGAACATAAAGTAGAGCTAAAAGACTACTACCTAATGGATGAAAAAAGATCATGACAAAATAATTGAGAGACAAAAAAGAGGTAGCAACAATAATTTGAAAAAGCATTGAGAGAATGATGCAAATCGTTAAACTTGTGTAAATGATAGAAAGCGAAAACTAAAATAGTCACAAGAAGTGCACGGAATTGAATAGAAAGAAGAATGGAATTAAAAGCATTGAATAGAATAACAAACTCAAGAATTGACGAAACTCAGTTAACGAAATCTGAAATCAGGAAAAATCAATTAGTCGATGATAGAAGAGCACGTAGAAGATGCACAGGAAAACAGAGATTACCGAAAAAAATGGTAAGGAGCAAATAATAGAGCTAAGAACTGTGGAATAATGAATCTGAAACTTGAACATCTGAGAAAAAATTGAGAACTTGAAGCAATAAATGAATGAGATAAGAGGTAGGAAAAAAATGGGCAGAAAAGAAAGAATGACAGATAACATTAGAAACAAATTGAAAGGATGTGAGTGACTGACACTTCAGGAAACACGGGAAAGAACATTGAAAAGAAGCAAAAGTTAGATACTGATAAAGGATGAAAAGTACGGAAAAAATTAAGAACCAAACCCAAAAAAAAAATTGGTTGCGAAAACGGACACTAGAAGAAAACACTTGGAGAATAAAGGCCTTGGATCAAAAAGTAAAACATGAAATGAACAGGTTTAGAGGACACTGACATTGAACATGAAAACAAAAGAGAAACAAGGGAACAAAATCTTCAAAAAGCGGAAAAAAAGATAGAAATTAGCAAAGTTTAAATTGGGGTACAGGGTGTGTACAGAACAATATTAGTAGTCAATACAAATCTGAAGCCCAATCGGTACCAAACCTTTAAACCGACCTTAAGAAACCTTGTGAACACCAATTAAGCATCCGTAACATTAATAACTCGAATTCCCGGCCTTTAAATTACTTTCCCGAAATCTGGAATCGAGAATATAAATTCAAACATCCCAAACATTATAACCACCTGGAACCTAAACCTACCCAACTGAAAACTAATTGAGCAAGACAGTATAACCATCGGGCGATTCTAATTCAAAGGTGCAAAAGAGAATTTCAAAATTTGGGAAAACCCGGATAGGGAGAGGGGAAATAAAGACAAACCTCGAAAATTCAAAGACAAACTTTCAGACAAACCCATTGAAACGGGAAAATAAAATCGGATCTGATTACCACGAACAGGGAAAATGGAAGAAGCAAACTCTAGAACCTAAGATTAAGATGAATAAAGAATTCTAGACATAATACTAAGGAAAGATTCAGGCGGCCAATTACAAACATGTCGGATTTTCCGGAAACAAAACGCTAAAGATAACCCGGGACCGGTCATAGAGAACATTAAACGTAAAAGAAAGATAATTTAAATTCCAGCCTTAATAATTACGAAAAATACAACATCGAGATTAAATAGGTACTTCACCCATGGAAAACGGACACAACGAACAAAAAGAAAGACAACAATTGAAAAGGAATGTTAAAAGGCTTTCCTTCAAAAAGCTATGGCAGGGCCAAAAAAACATTGGATGAAGCAAACCACGGAACCATTAAAATCATGGAAATTGAAGGAGATCCTTCAAAACGGAACCGAAAGATAATTACAAAACGGGAAGAGATAACAATGACGGTCTACCTTTGCAAAGAAGGATGACAACCTTGAACACGTGGTTATCGAATCCAAGGGAAACCCAACAGTTCTTCGAGAAGAAAAAAACAATTTCAGGTTACATCAGTTTTTAAAAGGTAAGTAAACCACGGGCCTCCCCATAAGGCAGCCCTTTAAGTAATACTCCCGCACCGAAGGATCCAACCAAATTCGACCCAAGGTCCTACCAAAGCCTGTGCCAACTCGAAAGGACAACCGGTAAATAAGGAGCCCGTCCGAACAACCGAAATTAGGGTAAATTCCTCGGAATATTAAACGTCTATAACCAATAAATCCGCGCATACTTTTATCGACCGTGCTTTGCCTTCTCTTCTCGCTCTCATTTGCGTAAGTTAGCCACCATATATGCTAGTAAACTTCTGCAGCTCCACCTCATGCCTTTACCTTACCCATAAGCTTAAATAGTCTTGATCTCGTGGGTGCGAGATTGCCGAGTCCTCGTGGCTCACCAGATACTTCCTAAACCAGCTTGCGTGCCTATGTTACCGAAAGCGGTGACGAACCAAGCTCAAGGAGGAGCTCGATGAAGATCTTGCCCGTTGTGTTGTTTCGTTCTAGTTGATCAGTAGTGGAGCCCAGTTGGGGTCGATCAGGGTCCTTTGTCGCATTTGGGGTTTTTTTTCTTTTATTTTGGTTCCGTAGCCGGACCTTGATTGTATCTGGATGATGTAATGCTTTATTCATGTAATTGTGTGAAGTGGCGATTGTAAGCCAACTATGTATCTTTTTCCCTTATGTATTACTTGGGTTGTGTGAAGATTACCTCACTTGCGACATTGCTTTCAATGCGGTTATGCCTCTAAGTCGTGCTTCGACACATGGGAGATATAGCCGCATCGAGGGCGCATAGAATCCTACCGAGTGAAGAGAAAACCTCTCACTGGGGCTTAGCTGCAGCCAGCCTGCTCGCCTAAGGTATAAGAAATCCTACCGAGTGAAGAGCAAACCTCTCACTGGGCTTAGCTGCAGCCAGTGCTCGCCTAAGGTATAAGAAATCCTACCGAGTGAAGAGCAAACCTCTCACTGGGGCTTAGCTGCAACCAGTGCTCGCCTAAGGTATAAGAAATCCTACCGAGTGAAGAGCAAACCTCTCACTCGGGGCTTAGCTGCAGCCCCTGCTCACGTAAGGTATAAGAATCCTACCGAGTGAAGAGCAAACCTCTCACTCGGGGCTTAGCTGCAGCCCAGTGCTCGCCTAAGGTATAAGAAATCCTACCGAGTGAAGAGCAAACCTCTCACTCGGGGGCTTAGCCACAACCCAGTGCTCGCCTAAGGAATAAGTCGACTGCAGTAGGCATCTTGCTGTGAACCTGCAAAGGGCAATTCGAGCCAAAAGCAATCATATCCAAACATCAAATCCAAGTTTAGGTCGATACCTAAAGGAACCGAGAGTGCTCAGCACTAAGCCCGTTAAGGTTTTATCGGTTACAATTCCACTCGCATACCGAGGCAAATTTAAAGTGTCGACTTAAAGGAAGTTTTTACCCTCCGTGGAGGCCGAAGGAGCAACGAACTCATCGAGGTCGATCCCATCCGCGATCCGTAGCAGCAAAGTGATGAAAGTTTCCATGAAGGACCTCAAGTCGTGTTTCTTGGTGTTGGCCACTCTGCCGCCACCTTATCTTCTCGCAGCATCCTTGCAAATGGACTCGCGGCCAGCATTGTATACATCTCGCGCCACACCGAGCCGAGGACTTCTTCCACTCCTGCACTCGGTCAGGGACAGCGTTCAATCGAGCCATCAGCGACTCGAGGTCATTTTGGAGCCATCAGCGGGACGTAGCAACCTTCAGCCTCGCGAGGTAGTCCACGACAGCTGCAACACGGGACTCCAGTCGGAAGACATTCATGGCAACTTCATCATTCAACAGGGAATTGACAGGGTCAAGGTTCAGCTCCAACTGGCTGGTTTCTTCTTCAAAGTTGCGATAGAATTCTGCAAAGACAAAACCCCGAGTCAAGACAATGGTCGAATGGGAACATCACAGTTGGAAGAGTTGGTCGAGTGTAAAAGACTACCTTCGAGCATAAGGAACAATTTCTTAGCAAGACCACCCAGGAAGCCTTCCAGGTCATTCTTCTTCCCAGTCAACTGGTTGATCTTCTCAGTCAGAGTGGTCTTGTCAGCTTTCAGTCGGTCAACATCCTTGGTGGCAATTGCCAGAGCAGCCTTTTCAGATTGGTGTTGTCCTGTTCGAGCTTGGTGACTGAGGCTAACTTCTCGTCAACAAGCTTGATCTTCTCAGACAGCTCAAGATCCTTCTTCCTCCTGGGCCTCCTTCACCTTGCCTCGCAAATTACAGAAAGTCGATTTGAAACAAATGAGGGAGAAAGGAGTCGTCAAGTCTCACCGAACATACCTTTGGTCTCTTCCTTCGCCTTCGTCGATTCTCCCGCACTAGCTTCAAGTCCAACTCGAGTTGAATATGCTTTGCTCCAGCTCAAGATAGCGCTACCGCAAGATCACAGTGATTTCTACGAAGAATCATTCGACAAAATGTCAAAGATGATTCACCCCGAGTGAATAAAGAAAAATCATACGCTTTAAGACCACATCGAATGCAAGCATTCGACCGTAGTCTCGGGATTACACCCAAGGTGCACTCAGCATGCCCCCACCGTCCTATTCAAGACAAGAGTCCACCAATGACCAAAAAAAGAGGGAACTTCTTCAGATCTGTAATCAATCGCCAAAGCATCGACCACGCCTCGGGGACTACACCCAGTGGGTGCACTCAGCGTGCCCCCACTGGTTTCAGAAACCCATTCATTCTAGTCGAATGATGATCAATCTTTACTTGTAAAGCCTAAAGCCGACTGCCAGCAGTCGACCTTAGCCTTGGGGACTACACCACGGTGCACTCAGCGTGCTTCGCTAACACGGAGTTTTTATCAACACACCCGATTGGGTGACTGCTATGGATTTCGTAAAGAAAAGAAATTTTGATAGCATATCCTAACAGAACAGCGGTGGTCGATCGACCTGAACATTGCTTTGAAGAGCGGAGCTGGCATCATAAGTTGCTTGGCTTGCATCCCGACGATCTTCACCGCTCCATCATGATCCTCGCCATGACGCCTCCTTAGCAAAGACTAGCTTGGTCCTCCGGACGTGGTGCGAGTGAAGAGCGAAGGTTGCCCAGCACTCGACGAAGTGGGTCGAGCACTCGGTAACGGCACCGCGAAGGACACGGTATGTCGAGTGCTGACCTCCCCCTCCATTGCAACAGTCTCGGGCGCCGTCACATCTTGGGCTGCTTTGCCAGTGGACGCCTTCCTGCTCCTCCTATGCCTCAATGGTTCTTCATCCTCATCATCATCATCAGGAAGGGTGATAATGTCATTGGTTGGAGCTTCAGAAAAGAATCAAAGTTAGAAACTATGAGTCAGTCGACTAAGAACAGAATTAAGGATACAAGATCAGATTTGAGGTTGCCGCGCCCTCCATCTCATGGTCCTCGGCCTTGCCCGAGGTTTCGAAGTCGCAAAGACTCAAGTTCCAAAGAATCACCGATTAATTCAAGTATCAACCAGAGATAAAGCTTGTACAAAACAGGAAGGCTTAAAAAATATGTTTACCCTGATATGGTGGGGACGGACACCTTCATTTTTGGCAGAGGCTTGGTTGGCCTCGACGGAGCTACCTTCGACTGCTTTGGCGCCTTCTCAGTCGGCACCGGAGAAGCGGTCCGAGGGCGTTTGGTCGACTGCGAGGCAGTCGCAACCCCCTTACCGCGTTCAGTCGAAGGGTCATGAACAAGTTTCGACAGCCTTTCCGAGCGCGGTGGCGCAACCTCCTCCTCCTCCTCCTCTACTTCATCCTCATCATCGCTGCCGCCGCCATCGTCATCCTCGGCAGCGCCTGAATCCCACTCTTCCGGCTCTCACCCCGCTGGCTTCTCCTCCTCGCTTGAGCCCGAGTCCTGGGCATTGAGTACAGCTCGGTAAGGGCTCGAAAACGCCAAGACAGAGCTCAATCGACCAAATTGCAGTGACATACGTAAACACATTCAATGTATATACAATGGAAAGCAGAGCAAGTATACCTTTTTCGAACGCTATTATGGTCGAGTGGAGAAATCCTCCTCGATCCGCGAGGGTTGTCCTTGTTCCAGTGATCGCGCCATCCATCTTTCCACTATGGCGCTGCCGATCGCCTCCGGGTGGACTCGAGTCTCGCCTTCGGTTTCGCAATACAGCCACATGCGGTGGGTTCGAATCAAGAGGCCGGATTCGCCTCGAAGGAAAACCTCCAAGAGGTCCATGCCACCACACCGCCCCAACCAGCTGTACCACGCGATCCATCAACATCTTCACATCAGCTCTCTCCTCCGAACCACCTTCAGAGAGGAGGGTTTGTTCACTCGACTCATGGTGAATGGAGGAAGTCCACTGATCGTCGGCGTCGGCTCATTCTCGCAAGAGAACCAGGTCGATCGCCAGCCCCCGACCGACTCGGGAAAAGACATAGCTGGGAAGGTGCTCTTATTCCTCACTTGGATTCCTAGGCCCCGCACATCCGAACCACTTGGGTTTTCTCATCACTGACTCGCTTTCTTCACATCCCGAGAACGACATGTGAAGATGTGCTTGAACAAGCCCCAAGGCGGTCGACAGCCCGTGAAGTTTTCACACATGGATACAAATGCAGCAAGATACGCTGATGGAGTTTGAGTAAAATGGTGGAGCTGGGCCCAAAGAAGTTCAAAAAGCCACGAAAGAAAACACTCGCGGCGGGGAAAATCTCGATCGACATGGGTGGCCAGAGCACACACTCACCCTCCTCCTACCGAGGCTGCCACTCTTGCCGTGAAGCCTTGCGGCGCCGTGGGGATCAGCCCGTCGTCGGCCATGTCGAGGAGATCCTGCTCCTCGATGGTCGATCGATCCAATCTCCTCGACCCAGCCCTTCGCAAGCGGGATCTCGACGAAGACCCACTGCGGCTGGTGGATCTCCCTTCGCTTTCTCCGCCGACGCCTTCTTCGCCGCCGACGCTTTTTTCAAGGCGCTCAAGACGCTGTCTTCTCCTTGCCCATGGGTCGCGGCGAAGTGTGCAAGAGAGAGAGTTATGGGGCGATAAAGAGTTATGCGTTAGGAGGCGAAGAGAGCGGAGGAGGAAGAACGGGTATCGTGCGTAAACCTCACAAATCGCATTTATAACATCCTTCCGAGTGGATGACAGTGGACCCGGCGATCCAATCATATCCCAAACAGCTTGCATTGACACGATACATGGCGGAAAAAGCGGCGCGGAGATCGAGGCGCCCATGTCCTGTCCCATCCGAAAGGCCAAGGTCCGTTTCTGGCTTCAAGGCTTCCCCAAATTTCAGATCCCGCAAATCCGCGAGCGGCGATCGGTCCGCTCTGGTGCGAGATTTCGCGATCCGCCGCCGAGCCGCAAAGTATAAAAGATCACTCGATGAAAGAACAAGAATGGATCGAGTCGACTAAAGAAAAGTTGCTCGTTATCAACAAAGAAGATCTTGGTCAAAGAAGACGATAACCAAAGATGCCAAAGTTCAACCGAACAAAGATCAACTCCTTCCTCATTCAAGCCTCGACCCATTCGGGGCTAATGATGGATTCATGTACCTAGGGTAGGGTCATAGGCCTGACCTAAACGCCCTACCCAAGGGCACCCTTAGAAGAAATCACCTTCCATCGACCAACGTGGAACCCACTCGACCGACTAGAAGGACTCACCATGGAGATTCACTCACCATGAAGATACACTCACCACCAGAGGTCAAGGCACCCGCAACGCAACGGCCTGTAATTGAATAGACTTAATGATAGTTAAGGCATTTTATGAGGGCGTTACAAGAACGCCTGTGCTTAATGTACTTTAACCTCTCCATTATGTGGGCTGGCTGGGGTCCTGGCGACTCTATATAAGCCACCCCTCCACAGCAAGTAGGGGTTCGCACTCTTGTAATACTTACACACATAAACCACTCGACCGCCTCAGGCTCCGAGACGAGGGCTTTTACTTCCTCCGAGAAGGGCCTGAACTCGTACATCGCTTGTGTTCACAACCTCTCCATAGCTAGGACCTTGCCTCTCCATACCTACCCCCACTCTACTGTCAGACTTAGAACCACGACAGCGACAGGATTGGAGGTTGCCACCAATGACATCAGCAAAAGCCACCTGCTTCCCGCATGCCACGCAACCAGTTCAGGATAGGCTGACGATCCGTCAGTCCGCTTTTGACCGTATCGCTTCAACGGCCAGTCCAAGGGCGGCTCTGGGAAATTTGAATCAGCAACGCGCCAACTTGGCAAACCGGCAGCTGGCGAGCGCTACCCCGGCCACTGGATTGGACGGACTTGGACCGCATGAGGGGGCCCACTCCGGATCAGAGGCATAGGGAGTGGGGGCTTGCGTTAACAGGACAGGCTCTGCTAGGCTGTCGCTGGATAAGGACGCTGCTGTGGGACCTATGGCAGAAGGATCGCTGCCTCCGTTGGCGGGGCCCGAGGTTGGGGGTTCGCTGATTCCGGTGGTGGGGCCTACCAGACTGCCATCCCTGGATCCGCGCTATGCCTCGCCGGCTCGGGATCCTGGTGTGGCCGTGGACGTTGTGACGCGCATGTCGGCTCGGTTGGGGACGGATTCCATAGAAGATCATGAACTCCAGGCCGAGGCTGTCCTGGCCCCTGTCCTGGGGGGCCAGCCCGGTTGTGGGGGGCCCTCGGGAGGACAGACTGCTGCGCTGCCATTGGCTCAGGCCTCTGCACCGGATCCTGGCTGCCCGCAACTGATCATGAGGCTGATCACGCCTACGACTCTCCAGGCTTCCAGCGCGCCTCGTGATGGACACGTGTCGGGCCAGGGCCCCGTGCTGCTTCTAGAGGCTGCTCCGGACGCGTCCAACAACATGCAAATCGCTCATTCTGCATGCAACACTGGTATGACTCCCCAGGAAGTGGTTGCCTACGAAAAGATGAAGTGGTTTTGCTCCAAGCTGGTCAAGAAGCTCGCACCACCTCTTCTCTTGGAAGTCCAAGCCTCGTCGTTGCGACCCGATGCTGAACCTTTTACCCCTCGGCGCACGACCAGAGCCACCAAGCGCGCCCCATCTACTCAGAAGGGAAAGGCTTCCCCAGCGGAGAATGTTCTAATGCGTGCGCTCGGGCTTGCACCCGAGGACTTGGAGGTTGATCACGCCCACATTGAGGAGCTCAACGGCCTTTTTGACTCTCCACTGCGCGAACAACACATCAAGGTCATTGCAGCTCTCTTTGGCAAGGAGTTGCCGGCTAGCAAGGACATCATGGAGGAGATGCCTTCGGCGATCAAGGCGCGATAAGCTTCTGTAGTGGATGCGCTTCACGCGCTTGCTGGAGGAAGGAGTTTCCCTCTCTTTTCATGGATCTAAACCCTCAAGTCTTGTGCTGGAACGTGCGAGGATTGAACGACCCGGCGAAGAAGAAGGCGGTTAGAGAATCTGTTTCTTCAGTTAGAGTTAACTTAGTGTGCCTCCAAGAGACCAAACTGGATGTAATTGATAACTTCTGTGTGATGCAATGCCTTGGACCGTCGTTTGACGGTTATGCGTACTTGCCTTCGGCTGACACGAGGGGGGGAGTCCTTCTCGCTTGGGACTCAACCATCATGGAGATTGATAGCATTCATCCGACAAGAACTTCCTCATGTGTTTGGTGCATAACAAAGATGGGGCCTCATGGTGGATCTCGGTGGTTTATGGACCAGAAGGGGATGATCTTAAAACTGCCTTCTTGGAGGATTTGCATTCTAGAAGAGCTGGCTGCCCTGGCCCTTGGACGGTTCTAGGTGACTTCAACATGATCCTTCGGGCTTCGGAGAAGAACAACACTAACCTGAACAGGACTATGATGAGAAAGTTCCGGGATTTCATGGACACTCATGAGCTCAAAGAGTTGTACATGCACGGCAGAAACTTCACTTGGACCAATGAAAGGGATGCTCCGGTTATGACCAAGATTGACAGAATCTTGGTCTCTGTGGATTGGGAGTTACACTTCACGGACTGCCTTCTTCAAGCCCTTTCTACCAATGTATCCGATCATGCACCATTGTTGCTCTCCACCTCCGCTGCGTTTTGTCCCAAAAAACGCTTCAGATTTGAGCTTTTTTGGACAAAACTTGATGGTTTTCTCGATGTGGTTCGAGATGCTTGGGGATGTGCCGATGATATCATTGACCCTTTCAAGCGGCTTGATGAGATGTTGTGTAACACGGCTCGGGCGCTCCAAGCACGGGGTCAGCGCAAGGTGGGTAACATCAAGATCCAAATGGCGGTGGCGAACTATGTGATCCTGCGCTTGGACAGAGGGCGGGAGTCTCGTCAGCTTTCCTCTCTGGAGTTGTGGCTTCGTAGGACTCTCAAGGTGGCCCTGTTGGGGCTGGCTTCCCTCCAGCGCACTATCGAACGACAACGGTCCAGACTCAGATGGATCAAGGAGGGCGATGCTAACACAAAACTGTTCCAGCTCGTGGCTAACGGCCGACGTTCAAAAAATTTCACCCCCCGCATCAAAGTTGGCAATGACATTGTCACATAACAAGATCGCATTGGAGACATCTTTACTGAGGCCTTCCAGCACCGTCTGGGAATGGCAATCCCGAGGGAGACCACATTGGACTTGGATTTTCTAGGCGTCCAAAGTCATGACCTTCGTGACCTCGATGCTATTTTCATCAAGAAGAGGTGTGGAACACGATTAATGATATGCCGTGGATCGCGCTCCGGACCCGATGGTTTCATCGGGCTTTTTCCTGCATGCTCGCCAATTATAAAGCATGACCTAATGGCGTGATGCTTAAATTGTACGTCGGGATGGAAGAGGCTTTGGCAAGTTGAATCGCACATGTGGTGTTAATCCCCAAAAAGCCGGATGCGATGGATGTGAATGATTTTAGGCCGATCAGCCTTACTCACAGTGCTGCAAAAATCTTTGCAAAAATGCTGGCCAACAGAGCCAGGATGAAGATGGCCCATGTTGTCGCGGTGAACCAGTCTGCATTTATCAAGACCAGGACATTACATGACAATTTCTTGCTGGCGAGACAAGTTGCTAGGAAGATTCACAAACGAAGAGAAGCCGGTCTCCTCCTCAAACTTGATATCGCAAAGGCTTTCGACTCCTTGTTGTGGCCCTTTCTCCTTGAGGTTTTGAGAGCCAAAGGCTTTGGAAGAAAGTGGACGGAGTGGATTTCTATCCTACTTAGAACAGCGACAACACGTGTGGTGGTCAATGGTAACCCCGAAAGGCGCTTATAATGCATGTGGGATGAGACAGGGTGATCCAATCTCGCCACTCCTCTTTGTTATTGCTATGGATGTGCTTACGCAGATGTTCATTAAGGCTTCCGAGGAGAACGTTGTCAGCTCTTTTCATGGCATCAAAGCTGTGCAGAGGATCTTCATCTACGCTGATGATGTAGCGCTGTTTATCAAACCCTCGAGTGAGGACTTGCACCTGGTGCGATCTGTGCTTCAGGCTTTTGGCGAGGCATCTGGCCTCCGAGTCAACTACAACAAATCCTCTGCCATTCTGATTAGAGGTGATGATCTGGACAAGAACAGGGTGGCCTCCATGCTTCATTGCGACATGACAGAGTTTCCGTGCAAGTATTTGGGCTTGCAGCTGGCGATCAAGCAATTAACCAAGAATGAGTGGCAACCAATGTTGGACAGCGCTAAGAAAATGGTCCCAGCATGGCAGAAGGGCCTGATCACTAGACCTGGGAGGCTCATCCTCGTGAAATCTATCATGTCTGCTCGGCCTATATACCACTTTTTGGTGATGAATGCGCCCCTTTGGGTATATGAAGACCTGAACAAGTGGATGCGAGCCTTCTTTTGGACTGCTAAGGACAAAGTCAATGGAGGACAATGCATGGTTGCCTGGAACACCATATGCAAGCCGGTGTGCTTTGGTGGTCTGGGGATCAAGAATCTGCAAACTCACGCGCTCGCCCTCAGGGTTTGGTGGGAATGGTTAAGAAGAGTAGACACTGAACGGCCATGGCATGGCATCCCCATGATGGTTGACAAGGAGGCTAGACAGGTGTTTGACAGCTTAGTCCGGATCAAGGTTGGCGATGGCTCAAGATCCTGCTTTGGCGTGATCGCCGGATCCATGGTTTTGCAAAGATCCGACATTGCCCTCCGTGGTTAACATGGTTGATAAGCACACACGAATGCACGGACAATTCAACAAGCTCTCTGCATCGCTTCTTGGCAGCTTGACGTGTGGCGAGCTCTCATTCAACGCCCACATCCAATTTATTCACCGCAGCAGCGATCTTCACGGTCCGTAGAGACACGACCGGCCCGGCGAATTCTCTTGGCCGCAGTGATGCTTCCAGCCTACACAGCCCGCCGCAGGTATGATAGGTTGTGCCAAGGATCCTCGCTGCGTTTTTGCCGCTTGCATCCTGGCGGAACTGGCCCGCTGAAGTGCAAGATTCACATGTGGCTCACGGTGCAAAGATCGAACTGACGTCCAATCAAGAGCGAGACATGGGCTTCAGGATGCCCCCTCTCCGTGCTTTACATGCCTCCAAGAGGAAGATACTGCCGAGCACATCCACATCCAATGCTGCTACGCGAGAGATATCTGGCACCGATGCCTCACTGACCTAAACATCAATGTCCAAAGACTGGAGAGAGAAGATACCCTTCTGGATTGGTGGCTTAGGTCCAGGGGGAGATTCCACGGTGCGGACAAGCGAGGTTTTGACACCCTTGTCTCTGCGGTTGCTTGGGCGCTTTGGAAGCAAAGAAACGCGAGAGTGTTTAATCGTGAGGATCAAGTCAAGACGGTCGCACAACTCCATTTGCACATCTTCGATGAGATTAAGGATTGGAATCTTGCAGGATTGGGTGTAGGTGTTTTACATAGATTTGTGAGAGAGTAGCCTTTGCGTTTTAGGTGTTGGTGTGGGTTGTACACTTGTGGGGTGGTTCGCACCCGCGCAAGTTCTTGTAACTATTTCTCTCTTCTATAAAAGTAAGGTATGCCTTTGGCGTACTCTCGAAAAAAATAATCATTACATCGTTTATGAGGATTGGTACAATTGCATTATGTGGTTCCTCAAACCAATCAGAAATGAATGAAAATCTAGCCAACTTGGCAAGTTCATGAGCAACTTTATTTGCTTCTCTATTACAATGCTCGAATCTAGAAATAGGAAAAATCGCAAGCTAAGTGAAAACAGTCATAAAAATTGCAGCCGCTGCCTCGACGATCGCCCTCCTTCGCTCATGGTCTCGATCACCTCCATATTATCCGAAAGTTAATAATTATGCGACATAACCCGCCCTTTGCGCAAGCGATAGGCCAAATTTTAACGCCAAAGCTTCAGCCATCAACACATCTCGCACACCACCAATCTTACCATTTCCCCACCGATGAACCTACCTTTGTCATCTCTTAAGACAGCCCCGATCGCACTCGAGAAGGTCGTGATCAAAAGAAGCATCAACGTTAAGTTTAACAAATCCCGCCGGGATTAGACCATCCTCCTCTTTTAATGGAAGCCTTTGGCGAGGAGGCATTAACAAAATTGGCAAGTGAGAGCGCAGATCCCCATGGATATCATTGTGCATTCCGAGTAGTCTCATTGTGTACCAATTTGCGCCTTTCCCACCACAAGTACCAAGCTGATATGGCAATCATGTCACGCACATTACGAAAGTGCCCATAATACATAGTTCCCGATCCGTAATGAAAGTAAATATTCCAAGATTGCCTCACCCGCATAGTCTATTTTACAAGCTCTGACGATAATATCGTCCATCCCTAGTCTTCTCCATACTTCTTTTGCTCTGTGACATAGAAACAACAAATGTTTTATGTCTTCTGGCCCAGATGAGCAGGCAGGACACTTAGGCGAGACTTTCACATGTCTATTAGCTAAGTTAACAAGACATGTTTTGTGTCTTCTGGGTGTTTAACCGTTTGTTCCACGTGAGGGGCGTTTTTGGTTAATTGCATGGATTTAGGTGTGGACGGTAAATTTGGCATTGTTGTTTCCTCCGGGTCAGGATCAACATCATCTTGGTACCAACGACGAATGACAAGATTGTAGAGTGGTGGTTGCAGGCTCGAAAGCAAATGCCGAAGGAAAATAGAAAGGGCTTTGACTCGGTCGTAATGCTCATTTGTTGGAGCCTTTGGAAGCATCGCAACGGATTAGTGTTCGGTCCGATGAGGGAGGTCTCGACAGTCATCAACTTCACCTGTCGGATCTTTGATGATCTACGTTCTTGGGTTAGGGCGGGAGGTCATGAAGTAAACATCTTCTGTGAGTAGTAGAGTAGAGTTTTAGGAGTGAAGTACCGAGGGCTGGTTGGTGACCACGAGTGTGGTACCAGGGCCTTGGTGTAATCATCAACTTCTTGTACATATTTCTGCCTTCTATAAAGCTAAGGTACGCGATTGCGTACTCTAAAAGAAAGGTTCTGCGCAACAACTTAGGCGAGGCTATTATGGGTGCAGCTAACCTAATATCACGTGTACTGGGCGCGGCCTCGGCAGAAGCTTTGGCCGCTCAAGGGATTCCATTTACTCGAAACCTTGGGCTGCTCTGGAGTAGTGGTGGAGTCAGACTCGTTGAAGTTGATACATGCATGCAATGGTGAATTGGATCTGTTCGGCCCTTACTCAATTACAATGGTAGAAGTATTTGCAAAAGCTCAAACTACTACTAGTATATATTTTCAGCATTGCCCTAGGGATGCAAACCAGGTGGCGCATAATTTAGCAAAATATGTGTATGATTCGAACTTGGTTATTTTTTGGGAGGATGACCCCCCAAAGTTTTTGCTGCCTTTTGTAATACATGATGTAACTCAGTTGGCTCATCAATAAAATGCGCCGAGATGGCATTCCCCTCAAAAGAAGTGCATAGATTTAGACCTTCCATAATAAATGATCTGACGCGAACCGACCTGTAGCTAGATGGTTAGAGGATAGTGGTATCCCCAGCCCACCAGGGTTCAAATCCTGGTGCTCGCATTATTTCTGGATTTATTTTACAATTTGAGTGTATACGCGTATGTATGAGCGCTTGCGTCTGTACTATGTTAAAAAAATGATTCGTCGAACACGTCACTGTGTACCTTTGACCCAAGACACATCGATGGAGGAATCTTGTCAGAAGCGCAATACCAAAGACACGTCGGCGAGGTCTTTTGGAGACCCAGAAGCCCACAAATTTTAGGACCTTGTCAGGGCCCGACGGCTATGGGCTACCTTAGGGATGCGTTTGGTTACTCACATTGTTTTTTGCCCATTTGCATACTTGTCTCAGTTAAGTCTGGTTGAGCATACGCAGGCAAAAAACCAACATATGTGTGTTGATTGGTTGCATGCATATCCTCTCCCTGGATGGTAGCAACGCCTTTGCGCACCGCGTTTGGTTGCTCGCATGGTATGTGGTAAGATGAGTTCACGTTGTTTGGTTACATACGAGCATAGAGTTGTGCTCACCTTGTACCCTACTTGGTGAGCTTACCAATAATACTACACCTTACACACGATCACAATGAGCACACCACATCACAACACTGCTATGACGATGAACTGGACAAAGATGATGAAGTTCTTTAGCCCTAATGGACGATCCACCTTGCCAACCTCATCCTTGTTGCATAAATGCTCTCACATATACTTGGAGTAAGCATCTTCTGCCGCCTGCCTAGTCTTAAACCCTCTGTGGTTGTCGCCATACCCTGAAACTTGTTTGTTGCAAGCTTCACATCAACTGTAAACCCCTGAAACCCTACCTTTGAACACCATATACCACTTGCCCTAGCAGTGTAAATGATCAATAAGTTGAAGCAACAAGCATGGGAACACAGAAACAATAGGCAATGAAGAATTCTAGGAGCAATGGAGCATAAGAGCATTAGTAAGCATGCATGATCATAGCAAGTTCAACTTACCACTACTTTGGTGTCATCCTACCACCACATCCACAATAGGGTGTAATCCTACCACCACGATCACCGCGAGGATCCCCGTGAGGGGGTAGTATAAACCACCTCACCAAAATATACATACCATAAGATTGTTTTCAAGCCCTAACTACACAAAATATACGTCGTCGTCATCATCGTCATCGTCGTACTTGTTTCCATCGTCGTCGAGGATCATGCCCACCGTCGCCACCAGCAGAAGCAACACTAGTAGGAGTGCTTGCCCAGCCAGGTTGATAACGGGCTAACCCGGTGTAGACCGATCTTTCACGATTGGAGTGGGATCCCTCGAAGAACATGAAGAACACGGGGAAGAATGGGGAGAAATCACAAGGGAAAACACTCAAGAACAAGTCCATTCACACATGGACTAGACAATCAAACACACAAGATCCACAAGGGTACATGAATAACAAAGGGAAAGATACAAGGTAAGGTTCATCTCCAAGAGGAGGTATTGATGGTATCCTGCTACCTCTTGAGCACTGTGTTGGTTTTCCCTTTAAGAGGAAAGGGTGATGCAACAAAGTAGCGTAAGTATTTCCCTTAGTTTTTTAGAACCAAGGTATCAATCTAGTAGGAGGCTACACGCAAATCCCTCGTACCTACACGAACAAATAAGAACCTTGCAACCAACGCGATAAAGGGGTTGTCAATCCCTTCACGGCCACATGCAAAAGTGAGATCTGATAGAGATAATAATAAGATAAATATTGTTGGTATTTTTATGATATAGATTGGAAAGTAAAGATTGCCAAATAAAGTAGACCGGAAACTTATATGATGGAAAATAGACCCGGGGGCCATAGGTTTCACTAGTGGCTTCTCTCAAGATAGCATAAGTATTACGGTGGGTGAACAAATTACTGCTGAGCAATTGATAGAAAAGTGCATAGTTATGAGAATATCTAGGCATGATCATGTATATAGGCATCACGTCCGCGACAAGTAGACCGAAATGATTGTGCATCTACTACTATTACTCCACACATCGACCGTTATCTAGCATGCATCTAGAGTATTAAGTTCATAAGAACAGAGTAACGCATTAGGCAAGATGACATGATGTAGAGAGATAAACTCAAGCAATATGATATAAACCCCATCTTTTTATCCTCGATGGCAACAATACAATACGTGCCTTGCTGCCCCTACTGTCACTGGGAAAGGACACCGCAAGATTTAACCCAAAGCTAAGCACTTCTCCCATTGCAAGAAAGATCAATCTAGTTGGCCAAACCAAACTGATAATTCGAAGAGACTTGCAAAGATAACCAATCATACATAAAATAATTCATAGGAGATTCAAATATTGTTCATAGATAATCTTGATCGTAAACCCACAATTCATTGGATCTCGACAAACACACCGCAAAAAGAGTTACATCGAATAGATCTCCAAGAAGATCAAGGAGAACTTTGTATTGAAATTCAAAGAGAGAGAAGAAGCCATCTAGCTAATAACTATGGACCCAAAGGTCTGTGGTAAACTACTCAAACTTCATCGGAGAGGCTATGAAGTAGATGTAGAAGCCCTCCATGATCGATTCCCCCTCCGGCAGAGCGCCGAAAAAGGCCCCAAGATGGGATCTCATGGGTACAGAAGGTTGCGGCGGTGGAAATAAGGTTTCGTGGTGCTCCCGGATGTTTTCAGGGTATATATATATATATATATATATATATATATATATAGACGAAGGAAGTCGGTCAGGGGAGCCATAAGGGGCCCAAGAGGGTGGGGGGCGCGCCTACCCCCCTGGGCGCGCCTCCCTGCCTCGTGGCTTCCTTTGTTTGTTCCTTGACATCCACTCCAAGTCTCCTAGATTGCATTTGTTCCAAAAATAACTCTCCCGAATGTTTCATTCCGTTTGGACTTCGTTTGATATTCCTTTTTCATGAAACACTTTGAAATAGGCGGAAAAACAACAATTTATTTGGGCCTCTAGTTAATAGGTTAGTCCCAAAAATAGTATAAAAGTGTATAGTAAAGCCCATTAAACATCCAAAACAAGTAATATAATAGCATGGAACAATCAAAAATTATTGATACATTGGAGACGTGTCATATCCTAGACGGATCTTCCCACGAGGGGGTCTTGAATCCAAGATGGATCTTCCCCAAAGAGGTCGCGGTCTCTCACGGGGAGGAGATCCGTATGGATGAGCAAAGCTCTATCTCAAATGAGCTAACACTACAAAAAAAATACACTTCCGTGATGATACGTGTTTGTCACAGTAGGTCGCGTTTTCTGTCATGCATGTACATCCATGACGATTTTATGACAGAATCAAGATAGTCATACCTGCCTCAAAATGGATCTCCATTCTTCCTCCTTTAGATTTTGTTAATCTGTCAAGCATTATCCCTGATGTCTATTTCCGCTTGCACCGTGGTGCTAGTTCAACAACGAATATGGAAAGTGTTAGTGTACATCAAACTGTGAGAGTACATATAAAGGAGCATGCAACTGCAACTTGACTCGGTCAGGTACCGTCTTGGTGTTGATGCTCATGAGGTTCATCTGATCTTGACAAGTCATGTTGTGTCAGCAGTGCTTCGGAAGTAGTGTTAGGTGTGAAGGCAGCTTGGGAACTGGCCAGTTCCGGAGCAAACAAACGAGTAACTCGTTGAGATGCTGGTACAGTTGAAGCGGATGTTGCAGCTGGTGGAGCAAGTGATATTGTGTTTGTAGATTTTAGCCGGTGGACTTGGACCTTCTACTGCACTATAAGTACCAGCAGAATCTCGACGGCAGATCCTTTTTCGTTTCACCCGACGAGTAACAACACTCCCTACTATATTATTTTCCTTGCTCTTTTTTGACTTTGCCATGTTAAGCCGTAGCCACAACACAAAAGAATAAAATCGCTCTTCAGAACTCATTGATGCATGATACAGACAAGCAATACTTTGATGTAAGACAACCGTAAGAGGATGGAATATGTAAGAAAAATAGGATGACATGACATATTCACAGCTACGATGTGGAAACTAAGCAGAAGGATTTTCAAGAATATAGAAGTAATGCAAGCTAGACACCATATGAAAGATGCAACCAATATTACTCTGCCAAGTTAAAAGTGTCTTGTCATAAGTGGCAATTCGAAAAATTAGAAGCAGTACAACGAGAAATCAATGCAAGATGCAACCACTATCAAACCGCCATGTTAAAAGAGTCCAATCATGAGTGACTGATGCGGATACACAACAACAAAGACTTTGATGTAAGAACATGGTATGATAGATAGATGTAGTGTATTCTAGACACGTAAAGCCATGTCATATGCACATGTATAACATATAAACTCAGCAGTGCAATTTAATCAAATAGAAGAAATACAGGCTAGACAACATATGCAACATGAAACCAATTATCACATCACAACTTAGAGCAAGCACTGCGATGGTGGAGTACGGAGATGAACTCATCATGTAGACTTGGGACTTCAACTTCATTAGCAGAGTAAAGTGGCAAATCTAGAGAGTCTCTGTTTGCATCAAAAGGAGGACCACCAACATCCCCTAACTTACTCTTTTCCTTTCTATTTTCTGATATTGCCTTATGAAGTCAAAACCACAAGAAGATGAATAAAATTAGCTCTGCATAACTGGTTGATGCATGATACAGATGAACACTACTTTGATGTAAGGCAAACGCAGGATAGGAGGATGGAATATATACAAAAAAGACAGCATTTCATATTCACACGTATGATAGTAGGATGGAATATGTATGAAAAAACAGTAAGCGGAAGGCATTTCAATAAAATTAGAAGAAATGAAAGCTAGGCACCATATGAACATGCAACCAATATCACTCTATCAGGCAAAAAGTGTCTCGTCGTAAGTGCCATTTCAAGAAATTAGAAGCAGGACAAGCTAGAAGACAATGCAAGATGCAACCTACATCACAGTCCCAAGTTAAATGTGTCTTATGGGTAAGTGATCGTTGCAGGTATAAGTTGTAAGCTACGCAGATGCAATTCAACATAATCAGAAGCAATACAAACTAGACATCATACGGAAAACGCAACCACATATAATAGTTCCAAGTAAGAGCAAGCACCTGTGATGGTGGAGTAGGGGAGATGTGCTCATCATGTACACGTATGTTCTAGAAACAGGAACACGTGTCATATTCACAGGAATTATGTGTAAAGTAAGCAGACGCAACTCAAGTTAGAAGCAATACAAGCTAGACATCATACGCAACATGCAACCACCTATAATAATGCCTAGTTAGAGCAAGCACCTGTGATGGTGGAGTAGGGGAGATGTGCTCATCATCTACACAGCTACGTTGACTGTCCAGCCTTGTGTTGTCTTGCGAATCTTGTTGGGACGATGGCGGAGTAGAATCTGTAGAGACCCCCTGTTTGAGTTGCTCCGAAGGACCACCATCATCCACTGCCAGACTAATTTCCTTTAGCTGTAATGATTTTGCATTGTGAAGTCAAACCGACAAGAAAAAGGAATAAAATTCACTCTTCAGAACTCATTCATGCATGATACTGATGAACACTACTCGGATGAAAGGCAAACACATGGTGCGAGGATGGAATATGTATGAAAAACAGGATGGCGTGACATATTCACACCTATGATGTGGTAACTAAGCAGAAGGCATTTCAACAAATTAGAAGCACTGCAAGCTAGACACCATATGAAAGATGCAACCAATATCACTCGCCAAGTTCAAACTGTATATGCTTTCAACAAATTAGAAGCAAGACATGCTAGAAATCATATGTAAGACACAACCAATATCACAAAGGGCGAATTAAAGGTGCCTTATCATAAGTGACTGATGCGGATATGCAAGAACAGAGTCCGATGTAGAAACAGGAACACATGTCATATTCACAGGCATTATGTGTAAAGTAAGCAGATGCAATTCAACAAAGTTAGAAGCAATACAAGCTAGACATCATACGCAACATGCAACAACATATATAGTGCCAAGTTAGAGCAAGCACCTGTGATGGTGGAGTAGGGGAGATGTGCTCATCATCTACACAGCTACGTTGACTATCTAGCCTTGCGTTGTCTTGCGAATCTTGTTGGGAGGATGGCGGAGTAGAATCTGTAGAGAACCTCCGTTTCAGTTGCTCGGAAGGACCACCATCATCCAATGCCTTGCCAATTTCCTTCAGCTTTATTGATTTTGCATTGTGAGGTCATACCGACAAGAAAAAGGAATATAATTCGCTCTTCAGAACTCATTCATGCATGATACTGATGAACACTACTCTGATGAAAGGCAAAGTCATGATACGAGGATGGAATATGTACGAAAAATGGACGGCTTGACATATTCACACCTATGATGTGGTAACTAAGCAAAAGGCACTTCAACAAATTAGAAGCACTACAAACTATACACCATATGGAAGGTGCAATCAATATCACTCTGCCAAGTTAAAACTGTCTCGTCATAGGTGGCGTTCATCAAACTAGAAGCAATACATGCTAGAAATCATATCAAGACGCAAACCAATATCACACTGCCAACTTAAAGGTGTCCCATCATAAGTGACTGATGCAGGATACACAAGAAGAGTAGTTTCATGTAAGAACATGGTGTGATAGACAAATATAGTATGAACCGAAAATAGGAAAGTGTGTCATATTCACATGTATCATGTGTAAGCTAAGCAGATGCAATTTACACTAATTAGGAGCAATACGAGCTAGACACCATATGAAACATGCAACCAGATATCACACTGCCAAGTTAGAGCAAGCACCTTGGATGGTGGAATAGGGGAGCGGAGACTTGGACCTTGTAATGCACTATCAGTACAAGGAGAATCGGTATAGATGCCCCGTTTACGTTGCTGCAGAGGACCACCATCATCGCCTTCCTTACTCTTTTCCTTCCTCTTTCTTGATTTTGCCTTGTCAAGTCAAACCCACAAGAAAAAGGAATAACATTTGCTCTTCAGAACTCATTGATGCATGATGCTGACGAACACTACTTTCATGTAAGGCAACCACATGATAGGAGGATGGAATATGTATGAAAAACAGGACGGCGTGACATATTTGAAGGAAATATGCCCTAGAGGCAATAATAAAGTTATTATTTATTTCCTTATTTCATGATAAATGTTTATTATTCATGCTAGAATTGTATTAACCGAAAACATAATACATGTGTGAATACATAGACAAACATAGTGTCACTAGTATGCCTCTACTTGACTAACTTGTTGATCAAAGATGGTTAAGTTTCCTAACCATAGACATGAGTTGTCATTTGATTAACGGGACCATATCATTAGGAGAATGATGTGATTGACTTGACCCATTCTGTTAGCTTAGCACTTGATCGTTTAGTATGTTGCTATTGCTTTCTTCATGACTTATACATGTTCCTATGACTATGAGATTATGTAACTCCCGTTTACCGGAGGAACACTTTGTGTGCTACCAAACGTCACAATGTAACTGGGTGATTATAAAGGTGCTCTACAGGTGTCTCCAAAGGTACTTGTTGAGTTGACGTATTTCGAGATTAGGATTTGTCACTCCGATTGTCGCAGATGTATCTCTAGGCCCTCTCGGTAATGCACATCACTATAAGACTTGCAAGCAATGTAGCTAATGAGTTAGTTACGGAATGATGCATTACATAACGAGTAAAGAGACTTGCCGGTAACGAGATTGAACTAGGTATTGAGATACCGACGATCGAATCTCGGGCAAGTAACATACCGATGACAAAGGGAACAACGTATGTTGTTATGCGGTTTGACCGATAAAGATCTTCGTAGAATATGTAGGAGCCAATATGAGCATCTAGGTTCCGCTATTGGTTATTGACCGGAAACAGTTTTAGGTCATGTCTACATAGTTCTCGAACTTGTAGGGTCCGCACGCTTAAGGTCGTTGACAGTTTTATTATGAGTTTATGAGTTTTGATGTACCGAAGGTTGTTCGGAGTCCCAGATGTGATCACGGACATGACAAGGAGTCTCAAAATGGTCGAGACATAAAGATCGATATATTGGACGACTATATTTGGACACCAGAAAGGTTTCAGGTGAGATTGGGACTATACCGGAGCTCCGGGAGGTTATCGGAACCCCCCGGTAGGTATATGGGCCTTATTGGGCCTTAGTGGAAAGGAGGGAGAAGGAGCAAAGGAGGGGGCGCCACCCCAAGCCCAATCCGAATTGGGAGGGGGGCCGGCCCCCCTTTCCTTCTTCCCTCCCCTCTCTTCCTTCCCTCTCCTACTCCTAATAGGAAAGGGGGGAGTCCTACTCTCGGTTGGGGTTGGACTCCCCCCTAGGGCGTGCCACCCCCTTGGCCGGCCCCCTCTCCTCCACTCCTTTATATACGGGTGAGAGGGGCACCCCATAGATGCAACAATTGATCTCTTGATCTCTTAGCCGTGTGCGGTGCCCCCCTCCACCAAAGTCCTCGATAAAATTGTAGCGGTGCTTAGGCGAAGCCCTGAGAGGATAGAACATCAAGATCGTCACCACGCCGTCGTGCTGACGGAACTCTTCCCCGACACCCTGCTGGATTGTAGTCCGGGGATCGTCATCGAGCTGAACGTGTGCTAGAACTCGGAGGTGCCGTAGTTTCGGTGCTTGATTGGTCGGGCCGTGAAGACGTACGACTACATCAACCACGTTGTTCTAACGCTTCCGCTTTCGGTCTACGAGGGTACGTAGACAACACTCTCCCCTCTCGTTGCTATGCATCACCATGATCTTGCGTGTGCGTAGGAAATTTTTTGAAATTACTACGTTCCCTAACAGTGGCATTCGAGCCTAGGTTTTATGCGTTGATGTTATATGCACGAGTAGAACACAAGTGAGTTGTGGGTGATACAAGTCATACTGCTTACCAACATGTCATACTTTGGTTTAGCGGTATTGTTGGATGAAGCGGGCCGGACCGACATTATGCGTACGCTTACGCGAGGCTGGTTTTACCGCCGTTCTTTGCACACAGGTGACTAGCGGGTGTCTGTTTCTCCAACTTTAGTTGAACCGAGTGTGGCTACGCCTGGTCCTTGCGAAGGTTAAAATAGCACTAACTTGACAAACTATCGTTGTGGTTTTGATGCATAGGTAAGAACGGTTCTTGCTCAGCCCGTAGCAGCCACGTAAAATTTGCAACAACAAAGTAGAGGACGTCTAACTTGTTTTTGCCGGGCATGTTGTGATGTGATATGGTCAAGACGTGATGCTATATTTTATTGTATGAGATGATCATGTTTTGTAACCGAGTTATCGGCAACTGGCAGGAGCCATATGGTTGTCGCTTTATTGTATGAAATGCAATCGCACTATAATTGCTTTATTTTATCACTAAGCGGTAGCGATAGTCGTAGAAGCAATAGTTGGCGAGACGACAACGATGCTACGATGGAGATCAAGGTGTCGCGCCGGTGATGATGGTGGTCATGACGGTGCTTCGGAGATGGAGATCACAAGCACAAGATGATGATGGCCATATCATATCACTTATATTGATTGCATGTGATGTTTATCTTTTATGCATCTTATCTTGCTTTGATTGACGGTAGCATTATAAGATGATCTCTCACTAAATTTCAAGATAAAAGTGTTCTCCCTGAGTATGCACCATTGCCAAAGTTCATCGTGCCCAGACACGATGTGATGATCGGGTGTGATAAGCTCTACGTCCATCTACAACGGGTGCAAGCCAGTTTTGCACACGCAGAATACTCAGGTTAAACTTGACGAGCCTAGCATATGCAGATATGGCCTCGGAACACTGAGACCGAAAGGTCGAGCATGAATCATATAGTAGATATGATCAACATAGTGATGTTCACAATTGAAAACTACTCCATTTCATGTGATGATCGGTTATGGTTTAGTTGATTTGGATCACGTGATCACTTAGATGACTAGAGAGATGTCTGTCTAAGTGGGAGTCTTAAGTAATATGATTAATTGAACTTAAATTTATCATGAACTTAGTCCTGGTAGTTTTTTATTGCAAATTATGTTGTAGATCAATAGCTCACGTTGCTGTTTTCATATGTTTATTTTGATATGTTCCTAGAGAAAATTGTGTTGAAAGATGTTAGTAGCAATGATGCGGATTGGATCCGTGATCTGAGGTTTATCCTCATTGCTGCACAGAAGAATTATGTCCTTAATGCACCGCTAGGTGACAGACCTATTGCAGGAGCAAATGCAGACGTTATGAACGTTTGGCCAGCTCAATATGATGACTACTTGATAGTTTAGTGCAACATGCTTAACGACTTAGAATCGGGACTTCAAAGACGTTTTGAATGTCATGGACCATATGAGATGTTCCAGGAGTTGAAGTTAATATTTCAAGCAAATACCCGAGTTGAGAGATATGAAGTCTCCAACAAGTTCTATAGCTAAAAGATGGAGGAGAATCGCTCAACTAGTGAGCATGTGCTCAGATTGTCTGGGTACTACAAACGCTTGAATCAAGTGGGAGTTAATATTCCAGATAAGATAGTGATTGACAGAGTTCTCTAGTCACCATCACTAAGTTAGTAGAACTTTGTGATGAACTATAGTATGCAAGGGATGACGAAAACGATTCCCGAGCTCTTCGTGATGTTGAAATCGACGAAGGTAGCAATCAAGAAAGAGCATGAAGTGTTTATGGTTGACAAGATCACTAGTTTCAAGAAAAGGGCAAAGGGAAAGAAAGGGAACTTCAAGTAGAATGACAAGTAAGTTGTCACTCCCACGAAGAAGCCCAAAGCTGAACAAAAGCCTGAAACTGAGTGCTTCTACTGCAAATGAAATGGTCACTGGAAGCGGAAATGCCCTGAATATTTGGTAGATAAGAAGGATGGCAAAGTGAACAAGGGTATATTTGATATACAGGTTATTGATGTGTACCTTACTAGTGTTTATAGTAGCCCCTGAGTATTTGATACTTGTTTGGTTGCTAAAAATTAGTAACTCTAAACAGGAGTTACAGAATAAACAGAGACTAGTTGACGGTGAAGTGACGATGAGTGTTGGAAGTAGTTCCAAAAATTGATATGATCATCATCGCACACTCCCTATATTTTCGGGATTAGTGTTAAACCTAAATAAATGTTATTTGGCGTTTGCGTTGAGCGTGAATATGATTTGATCATGTTTATCGCAATGCGGTTATTCATTTAAAGTCAAAGAATAATTGTTGTTCTGTTTACATGAATAAAACCTCCAATGGTCATACACCCAATGAAAATAGTTTGTTGGATATCGATCATAGTGATACACATATTCATAATATTGATGCCAAAAGATGCAAAGTTAATAATGATAGTGCAACTTATTTGTGGCACCGCCGTTTGGGTCATATCAGTGTAAAGCGCATGAATAAACACCATAAAGATGGATTTTCGAAATCACTTGGTTATGAATCATTTGATGCTTGTGAACCGTGCCTTTTGGGCAAGATGACTAAAACTCCGTTCTCCGGAACAATGGAACGAGCTACTGACTTGTTGGAAATAATACATACCGATGTATGCGGTCCAATAAGTGTTGATGCTCGTGGCGTGTATCGTTATGTTCTGACCTTCACAGATGATTTGAGCAGATATGCGTATATCTACTTAATGAAGCACAAGTCCGAACATTTGAAAAGTTCAAAGAATTTCAGAGTGAAGTGGAGAATCATCGTAACAAGAAAATAAAGTTTCTACAATCTGATCGTAGAGAAGAATATTTGAGTTACGAGTTTGGCCTTCATTTTAAACAATGTGGAATAGTTTCACAGCTCATGCCACATGGAACACCACAGCGTAATGGTGTGTCCGAACGTCGTAACCACACTTTATTGGATATGGTGCAATCTATGATGTATCTTACCGATTTACCACTATCGTTTTGGGGTTATGCATTAGAGATAGCTGCATTCACTTTAAATAGGGCACCATCTAAATCCGTTGAGACGACACCGTATGAACTATGGTTTAGTAGTAAACCTAAGTTTTCGTTTCTTAAAGTTTGTAGTTGCGATGCTTATGTGAAAAAGGTTTCAACCTGATAAAGCTCGAACCCAAATCGGAGAAAATGCATCTTCATAGAATACCCAAAGGAAACTGTTCGGTACACCTTCTATCACAGATCCGAAGGCAAAACATTCGTTGCTAAGAATGGATCCTTTCTAGAGAAGGAGTTTCTCTCGAAAGAAGTGAGTGGGAGGAAAGTAGAGCTTGATAAGGTAATTTGTACCTCTCCCGAATTGGAAAGTAGTTCATCACAGAAGTCTCTTCCAGTGATTCCTACACATATTAGTGAGGAAGCTAATGATGATGATCAAGAAACTTCAGATTAAGTTACTACAAAACCTCGTAGGTCTTCCAAAGTACAGTCCGCACCAGTGTGGTACGGTAATCCTGTTCTGGAAGTCATGTTACTAGACCATGATGAACCTACGAACTATGAGGAAGCGATGATGAGCCCAAATTCCTCGAAATGGCTTGAGACCATGTAATCTGAGATGGAATCCATGTATGAGAACAAAGTGTTGACTTTGGTGGAGTTGCCCTATGATCGGCAAGCCATATTGTATAAATGGATCTTCAAGAGGAAGACAGACGCTGATAGTAGTGTTACTATCTACAAAGCTCGACTTGTCGCAAAAAGGGTTTTGACAAGTTCAAGGTGTTGACTACAATGAGATTTTCTCAACTGTAACGATGCTTAAGTCTTTCCGAATCATGTTAGCAATTGTCACATTTATGAAATCTGGCAAATGGATGTCAAAACTGCATTCCTTAATGGTTTTCTTAAAGAAGAGTTGTATATGATGCAACCTGAAGGTTTTGTCAATCCCAAAGGTGCTAACAAAATGTGCAAGCTCCAGCGATCCATCTATGGACTGGTGCAAGCATCTCAGAGTTGGAATATACTCTTTGATAAGTTGATCAAAGCATATAGTTTTATACAGACTTGCGGAGAAGCCTGTATTTACAATAAAGTGAGTGGGAGCACTACCGCTTTTCTGATAAATGTATGAGAGTAACATATTGTTGATCAGAAATGATGTAGAATTTTTTTGGAAAGCATAAAGGAGTATTTGAAAGGAGTTCTTTAAAAGAAAGACCTCAGTAAAGCTACTTACATATTGAGCATCAAGATCCATTGAGATAGATCAAGACGCTTGATAAGTTTTTCAATAAGTACATACCTTGGCCAGTTTTGAAATAGTTCAAAATGGATCAGTCAAAGAAGGAATTCTTGTCTGTATTACAAGGTGTAAAATTGAGTAAGACTCAAGACACGACCATGGCAGAAAATAGAAATAGAATGAAAAGTCATTCCCTATGCCTTAGTCATAGGTTCTATAAAGTATGCTATGCTGTGTACCAGACCTATTGTATACCTTGCTCTGAGTTTGACAAGGGAGTACAATTCTGATCTAAGAGTAGATCACTGGACAGCGGTCAAGAATATCCTTAGTGAGGACTAAGGAAACATTTCTCGATTATGGAGGTGATAAAAGAGCCCGTCGCAAAGAGTTACATCGGTGCAAGCTTTTACACCGATCCAGATGACTCTAAGTCTCAATCTGGATACATATTGAAAGTTGGAGCAATTAGCTAGAGTAGCTCCGCATAGAGCATTGTAGACATAGAATATTTGCAAAATACATACGGCTCTGAATGTGACAGACTCGTTGACTAAGCTTCTCTCACGAGCAAAACATGATCACACCTTAGTACTCTTTGGGTGTTAATCACATAGCGATGTGAACTAGATTATTGACTCTAGTAAACCCTTTGGGCATTGGTGACATGACGATGTGAGCTATGGGTGTTAATCATATACAGATATGAATATTGGTGTTAAATCACATGGCGATGTGAACTTGATTATTGACTCTAGTGCAAGTGGGAGACTGAAGGAAATATGCCCTAGAGGCAATAATAAAGTTATTATTTATTTCCTTATTTCATGATAAATGTTTATTATTCATGCTAGAATTGTATTAACCGGAAACATAATACATGTGTGAATACATAGACAAACATAGTGTCACTAGTATGCCTCTACTTGACTAGCTTGTTGATCAAAGATGGTTAAGTTTCCTAACCATAGACATGAGTTGTCATTTGATTAACGGGACCATATCATTAGGAGAATGATGTGATTGACTTGACCCATTCTGTTAGCTTAGCACTTGATCGTTTAGTATGTTGCTATTGCTTTCTTCATGACTTATACATGTTCCTATGACTATGAGATTATGTAACTCCTGCTTACGGAGGAACACTTTGTGTGCTACCAAACGTCACAACATAACTGGGTGATTATAAAGGTGCTCTACAGGTGTCTCCAAAGGTACTTGTTGAGTTGACGTATTTCGAGATTAGGATTTGTCACTCCAATTGTCGCAGAGGTATCTCTGGGCCCTCTCGGTAATGCACATCACTATAAGCCTTGCAAGAAATGTAGCTAATGAGTTAGTTATGGAATGATGCATTACATAACGAGTAAAGAGACTTGCCGGTAACGAGATTGAACTAGGTATTGAGATACCGACGATCGAATCTCGGGCAAGTAACATACCGATGACAAAGGGAATAACGTATTTTGTTATGCAGTTTGACCGATAAAGATCTTTGTAGAATATGTAGGAGCCAATATGAGCATCCAGGTTCCGCTATTGGTTATTGACCGGAAACAGTTCTAGGTCATGTCTACATAGTTCTCGAACCCGTAGGGTCCGCACGCTTAAGGTTTCGTTGACAGTTTTATTATGAGTTCACGAGTTTTGATGTACCGAAGGTTGTTCGGAGTCTCGGATGTGATCACGGACATGACGAGGAGTCTCGAAATGGTCGAGACATAAAGATCGATATATTGGACGACTATATTTGGACACCGGAAAGGTTCCGGGTGAGATTGGGACTATACCGGAGCTCCGGGAGATTATCGGAACCCCCCGGTAGGTATATGGGCCTTATTGGGCCTTAGTGGAAAGGAGGGAGAAGGAGCAAAGGAGGGGGTGCACCCCCCCAAGCCCAATCTGAATTGGGAGGGGGGCCGGCCCCCCCTTTCCTTATTCCCTCCCCTCTCTTCCTTCCCTCTCCTACTCCTAATAGGAAAGGGGGGAGTCCTACTCCCGGTTGGGGTTGGACTCCCCCCTAGGGCGCACCACCCCGTTGGCCGCCCCCCTCTCCTCCACTCCTTTATATACGGGGGAGGGGGCACCCCATAGACACAACAATTGATCTCTTAGCCGTGTGCGGTGCCCCCCTCCACCAAAGTCCTCGATAATATTGTAGCGGTGCTTAGGCGAAGCCCTGCGACGATAGAACATCAAGATCGTCACCACGCCGTCGTGCTGACGGAACTCTTCCCCGACACCCGGTTGGATCGGAGTCCGGGGATCGTCATCGAGCTGAATGTGTGCTAGAACTCGGAGGTGCCGTAGTTTCGGTGCTTGATCGGTCGGGCCGTGAAGACGTACGACTACATCAACCGCGTTGTTCTAACGCTTCCGCTTTTGGTCTACGAGGGTACGTAGACAACACTCTCCCCTCTCGTTGCTATGCATCACCATGATCTTGCGTGTGCATAGGAATTTTTTTGAAATTACTACGTTCCCCAATAATATTGACATGTATGACATATAAAGTGTAAACTAAGCACAAGGTGCTTGAACTTGTTAGAATCAATGCAATCTAGAAACCATATGAAAGATGAAACCAATATCACTCTGCCAAATTAAAAGGGTGCCCTAACAAATGTATTTGACCAAATTAGAAGCAATACTTGGCAACAGGCTAGAAATAATATGCAATATGCAACGAATAAAGGTGACTCATCGTAAGTGATTGATGCAGGATACAGAAGAGAGATAGTTTCATGTAAGAACAAGGTTAACACATAGATGTAGTGTGTACCAAAAATAGGAAGGCATGTCATATTCACAAGTATAGTGTGTAAACTAAGCAGATGCAATTTACCTTAATTAGAAGCATTACAATCTAGATACCGTATGCAACATGCAACCACATATCACACTGCGAAGTTAGAGCAAGCACATGTGATGGTGGTGTAGGGGAAGTGCGGTCTTCAAGTACAGAGCTACGTTCAATATCTTCATTTAGGCTTGCTGTTTCTTGAGAATCATGTGGAGAGGATGAAATTGCATTCTTTATAAGAGTATTGCGTCTCATATTAATCCAGGCACGTGACTGTCTCATCATAAGCGATAGATGGAGGATACACAAGAACAGTAGTTTGATGTAAGAACATGGTGTGATAGGCAGATGTAGTATGTACCAAAAACAGGAAGGCGTGTCATATTCACATGTATAATGTGTAAGCTAAGGAGATGCAATTTAACAAATTAGGAGCAATACAAGCTAGGCACCATATGCAACATGCAACCAGATGTCACACTGCCATGTTAGAGCAATCACCTTGGGTTGTGGAGTAGGGGAGATGAGATTTGGAACTAGCACTACAGTATGAGTAGCAGGAGAATCTGCAGAGATCATCTGTTTCGGTTGCTCCAGAGGACCACCATCATTCCGTGCCTTCGTCCTTTCAGATTTTGCCTTGTCAAGTAAACACACAAGAAAAAGGAATGAAATTCGCACTTCCAAATTTGTTGATGCATGATACTGATGAACACAACTTTTATGTATGGCAACCACATTGTAGGAGGATGGAATATGTATGAAAAACGCTAAGCAGAAGGCATCTAACATTCTTAAGAAGTTGCTCCCCACTTCTTCCTATTCTCTCATCATGCAGCTCATCCACATCATCAAGTAGGTCCCATGTGTGAAACAGCCACATCACCGGTATTAAGTAAATCATGTTTAACTTTTTGTTTCATCTCCGCGTTAAATTTCCGTCGTTGACTGGCTAAACAAGTGGACTGCAATTGCCAACGTATGACCTTCCTCTATATGCTCTCGGCCCATCTACTTTCTTTGTCTAAAGAAACTATTCATCTACTTCTCCGCTGGTCACCTTCTCCACCACAGAGGGAGAAATTAAATGCAAAGTAATAATGTGAAATGAACAGATGGTCACCGACGAGTCGTCCACACCTTTTATATATACTACACATCACCTAGCGAGATTGCCACTTGAATTGCACTTGCAGCTTCACACGTCTTCTCCTCTCCTCCTTAGGGCATGTACAATGCATAGCCTCAAGGTGATGCCTCGCATGCCACGTAGGATCGGATATGACGTAAAGTAGGTTCGGATAGGGAAGCGGGATCCTCTTCAGGAGGCGGGTGCTTGAAGAGAAAAAGTGTGGTCCGGTGACAAAAGCTGAAAAGGTTGAAGTGAAAAGTAGAGATGCACGTGTACTAAAGTCTTTATTTTCTATTTCTTAATAAGGTCCACTAGTGGTAGCTTGCATTGTGGAGAAAAAATAAATATAGATGCCTCAAATTACTTTTTGCCATGGGGCATATGTATCCATATGCCACCATTGTACATGCCCTTAACGGTTCACACCCACATCCAGGAAAAGCCACTAAAAATCTCTCCCTGCTGATGTGATGCGTGCGTCGGTGAGGCGGCGTCCGTGGTGCCCTGCTCCTCCTCTCCCTTCCCAGCCTCCATTCCAGAGAAGGTAGCTCCCCGCGTCGCTCTGGAGATTGGCTCTGGCCGGTTCACGGAAATCGTACCAACCGTTGGAACCTGGAGATTGCCTTTCTTTCCGGCCTGGGAGGATACTCCGGTAGCAACGCGGGGATTGTCTCTGACATGGATTCTTTCCCGCCTTGAAGCCGACGCTGTGTAGTTGATAGCGGCAACTTGGAGGGGCGGGGTCCTCTTCGTGTGCTTCGGGCGGGGCAGCGGCGGCGATGAGGAGAAATAGTCAGGGTGTTGAGCCGTGGTTCGATCCCAGGTCGGTGCGACGACGGTGCATGGTGATGAACCTGCGGTCGTTGTCCTTGGAGGACCTGTCGCGGACGCTGGCGAGGACGAGCCTGCACGGATGCAGCTGCACCCTGAACAATCTCAAGTCAATCACTTCCATCTCCAACTTGCTTCAGCCCCGTCTACAGAGCCTCCGTTGACCGCGGCCATCGCCGGACTCCCCCTGCAGCAAGTTACCGCCAACTATCTTGACCTCGACAGTGACGGCATCTAGGAGCAACGCCAAGGGCTGTCCTAAATTTCTACCAGATGCCTTGTGTGGCCGACTGCAAAAAGCACACCAACACAGAAGTACAGGCCACCACATAGAGAAACAAGAAAAATGGCCATGGGCACTGATGCACCTTTTGATCTTGATCTCGCATCCGCTATCCACCTGTATCTATATGTTTTACTGTGCATGTTTGTTGCAATGGAAAGGAACATGACACCTTCTGGTGATAGGGCCATGACCATGAGTATTCTGTTCCATATATGGTCAAGTGGCCATGCAATATACTAAGTAGTGATCTAAAAGATATTATATTAGTTTACAGGGGCTTTAGTGATATAAAAGATCTTACATTAGTTTACAAGATACATGAGCTATTTTGACTAAAATGGTCGGTCTGCACTCTTCATGCAGTAATAATTTGGTATGCATGTAAAAGGAACAACAAGACTAGCTGTACGGAATCAACTTCTAATCTTGGCAACACCACGTGACACATGTGGTAAGCAATCCAAACAATTTTAAAAAACTTCTAATCTTGGCAAGATGACTTGGGTACCTTTTTTTAAAATCTATATTAACACAAGCCTTTTTCCTGTGAAACAGCAAATAATAAATTTGAAACACTTATCTTCCATTTTACCTTGAATATGCCTAATTGTTTTTGAAGTTTATATTTTACATACTATTCCGCAGCAACGCGCGGGGTATTATCTAGTTTCAACAAATTGGAAGCAATGCAATCTAGACACCATATGAAAGATCCAACCAAAATCACTCTACCAAGTTAGGTGTGTCTCATTATAAGTGGCACTTCAACAAATTAGAGGCAATACATGTTTGAAATGATATGCAACATGCAACCAATATTACACTGTCAACTTGAAGGTGTATCGTCAGAAGTGATTGATGAGGGATAGACAAGAAAGGTAGTTTGATGTAAGAACATGGTTAATAGAAAGACGTAGTATGTACCAAAAATAGGAAGGCATGTCATATTCACAGGTATAATGTGTTAACTAAGCAGATGCAATTTACCCTAATTAGAAGCATTACAAGGTAGACACCATATGCAACATGCAACCACATATCACACTGCCAAGTAGAGCAAGCACCTGCGATGGTGGTGTAGGGGAATTGCAGTGATCAACTAGAGAGCTACGTTGACTATCTTCATTTAGCATTGCTGTTTCTTGAGAATTATGTGGGGAGGATGACACTGCACTCTTTAAACGAGTAGGGCGTCTCACAAGAACTCCACTCGGTGACTGCCTCATCATAAGTGATTGACGAGGATACAAAAGAGCATTAGTTTGATGTACAAACATGGTTAATAGAAATATGTAGTATGTATCAAAAACAGGAAGGCATGTCATTATCAAAGGTATAATGTGTAAAGTAAACAGATGCAATTTAACCAAATTGGAAGCCAGGCTAGACACCATATGCAACATGCAACCACATTTGACAAAGCAAAGTTAAAGCAAGCACCAGGATGGTTGTGTGTGGCAATTGAGATCATCAACTCAGAGCTACGCCATCGTCTCCAATCGCTAACATCGCACCCATTAGAGCGCCAAACGCTTAGTGCTTATGTTTGAATTACATCGAGCGGCTTCGTCTTTTTTTTCTCGCATTCATCAACGCTGCCGTAGTCTGAAATACCCATGCATAAAAAAACAATAGTGTGAGTATGGGTGAAGTGTGTGCACAATTAGTACAGTGTAAAGGTAGCAGATAGCAGGTCGGTGAGAAATAAATGATGGGAGACATATGATAGCTCTACAACATGCATGGCACAGTAAATTACTACATGATTCTATGAAAATAACAGTCGACTGAAAACAAATAGGTCAGTCCATTTTTTCTACACCGTTCAATGTACAAAGAACGGGCAGACCGCCTTCATCTACCTCCAGCCAGTCAGTGTTGACGATCTTCCTCAAAACGCCAGCGACCACCGGCCCAATATTCCTCCCCTGCCTGCGCCCTCCCCTCGACCTCACCGCACCGCCATGCTTGGCACCGCCCCCGGCCATCCATTCAAGCCCCGCCGACCTGCAGATCGGGCGCAAGCAGCTCCTGCACCTCACACCCCTATGATAGACACCGATGCGCCGCTTCCCCGGGGAACAGGCGGACTAGGTGCTCCGGGCACCTAAGCGGGTGCTGGTTATTTTAATTGCGGTTCGACTAAGCCTGAATTGAAATCCAGGCGGGCTACTGACCTTTAGCAAAGGTGAAATAGTAAAGGAAGGAAACCTTGTGCATTTAGTATCACGAAGAAGATGCAGTAAGAAGTGCTTAACTAGTTTCTTTCATGGGATGAATACGGTGTGAGCAGAGACGTAAGATTTGCACGAATAAGGGAAGAGGAGTACCTCTTTCTGCTGGCAGTGTTGTGTCCTCCTTCTGTTTTTCCAACGATCTTCTTGTGGTTCGCTGGAAATGAGAAGTTGTGGAGGACGGTGGAGCCTTGGACGAACCCATGGCCAAATTGTTGAGTGTGGTGCAGTGGCCGTCTGTCGGCGGTGGGGAACCAGATCCCAGGAGAACGACGACGTAGCGGGAACAACTCCAGTGCGGTGGACGGTTGCGAAAGTGGAGCGGCAGCAGTGAGGCGCAGGACCGTGTGGTCGGAGTGGTTCTGGTACGGCGCACGTCGGCGTCGGCATCGTGGAGGTAGCTCTACCTCGGCTTTAGCTGCTAAGTCCTTGAGGGCGTTGCGGTTGCGGTTGCGTTGGACCATGACGTCGGGGTACCGGCTCCGGCGTGATGGAGGAGGGCGGCGGTGGATTGGCCGCTATGGGGTGGAGGACGGAGGAGGCTGGGGTTTCGCGGCTGGTGGAGAGGGCGTTTTGGCGCCCACGGAGTATGAATGGGGAAACGGAGGGAGGTGGGGAACTAAGGGGGGACAATGTTTCAGTTTGAGACGCGCTTGTTTGAAATTTGGGGAAAGTACAAACTTTGCCCCCATCTAAAATTTCGGACATATTGCGGGTTGGGGGTAGGACAGTAGTGTCAGGTGTCCCAAATGTGGGCGGGGTAGATTTCAGGCGAGGTAAGTTGCATATTTAAAGTTAGATATGCGTATGAATATATATAGCATCTTCAAACTCACAACAAGGACTGATGCCCCCTTTTACATCTGATTTACAAATGCCATTATCTCGGGTTCAAATAGATGAATGCACTTCCGATGAATTCGAATCTTCGAAACCCCCTTTATGTTGAATTCAACATGTATTCTATTTCGTAGCTAGCAATTTGGAATGTATCCATGCAAGTGACAAATGTATAAAGTGCTTCACACTAACATGGAGTGCACTAATTAATGTTTATATATGAATTGCAAAAGCATCCATTGCCTGTATTTCAAACCGCTCTCACTCTATGGATCAATAATATGAAATAAACACATGCACATGCTAGAATTCAATAGAGTATGGGTGTCTCGATAGACCGATTTTCATCCATACGCAATTTGCAAAATTCATGATCTCATCCAAAATAATAATGCCATTTATATTTTAATTTAATGCGTAGAACCGCCGTACACGTAGATGCACTATGCCTCGCCCGCTCTCACAAATCGTTATATCTCTCTCTATCTAACGATAAGTGCACACACTTTATATGCATCGGCATTTCTCTTTCACACATGTTCACAATCTCTCTCGTGGTGTCGGGGTGTCTCATGCACATGCTCTCTGCTTTCTCTCTCTCTCGCTCGACTACTATGTACCACTCTTTTCACTAATCTCGGTTGGAAAACACTATTTCTCTCACATGCATATATACACACGCACGGTCTCTACTAGCCATCTATCGCACATATATGTGCCTACGTGTCTCCAGACGCACATTATCTTTAGGCCTCTCGCACACATTCCCCTGCATACACCTCTCTTAGTAGTTGGCAGATATGATTTCATCATATCGTTCGGTAGGATATCCCTGGCTGTTAGGCTGGATGGTAATACGAGGCAAAGTTTACCCTAGTTCAGACCCTTGCACTTGAAGAAAGAGCCTACTCCTAGTACTGTATATTAGTGATAGGGGTGTGTACAAAGTACACGTGAATACCAGGCATCACTACAAAAAAATACACTTCCGTGATGATACGTGTTTGTCACAGTAGGTCGGGTTTTTGTCATGCATGTACATCCATGACGATTTTATGACAGAATCAAGATAGTCATACCTGTGCTGTCGTAGAAGTGTTCCATGACATTACCAAAATTATCATCACGGAAGTGTCCACTTCCATGACAATAAATCGCGTGTCACAGAAGTGCTTTCGTCAAGGGTGACCGACATGTGGCATCCACCGTAACGGAACACCATTAAGCTATCAGGTCGGGTTTTGGATCCGATAACCCGTTAACGGCCCCGACCAATGGGGATTTTCCACGTGTAAAATCATCATTGGCTGGAGGAAACACGTGTTGGCTCATCGTTGGGACAGATGTCATCTGCTCATTGGACCGAAGGCGCCTATGATACGGCGACACGTGGCACGGCCCAACAGAGGCCCATTTGACTTGGTCAAAAGGTGGCAGGCCGGCCCACGGATAGCCTGTTAACAGCCTGTTCGCATATAGCCCATTTACAGCCCGCTAACCCAGGGCCCATTACGCCCTATCCGAATTAGGCCTAGTAGCGTCATATGGGCCGTCCAATATGATTCCAGCCCGTTTTAACTTCCGGCCATGTGCGACCCATGACTTCTTTCGGCCCATATGAGGCCCTTTGTAACTCTTGGCCCATTAACGGCCCGTGGTGAAACTATCCCGTAATGAACAGTGTATCACTTTATACCCATTAACGGCTCGTTATTCTATTGGGCCGTTTCTGGCCCAAGTTATCTTTCGGCCTTCTCATGGCCCATTGATTCTTGGGCTCATTTGCAGCATTCGGTTACATACGGCCCGTTACTATTATTTTCTGCTTGTGGGCCAAATTCAGCCCGTCGTTCTGATCGGCCCGCTTGCGGACCGTTATACGTTGGGCGTTTTATGTCAAAAACCTGGGCTGTTTTCATTGAGTTATCAAATACGGTCTATTAATGGCCTGTTATGGTCCACGAATAGTATGACCCATGATTGGCGAAATGATGATACACCCCGTAGAAGGCCCATGGATCTACGACCCGTATGAGGCCCATGGATCTACGACCCATATGATGCCCATGGATCTATGGCCCATAGAAGGCCCATGGACCCTACGACCTGTAGAAGGCCCATGGACCCTAAGGCCCGTATAGAAGGCCAATGGATCCTACGGCCCGTATAGAAGGCCAATGGATCCTACGGCCGGAAGAAGGCCCATGGATCATACTGACTCATAGGAGGCCCATGGTTACAACAAATTGTGTGTTGCCATGATTATTTTGGCCTAGTTACCCAAAATAGGCTATTGTGGCCACTAGAAAAACACAGAAAAAGAACTGCAGTGACTACAAGCAAACAAGTAAACAAGAGAATAAGGAAATAAATAAGCAAGCAATTAAAGCTAGCCTATTACCGCTATTACACATATTACATCCACTAGGCATCAAAGTTCGCCACCAGTGCAAATATAGGGAACAAAGCAGCATATTACATACACTGGCCATCAAAATTGGCCATCAACGCAAATAAACGCGACAGCAAAAAAAGAGCATAACTAAAAAAACTTCAGAAGAGCTCAAGAAACGTTATCCTGGGTATCCACCATGCTGGCAACAAGCTTAGCAAGCTGATTAGCTTTGTCCTGTTTGGCGCTAAAATCCTCCAACGCTTGTCGTTGCGCCGTAAAGTATGCATCTGAATGCTCCAGGACTTCCAGATCCTTTCGCTTGTCGCAGCACAACCGATCGATGTCTTTCAACTTGTAGTTGAGACTCAAGAAACCGAACCGATTCAGATAAAGGAGTTTGAATAGCTTGTGCAAGCGGTAGTGGCCAGTAACTCGAACACTAAACCAAGACAGGACTTTGGGGTAGTCTCGCTGTCTTCAAGATAGTCTTCCTTAGATCTTTTATCAGCTTTGTTGGATACCAACAAGGATGTGTCACTATCCTGAACCTTATCTGCATTACTTTCTTTAACATTGCTTAATAAGGCACTCTTCCCCAATATTCTGTCAGCATTCTAGAAGAAGAAACAAGCAGACACATAAGAAGTTTAGCATGTACTAGTATATGAAACTCATTTTGGTGAACCAGTTCATTAGTAAGGTGGACAGGATTAAACTACCAAGTCTTCTATTGCCAAGTACTAGTACATAATAAAAGCATGAAACAAACATATATCTATGTCCTATGGTCACTCCATTGTCTTGCCAAATCAAAATAGAGACACGGTTCAAATCATATCAGTTCAAGACAAAGCAGCAGTGAAAGAATACAAAGCGTGGGAAACTACACGGCACAATAAGATTTCAGATGGGTACCACGGGTCTACATGTACAACAACACTATTGGCTCTATTGTGTTGCTAGTAATGTGCATGATATGAAATTCAACTGTATACACAATTGAAATTGAAATCAAAAGAGCTATTGATAAGAGCAAACCTGTTAAAGAAACATGCATGAGCATACTTGCTGTGCCATTGGAGTTTCGATTGGATCCTTCAATTTAAAAATAAGTTTGTATGAGTAAATACAGTGATACAAGAGCAAAGTAATCATAGTTAATAAAGGCGCTTAAGCGAAGCGCTTAAGCGCTTAGGCTCTAGGCATTGGCAAAACGCATTAAGCATAACTACGCTTAATCAGGCATAAGCTGCGCATAAGCATGCGCTTTGGTCAAGAAAGCGCAAGGTGGTGGCAAACACACAATTAACGCCTAGCGCTTTTTTGAACTATGATAGCAATGGAATCTTAAATTAGAACAGCTTGTTCTTCGTGTTTAGGCACTTGTTCTACATGAACAGAGTACAAGAAGACGCAAGAATATAATACTTAAAAATAGAAAATGAGCTCATAGACCTTACCACATTCTTGGTTCGAGACCAAGATGTAACAAAGCGTTCCCAAATATCGCCCAAAGAATGTGTCTCGGGAGAACGTAAGGGAATTTGATGAGTTTCTTTGCGGTGAAGTATGTTTTCTTGTGTAATTCCAATATCGCCACCAAGCATTCTTGAAGATAGCAGAGGTATTAGCACATGTTACCTCATCCCGAAGTTTCCAAATCGGTCCTTTTCTATAGACAAAATGTGAAAATTTGTGTATTATAACCATCATGGAGGTAGGATGTATGGGACGAAGCAAAGTAATTGCCATGAATAACATTACTTACACATAACTCCCGGACAAACACCTGAATCGCATTTTCCTTCATCTTTAATATAATATTTCCAAGATGGGAAGATACGCACATACGATTTAACAACATCAAATGCGATAGATGCTAAACTACGACTAGCTGGTTGTGCTTCCTCCACGTGAATAGGCGCATTAACCGGTGGAGTTGGAGTTCGCCGTGATAGTATCGCCCTTTGGGCACGGAGCTGCCTTACTAACCGCTTCTTGTTTGGGAGCTCTATGGTGGAGATGATGTGTGTCAACAGAACTGGGTTACTATCGGTGGGGTTGGGGTTAGATTGGGTGAAGCTGGTTCTCTATCCATCGCAGTAGGGGTACAATCTGTGAGAGTTTGGGTTATGTGTGGTAGGGCTGGTTCTTGTGCATCACCCGCTCCAATTCAAATGGCTGATAAATAGGAAACATAGTTGAATGTACAGACATTGTATGAGAGACAGATGCAATAGATAGTGTGGAAAAAGAGGGCATGAAATAGTTGACATGTATATTGTTTAACTAAAACGGATAGCATGACATAATTTCACATATATGATGTCTATCTAAACTGGATAGCATAGCATAACATAATTCAAAGATATGATGAATAACTAAACAGGATCGCATGACATAATTCACCTACATGTTATCTAAGTAATCAGGATTGCATCATTTAATTCACAAATGTGATTTATATGCTAAACAGATCGAGGGCATTCGCTATGATGTCTGAACTAAGAACATGGTGTTGAATATTGTGTATATGATGTCTAAACTATGCAATGCAAGACACCATATGCATGATATGAGCAGATAACAGTGCAAGTTAGAGCATACACCTCTGGGGGAATAGGACTGGTCATCTCGCCTCTCAATACATCTCCGAGGAGCTATCGACCCAACAAGAGATATGCTTCAACAGTAGCTCTGCTCGCTCAAGGCCTTGTTTTCACTCCAGATTTTTCCATCTCCCACCCAAATGGCTGATTCACAGGAAGAGTAGTTTAATGTACAAACATTGTCGACAAATGGAAATGTAATGAAGAAAAGGATGGGCAAGATATCACTCAAATATATGATGCCTGGTTAAACAGGATGGCATTGCTTATTTCACATATATTATGGCTGGCTAAAAGACATGAGACCTGCATAATTCCCATATATGATATAGAAACTAAACAGTGGCATTACGTAACATGTCTAAACCAAGCAGATGACATATATGATGTCAAAAGTAGGCATCAGAAGGCAACATATGCATGATATGACTAACATCATCATGCCAAGGTAGAGCAAACACCTTGGGGGTAAATAGGAGTGGTCGTGGCGCCAGAATCCGCCTCAGAATAGATATCTTCCTCTGGATTACAATCTGGAGAAGGGTGGGGAGGGTTTTCCATTGAACCCACCATGGAGCAATGTCCGCATGACTATATTACCGTGCAAAACTCTTCTCTTTTTCTCTACATGTTCAGCATGACTATGTACAATATCTGACATGCATATGAAAAAATATGGTGAGATTATGTAAGGAGAGCATGTAGAAATTTAGAGTGATGGTAACAACCAGTGGATGGATCCAAAAATAATGATAGCAGGGTGACGATTGCTTTAAATTAATAAAAAGACAGATGGTGATTGCTTTACTATTTGTTTCCCACCCAATATGAACAACATAGGCATACCCTAGGTGAACCAGATATTAGACAAACATACTATTCATTGCTGCCTCGATATGTGCCCCACAACTAATTTAGAACTCAAGTTTAACCATTAATCTGGACCTGACTTGGGAGTCCAAGAGCTGAACAGGACAATAAAGTAGCAGGTAAGTTTAAGCAATGCATAACATAAGAAGAAACAAAAGAGTACGACCTCTCTTGTGGACCCGTGTACTCCTCAGGTTCATCTGCTGAGTCGATGATGGTGATGCTGCCATGGTGGGTGCCGCGGCAGGAAGGAGATCCGAGGTGGCTAAAGACGGTCAGGAGTCGTGATGTCTGGTTTGGTGGATGCTTCTGTCGATGGAGCAGCTCAGGTGAGGTGGACGACGTCGCGACAGGCTTTGTCAACTTCGTCAACACACAACAGTGACTGTTGGATGTCCATCCAACGGCTGCCGTGCTTCTTCAATCTCTGATCTTCCTGCTCTAGCCTCCCAAACCAACGCCGGCGGGACTGTCTGCTCCCTCCTCCCGTGGCTGGCTGTGCTGCCACCAGGCCATCCCTCTAACCACCCACACATCCTGTTATTTTCCAAGAACGCCGGCCTCACCCGCAGCCTACCGGCCGGCGCTCGCTCTCCCCTCGCCAGGCATCCACGCGGTGGCTTCACTGCCCGTGGTTCTCTTCCTGGGCCTCGCCCTCGTCCACCACATTTGTGCTCTCGGCGCGGCGAGGTCAACATGGTCAACAAACAAAAACCATCGGAAGAGGCTAACAGTAGGGGCCCACACAGAAAAATGCCTCCTTATTACGCGCAACATAATGATTCCTCCACCTGATAGCTGGGACCCACCGGAAGGGTCTCTGTATTTCGCGAAAAAAACGTTCCCCCCGCTGTCAGCTCGGACCCACCGGAAATGCCTCCTTATTACGCACAAAAAAAAATGAATACTCCCCCTGCTAGCTGGGACTCACCTTGGTGGGAGGCTGACTTGTGGGCCTACTAAGTTTACGGGGATGGAGGGCTTTGTCAACTTAGTCAATATGAACGATTCTAGCTCCAGTGACCGTACGATGTCCATCCAACGGCCGTAGTGCTTCTTCAACCTCCGGTCTTCGTGCTCCCAGCCACCCAAAGCAGCGCCGGTCGTGCCGCATGCTCCGCCTCCTGTGGGCCGGTCAGGATGCCTGGAGGCCTTACCGCCCCTACTACACCCACCTGGCCAGGCCATCCTCTACTCACCCACACACCTCGTTATTCTGCGGCGACGGTAGCCTCACACCACACCAACCAAGTGAACCCTCATACTCCTCTTCGTGGGCATCCATCGCTGCGTCTTCCCCGCCCCGCCGCCCCTTCCTAGGCGCGATCGCCGTCCACCGCCGTGGTGCTCTCGGCGCGGCGTGGTCAATGTGGTCAACGACCGACTTCCATCGGAAGAGTACTGTGCGTGGAGAGGCTGACAGCTCGGTCCACGGCGGTCGCAAGGAGGTGCCTCCTTATTACGTGCAAAATAATTATTCCTCCACCTGACAGCAGGGACCCACCGGACAGGCCACCGTATTTCGCGAAAAAAACATTTCCCCCCTGACTGCTGGGACCCACCAGCTACATCTTCGCACGGAAGGAAGTGCGTCCGGGCAAAAAAACGATTCACCCCCTGACCGCTGGGACCCATCAGCTACATCTTCGCAGGCAAGGAAGTGCCCGACAGTCGGGACCCACCTGGTCGAAGCATACGTAGCGTTGTCATTCTGGTCGCGAACGTGTACGTACATATATACTGGTCGATGTAGAGGCGCGCATGTGTCGTAGTTGAGGTGCGTACGTGTCGTAGTAGAGGCGCGCACGTAGCATGTACACGTACGTATAACAGCCAGGGTGCAAGAAAGAAAATACGGCCACGTATGTGTACATATGGGCGGGGTCTCGAACGCCAACTTGTGCATACGTACGGCGAGGGCTCGTGTACAAGGCTGGGTCGAAACGGAGAAACAGCGTCGTCGTCGTGTTCATGGGGAGGCAACGGAATGCGTCGTGTTCATGGGGAGGCAATGGAATGTGTCGTGTTCATGGGGAGGCAAGGGCATGTGTCGTGTTCATCCGGAGGCAACGGAACGCGTGGGAGCCAACCGGCTGGGTCGGAACGGAATGTGTGGTCATGCTCATCGGGAGGGCTTGGACGGAACAGCGATGGAACGAGGCTGGCGCATCGCCAAACGGAGGAAACGGACCTCCTACGCTCGTAACGGGTCCCGTTGATCTCGAGGGTGTGGCGACGCTAAACGGAGGAAACGGACCTCCTACGGTCGAAACGGGGTCCTGTTGATCGGGAGGGTGGGGCGCACCGCAAAACGGATTTAAACGGACTTGTGTTGGAGCGCCACGATCAAACGGGGGTCCTGTTCATCGGGAGGGGTGTGGCGTACCGCAAAACGGGACTCCACGGGATATTGTTCATCTCCACCGTCAACCTCCTCCAACCTCCACGGGCTACCGTCGACCTCCTCCAGCCTCCACGGGCTCCTGCTCATCCAGCCTCCACCGCGCTACTCCATCGCTCTCGCTCAACCACCCTCCACGGGCACCCTCCACCATCTCTCGCTCATCTAGCCCTCCACACCACGGGTCCTGTTCATCCAGAGGCAATGCCACCACTCACTGCTCATCCAACCCCCGCAATGCTCACTGCTCATCCAATCGATCGGCTTCATTAGCAGCAGAGCGGCGAATCGCCGATCAGTTCGATTAACGTACCATCGATCGATCGCCGGGTTCAAGAACGATAGCTCGCGCAGGCAATCGCCGGGTTCGATTAGAGCCCAACACCTCGCCGGGTTGATTAGAGCCAACGCCTCACACACACTGCAGTACGCTTCACGAGAAACGTGCATCTCGCTCGGCCCCCAACCTCCCACCGTAACCGGGAACTCCCCAAAATTTTCCTCGCCCTCGCTTGTACCATGGTTTTTTCCGTCATGGACGGCCCAAAGAATGTCATGCAGCTGCGTCTCTGGCCCGCCCAGGACGAAAAGCCCATTTTTTGTCATGATTTTTTTTCCATAGAAGTAAGATCCCACCACATCTATGATGATACCGGGTTTTGTCACAATTATCATCATAGAAGTGTCATATGTATGACATAATTTTTTTCGTTCGGCCCAAAATGTCACGGATGTGTCTTTTTTTGTAGTGCATTGTGCGTGTGTGTATACTATCGACGAACTAGCCCCCAAGCTTCTATAATATACTGGGGGCTAGGGTTACAAATCATATATAGTCGGCTTATCACCAGTGGGGATAGAGTCCTCCGCAACTCTGGTAGCTTCGTGTTGTACGCCGAGTCCTCCACATGGGTCTTTGTATAACGCATCTTGGTCCAGCCTATATGTGGCGCAGGATGGAACCGACCCATGACTCTTCATGTTGACCCACCACAACTAGAAATGATGTGCCCACCACACCACACACGAAATCAGCCACTAAGAAAATAAGCATATACAATAGTACAACGGTATCTAGCTCACGATATGTCTCCACATTTTGTTGATGACACTGATGGACTTTGCATTTGATGCGTGCTCCGTATTTTGTTGACGGCACTTACGATCATTGTATTTGAAGTGAAAGCACGATATGGTCACTGGACTTCAGAACAAGCTCATCACGGTCACCACATACATTTTGTCGTGCTAACCAACATGTGGTTGGATGGTAAGGAGGACAGTGGTTTCTCGAGCCCACCAAGGTTAAAGTCCCGGTGCTCGCATTTATCTTGTGTTAATTTCAGTATTTTCCGGCGATGTGCGTTCAGTGGGAGGAGACGTTCCACTCGACTCACGAGGCACCTATGGCGACTTCAGAAAATCTCAAGATCATATATCTTTGGCCCACTCTCTCAAGGTGCTCATAGGGTAGGGTTCGCGTCTGTGTGCTTATAGCGGTGAGTGCGTGCGCATATATATGAGCCCTTGCATCTGTACCGTATTAAACAAATACATGTCATGATTATACGGTCACCAGCTCACCCGTACAACTCCGTATTTTGTTGATGACACAATTAATTGACTAGTCAAACGTTCCACGCGGCGCAACTAGTGTTGCACCATCGGGGCGCATAACCATGGGGCCCACCTGTCAGCCCGTATATGAAAGAAAGAATTGGTAGTTTGAGTCTATACTGTGTTAATAAAATAGGAGTACATTTTGGGGTGATCATACGGTCACTGGCTCACCATACAACTCCGTAATTTGTTGATAACACGATCAATTGACCAGTCAAATGGTCCACATTCAGCAGCACACATTACCATAGGGCCCACCCATCAGCGCGTATATGAAGGATAGAAATGGTAATAAATTAGTGGTCGGTGGGTATTCGAAGTCGTGAGACCTCTGGTTGGTAGTCGCCGGCGGTTGGGAGGGGTGGCGTTGATTGGGCGGTGGGGTGGGCATCGTCGGAGAAAAAGCTCGACGCTGCTGGGGGCTAGAGGGATGGCGGCGCGGCGGACCGGCGATGGGGAGTGGTTTCGGAGGGCGGGCGGCATGGCGGCGCGGGCCGGCCGTGGGCGGCAGGGGTTGGCGGTTCGGCCGGTGGTGGCTGGCGGCTTAGGGGGGTGGAGTTTGATGATAAACCGGAGGCCCTTGATTTCGTATCCAACATTTGGAAAATCTAATGACCAGAGATGAAAAAGTCGGTCCGACCGACGTAGCCTCACCTCAAGACGCGTACACATGCACGCACGCAAGACACGCACACATGCAGGCGCGCAACATCGACACGCATACATAACGCATACACGCACGCATCTTTGGCGCGGCAACACTGACACGTACACATGCAGTCCCGAACACACGCACGTACGCACCCATGCATGCAACACTGAAATGTACCCTTGCACGCATGCAACACTCGCACGCCTGCATGCACACAACACACGACGCAAGACACACGCTCAACCTATACGTGCATGCACCCTTTGTTACGGACATGGATTGTTATGGGTATTAATCAATCTTATCTGTGATAAGCAGAACATTGATGTTTGCGGCTTTTTTTATGAATCACAACGTATCGAACGAGCTATCAACATAGTAGGCTTATCTACATGAAAAAGATGACGTCACACTCAATGAACAATCATCGGTTTATGAAATGCCCGCTTCTGACCGCCCTGGCCCACCAAAGGTTCATCTGCTGTGCGCTGCATGCATTGGGTCACTGACATGCAGGACATGTACCCAAAGAGCCCACACGTCAGTGGAAGAACGGTGCGGTGTCCTAGGTCATAGTCGAGGGCGCCACTCGCTGCACGCCCGGCTAAACACGCGTCCTTGCCGTATTCAAATGCCTCCATGAAACCCGCCCGTGTGGAAGCCGAGAAACCACTCTGGACACATGTCCGTTCATGATCGGGCTGGCATTAAACGCAACGCCGGCCGAGCTCCTCCCGTCCGCTGTCTATTTAATCTCCTATTTAAACGAGGCCAAACGCCGGCCAAGAATCACACACCTCCACCGCCCCCCTATCTCCTCCTTCACCATTTTGTCCACTCTTACAATGGCTTATGAAGAGTAGTTATTCCGCATCCAAGCCGGCTGGGTAGACCGCCAGATATGAGCTATGCAGCTCGCTGATCCACCTCCCTCCCCTCGCTCGACAGAGCCAGTTGCCGCCCCAAGCCGGCGCGTGGTTCAGCAACTCGCCGCTCTAGGCCAGCTCGACGAGGAGCGGCGCACGGGCGTCATTGCTACCATCCACGCCCCCGCCTCGTACCGCGTCTCCCATTTTTGTGGCCGAGACTCCCATGCCAGCGGCCGCGCCATGCAAGCAGCGATAGAAGCCGGTTGCGCAGAGAGTGATGAGTCGGTGGCCAGCGCCTCCGCGTCCGCCGCCATCATTGAGGAGAAGTAGAACACGGGAGGCTGCCGCCGCTTGGGTCCCATGAAGGCCACCGCGGAGGCGACGCCGACGTACACAACATGTGTCTTGTCGGATCCTTTTGTTGCGAGGACCTTTGTCGACCCCGCATGGGCTCCACGGAAGAGGGGAATGTTAGGATGAACTCGATCCAGTGCCGGCCGTGGCGAAGTAGTGGCCAGTGAGGAACTCGAACCGGTGCCAGCCACCATCATCTTTGGCATCATCCAATGATATCTATTGGGCAGTGGGGAAGCAAGCCGTCCTTTGCGCTGAAGCATATACCTCCGGGGCTCCCGACAGTCCGGTGATCGTGCTTCCGGACATGAGGAACACAAATTGATCGGCGGGCGACCATTTAGGCCAGGTATTATATACCTGTGCTGTCCAGAACTAGCACCGCGTAGTTTATTTGAATGTAATGAAATCCTTCATGTTTGTATGAAAATCCAGTATTTTATATGATTTCCGTCGTTGTTTATAGGAAATATTAGTTTGTCTACGTGTTTGCGTGAATTTCGTCCGGTTTGTTGAGTTGCTGTCATAATGTGTGCGGATACGGTTGGATGGTGTAATTTGCAGGCCACCGGTCGGTCTGCGGGCGGCTCGAGCGGCGTTGTGGGACAAAAAAACACAGCTCATGAGAGCTCGTCTCCAACGTGCACGCTGGAGGATGCATGATAGCATGAGCACCCGAGCCATTCCTCGTTCATCGGTGGCAAAGGCACCGGTGGACAAAAGGGTCGCCAATATTTTGGATACCTCGGGCAAGATCCAAACAGCCCCTCCCAACAGATTCAAATCCCTCGTTCGCCGTGGAATTTTGCCATGTGTTGTTTCCATGGACTAGCAAGATGCCCGTGCATTGCACGGAACATCAAGATGCATTTTTTTACAAACTTCCACATGCATGCAAGGGATAATTAATGTCCTCCTTTGCTAGTACCATGAGACAAACACCATTAATATTGCATCGATTAGTGTTAGTGGCCTTGTATATCTGCAAATTGTAATTTTGATAGTGGCCCCCTGTATATAAAAATGGAGGGAGAAAGATGAGAGATAAGGTGAGGAGGAGTGGGGCGTGGTGGTGACTGGTGGTCGGACCGGGCGGAGGCATGGGGATGGACGGCGCATTATGTCTAGCTTTGTATCTCTCTCACACACACCCATGTGGGGGGGACGTGCACGAAGAGAAGAGGTGCACGCACGGCGCACATACTCCCGTCTCTTTCCCAACCACACCCGCGCGGGTACACGGTGGAGCTCATTTCTGTATGAAAAGGCAGTCCACATGGTAATTTGACACGTGTACTGGTTGTCCACTTGGTGGAGGGAGGATCGTCTACCACGGGTGAACAAACAAATAGCGACTTGACGTGTTATTATGTTAAAAAAAGAGGCAAACCATGTGGGGCCTACCTTAGAGGCAAGGCCATATACACTGGAGTACTTTTGATGTGTCCCGTCAACTCGCAGAACGAGGAGAAGCTTGCTTAGTACGCCGTCTCCCCCGCCCACGGGCGCGGTGGCTCGCAGGATGAGGTGAAGCTTGCTTACGAGTAGTAGTAGTAGTACTACTACTACTACTATACGCCATACGCCCGCTCCCTTGCCCACGCGCGCGGTGGCTTGTAGCACGAGGAGAAATTTTTACTACTCCCTCCATTTACTCCTCGTCCCTACTACGTACCTTGGTTAGAGAGATTATCATATTGTTTGGAATATATATGTCCTTTAGTACTCCCTCCATTTACTTATACAAGGCCACTATAAAAAATACATTTTGCATCTATACAAGGCCACAAATAGTAATCGAGACAAAAGTTACTACTCCCTCCTTTCCAGTTTATGGCTCAATTTCAAAATCTCTCCAACCAAGGTAGACTGTGAGTGGTCGAATTAATTTCGTAGTTTGCACAAGTAATTAGTACGCTTGTTTTTCTCAAGAAGTTATGTTTACCGAGGCATTAATTAGAACGAATGCATGAATGACCACTAAATTTCCATGAACTTCTACATGCATTGGTGAGTTTCCTCTTGACACTGCTTGCAACGGGTGATCTAACGCACCTTAAAATCAAACATGTAATGGTACTACTAGTAGTAGAATTGAGACTTATCAAATGGAAAAATGAATGTTTTTAGATGAGCCCTATAAACCCTAGTGGGTACGTACTCCGTAAAAATAGTTTTTTCCAAAACTAAGTCGCTCCCTTTCATGAATTCTGTAGTATACTCCTCCGTTGACGCTCCCTTTCATGAATTCTGTACTTCCTGTCGCCGACATGTGGGACATATAGCAACCGGGTCGACGTGTCAAGCACCAAATAGCAGTGCAGAACAACAGGGGGACGCACCCCACTCGTACCGGCCCAGTAGTAATAATGAGGAATGAGACGTCAAATCACAATGACGCACCTTCCCAGACGGACGAAGCAACCGTTATTTCACACTTTGGTTCCCCATCATCTCAAACCACGTAGTATTGCTTCTGCCTCAACAGGGACACACGCATCGCCTTGGTACATCATGACACGTGGGACCGCATGACAGGCCATGCTCCCCCGCCGATCGCTCTGTAAAATCACCTCATTTTTACTATACTTCCTACATATTGGTTTACTACATGGCATGCACGTCGTTCTAGGTTGAGAATTTAACTGACTATATATGTGATGAACAGTACTCTAGCCTTTTAAAAAATGTATACTTTTGTACAGTGGTAGTATCGATGGATTGCGCCATGGAGCAAAAATTGAAATTAAAAAAAAGGTGGTACATATAGAGAGCGCTCGTCGCCAAATTATGCATATAGTACTATTAAAAAAGCTAGTACGTGCTTAATTGGGCTGCTAAATTCTATTAAAGAAATACTAGTAGTATGTACATACTGAAGAGTTAAAGTAATGAGAAGAAACATAACATAGTTCTGCTGGGGCTCAGACAACACACCCTCAAATTAAACTAAGCACACCTGAAATTAAACTATGCAACTAATCTGGTAGACACTGCATTAGAACCACCATGAGCAACGATACTGACACCTTACTCACTCGGAGTCCTCGTCCACGTCCTCGACTTCGTCCTTGTCCCTCTTCCTCTTGGCCGATACTTCTTTGCTTGAACCGCACACTTGGCTCTTGCTCTTCATCCAACCCTTGTAGATATTGAAACAAAGGTAGCCATCCATTGTAGCCTAGTGGATGTGGTCTATATCTAGTACATTCCACTGCCATACATGACGATGAAACGTGTAATAAGGTTTCTCCAGTTTACGGTACGGAGGATGAACCATGGCTCCTGCCAGGGTCAGCATTGAAGGCTGGCCACCGGAGGGCAGCAGCCAATTCTTCTGGAGATCGAAGGGGTTGCCTACAACGAGGCCTATCCGACCCAGGACTTCTTTGTCGTTCCTAAAGTCTACAGTAACGAATTTGACTAGGTTGCTCTCGAGGAAGTTCTTAAAATCCAGGCATTCAGCGTTGGCATGGCATATGTGGTAGACCAAGCATAAGTCATGCACACAAACCTGGATCACGGTGGGCTTCTTCCTCTCTTCGTCCTATAGATCCTTCTCTCGTCCCAGGACTGTGGTGTACTCAACATCTAGCCCAGCGACCCACTCATCATCTGAGTTTTCGAACATGCGTCTGAAGCGACAAAGGCATCCTTTCACCGTCGCGGAAGAATGGGTGTAGATGACGTCGAACTCATCGCCGGTGATGGTTCTAACCTTGTACTCACCGCCGATCATGGAGATTTGGGACGCCATGGATTTGGGAGGAGGGTTAGGATTAGTGGAACTGCCGTAATGTGAAAGGACGGGACGACTAGGAGCGAACCACCATAGTATTAAAGGACGTACGGGGACGAGTAGGAGCGAATGCCGGCGTCACGAGCGAACGATGTGGTAGTGGCTTTCCATTCTCCCATGATACGGGCTTGAGAGCCCTTGGATCTGAGATCCAAACGGTTGCATGGCGTGATTCTAGACCTATGGGTGAATATCCTATCCTGGAGTGTTATTCTGCAAATTTTCAGCAACTTAGCATGCGACCATTTGATCTCAGATCCAAGGGCTGCCAGCAGCCCGTATCATGGTCGCGCCTACCACGACCGTTGCGTCGCTCGCGCGATCGTGCCCTTGGAGATTTAACATGGTGCGTTAGGCTATCTGATGTTGGCATGTCAAACATAGTCATCACTTAGTCACTCATACTACAACAAGGTTAGCTATAAGATTGGCTATAAGTGTATTTTTTTACTTCTCTCTATCTCTTTCATCGTACTCCCTCCGTCCCATAATATAAGAATGTTTTTGACACTAGTGTAGTGCCAAAAACGTTCTTATATTATGGGACACAGGGAGTAGTATTTATTGCATTTGCTAAGGAGTGACCTCTTCCAATGAAATGGTGTGCTTATTAGTTTTTTGTTGCTAAGTTTGCTTCATTTAATTAGCTATAGACTCAAAATTGTCTTTTCGCCTAGGTACACACGCTTAGCACCGTTTCTTCCTTGGGTCACCAAACTAGTCTCTCTCTTCTTGATTAACTTGCCACATCAGACTTTATTGCTATGTGGCAAGCTTAGCACTTGTAGGAGCAAGTAAGTACAATAGTGCGCTTTACATGGCATTTTTGCATATGTGGAGGAAAGAGAGGCAAGGAAAAAGTGGAGAAGTGGGATCTCATGCAAGAGCCAGCCTCTACTACATGGCTGAGCATTGGGAAAGGCACCTGTATGGAGGTGGTCAGGAATTGGGAGACTCACGCAGGTCGTAGCGCCGCAGTTAAAATGATAACGGCAAGTCAAATCACGGGGCCCCACTTGTCCAACAGTAACTCGCTGTCAAATCACACAACCCTACGTCTGCAGCAGCCTACTCCCTCGTCTTCTCGCATCTCTGTCGAACCGACTAGGCAGAACTGCCCCGTCTACCGTGCAGGAAAAGCCCCGCCCTCGACTTTTAAATACAACTACATCCGCTTAAGAATCCAATGATATACTTTTTGTGACATAGTAGCTCATATTTAGTTAGTCAAATGGATGACCTAGAACTACGTGCACGCCCTATAAACCGAGACTCCTAAAAATAAAAAACCGAGACGGAGAGGGTAGTTCAACACGTATCTTTTTAGATCAATATAGTCGGGATTCACCAAGGAGCAAAACCAAGTGGTAGGCTGCTCCTGTCGTGTTGGCATAGCAACTCAAGCAGGGTCAGTCCGTACACGAAATGGCGACACACTTAGAAGGACCCCTTTGGCTGACATGTGGCTCATCCACCATCTTGTTCCTCGTGTGATGCACCAAATTACAGTTCGGAGCAGCGGTTCGAATTGAAGGCACCCCGGTCATAGCGCCACAGTAGTAGAAAATGAGCGATGAGGGGTCAAATCACAACGCCCCACCTTTCCTGCATTAAGCTGGACAGACGAAGCAACCATCATTTCACTCTAGGGCGCAAGAGCATAAATAAAAGAGAAAGCAATGATGTGTGTGGCAGCTACCTAGGGCACCCTAGGGTAGGGGTCTCCACTACAGATCCTTTTTCTTGAAAGCGCCTCCACTACAAATTGGCTTCTCCCTCGTCCTCTTGAAGAAAACCGATGATGAGTGCGGCGGTAGCGTTTGTAGGAGTACTATGGCATGCGGGGCCACGTAATAGTAAACGAGTTCGAGTCGACGCCTTAAATATTTGTGGGCTGCTTGGTTTTACGGGAACGAAGCAGCATTTTGGGTTCGGGGACCAGTGGAGATATAGTACATACACAAAATTGTGGATGTAGGTGATGGGGAACGTTGCAGAAAATTAAATTTTTTCCTATGGCTTCACCAAGATCCATCTATGAGTTCATCTAAGCAACGAGTAACGGGAGAGAGTTTGCATCTACATACCACTTGTAGATCGCGTGCGGAAGCTTGCAAGGTGATGATGGAGTCGTACTCGAACGTGATTCAGATCACCGAAGTCCAAGTGCTGAACGGACAGCACCTCCAAGATTCAACACACGTGCGGGACGAGCGACGCCTCCTCCTTCTTGATCCAGCAAGGGGAAGGAGAGGTTGAGGAAGACAGCTCCACCGGCGACGACGGCGTGGTGATGGTGGAGAAGCAAGATCTCGGCTGTGGCTTCGCCAAGCGCCTACGGAGGAGGAGAAGTGTTGGGAGGGAGGGCTGCGCCTTGAGATGGGTACAGCAGCCCCCTCCTCCCCCTTATATAGGCCCCTGGAGGCCGCCCCGAGATCCAATCTGGGGGCGGCGAAGGGGGTGGAGTGCCCCCAAGCCAAGTGGGCGCCCCCCCTAGGGTTTCAACCCTAGGCGCAGGGGTGGGCCTTGGGGCGCACCAGCCCACTATGGGCTGGTTCCTCCCACTTCAGCCCATGGGGCCCTCCGGATAGGTGGCCCCACCGGTGGACCCGGGACCCTTCCGGTGGTCCCAGACATTACCGGAGACCCCAAACTTTCCCGATGGCGAAATACCACTTCATATATATTATTCTTTACCTCTGGACCATTCCGAAACTCCTCGTGACGTCCGGGATCTCTTCCGGGACTCCGAACAACATTCGGTAGTCACATACTTGACTTCCTACTAACCCTAGCGTCACCAAACCTTAAGTGTGTAGACCCTATGGGTTCGGGAGACACGCAGACATGACCGAGACGACTCTCGGGCAATAACCAACAGCGGGTCCGGATACCCATGTTGGCTCTACATGCTCCTCGATGATTTCATCGGTTGAACCACGATGTCGAGGATTCGATCAAACCCAGTATGCAATTCCTTTGTCAATCGGTGCGTTACTTGCCCGAGACTCGATCGTCGGTATCCCAATACCTTGTTCGGTCTCGTTATCGCAAGTCACTTTACTCGTCATCGTAATGCATGATCCCGTACAACACCTTGGTCAACTTGAGCTCATTATGATGATGCATTACCGAGTGGGCCCAGAGATACCTCTCCGTCATGCGGAGTGACAAATCCGATCTCGATCCGTGTCAACCCAATAGATACTTTCGGAGATACCGTAATGCACCTTTATAGTCACCCGCCACGTTGTGACGTTTGATACACCCAAGGCACTCCTACGGTAACCGGGAGTTACACGATCTCATGGTCGAAGGAAGAGATACTTGACATTGGCAAAGCTTCTAGCAAACGAACTATACGATCTTTTATGCTATGCTTAGGATTGGGTCTTGTCCATCACATCATTCTCCTAATGATGTGATCCCGTTATCAACGACATCCAATGTCCATAGTCAGGAAACCATGACTATCTATTGATCACAACGGGCTAGTCAACTAGAGGCTCACTAGGGACATATTGGGGTCTAAGTGTTCACACGTATTACGATTTCCGGATAATACGCTTATAGCATGAACAAAAGACAATTATCATGAACATTGAAATATAATAATACTTTTATTATTGCCTCTAGGGCATATTTCCAACAGTCTCCCACTTGCACTAGAGTCACCAATCTAGTTACATTGTGATGAATCGAACAACCATAGAGTTCTGGTGTTGATCATGTTTTGCACGCGAGAGAGGTTTAGTTAACGGATCTGCGACATTCAGATCCGTGTGTACTTTGCAACTCTCTATGTCTCCATCTTGAACATTTTCACGGATGGAGTTGAAACGACGCTTGATGTGCTCGGTCTTCTTGTGAAACCTGGGCTCCTTGGCAAGGGCAATAGCTCGGTGTTGTCACAGAAGAGTTTGATCGCCCCGACGCATTTGGTATGACTCCTAGGTCGGTGATGAACTCCTTCACCCAAATCGCTTCATGCGCTGCCTCCGAGGCTGCCATGTACTCCGCTCACACGTAGATCCCACCACGACGCTCGCTTGCGGCTGCACCAGCCATCGCTCCACCATTCAACATATACACGATCCGGTTTGTGACTTAGAGTCATCAGATCTGAGTCGAAGCTAGCGTCGACGTAACCCTTCTGACGAGCTCTTCGTCTCCTCCATAAACGAAACATGTCCTTTGTCCTTTTCGGTACTTCAGGATATTCTTGACCGCTGTCCGGTGTTCCTTGCGGGATTACTTTGGTATCTTGCAACCAAACTTACGGCAAGGTTTACATCGGTGCAGTACAGACATGGCATACATAATAGATCCTATGGTGAAGCATAGGGATGACACTCATCTCTTCTTTATCTTTTGCCGTGGTGGTGATCGAGCTGAGCTCAATCTCACACCTTGTAACATAGGCAAGAACCCCTTCTTGGACTGATCCATTTTGAACCTCTTCAAAATCTTATCAAGGTATGTGCTTTGTGAAAGACCTATGAGGCGTCTCGATCTATCTCTATAGATTTTGATGCCCAATATATAAGCAGCTTCTCCAAGGTCCTTCATTGAAAAACACTTGTTCAAGTAGGCCTTAATGCTGTCCAGAAGTTTTGTATCATTTCCCATCAAGAGTATGTCATCTACATATAATAGGAGAAATGCTACTGAGCTCCCACTCACTTTCTTGTAAACGCAGCTTCTCCATAAGTCTGCATAACCCAAACGCTTTGATCATCTCATCAAAGCGAATGTTCCAACTCGAGATGCTTGCACCAGCCCATAAATGGATCATTGGAGCTTGCATACTTTGTTAGCGTTCGAGGATCGACAAAACCTTCCGCTGCATCATATATAGCTCTTCCTTAAGATGTCCGTTAAGGAATGCTGTTTTGACGTCCATCTCGCCATATCTCATAATCATAGTATGCGGAAATTGCTAACATGATTCGGACGGACTTAAGCTTCGCCACGGAGAGAATGTCTCGTCGTAGTCAATCCCTTGAACTTGTCGGTAACCCTTAGCGACAAGTCGAGCCTTATAGATGGTAACATTACCATCGCGTCCGTCTTCTTCTTAAAAATCCATTTGTTTTCTATCGTCGCCGATCATCGGGCAAGTCTGTCAAAGTCCATACTTTGTTTTCATACATGGATTCTATCTCGGATTTCATGGCCTCATGCCATTTGTTGGAATCCGGCCCGCCATTGCTTCTTCATAGTTCGAAGGTTCATTGTTGTCTAACAACATGATTTCCATGACAGGTTGCCGTACCACTGCAGTGAACGTGTCCTCGTGGACCTTCGAGGTTCAAGAGTAACTTGATCCGAAGTACCTTGATCATCATCATTGTTTTCCTCTTGATTGGTGTGGGCATCATAGAACGGTTTCTGCGCTGCACCACTTTCCCGCTCGAGAGGTACTTCATCGAAGTTCTACTTTCCTCCCACTTACTTCTTTCGAGAGAAACTCTTTCTCCGTAAAGCATCCGTTCTTAGCAACAAAAATCTTGCCTTCGGATCTTAAGTAGAAGGTATACCCGACAGTTTCCTTAGGGTATCCTATGAATACGCATTTTTCCGACTTGGGTTCGAGCCAGGTTGAAGTTTCTTGACATAAGCATCGCATCCCCAAACTTTTAGAAACGACAGCTTAGGTTTCTTTCCAAACCATAATTCATACGGTGTCGCCGCAACGGATTTAGACGGTGCCCTATTTAAAGTGAATGTAGCTGTCTCTAGAGCGTATCCCCAAAATGATAGCGGTAAATCGGTAAGAGACATCATAGACCGCACCATATCCAATAGAGTGCGATTACGACGTTCGGACACACCGTTTCGCTGAGGTGTTCCAGGAGGCGTGAGTTGTGAAACGATTCCACATTTCCTTAAGTGTGTGCCAAATTCGTGACTTAAATATTCTCCTCCACGATCTGATCGTAGGAACTTTATCTTTCTGTCACGTTGATTCTCTACCTCACTCTGAAATTCCTTGAACTTTTCAAAGGTCTCAGACTTGTGTTTCATTAAGTAGACATACCCATATCTACTTAAGTCATCAGTGAGAGTGAGAACATAACGATATCCTCCGCGAGCCTCAACGCTCATTGGACCGCACACATCAGTATGTATGATTTCCAACAAGTTGGTTGCTCGCTCCATTGTTCCAGAGAACGGAGTCTTGGTCATTTTGCCTAAGAGGCATGGTTCGCATGTGTCAAACGATTCATAATCAAGAGACTCTAAAAGTCCATCAGCATGGAGCTTCTTCATGCGCTTGACACCAATGTGACCAAGGTGGCAGTGCCACAAGTATGTGGGACTATCGTTATCAACTTTACATCTTTTCGCATCCACACTATGAACATGTGTAATATTACGCTCGAGATTCATTAAGAATAAACCATTGACCATCGGAGCATGACCATAAAACATATCTCTCATATAAATCGAACAACCATTATTCTCAGACTTAAATGAGTAGCCATCTCGTATCAAATGAGATCCAGATACAATGTTCATGCTCAAACTTGGCACTAAATAACAATTATTAAGGTTCAAAACTAATCCCGTAGGTAAATGTAGAGGTAGCGTGCCGACGGCGATCACATCGACTCTGGAACCATTCCCGACGCGCATCGTCACCTCGTCCTTCGCCGATCTCCGTTTATTCCGCAGCTCTGCTGTGAGTTACAAATATGAGCAACGGCACGGTATCAAATACCCGGGAGTTACTACGAGTCTTGGTAAGGTACACATCAATTACATGTATATCAAATATACCTTTGGTGTTGCGGCCTTCTTATCCGCTAAGTATTTGGGGCAGTTCCGCTTCAAAGGACCCTTCCCTTGCAATAAAAGCACTCAGTCTTAGGCTTGGGTCCATTCTTTGACTTCTTCCCAAGATGAGCTTACGGGGCGGCAACATCTTTGCCGTCCTTCTTGAAGTTCTTCTTACCCTTGCCCTTCTTGAACTTAGTGGTCTTATTGACCATCAACACTTGATGTTCTTTCTTGATTTCAGCCTCTGCTGACTTGACATCGAGAACACTTCAGGAATGGTCTTTTCCATCCCCTGCATGTTGTAGTTCATCACAAAGCTCTTGTAGCTTGGTGGGAGCGACTGGAGGATTCTGTCAATGACCGCCTCATCTGGGAGGTTAATATTCAGCTGGGTCATACGGTTGTGCAACCCAGACATCTTCAGGATGTGTTCACCGATGCTGTTCTCCTCCATCTTACAATCTGTAGAACTTGTCGGAGACATCATATCTCTCGACCGGGCATGAGCTTGGAAAACTAGTTTCAGCTCTTGAACATCTCATATGCTCCGTGATGCTCAAAACGCTTTTGGAGCCCGGTTCTAAGTGTAGAGCATGCCGCATCGAACGAGGGAGTAATCATCAGCACGGGATTGCCAAGCGTTCATAATGGCTTGGTTCTCTGTGACGGGAGCGTCACCTAGCGGCTCGTCTAGGACATATTGTTTCCTGGCAGCTATGAGGATGATCCTCGTGTTCGGACCCGATCCGCATAGTTGCTGCCATCATCTTTCAGCTTGGTTTCTCTAGGAAGCGTTGAAGTTCATGGTGACATTAGCGTTGGCCATTGATCTACAAGACATATTTGCAAAGGTTTTAGACTAAGTTCATGATAATAAAGTTCTAATCAAAATTATGAACTCCCACTTAGATTAGACATCCTCTAGTCATCTAAGTGTTACACGATCCGAGTCGACTAGCCCGTGTCCGATCATCACGTGAGACGGACTAGTCATCGTCGGTGAACATCTTCATGTTGATCGTATCTTCCATACGACTCGTGTTCGACCTTTCGGTCTCCGTGTTCGAGGCCATGTCTACACATGCTAGGCTCGTCAAGTTAACCCTAAGTGTTTTATTTGTGTAAAACTGTCTTACACCGTTGTATGTGAGCGTAAGAATCCATCACACCGATCATCACGTGGTGCTTAGAAGCGACTTAACTGTAGCAACGGTGCACGTTAGGGAGAACACTTCTTGAAATTTTGTAAGGATCATCTTATTTACTACCGTCGTCCTAAGTAAACAAGATGCATAAACATAATAAACATCACATGCAATTATATAGTTGTGAGATGATATGGCCAATATCATAAAAGCTCCATTGATCTCCATCTTCGGGCTCCATGATCATCTTGTCACCGCTTGACACCATGATCTCCATCATCATGATCTCCATCATCGTGTCTTCATGAAGTTGTCACGCCAACGACTACTTCTACTTCTATGTCTAACGCGTTTAGCAATGAAGTAAAGTAGTTTACATGGCGTTCTTCAATGACACGCAGGTCATACAAAAAATAAAGACAACTCCTATGGCTCCGCCGGTTGTCATACTCATCGACATGCAAGTCGTGAATCCTATTACAAGAACATGATCTCATACATCACAATTCATCATTCATCACAACTTCGGCCATATCACATCACATGATCAATCGCTGCAAAAACAAGTTAGACGTCCTCTAATTGTTGTTGCATCTTTTACGTGGCTGCGATTGGGTTCTAGCAAGAACGTTTTCTTACCTACAAATCACCACAACGTGATTTTGTCAACTTCTATTTACCCTTCATAAGGACCTTGTTCATCGAATCCGCTCCAACTAAAGTGGGAGAGACAGACACCCGCCAGCCACCTTATGCAACTAGTGCATGTCAGTCGGTGGAACCGGTCTCACGTAAGCGTACGTGTAAGGTTGGTCCGGGCCACTTCATCCCAAAATACCGTTGAGCAAGAAAAGACTAGTAGAGGCAAGTAAGATGACAAGATCAACGCCCACAACAAATTGTGTTCTACTCGTGCATTAGAGAACTACGCATAGACCTAGCTCATGATGCCACTGATGGGGAACGTTGCAGAAAATTAAAATTTTTCCTACGGCTTCACCAAGATCATCTATGAGTTCATCTAAGCAATGAGTAACGGGAGAGAGTTTGCATCTACATACCACTTGTAGATCGCGTGCGGAAGCTTGCAAGGTGATGATGGAGTCGTACTCGAACGTGATTCAGATCACGAAGTCCAAGTGCTGAGCGGACAGCACCTCCGCGTTCAACACACGTCACGGGACGAGCGGCGTCTCCTACTTCTTGATCCAGCAAGGGGAAGGAGAGGTTGAGGAAGACAGCTCCACCGGCAAGACGATGGCGTGGTGATGGTGGAGAAGCAATACTCGAGCGAGGCCGCCAAGCGCCTACGGAGGAGGAGAAGTGTTGGGAGGGAGGGCTGCGCCTTGGAGATGGGTACAGCCCCTCTCTCCCCTTTATATAGGCCCTGGGGGAGGCCGGCCCCTGGAGATCCAATCTCCAGGGGGGCGGCGGCCAAGGGGGGTGGAGTGCCCCCCAAGCCAAGTGGGGCGCCCCCACCCCTAGGGTTTCAACCCTAGGCGCAGGGGGTGGGCCTTGGGGGGCGCACCAGTGTAACGCCCTCGATGCGGATATATCTCCCACGTGTCGAAGCACGACTTAGAGGCATAACCGCATTGAAAGCAATGTCGCAAGTGAGGTAATCTTCACACAACCCATGTAATACATAAGGGACAGAGATACATAGTTGGCTTACAATCGCCACTTCACACAAATACATGAATAAAGCATTACATCATCCAGATACAATCAAGGTCCGACTACGGAACCAAAATAAAAGAAGAACCCCAAATGCGACAAACGGTCCACGATCGACCCCAACTGGGCTCCACTACTGAACAACTAGAACGAAACAACACAAAGGGCAAGGTCTTCATCGAGCTCCTCCTTGAGCTGGATTGCGTCACCTGCTCGGTAACATAGGCACCTGCAAACTGGTTTTGGAAGTATCTGGTGAGCCACGAGGACTCAGCAATCCCATTACCATGGGTATCAAGACTAGCAAAGCTTAATGGGAAAGGAAGGGGTAAAGTGGTGAGGTTGCAGCAGCGACTAAGCAAGTATGGTGGCTAACCAACGCAAATGAGAGCGAGAAGAGAAACAAGCGGAACGGTCGTGAAGCTAGCAATGATCAAGAGGTGATCCTGAACACCTACTTACGTCAAACATAACCCAGAAACCGTGTTCACTTCCCGGACTCCGCCGAGAAGAGACCATCACGGCTACACACTCGGTTGATGCGTTTTATTTCGGATCAAGTGTCAAGTTGTCTACAACCGGACATTAACAAATTCCCATCTGCCACATAACCGCGGGCACGGCTCTCGAAAGTTTAAACCCTGCAGGGGTGTCCCAACTTAGCCCATGACAAGCTCTCGCGATCATCGAAGGAATAGACCTTCACCCGAGACACACCGATCAGACTCGGTATCCCGGTACATCAAGACATTTCGACAATGGTAAAACAAGACCAGCAAGACCTCCCGGCGTGCCGACATCCTGATAGTAGCCGCGCGTATCTCGTCTCAGGCCACGACCGGATGAGCAGTACGTACAACTAAAACCAGCCCTCAAGTTTCCCGAGGTGGCACCTGCAAGTGGCTCTAGTTTGGACCAACGCTTAGACAAGCACTGGCCCGGGGGGGCTAAAATAAAGATGACCCTCGAGAGAGCGACTCCCAAGGGAAAAAGTAGGTGGTGGTGAGGCAAATGGTAAAAGGCAATGTTGGGCCTTCTTTGGACAAGTTTTATTCAAAGCGAACTGTCGGGGGTCCCATAAATCACCCGACCGCGATAGGAACGCAAAATCCGGGAACATAACACCGGTATGACGGAAACTAGGCGGCAAGAGTGGAACAAAACACGGGCATAAGGCCGAGCCTTCCACCCTTTACCAAGTATATAGATGCATTAATAATATAAGAGATATTGTGATATCCCAACATAAACCCTGTCCACCATGGAGTAATCTTCAACTTCACCTGCAACTAGCAACGCTATAAGAGGGGCTGAGCAAAGCGGTAACATAGCCAAACAACGGTTTGCATAGGAATGGTGTCAAAGGTTAGCGGTTCATGGCAATTTGGGATGGCTGGACAAACAGGTAATAGGTAGCGCAGCATAGAGAAAGAACGAGGCAACTAGCATAGCAATGATAGTAGTGAGATCCAGGGTAGCGGTCATCTTGCCTGAAATCCCGCAAGGAAGAAGAACGAATCCATGAAGAAGATGAACGGATGAAGCCGAACCAACCGTAGACGAACGGATCCTCACGAACGCAACGAAATAGGAACTAACAAGAAGAAGCACACAACATAGGTAAACACACCACACATGACAAGACATGATGCACAACGAGCATGATGCATGACCAAGCTATATGAAGCTACTCATGGCAAGAGATGATGCACACAAGAACAACACATCAAGGCAAGTTTAAATGAGGCCGGAAACAACATATAACAATTCCGGTAAGTCCTCATATGCATATTTCGAAATTGGTCCAGAACTGAATAAACCTTATGTTCAAGTTGTTAACCAGCAAATTAAGATGCATCAAGATGATCTACACGAAATTCTAGTCAAGTTACATATAAAGTTCATTAGATTCGGAGCTACGGTCTAGAAGATATGAGCAAAACAAGTTAGGCATGGCATTGATGCAAAATGCACCCAAACATCAAGTAAACACACCAAAACAAGGATGCAACATGATAATATGAAGCTACATGCAAAACAAGCAAGTTTCATAAAGAGCACACTCAAAACGGAGCAACGGTGCAACACATGCACACTATACAAGTCATAACCGCAATCTGTCTAAAACAGCAACTAGGCATCTTACAAGCATCAAAACAACATGCTACAGCACCCCAACATAATAACAAAAGACATGGTCATGAAGTACACGTAAAGCATAACAAAACATGAACACTGAGCTATCTCCAGAAACAACTAGAACATACTCAAAATGACATGGAGATATTGCAAGTAATAACAATTTCAGATTTTAGCAGAAATAACATCAGATTGCAATGTTTAGAGCTATCAAACAACATGTTACAGGAAGCTATCATGGCAAACAAAGGCATGGCATGAAACTACTAATAGCATATATCAAAAGACCCTTACTGACCATAAGCCAAAAAGGACTAGAGGATATGATGGCACCCATGTAAACATGGCAAGTTTTATTACAGATTTAAACATGGCAGGAACAATGATTAGTAGGCATGTTCGTGAGCTTGAACCACTCACTACAGAGCAATACATGGCATGGCAAGGCAACCAACAGTAAGAAGGCATGTTTATGAAGCTAAGCATGGCAAGATCAAGGTCATAGCATACACAGATCAACTACAACGACCTCGTGAAAATTGAATCTCATGCAAACAATCTGTCAGGAAACATTTTCAAGCAACTTTGGAGCAAGAAATGAACATGTTCCAGCAAGCTATAATTACAACCAAGGGCATGAATGGATAGAGCAAGACATGTATATCAAAACATGTTTATAGAGCATCTCCAGATTATGCATAGAATGATTAGTGGAAGCATGTTAACATGGCATCAAAATATAACAGAATCTGTCTAGCAAAACAGCAACAGCAACTACCCTACGTTGCAAGCTTGATACACTCAGCACACAACTCACAAAAATACATGGTCAACACCTCTGGAAAGATGGCATGGCATAGTCCAACATTCATGTAGAGCTCATCCTCATAGGATGCACACATAAATCATGGCAAAAATGACAAAAGAGCTCGAGCTGATAAGATTCTGGAACTAACGATCTGAAGCCTACTTCCAACAGCATTTCGGGCATCAAGATGAGCTCAAATGCAAATGATGCAATGGAATTAAATGATGTACTCGTCGAGACGAACAATTTGACATATTATACGCGCAAAACGGAGCTACGGATGCGGAGATGTGATGCGATGAAAATGCATGAAAATAGTGCAAAATCTGGGACTTAGAGATATTTCGGGGTCAACCTCGGGTTGCTGCACGGATTACGAGGCGAGGCGGATCTCGCCGGAGACATCGCCGGAGTTTCGCCGGACTTGCGGGAGAAGGACGCCGGGTCGGGAAGGTCGGCGGAGGTCGGGACCGCCGAATCCGCCGGATCCGGCACGGCGAGGAAGGGGCTATGGCGCGGGCGGGCGGATGGGCGCTGGGCGATGGCGGCGGCGGCTGGCGCTGGCTGGGGCGCGCTGGCGGGCTTCAGCGGCGCCGGGCGGAGCGAGAGGAAGGCGGGGTGGCTGGCGGCCAGGCGGCATGGCCATAAGCGGGCGCCATGAAAGGCGGCAGCGTGGGCGGTCCATGGGCGCGGGCGCTGGCGGGGCGGCGGCGCTCATGGCCGAGTGGAGTGGAGGCGGCGGTCGTGGGCGGCAGCCGGCGCGGAGCCGCGGAATCGGGCGGCGAGCGGATGGGCCCATGGCCGCTGCGGGTTTCGCGATGGGCGGCGCGCTGGCGGGAGGCCCACGTGGCACGCCGCGATTCGTCGAGCGGCGGCGGCGTGACGCGTCCGGCGGCCGATTTTTATGTCATGTGAGAGGATTGGATCTAGGGTTTGATTGCGGGAATGGAGGGAGGACCTAGTTTTATAGGTAGAGGAGCTAGGAGTGTCCAAATGAGGTGCGGTTTTCGGCCACGCGATCGTGATCGAACGACCGAGAGCATGGAGGGGAGTTTGGTGGGTTTTGGGCCACTTTGGAAAGGGTGTTGGGCTGTAACTCAAAGAGGGCTTTGCGGTTACCCGGTTAACCGTTGGAGTACTAAACGACCTCCAAATGGCACGAAACTTGACAGGCGGTCTACCGGTGTTATACCGAGGCCGCTTGGCAAACCTCGGTCCATTCCGAGAAAGTTTAATACCCGCACACGAAAGGAGACAAGAAGGGGACCGCCGGGGACATAGGAGCGCCGGATTGCAAAACGGACAACGGGGAAAATGCTCGGATGCATGAGACGAACATGTATGCCAATGCGATGCACATGATGACATGATAAAATGCAAATGATGACATGGCAAAGTGCAACACGCAAGCACATGACATGGCAACGATGGCGAATAACTGACGGACACCTGGCGCATCGGATCCGGGGTGTTACAACACTCCACCACTACGAGAGGATCTCGTCCCGAGATCTAGGATGGCACCGGAGGAAAAGGAAGAGGAGAGGTAAAACAAAGTTGCTTCTTTGACGAACGAGTGAAACCATGAACCTTGAGAGGTTGAGCAAAATGAAGGAAAGAAAAACAACGAAGATGAACATAGTTGAAAACACTCCGTTAGAAAAGAGGAACATGGAGTATTACGAGAATTTGAAGGTTGCAAAGACATGAATCAAGAGTTTAGTGGACAAGATAGAATTCGAAACCACTCCGGTTAAAATAAGATGAGAGATGAAGACTTTGGGCAGCACTCCGGTAGAAAAGAGAAGAAAACTTGATGAGATGAAAAGATTTTGAAGAGATGATACAACACTCCGGTTAAATGGATAAGCAAGAAAAGAACACGATCCTCACAACTTGAGATGATGAGTGAGAAGAGCAACATCACAATGCCTCCGTAATGAGAGAATAGAAGATAGATCATTCGGATAAAGGGACGGAGAAGAAAATGACAACTTGTGCCACAGATGAGCTTGGAAAGCACCCTTCCAAGATGGTTACAACGAGGTTGTTGGAAAACCAACACGAAAAGAATAAGCTTGTAGTGGGCTTATAGAAAACATCTCAAGAATATGAGGTGAGCTTCTGCCACTAACGAAACCAATTGCTTGCTTGAGATCAAGGAAGAGATGAAAACTTCTTCCACCAAGAGGATAAAGAGCAAGCTTGGGTCATGCGTAATCACCACAAAATAGCAACATTCCTTGGGGAAGGCTTTAGGTGAAATATAACACAAGATAACTCCAAAGAAGAGATTGATGGATTTAAAATCCCTCATTCTTGACAACAAGTGAATCGCGAAGGGATATTGTCAAGAGTGACATAACACCACCTCAAAAGATAAGATAGAAAGAATTGCACTTCGGATGCAAGATGAAGAATGCTTGTACTCCTCAAAACAAAACAAGTGTTGGGCACCCTGTTTAAAATTTTGAGTATAGCTTGGCTATTCTTAGCTTCAAGAGAAATCTTGAAGAACAATTGAAGAATGAAAGGAATCCTTGACGAAGCACCATGTAGAAACTCCGGTATTAAAAGGATGGTGGAAAGAAGGAGAAGTTGAAAACACGGGGTGAAGCCTTGCAATGATTTAGATGGATCTCCGTGATAGTTAGAGCTTGGAACTCCGGGAAAAAGAGAAGATGAAACAAATGAAACCGAGAATAATAAGGGCCTTCGGAATAAAGAATTAATCACTTGGATGAAAAAGAATAAGAATTATGACATGATGGCCTTCGGAAGAAAGAAATGGAAACAACTCAAGAAATACTCCGGATGGTAAGAAAAGAATTCTCACAATCAAAAACAATTATGAGAGGATGGCAACAAGCTAGCACCATGAATCTTGAAGAGAATAGAGCAAGATTAAAGAGAAACTCTTCTTCGGTCTTCAAATGTTGAGAATGATGACGAGAAACACCACCGAGAATTATTGAGGCACACCGGAAGAATCAAAAGCGAAGAGGTTGAGCCAACTATGAAAAGAATTTGAAAGATCTTGGAGAAAAGCATTTGACTGATGATAACTCATTCTTACGTCAAACTTGGAGAAGAATTTAGGATAGCTCTGGGAAAATAGAAGAGTCAGGTAAGATCCTGGGAAAAGACCTGTGGGTTAGGGCCCACTCAAAAGAAAACACTGTTGGAAATGATTTCAAAGAGAAATTGCACCGGTTTAATTAAATGGCTTGAATGAGATAACAATCACGAAATATCTTGAAGGGATTGAGAATGGAAACACAAGTCTTGTGGGATATCTAGAGCACTCCGGAATAACAAATAGCGAGAAGTGAAAGATTAAGAGGTGCACCGGTATGAAAAAGCATTTGAAACGAGGAAAGGGATATGATGAATATCAAAAGCTTGAATTGGTTCCACCGGAGAAAAATACGAGAATGAAGAATGATGAACTTGATACTGTTGAGCATCTTCATGGGAAATCACCGGATAAGAACATTGATTGAAAAGAATGAAGAGACTTCACAAGAATAAATGGATACTTGATTAAGAAATCTGTGTCCTTGAAGAAAACAAAGGGAGGGAGGGTGGGGAAAAACAAAGACAACTTGGGATGAACGAAACAAACACCGTTGAGAAAAAACTTAGAATTGATCTTGCGGATGGGAAAAATGATGGGATCCACTTTAAGAGAAGCACACCGGTTGGAAAGAATTGACATGACAAACTCGATGATCAAAAGGATTAGTATTCACATAGCAATGTGAGAACACCGTTTAGGAAAGGTATGGATTCCACACTTGACATCGAAGCAACTCGAATACCACAACTCAAAACAAAAACAAAGGACTGGCTTGCAGAATAAGCCGGAACAAACATATGATAGAGATTTCGTCCGAAGTTTTCGTGGTGGGGCCTACGGGCTCAATCGACAAGCACCATCATGTACAAGGCGGTGCACATGACATACTGAAGCGCCCCCAGTCGGCATAGCCAAGGACTCTTTAAGACACAACGAGACCATTTGTAAAACCAACCGTGAATAGGCGGACCACTAGACGTCGAACCCCAATTTCATATCATACATCCGTCGGAAAGATATCCTAAGAGCTACTTGAATTCCCACCTATGAAACTCCGAAACTTTACGGTTATGCAATCGGTGTTGGGGATACAGGGAGCAATATATCTCACCCAAACTAACAATCCCTACATCCATTTGTATCCATCCGTCAACACATAACCAAGAAACCTTCGAAATCGCCTACCTCAACCTTGAAAAGCATCCGTTATACAAGTCATGGCAATACTCCGTACTCACCTCGATCTTTGGGTTAGCGGGTTATCTCACCAACAAGCGCATAAAAGAGATTTTCGATGTCGGCGTACTAAACTCGGTATTCGAACTGCAACGATAAAATTATGACGACAACACCTCGGAGCTCAACTCCCCGGGACACTGCCACAACCCCTAAATGTCAGGAGGCACCAAGACAATGTTGTTATCATAAAACCATCGGAACGATTCCAAGATACCCGCGTGATCCTAAAAATTTTTTTAGTGAAATTTGAGAAGAGAAGAGTCAAAACTCTACGTCAGGATACCTCACCAGAAGGTCGAAGGGACTGGGGAGTAAAAAGAATCCTACTCTCCGATATATATAATCCTAAATGACTCAAAACATTTTTCTAGACACAACTCGGCCACTAAAAACGATCAAGCAGTGGGGGCTCCTAAGGTCGGGGATGGCTCTGATTACCAACTTGTAACGCCCTCGATGCGGATATATCTCCCACGTGTCGAAGCACGACTTAGAGGCATAACCGCATTGAAAGCAATGTCGCAAGTGAGGTAATCTTCACACAACCCATGTAATACATAAGGGAAGAGATACATAGTTGGCTTACAATCGCCACTTCACACAAATACATGAATAAAGCATTACATCATCCAGATACAATCAAGGTCCGACTACGGAACCAAAATAAAAGAAGAACCCCAAATGCGACAAACGGTCCACGATCGACCCCAACTGGGCTCCACTACTGAACAACTAGAACGAAACAACACAAAGGGCAAGGTCTTCATCGAGCTCCTCCTTGAGCTGGATTGTGTCACCTGCTCGGTAACATAGGCACCGCAAACTGGTTTTGAAGTATCCGTGAGCCACGAGGACTCAAGCAATCCCATTACCATGGGTATCAAGACTAGCAAAGCTTAATGGGAAAGGAAGGGGTAAAGTGGTGAGGTTGCAGCAGCGACTAAGCAAGTATGGTGGCTAACCAACGCAAATGAGAGCGAGAAGAGAAACAAGCGGAACGGTCGTGAAGCTAGCAATGATCAAGAGGTGATCTGAACACCTACTTACGCCAAACATAACCCGAAACCGTGTTCACTTCCGGACTCCGCGAGAAGAGACCATCACGGCTACACACTCGGTTGATGCGTTTTATTTCGGATCAAGTGTCAAGTTGTCTACAACGGACATTAACAAATTCCCATCTCGCCACATAACCGCGGCACGGCTCTCGAAAGTTTAAACCTGCAGGGTGTCCCAACTTAGCCCATGACAAGCTCTCGCGATCATCGAAGAATAGACCTTCACCGAGACACACCGATCGGACTCGGTATCCCGGTACATCAAGACATTTCGACAATGGTAAAACAAGACCAGCAAGACCTCCGGCGTGTCGACATCCCGATAGTAGCCGCAGTATCTCGTCTCGAGCCACGACCGGATGAGCGAGACGTACAACTAAAACCAGCCCTCAAGTTTCCCGAGGTGGCGCCGCAAGTGGCTCTAGTTTGGACCAACGCTTAGACAAGCAATCGCCCGGGGCTAAAATAAAGATGACCCTCGAGAAAGCGACTCCCAAGGGAAAAAGTAGGTGGTGGTGAGGCAAATGGTAAAAGGCAATGTTGGGCCTTCTTTGGACAAGTTTTATTCAAAGCGAACCGTCGGGGGTCCCATAAATCACCCGACCGCGTTAGGGACGCAAAATCCGGGAACATAACACCGGTATGACGAAAACTAGGGCGGCAAGAGTGGAACAAAACACCAGGCATAAGGCCGAGCCTTCCACCCTTTACCAAGTATATAGATGCATTAATAATATAAGAGATATTGTGATATCCCAACATAAACCCTGTCCACCATGGAGCAATCTTCAACTTCACCTGCAACTAGCAACGCTATAAGAGGGGCTGAGCAAAGCGGTAACATAGCCAAACAACGGTTTGCATAGGAATGGTGTCAAAGGTTAGCGGTTCATGGCAATTTGGGATGGCTGGACAAACAGGTAATAGGTAGCGCAGCATAGAGAAAGAACGAGGCAACTAGCATAGCAATGATAGTAGTGAGATCCAGGGTAGCGGTCATCTTGCCTGAAATCCCGCAAGGAAGAAGAACGAATCCATGAAGAAGATGAGCGGATGAAGCCGAACCAACCGTGAGACGAGCGGATCCTCACGAACGCAACGTAAACAGAACTAACAAGAAGAAGCACACAACATAGGTAAACACACCACACATGACAAGACATGATGCACAACGAGCATGATGCATGACCAAGCTATATGAAGCTACTCATGGCAAGAGATGATGCACACAAGAACAACACATCAAGGCAAGTTTAAATGAGTAGGAAACAACATATAACAATTCCGGTAAGTCCTCATATGCATATTTCGAAATTGGTCCAGAACTGAATAAACCTTATGTTCAAGTTGTTAACCAGCAAGTTAAGATGCATCAAGATGATCTACACGAAATTCTAGTCAAGTTACATATAAAGTTCATTAGATTCGGAGCTACGGTCTAGAAGATATGAGCAAAACAAGTTAGGCATGGCATTGATGCAAAATGCACCCAAACATCAAGTAAACACACCAAAACAAGGATGCAACATGATAATATGAAGCTACATGCAAAACAAGCAAGTTTCATAAAGAGCACACTCAAAACGGAGCAACGGTGCAACACATGCACACTATACAAGTCATAACCGCAATCTATCTAAAACAGCAACTAGGCATCTTACAAGCATCAAAACAACATGCTACAGCACCCCAACATAATAACAAAAGACATGGTCATGAAGTACACGTAAAGCATAACAAAACATGAACACTGAGCTATCTCCAGAAACAACTAGAACATACTCAAAATGACATGGAGATATTGCAAGTAATAACAATTTCAGATTTTAGCAGAAATAACATCAAGGTTGCAATGTTTAGAGCTATCAAACAACATGTTACAGGAAGCTATCATGGCAAACAAAGGCATGGCATGAAACTACTAATAGCATATATCAAAAGACCCTTACTGACCATAAGCCAAAAAGGACTAGAGGATATGATGGCACCCATGTAAACATGGCAAGTTTTATTACAGATTTAAACATGGCAGGAACAATGATTAGTAGGCATGTTCGTGAGCTTGAACCACTCACTACAGAGCAATACATGGCATGGCAAGGCAACCAACAGTAAGAAGGCATGTTTATGAAGCTAAGCATGGCAAGATCAAGGTCATAGCATACACGGATCAACTACAACGACCTCGTGAAAATTGAATCTCATGCAAACAATCTGTCAGGAAACATTTTCAAGCAACTTTGGAGCAAGAAATGAACATGTTCCAGCAAGCTATAATTACAACCAAGGGCATGAATGGATAGAGCAAGACATGTATATCAAAACATGTTTATAGAGCATCTCCAGATTATGCATAGAATGATTAGTGGAAGCATGTTAACATGGCATCAAAATATAACAGAATCTGTCTCGCAAAACAGCAACAGCAACTACCCTACTTTGCAAGCTTGATACACTCAGCACACAACTCACAAAAATACATGGTCAACACCTCTGGAAAGATGGCATGGCATAGTCCAACATTCATGTAGAGCTCATACTCATAGGATGCACACATAAATCATGGCAAAAATGACAAAAGAGCTCGAGCTGATAAGATTCTGGAACTAACGATCTGAAGCCTACTTCGAACAGCATTTCGGGCATCAAGATGAGCTCAAATGCAAATGATGCAATGGAATGAAATGATGTACTCGTCGAGGCGAACAATTTGACATATTATACGCGCAAAACGGAGCTACGGATGCGGAGATGTGATGCGATGAAAATGCATGAAAATAGTGCAAAATCTGGGACTTAGAGATATTTCGGGGTCAACCTCGGGTTGCTGCACGGATTACGAGGCGAGGCGGATCTCGCCGGAGACATCGCCGGAGTTTCGCCGGACTTGCGGGAGAAGGACGCCGGGGTCGGGGAAGGTCGGCGGAGGTCGGGACCGGCCGAATCCGGCCGGATCCGGCGGGCGAGGCGGGCGGCTGGCGGCGCGGCCGGGGCGGATGCGGCGCTTGGCGGGGCGGCATGGCGGCCGGCGGGCGCTGGGCGGGCGGCGCTGGCGGGGCTTCGCGCGGCGGGCGGAGGCGGAGGGTGCTTGGCTGGGTGGGCGCTGGGGCGGCGGCGGGCGGGCGCCATGAGGAAGGGCGGCGGCGAAACCCGCGGGCGGCGGCGGCGCTGGCGGCGGCGGCCCGCTGCCGGAGGAGGAGTGGAGGCGGCGGTCGGCGGGCGGCAGCCGGGGCGGAGGGCGCGCGGAATCGGCGGCGAAGGCGGATGGGCCATGGGCCTGGCTATGGCTCATGGGCGGCGGCGGCGGGCGGCGGGGAGGCCACGTGGCACGCTGCGATTCGTCGAGCGGCGGCGGCGGACGCGTCCGGCGGCTGGACGGACATGTCCGGGCGCGGAGAGGGATTGGATCTAGGGTTTGGACTGCGGGAATGGAGGGGGAGGACCTAGTTTTATAGGTAGAGGGAGCTAGGAGTGTCCAAATGAGGTGCGGTTTTCGGCCACGCGATCGTGATCGAACGACCGAGAGCATGGAGGGGAGTTTGGTGGGTTTTGGGCCACTTTGGAAAGGGTGTTGGGCTGTAACTCAAAGAGGGCTTTGCGGTTACCCGGTTAACCGTTGGAGTACTAAACGACCTCCAAATGGCACGAAACTTGACAGGCGGTCTACCGGTGTTATACCGAGGCCGATTGGCAAACCTCGGTCCATTCCGAGAAAGTTTAATACCCGCACACGAAAGGAGACAAGAAGGGGACCGCCGGGGACATAGGAGCGCCGGATTGCAAAACGGACAACGGGGAAAATGCTCGGATGCATGAGACGAACATGTATGCCAATGCGATGCACATGATGACATGATAAAATGCAAATGATGACATGGCAAAGTGCAACACGCAAGCACATGACATGGCAACGATGGCGAATAACTGACGGACACCTGGCGCATCGGATCCGGGGTGTTACAACCAGCCCACTATGGGCTGGTTCCCCTCCCACTTCAGCCCATGGGGCCCTTCGGGATAGGTGGCCCCACCCGGTGGACCCCCGGGACCCTTCCGGTGGTCCCGGTACATTACCGGGAGACCCCGAAACTTTCCCGATGGCCGAAATACCACTTCCTATATATTATTCTTTACCTCCGGACCATTCCGAAACTCCTCGTGACGTCCGGGATCTCTTCCGGGACTCCGAACAACATTCGGTAGTCACATACTTGACTTCCTACTAACCCTAGCGTCACCAAACCTTAAGTGTGTAGACCCTACGGGTTCCGGAGACACGCAGACATGACCGAGACGACTCTCAGGCAATAACCAACAGCGGGGTCTGGATACCCATGTTGGCTCCCACATGCTCCTCGATGATTTCATCGGTTGAACCACGATGTCGAGGATTCGATCAAAACCCCTGTATGCAATTCCTTTGTCAATTGGTACGTTACTTGCCCGAGACTCGATCGTCGGTATCCCAATACCTTGTTCGGTCTCGCATCGGCAAGTCACTTTACTCGCACCGTAATGCATGATCCGTGGCCAACACCTTGGTCAACTTGAGCTCATTATGATGATGCATTACCGAGTGGGCCCAGAGATACCTCTCCGTCATACGGAGTGACAAATCCCGATCTCGATCCGTGTCAACCCAATAGATACTTTCGGAGATACCGTAATGCACCTTTATAGTCACCCGATTACGTTGTGACGTTTGATACACCCAAGGCACTCCTACGGTAACCGGAGTTACGATCTCATGGTCGAAGGAAGAGATACTTGACATTGGCAAAGCTTCTAGCAAACGAACTATACGATCTTTTATGCTATGCTTAGGATTGGGTCTTGTCCATCACATCATTCTCCTAATGATGTGATCCGTTATCAACGACATCCAATGTCCATAGTCGAAACCATGACTATCTATTGATCACAACGGGCTAGTCAACTAGAGGCTCACTAGGGACATATTGGGGTCTAAGTGTTCACACGTGTATTACGATTTCCGGATAATACAGTTATAGCATGAACAAAAGACAATTATCATGAACATTGAAATATAATAATACTTTTATTATTGCCTCTAGGGCATATTTCCAACAGTCTCCCACTTGCACTGGAGTCACCAATCTAGTTACATTGTGATGAATCGAACACCCATAGAGTTCTGGTGTTGATCATGTTTTGCACGCGAGAGAGGTTTAGTCAACGGATCTGCGACATTCAGATCCGTGTGTACTTTACAAATCCGGCCAGACAACCTCGACTGGGGCAGGGGTGTAGGTGCATCGTTCACACTGTCGTCAGCGGCGAGGGAGGAGACCAACGGCTGCCCGCGCGTCCTGATCGGCCGTGTTGCCATTCTGTCCGAGAGAGCGTGGCTCAGGAGGGCCTCCGACCCCTTCTTCCTCCCCGCGGTATTGTGGCCAAGATGCGGCCCCCCGATGCCGTCTTTGCCACATGCCGACGACCCTCAGGTATATATTCCTTCGAAACGGAACACCTGCCTTGCTCTACTGCCCCAGCTCCCTTCGTGTGGATCTTTTTCTACTTCCGTCACCTGTTCCAAAGCCACCTAGATTTTACTATTATTAGAGGTAAAGCTAGTTCATACAGTCGACTCTAAGAGTTGGTTCAAGCAGGGAAGAAAGTGGGAAAGCTGTAGCATGAATCTAGGACTTGGTTCTAAGAGGAAACATGGGAAAGTAGTAGATACTGGCTACCCAACCGGTCTCTTGGTTGAAAAGATGAAGAAAGCATGGTGGATGGCGAAGGGTGGGGGGAAGTGGACCTATCTCTTGGTTGAAAAAGGAAAGAAAGTGATGGGTGTTGGGGGACAACGCAAATGAGAATGAGCAGGTCTAGATTTCCTGTGCTCACATAGGAAAATGTCGCCGAGGAGATAAAAAATGGGACAAATGCAGACATGCTGCCTGAGTGTTTGCCGCTCTCGGCAGCCACATCTGCCTCACCACTTTATGCCCCTGCCACCCATATCGCTACTGTTAATGTAAAATCACATGAAGCATTAAGCAATGCCACCTAATGTCACTATAAGTAATGGTCTAGTGCTGTCGATAAATTGAAGCAATGCCACCACCATTTTAAGAAGTGCTTCCATCTTGCTTTATTTCCCATGAATTGTGTTTTTGCAGTTACACTTAAATCTCACACCGCTAACATTGCTTCATCCTAGTGGAACTGCACAAATTTGATTGCACATTTACTGACCATGTGCTACTCTCATGACAGTAATACTAATGCTATTGTTCTGGATGTTAATCTAGTGCCATTGTTGATGTGATGTGATGCTACTTACTTAAGGACTCATCATACTGTCGATCTAGTGCCAATTATAACACAACAGATGCTGCTGTTAATCATACACCACTACAGATATCTATCACTAATTAAATAACCCTATTTCGTATTTGCGTAAACAGGGATGTCTGTCTCCATATCGTTTCAGGATGTCTGTCTCCATATCGTTTCTATCCGCGCAATCAAAAGCACACACCTCAGTTTTAGTACAACTGCGCAAAATGAGATGGCTATCCCTCGTTGCCGTCGTCTAACCTCCAGTCTTCAAGGTATTCCTACATTGGTAGTAACTAAGGTAGAATGACCAATGCAATCTAAAAGAAGCTGATTAAACGCGTTTTACTTTCGATTGCAAAGGTGGACGAGCGAAAACAATCGCATCCTAGTCCGGAATGCACTTTGTACTAGTTCATCCGTGGACCGAGGACTAGCCGGCACGACGGTTTTTTGACGGTCTTGTGCAGACAAGAGGCATTGTGGTGCCTTATTTCGCAAATAGCGGTGCTTAAATTTAGTGGAATGCACAAGAATTTCACTGGTCAAGATTATCTTTGCATGGTTGATTCAGCATTCCGGTGAGACCACAATTATAATTGGTTATTCGGAATGAGAGAACCTAACCCTGTATGGTGGCAACAAGAAAAAACCAGAGTGAACTCCAGGAAATTTAAGCCTGCCGGGAGGCCCTTTGCTCAGAGAAGCATTGCTTGTTTTTTCCTGATTTGTAAACCTTCTCACAACTTTGTCTTTTGCTGTGAACTAGTATATGTTTGTTATGTTGTATGAATCATTGAGATGTATAAAATTTCTTAACTTATGCTTTTCAAGTTTTTTATGAAGACGAGTTTAATGTGAGTGTTCCACATGAGCGCTGGACTAGTGTGTGAACGTTTGGAATTTACATTGTGGCCTCAGTTAACTGCATGAACCACTGTAACAAGATACACAGTTGCTTATATGTCAGACAACAGATTATCGATTGTTAGCTGGTCGATAGCCTAGTGTTGAAGCGAGCTAAGCCAATGTGCCGTGTTTTGCACAACTGCTTACAAGTGGGGTAGCACCAACAGTGTTTACAAGTACTTATGTATACGTCGGCGCACAGTTATCGAACGAGTGCTCTATTTCATCAAAACACACACTGCTCGTATGATAAACCGTGACAACTTATGTCTTACCATGCCATATTCATGAAAAAACTAGCGAGGATGCATCTATTTCGGCAACAATTACGATGGTTCTCATATGATTCACGGGCACACAAAAGTAGCAGCAGTTCCCATAGACGGATTCAAACAGAGTACTAGCCCCAGAGGGGTCGATAACAGGCATGGTTCGGATAATTAGACACAATCCAAACTACTATTAAACACTAGCTGGGCAACTATTTCATGCCTCGATCTAATTTGGGCTGGACACAAGACGGACCTTGCCATGAACATTATCGAGGACGTCCCGCAGCAGCCCAATCCTGTGAACCTTCATGAAGACAACCTTGTGGCCATGCCACTGATAAACTTGTTTGTGGAGGCATGCCATGTCATCTTCCTGCATAAGCTTGACAAGAACAATATGCCTCACAAACGAAGGAGTAGCTTTGAACTTCTTGTGCTTCAGTACACCCTGGACAACATGCCTGACAACAGTGAGGCTGGAATACAACTCTTCATGGGTATAGCCGCAAATGGCTTCCACGATCCAACAGCCTAAGAACTCTGTTTTCCGAGTGCGTATATTCAGGTCATCCGCCTCATAGCGAGTGACATGTACAACCACACAATCCTTGTCTTCATCAGGGCTCTAATTGAAACAGAAACAAATTCTGAATTACTTTTTAGTATAAGAAACACAAGTTATTTAAACCACTATGTATAGCATGGCATCGAAGTTAATAAAATTTTGCATTATTAATCACCACGTACTTAGATGAAAAACCACAATCGAGATTGGCAAAGAAGAAAATCACCTTGGGCAGCTCAGCGGCGGGGGGGGGGGGCACATCCTCAAAGGGGGAAAACTGCTCCTGCAGTGCCACGGGGGCTGTAACCTCAAACGGGGCGTTGACCATCTCAGTAGTGGACGTGAGCGTATCTAGGGTCGGCTCGGTGGCTGCCTCCATCTTCTTGGAGTTCTTTGTCTCGTGGGGATCAGCCTCCCATGTCTGCTCCAATATCGGTAGATCTTTGCCTGGTTCTCCTTGGTCCATCATGAAACTGACGAATACTAGGAGACCACTGAAAGGAAAACACAATCGCAATGACAATGAAACAAAAAGGAGAGTGAGGATCGGTTACTGCTTTGCAAAAGTTCTTTTTTTTTCTCTGCACGAAAATATACCAACATCACGGATCGGCTTACCTTCCCTTCGTTGGGAGAGATGAACAGTGGCACATGCGAGTGTTGCCTTTCTTGAAGACGGTGAGGGAGAAGGGGATTCAGCGAAGAGTGAAATGATGGTTGCTTCATTCGTCAAACTTAGACTGCGGGGAGGTGGGGTTTTGTGATACGATGGCTTATTACTGCCGCGCTACTACCGGGGTGACTCTCCGCCTGCATACTATCTTCTAATTTGGTGGATGGCATTTGGGCCCGCGCGCTGTATGGCCCGCATGTGGGTGAACAAAAGTATAATGACATTCAGTAGAGGGAGACGTTTCAATGACCTAGGAGGAGCCAGAAGCGGTAGAGTGTCTCCACTGTACTAGTAGTAATTGTTTTTACAGGTAGGCTGTAGAGTGTCTCCACTGTACTAGTAGTAATTGTTTCTCTGGGCCCAAGACAAAACAGCCCATCCACACTAGTAAATAGTAAAATCAATTCAAAACCCCATATATTTACTGAATGAGAGGCACTACCCACACCTAGCACACCGCACCCCCCAAAAAACCTGGGTGCTCTTCTTCCTCCTCGCTCCCACCCACCTCACGTCAGCTTGCTCCACTCGTACCCCCAAATTCCTCACCTCACTCCTACAGAAAACCCCAGCTCCCCTTCTTCCTCACTACTACAGAAAACCCCCAGCTCTCCTTCTTCTTCACTCGCACTACAACTAGGCTTGTCATTCGTTACTCTTCTCAAATCCGTGAGCGCGACGCGATGCCCTCGAGGAAAATGGAGTCGGCTGACCCCAGCGCCAAGAAGATGAGGCTCCCGCCAGCGGCGATGCCTGTTGTAGATCCTGCACCCGGCAGCGCGGGAAGAAGCGGCGACCCCGCTCTCACCGGATCCTAGGAACCCGTAGAATCTTGGGTGGACCGCATCAGCGATCTCCCGTACGCCGTCCTTGGGGAGATCATCTTGCTTCTCCCCACCAAGGATTGCTGCCGCACCCAAGTCCTCTCAATTCGGTGGCGCCCTCTATGGTGCGCCGTGCCCCTTATTCTCGACTGTCGTCAGCTATCTCTCTTCAATGATTTTGAAATCCCCAGAGCCATCATCTCCTCCCACCAGGGCTCGGTTCAAAGCCTCTTCATCCTGTCATGCTACCTGAGCAAGCATACCATGCCCTGCATGGTGGACGCCTGGCTAAAATCCCCTGAATTCACAGAACTACAGCTGCTTGAGTTCTACTATTCCCTTGGAAATCACATACCACATACCGAATGCCATGAACTTGTGCCCTTAGCACCGATGTCCATCTTGCGGTTTTCCTCCTCTCTCCACACCGCCACCTTTGCACTGTGCTACCTACCAGACAATCTGGTACTAAACCTTCGACTCCCAGTTCTCAAGAAACTTTCACTTGTGCGGGTTCGTATATCAGAGGCCTCATTGCACAACATCATCCACTCCAGTTGACCTGCCCTGGAGTGCTTGGTGCTTGTTTTCACAGTTAGAATCAGTTGTCTCCAAATAAAGTCGCCTAACCTTGTAAGAATTGGAATTTCTTTTGACGGAAGGCAGCTCATCATCCAAGATGCCCCTTCACTTCAAATGTTGATCCTTGATTCTAGTTATTGACCGTTGCAAATAACCGTCCTCTCTGCGCCTAAACTGGAGACCTTGGGTGTAATACATGATCTCTGTGCTCATTTCAATATGGTGTTTGGCTCCACAGTTCTTCAGGTACTTTATATTATCATCTACACTTGTAACCATAAGCTGCATTTTAAATTTCTGCGCATAAGTTATATATCATCTTGGAGTACACATTTTTTACTAATATTATGTTCTATGCTCAATGAAGTGTTTCTCCATGGATGGCCTATCAATGGTGCTGGATTCTGTCAAGATCTTATATATTCAAATGAATAGTTTTGATCTGAACAAGACTATTGGCTTGCTGCAATGCTTTCCATGTCTGGATAAGTTGTATATAAAGGTGATAATTTCACGCACATTGGAAGCCCGCATATAGTGTACTAGAATTAACCATTCAGCTGTTGCTCTTTTGACACTCTTTTTTTAGACCTTAACTATTTTCAATCTTCATGTATATTTAGGCAACAAGACGGGGTAAGAAAGTTATAAGCAATCGGTGGATTCATAAGCATTGGGATTTTCTCACTTCTCATGAGATTCGATTGAAGACAATAACGCTAGAACGATATGTAGCCAACCATGCAAACACTAGATTTGTCACATTCTTCCTGCTGAATGCGAGGTTACTATTGTCCATCAGGCTTAAGTTTATCAGCAGCATGGTTTTGACGGATGGGTATGTCGAAGAGCAAAAAAAGGAGTTTCAGGTGGGCAAAAGAGCTTCTGAACATGCCGGGCTTCTATTTACAACATATTGTGGTCATAATCCAGTAAATTTTACGACCCAGGATGTTCATTCTATGGACCTGACCGATCCATTTGACTGTGACTTCCAAAACCAGTGCTGAAGTTAGATGTTGTTGCCCTTTTTAACTTGGGTTTTTTTGTAAACCTGATGAACAATTAACCCTCGTGCTTTTGTACAGTTTGTAAGCTGGAGTTAGATGTTCCTGCCCTTTTCAACTCGGCTGTGTCTGTCATATTTTCTTTGAAACAAGGCAAATGGCTTGCCATTCGTTTAATTTAGATTGAAATATTGTAACAAATCCCAACCAAGGGACATAATATCACTCTCGTTGGCTGCTTGAGCTCACTGTGCATTACAGAAGCCAAGTGATTAGCCCCCACTAGCACCCACAAACTTATTTCGCACTAGCACATCAAATGGGCTTTAAATTTTCATAGGAAAGGCTGCATGACCGTGATAGATTTGGATTCTGACATTTGGGACCCGCGAGGAAATTGCCTATCCAAGGTGGTGTCAACTTACTAGCCAGTCAACAAACGATTCTGCCTACCAGCCGTTGGATTGACATCCAACATCTGTCATGTATCTTCTATCTCTTGTCTTCTTCTTCCTCCGACCGCAAGAAACCAAACCACCCGTCGGCACCGCTTGCTCCCGCCTCCATGGTGGGTGCGCCTCCGCCGCCCTACCGACGTACCCTCCAACGTTGGCGTCCCTCCTCTATTCCCCACTTGTCTGTTATTCTCCAAAGAACGTCCACCGCAACACGCACCCACACCGAACCATCAACCTCGTACTCCCCTCGCTTGGGCTAGACCAGCGCATCTTCCTGACTCTGTTCGTTCCGTCCCGAGGCCTCGCTGCCGTCGTCCTCGCCTTGCGGCCTTGGTTCGCTCACCGTCTTGTGATGCGCCATCCTCTTGCGTTGTCAATGTCGTCAACAACCGAGAGGAACAAGGAGATATTCAGACGTGGAGAGGATGACGAGAGGGACCCACCAGCGTCATGGCGAGACGCAAGCAAGTGCCTCTATATTACAAGCCCAAAAATATGGTTCCTCCTAATGGTTGGACATCTGGGGCTCACGCCATTGTCAACGTAGTCAATAAACGAGAGAATTACACTATGAGCGGCTGGCACCAGGGACCCAGCAGGTCGCGCAGTTTTTTTAGGAACAAGCAGTTGTTATTTATACTAGTTTTAGCGACGGATCAGGGTAACAACGGGCTGTGCAGGGGCTGTGGTCCGTCTAGCCAGGGTTTTATTTATGTTTACCACATCATGAGCCGAGTTGTGTTTTTTTCTTGGTGAAACTGGCTAGCCGAGTTCTATTTTTTTATAGAAATACCCAAACAAGCCTACTTGCTTTATCGGCCCTGCTGGGCTGCAAATCTTTCAAGACGAGGAGAGTTTCATTCGGTTTGCCTAGAAATGGGCTGTACATTTTTAGAACACATCAAACCGGGAATTAGTTTCAATTTTTTTTCATTACAAGATTTTAAATTCCATTGATTTTTATGCGTGGACAATTATTTGGAATTTATATTTATATAAATTATTTTTCAAAATAGTTTGAATGTGAATTGATATTTCTGGATTAAAAACAGTTGACCGCACCGAAATATGCAAAATTTCGTATACTTTTTAACTGTGGCCATAATGTGGGGTGTAATGCTAACAAAAAGAAGATGGGCTCCAAAAAAATTCTTACGAATTAGCAAATGGGCTGTACATTATTAGAAATAATGGCAGATGGGTTGTATGCTATTTTCCACAGATTTGAGGCTGACTTGTGCGCCTACTACAGGTTGACGCGTATGATTTCATAAAAAAAAGGTTGACGCACATGTAATGCCCTATCAACTTAGTCAACACACGAGAGCAGTGACTGTTGGATGTCCATCCAACGGCTGTCGTGCTTCTTCAATCTCTGCTCTTCATGCTCTAGCCGCTCAAACAAGCGCTAGTGGGACCGCCTGCTCCCTCCTTCCGCGGCTGGCTATGCTGCCGCGCAGGCCTCACGGACCCATCGTACTCCCATCGCTGGCCTAGCCATCCCTCTACTCACCCACACCTGCTGTTATTCTCCAGGGACGACAGACGAACCAGTAAACCCTCGTACTCCTCCGCATGGGAAATAACTTCCTAGTATTCCCCGGCTCCATGTTGTTCCCTTCCTAGGCCTCACCGTCGTCCACCACCCTGGTGCTCTCGGCGCGGCCTGGTCAACGTGGTCAATGAACGACATCTATCGAAAGTGGACTGTACGTGGAGAAGCTGACAGCTGGGTCCACGGCCGCACGCAAGGAAATGCCTCCTCATTACACGCAAAATAATGATTCCTCCACCTGACAGCTAGGACCCACAGGAAGGGCCTCTGTATTTTGCGAAAAAAAGTCCCCCCCGTTGACAGGTCAGACCCACCAGCTATATCTTCGCACGCAAGGAAGTGCCTCCTTATTACGCCCAAAAAATGAATACCCACTGCTAGCTGGGTGATAACCCGCAAGTATACGGGATCAATTGTAGCCTCTTTCAATAAGTAAGAGTGTCGATCCCAACGAGGAGCTAAAGGTAGAACAAATATCCTCTCAAGTCCTATCTGCCACTCATACAACTCTACGCATGCTTAGTGTTCGCTTTACCTAGAACAAGTATGAAACTAGAAGTACTTTGTAGGTGTTGTTGGATAGGTTTGCAAGATAATAAAGAACACGTAAATATAAACTAGGGACTGTTTAGATAAAGAAGCAATTAAGTAAAAATAGCGAGTGTGGAAAAGTGGTGGTAGGAGTTGTGGAATTGTCCCTAAGCAATTGACTACGTTACTAGACCGGTAATCACTATTGCAATTTTATTTGAGGGAGAGGCATAAGCTAACATACTTTCTCTTCTTGGATCATATGCACTTATGATTGGAACTTTAGCAAGCATCCGCAACTACTAAAGATCATTAAGGTAAAACCCAACCATAGCATTAAAGCATCAAGTCCCCTTTATCCCATACACAAACAACCTACTTACTCGGGTCTGTGCTTCTGTCACTCACGCCACCCACCATAAGCAAATCATGAACATATTGGAAACCCTACAGCAGGGATCCCTCACGCTTGCGCGACACGGGGAGCACCATAGGACAACACCAAATAATAAAACATGCAACTCAAACCAATCATAGCAATTTATCAATCACCGATAGGACTACTCAGACATCATAGGATGGCAACACATCATTGGATAATAATTTGAAGCATAAAGCACCATGTTCAAGTAGAGGGTACAGCGGGTTGCGGGAGAGTGAACTGCTGAATATAGATGGAGGAAGGTGATGGAGATGTTGGTGAAGATGGTGGAGGTGTTGGTGTAGATCACGGTGATGATGATGGCCACCGGTAGCGCTCCGACGCCACCGGAAGCAAGGGGGAGAGAGCCCCCTTCTTCTTCTTCTTCTTCTTCTTCCTTGACCTTCTCCCTAGATGGGAGATGGGTTTCCCCTCTGGTCCTTGGCTCCCATGGCTTGGGAGGGGTGAGAGCCACTCCGAGATTGGATCTATCTCTTCGTCTCTCTCTATTTCTGTGTTCTCAGATCCTCCTCCTTCACCGTTTCTTTTATATCTAGAGATCCGTAACTCCGATTGGGGTGAATCTTTCGCCCAGATCTTTCTCATAAAATTAGCTTTCTTGCGGCAAAAGAAGAGCGTTAACCGCCTTACGGGGCCCCCCCAGGAGAGTCCAGGGCGCGCTTGCGTCCCTGGGGCGCCCCCCTATATCTGGCCCCCTCGGGCACCGTCTCGCGTTGATTTTACTTCCGAAAAATCATAATATTCCAAAATAATTCTCGGTCCATTTTTATCCCGTTTGGAATCCATTTGATATGGGTTTTCTGCGAAACATAAAACATGCAACAGACAGGAACTGGCACTGGGCACTGGATCAATATGTTAGTCCCAAAAATAATATAAGAACTTGTCGAAAATATATGAAAGTTGAAGAATATTGGCATGGAACAATCAAAAATTATAGATACGACGGAGAAGTATCAACATCCCCAAGCTTAATTCCTGCTCGTCCTCGAGTAGGTAAATGATAAAAAAGATAATTTTTTGTGTGGATTGCTACCTAGCATAATCTTGATCATATGTCTAATCATGGCATGAATATTAAGACATGAGTGATTCGAAGCAATAGTCTATCATTTGACATAAAAACAATAATACTTCGAGCGTACTAATAAAGCAATCATGTCTTTTCAAAACAACAAGGCCAAAGCAAGCTTATCCCTACAAAATCATATAGTTTGGCCATGCTTCATTTTCATCACACAAAATGCTCCCATCATGCACAACCCCGATGACAAGCCGAGCAATTGGTTCATACTTTTTAACGCACTTCAGCTTTTTCAACCCTCACGCAATACATGAGCGCAAGCCATGGATATAGCACTATAGGTGGAATAGAATATGATGATGGGGTTTATGTGGAGAAGACAAAAATGAAGAAAGTCTCACATTGCCGCGGCTAATCAACGGGCTATGGAGATGCCCATCAATTGATGTCAATGCGAGGAGTAGGGATTGCCATGCAACGGATGCACTAGAGCTATAAATGTATGAAAGCTCAACAAAATAAACTAGTGGGTGTGCATCCAACTTGCTTGCTCACGAAGACCTAGGGCATTTGGGAAAGCCCATTGTAGGAATATACAAGCCAAGTTCTATAATGAAAAATTCCCACTAGTATATGAAAGTGACAACATATGCGACTCTCTATATGAAGAACATGGTGCTACTCTGAAGCACAAGTGTGGTAAAAGGATAGTAACATTGCCACTTTTTCTTTTTTTTTCTTTTCCTTTTTTTGGGTGGGCTTCTTTGGCCCCCCTTTTTTATTTAGGCTTCTTTGGCCTTTCCATTTTTTTATTTTTTTCGTTTCCTTTTTTCATGGGGCAATGCTCTATAATGATGATCATCACACTTTTATTTACTTACAACTCAATATTACAACTCGATACTAGAACAAAGATATGACTCTATATGAATGCTTCCGGCGGTGTACCGGGATGTGCAGTGATCTAGCATAGCAATGACATCAAAAAACGGACAAGCCATGAAAACATCATGCTAGCTATCTTACGATCATGCAAAGCAATATGACAATGAATGCTCAAGTCATGTATATGATGATGATGGAAGTTGCATGGCAAGGAATGGCTATGGAAATGCCATGATAGGTAGGTATGGTGGCTGTTTTGAGGAAGATATAAGGAGGCTTATGTGTGATAGAGCATATCATATCACGGGGTTTGGATGCACCGGCGAAGCTTGCACCAACTCTCGAGGTGAGAAAGGGCAATGCACGGTACCGAAGAGGCTAGCAATGATGGAAAGGTAAAAGTGCGTATAATCCATGTACTCACATTAGTCATAAAGAACTCATGTACTTATTGCAAAAGTTTATTAGCCCTCGAAGCAAAGTACTACTACGCATGCCCCTAGGGGGATGGATTGGTAGGAAAAGACCATCGCTCGTCCCCGACCGCCACTCATAAGGAAGACAATCAAAGAAACACCCCATGCTTCAAATTTGTCATAGAAGGGTTACCATATGTGCATGCTACGGGACTTGCAAACCTCAACACAAGTGTCTCTACAATCCACAACCACCCACTAGCATGACTCTAATATCACCATCTTTATATGGCAAAACTATTGCAAGGAATCAAACATATCATATTCAGCGATCTACAAGTTTTTGTAGGATTTTATGACTAACCATGTGAATGACCAATTCTTGTCATCTCTCTAAATAGATATAAGTGAAGCAAGAGAGTTTAATTATTTCTACAAAAGATATGCCCATGCTCTAACAAATATAAGTGAAGCAAAAGAGCATTCTACAAATGGCGATTTTCTATGTGAAGAGAAACAGGCAATCCAAACTTCAAATGATATAAGTGAAACTCATGAAGCATTCTATAAAGCCATACTCAAAAAGATTTAAGTGAAGTGCAATGAGCATTCTGTAAATCAACCAAGGACTATCTCATACCAGCATGGGCATAAAAGAAAAGTGAAAACTAAATGCAAATGACGCTCCAAGACTTGCACATATCGCATGAACGAAACGAATACGAAAACATACCGATACTTGTTGAAGAAAGAGGGGATGCCTTCCAGGGCATCCCCAAGCTTAGACCTTGAGTCTCCTTGATCAAACACTTCATCCACACAAAACTTCAACAGAAAACTCGGTAAGATCCGTTAGTATAATAAAGCAAATCACTACTCTAAGTACTATAGCAAACCAATTCATATTTTGTTTTTGCATTGTGTCTACTGTAATATAACTTTTTCATGGCTTAATCCACTGATAGGAATTGATAGTTTCAACAAAACAAGCATACTATGCATCAAAAACAGAATCTGTCAAAAACAGAACAATCTGTAGCAATCTGAACATTCACCATACTTCTGGTACCCCAAAAATTCTAAAAAATTAGGAAAAATAAACAATTTGTACAGAAAGATAGTGCAAAAGAAATCAGAACCAATTGACGTTCCAGTTGAAAATGTAAAATCGCGCACTACAGCTGAAGTTTCTGTCCTGCACCATACAAACCAACAAGCATTGTAAACATCCTAAAGGAAAACCTTGGCACATTATTTTTTATAATACAGTTGAATTGTACAAGGGGATAATTATTTTTGTTGAAAGGTTTCTGTAATCAATATTCACAAAGTTTCCGTGAGCATGAACAAAGTTCAAGCCTAGCTCCCACTTCAACAATTCTTGTCTTTCTCACTTTCACTTTCCTTTTTGAAAAGTTTTCGGCTCCCCTCTTTATTTTTTTTTTGTTTTTAGACTATATAAAAGCACTCAACAGAAAGAAATGACTCTCTAAAACTTCAGGGTTGTCTCCCTGGCAGCGCTTTCTTTAAAGCCATTAAGCTAGGCATATAGTGCTCAAGTAATGGATCCACCCGGATCCCAAGGTATATCAAAGCCAATTTTAATTAACAATGATTTGTAATTTAGTAGTGAGCCCCAAGTAACATATATCATGCAACAACGAAGTCTAACTCTCTTCCTATGCATCGGCATGTCATAAAAGAACAATTCATGCACACCAAGTAAAGGCCAATGCATAGTATAAGCAGTTTCTTGCAATTTTATCATGTTGGAAACATAGAGAGGTGGGGATATAGTCCCTCTCTCATAATAATTGCAAATAGGAGCAGCAAGCACATGCATATAATATCTATCAAAATCATCATGTGTAGTAGTAAAACGCAACCCATCAATACAATCCTTAATAAGCACAAACTTCTCCGATATAGTGTAGTTTGGAGAATTCAAATAGATAATAGGACTATCATGCGTGGGTGCAATAGCAACAATTTCATGTTTAACATAAGGAACTATAGCAAGTTCATCTCCATAAGCATAATTCATATTGGCATCTTGGCCACAAGCATAACAGGCATCATCAAAAAGGGATATTTCAAGAGAATCAAGGGGATCATAGCAATCATCATAGATCGGTAAGCACGAAGGGGAATTAAACAATGTATGAGTTGAAGAGTTACTCTCATTAGAAAGTGGGCATGGGTAGCTAATCCGCTCTTCCTCCTCTTGTTCTTCGCTCTCCTCATCATCTTTTTCATCCAATGAGCTCACAGTTTCATCAATTTCTTCTTCCATAGCTTCTTGCAAAATATTAGTCTCTTCTTGGACAGCGGATACTTTCTCAATAAATGCATCAATATTGTAATTGTATTCATAATTCTTATAACAATATCTAAGTATAGCAAAAATTTTAGGTCTATAAACTGAATCATCAAAATCATCAAACTCTTTAAACATAGATTCAATCTCATAAGCACCCATAAAAGCAACAAATTCTTCTATTTGTTCCACATCATAGTAATCATATACACCATTAGCATAAGAAGCTAAGATTTTATTATCATTGAATTTGCATGAAAAGGGAAGGTGTGGAGCCTTCATCCTAGAGCAACAAGTATAATCATGTATCAAGCATAGTTGACGAGCATACCAACGTAACATATGAATTTGATCCCATAATAGTTTCCCTTTTTGTGTCAAGCGATAGTCCCTAAAGTATTCACGTTGATCCAACGTGTCTCCCATAACAAAATTGAATGGGGTTTTCTCAGTATTATCAAAGTAGTACATAATTTCTGTCACATAACCAGCATCGAGGGTTTTAGGAGGTTCCCCATCTCCATGAGTAGCAAGTACACCTAATTTTGTTGGTATTTCGTGTTCCATATTCATAACTAAAGATAGAGAACAACTTAGAACAGAAAATAAAAATTACTTAGTGATAAAGCAAACAAGCACACACGAGAACATTCACCCCATGCTATGACTCCCCGGCAACGGCCCAGAAAAAGGTCTTAATAACCTGCAAGTATACGGGATCAATTGTAGCCTATTTTGATAAGTAAGAGTGGCAAACCCAACGAGGAGCTAAAGGTAGAACAAATATCCTCTCAAGTCCTATCTGCCACTCATACGACTCTACGCACGCTTATTGCTCGCTTTACCTAGAACAAGTATGAAACTAGAAGTACTTCGTAGGTGTTGTTGGATAGGTTTGCAAGATAATAAAGAACACGTAAATATAAACTAGGGTCTGTTTAGATAAAGAAGCAATTAAGTAAAAATAGCGAGTGTGGAAAAGTGGTGGTAGGAGTTGTGGAATTGTCCCTAAGAAATTGACTACGTTACTAGACCGATAATCACTATTGCAATTTTATTTGAGGGAGAGGCATAAGCTAACATACTTTCTCTTCTTGGATCATATGCACTTATTATTGGAACTCTAGCAAGCATCCACAACTACTAAAGATCATTAACGTAAAACCCAACCATAGCATTAAAGCATCGAGTCCCCTTTATGCCATACGCAAACAACCTACTTACTTGGGTCTGTGCTTCTGTCACTCACGCCACCCACCATAAGCAAATCATGAACATATTTCAAACCCTACAACAGGGATCCCTCACGCTTGCGCGACACGGAGAGCACCATAGGACAACACCAATAATAAAACATGCAACTCAAACCAATCATAGCAATTCATCAATCACCGATAGGACAACGAAAATCTACTCAGACATCATAGGATGGCAACACATCATTGGATAATAATATGAAGCATAAAGCACCATGTTCAAGTAGAGGGTACAGAAGGTTGCGGGAGAGTGGAGCGTTGAATATAGACGGGGGAAGGTGATGGACATGTTGGTGAAGATGGCGGAGGTGTTGGTGTAGATCGCGGTGATGATGATGGCCCCCGGCAGCGCTCCAGCGCCACCGGAAGCAAGGGGGAGAGAGCCCCCCTTCTTCTTCTTCTTCTTCTTCTTCCTTGACCTTCTCCCTAGATGGGAGAAGGGTTTCCCCTCTGGTCCTTGGCTCCCATGTCTTGGGAGGGGTGAGAGCCCCTCCGAGATTGGATCTATCTCTCTGTCTCTCTCTGTTTCTGTGTTCTCAGATCCTTCCCCTTCACTGTTTCTTTTATATCCGGAGATCCGTAACTCCGATTGGGGTGAATCTTTTGCCCAGATCTTTCTCATAAAATTAGCTTTCTTGCGGCAAAAAAGAGCGTCAACCGCCTTACGGGGGGCCAGGAGAGTCTAGGGCACGCCTGCCTCCTTGTGGCGCGCCCCCTTTCTCCTGGCCCCTTTGGGCACCGTCTCGCGTTGATTTTACTTCCCAAAAATCATAAATATTCCAAAATAATTCTCCGTCCGTTTTTATCCCATTTGGACTCCGTTTGATATGGGTTTTCTGCGATACATAAACATGCAACAGACACGAACTCGCACTGGGCACTGGATCAATATGTTAGTCCCAAAAATAATATAAAAAGTTACAAAAAGTATATGAAAGTTGAAGAATATTGGCATGGAACAATCAAAAATTATAGATACGACGGAGACATATCACTAGGACCCACCATATTGTTGGGCTGACTTGTGGGCCTACTAAGTTGACGGGGACGGAGGGCTTTGTTAACTTAGTCAATGCTCCAGTTACCGTATGATATCCATCCAATGGCCATAGTGCTTCTTCAACCTCTGGTCTTCTTGCTCCAGCCGCCCAAAGCAGCGCCGGTCGTGCCGCCTGCTCCTGCCTCCCGTGGCCGCTTGTGCTACTGCGGAGGCCTCACCGCCCCCATACTACTCCCACCACTGGCCAGGCCATCCCTCTAGTCACCCACACCCCCTGTTATTCTGCGGCGACGGTAGCCTCACACCGCAGTCGAACCAGTGAACCCTTGTACTCTTCACGTGGGCATCCACTGCCGTGTCTTCCCCGGCTCCACGTTGTCCCCTTCCTAGGCCTCGCCGTCGTCCACCGCCGTGGTGCTCTCGGTGCGGCGTGGTCAATGTGGTCAATGACCGACTTCCATTGGAAGAGTACTGTACGTGGAGAGGTTGACAGCTGGGTCCACGGCAGCCACAAGGAAGTGCCTCCTTATTACGCGGAAAATAATTATTCCTCCACCTGATAGCAGGGACCCACCAGACGGGCCACCAGTATTTTGCAAAAAAAAACGTTTCCCCCTGACTGTTGGGACCCACCGGACGGGCCACCGTATTTCGCAAAAAAAAGTTTCCCCCGCTGTCACCTCGGACCCACCGGAAGTGCCTCCTTATTACGCACAAAAAAATGAATACTCCCCCTGCTAGCTGGGACCCACCTTGGTGGGAGGCTGACTTGTGGGCCTACTAAGTTGACAGGGACGGAGGGCTTTGTCAACTTAGTCAATATGAACGATTCTAGCTCCAGTGACCGTACGATGTCAACGGCCGTACTGCTTCTTCAACCTCTGGTCTTCTTGCTCCAGCCGCCCAAAGCAGCGCTGGTCGTGCCGCATGCTCCTGCCTCCCATGGCCGGTTGTGCTGCCGCGGAGGCCTCACCGGCCCCTACTATTCCCACCGCTGGCCAGGCCCTGCGGCGATGGCAGCCTCACACCGCAGCCGAATCAGTGAAACCTCGTACTCCTCTCCGCGCGGGTTTCCACTGCCGTGTCTTCCCCTACTCCGCGTCGTCCCCTTCCTAGGCCTCACCATCGTTGTAGCGACCAAACCTCAAACAGTGTGACCTCTGTGCATCAGTGTCATCCTTGGATCGGTAATGCTGACACGCACAATACTTGAAGGATTTATAACAGAGTAGCAATCACACACTTATTACATCAAATGTCTCAAAAGAGAACTTATTACAATAAATATGGCTTAAGAACATCTAAATATGATAACAGCGGAAGGCTTGGAAGATAAAGTGAGTCCATCAACTCCAACGGTATCACTGAGTGAAAGATCACGACCTAAGGCACCTTACTCGTCATCTGAAAAGTCTGCAACATGAACGTTGCAGCCCGAAAATGGGTCAGCACATGGAATATGCTGGCAATGTAACACATAGAGAGTAATGAACAAAATAATACTATCACTACATGCATATATGGCTGGTGGAAAGCTCTATGGTTACAGTTTTTCATAAAGCCAATTTTTTTCCTACAACAAAGAAATAAATTTTATTTAACTATCATGGTGGTTGTTAAATTGAGAAGGTTCACCCAACTCAATCACAATTAAGCAACATCATTAAACCCAAACAGAATTAATTTAAGTAACATGATGAGATTCACATGATAATCCAAGTACTAGATACTCAAAACGTCCATAACCGGGGACACGGCTAACCATGATTAGTTTATACACTCTGCAGAGGTTTGCGCACTTTTCCCCACAAGACTTGATCTCCTCCGTTGGATTTCTCGCACTACATGGTGTTTGAGAAACGGATGACCGAGACACAGTCTTTCAGAAGCGTTAGCACCTTACGATGGGTAGACAGTTACACCTACTTTCCCCTACATATGCTAGTCTACCACTGTAAGAGTTCACACGACTTAATCAACTATGCAAGAGCCCATAATAGCTTGCGGATGCACATTGAAGTTTCTAGCATGAAAAATCTCATGATCCCTTTGAGTCTCGGTGGCGGTCCATAGGAGAATCACACGGTACCCCGGGATTTCCAAAAAAATACAGGCAACACTGGGTTCCCCAGGTGCCACAATCCACCCAGATGTGTATTAAAGTTGCCACCTTAAGGAAACCATTAATTAACAATCTCACATCTGTCATGGATACACTCACCCAATCCACGTCTACTAGCATAGCATAGCAATATAAGCAAACGTAGAAGTAACTCCCAACAGTTTGATAATAAACAGGACAATAGGTACTACCTCATCTACTTTCCAAAACCCACATATTAATCAGATCCTAATCATGCAATTGTGTGAGGATTGATCTAATGCAATAAAACTGGGTAGTAAAGAGGTATGATCAAAGTTTTACTTGCCTTGCTGATGATCCATGAAACGTAGAGACTCGTAGTAGCAAGCGGCGCATTCCGGGTAGTCTATCGCAAACAAACAAGCATACAATAAGCACTCATCTAATGCATGGGTAAAACTCAAATAATAGATGTAACCAGAAAGTCCAACTTAAGAACTCCGGTTTGCAAAAAGAATCAAATCAAACGAAGCAACAAAACTCAAACGGCGAAAGAAACAAGCTTCGTTTACTAATCTAGACCTAAGTAAAATTTAACAGTAGCAAAAACTTGTTTAAGTTGGTGAAACGGAAAGAGAGTTTCGAGGCGAAACTCTAGGCGCTTGAATCGCCTCATTCCGATAAACGAGCGAAAAGTTATACTAAAACGAAAATCGGATCAGAAATCACAATCGAAAAATAATCGCGAAAAATCCGAGAAAAATAAAAACTGACGAACAGGCTAACGAACGAACGTTCGCTGTCTGCAGCTAAACGGCAAAACCGTTCGTTAAAACGAACATACGGACGAACGTCCGCTAAATAACTAAACCGAGAAAAACCGACGAACCGATCTTAAAAAAATGGATCTAGGGTTTTTTAAAAAATTTGCAGTTTTATAAGAAAAACCGGCGGCGGCTACCTCGGGTCCGGCGGGGGTTCCGATAAGGCGGCGGCGGGCGGGGGCTAGGGTTAGGGTTATTTGGGCCTAAAATGCAATTTTGAAAAACACGCATTTTTCCTAATTCAAACAAAATAGCGATAAAAACCCAAAATGAAATCTTATTTGATTTTAATATTAAACCTCCAATATTTCTTTATTTTGGGAAAGTCATTTTATTCCTTCTCTCTTATTTTTATAAAAGAAATATACATAGATAAAATAATAAAAATCAAACGATCCTCTTTTCAAAATTTGAGAAAACTCAAATATGAAAATAACGAAATCCCCAACTCTCTCCGTGGGTCCTTGAGTTGCGTAGAATTTCTAGGATCTAGCCAAAATGCAATAAAATATGATATGCAATGATGATCTAATGTATAACATTCCAAATTGAAAATTTGGGATGTTACAAACCTACCCCCCTTAAGATGAATCTCGCCCTCGAGATTCGGGTTGGCTAGAAAATAGGTGAGGGTGGTCCTTCCTTAGGTCTTCCTCTCGCTCCCAGGTGGCTTCATCCTCGGAATGGTGGCTCCACTGAACTTTGCAAAAACTTGATAACCTTGCTGCGTGCGACTCGACTGGCAAACTCGAGAATCTTGACTGGTTTCTCCTCATTAGTCAAATCACTATCCAACTAAATCGCTTCCAGTGGCACTGTATCTCTCAGAGGTATATCAGCCATCTCTGCGTGGCACTTCTTCAAGTGGGAAACGTGGAACACATCATGAACTCCTGACAATCCTTCGGGCAATTCCAACTTGTAAGCAACTTCTCCCATACGCTCCAAAACTCTGTATGGTCCCACAAAACATGGTGCTAAATTTCCCTTAACTCCAAAACGCTTAACTCCTCGAAGTGGGGATACACGAAGATAAACTCTATCTCCAACTTCGTAAACAGTCTCCTTGCATTTAGAATCCGCATAGCTCTTCTGCCTGGACCGGGCTACCTTGAGCCTATCGCGAATCAACTTAACCTTCTTTTAAGACTCTTTAATCAAATCTGGTCCAAACAACTGGCGGTCTCCAACTTCATCCCACAACAACGGTGTCCTGCACCTTCTTCCGTATAAAGCTTCGAAAGGGGCCATCTTCAAACTGGATTGATAACTGTTGTTGTAAGAGAACTATGCATATGGCAAATTGTCGTCCCAACTAGATCCATAATCTAGCGCACAGGCTCTCAACATGTCCTCCAGAATCTGATTGACTCTCTCGGTCTATCCATCTGTCTGTGGATGGAAGGCTGTACTGAACTCTAGCCCGGTACCCAAAGTTTCGTGCAACTGATTCCAGTACTTTGAGGTAAACTGGGTTCCTCTATCTGATACAATGGTCCTCAGAACTCCATGCAGACATACGATCCTGGTCATGTATATCTTTGCCAACTTAGCACTGGTGTAAGTGGTCTTCACTGGGATGAAATGAGCTACCTTCGTCAAACGATCGACTACAACCCATATTGAGTCATAGCCTGAACGATTCCTGGGCAATCCCGTGATAAAATCCATGCCTAGCTTATCCCACTTCCATTCGGGTATCGGTGATGGCTGTAGCAATCCTGCTGGCTTCTGATGCTCTGCCTTCACTCTCTGACATACATCACAAACTGCTACATACTCCGCAATATCCTTCTTCATTCTGGTCCACCAGAAACTGTCCTTCAAATCCAGATACATCTTGGTATTTCCTGGGTGAATCGAGTACGGTGAATTATGGGCCTCTTGCAGAATCAACTTCCCAATCTCCGGGTCATTGGGTACATAAACGCGGTCCTCAAACCATAAGGTATCGTGCTCATCCTCACGAAATCCCTTAGCTTTTCCTTTGCTCAGCTTCTCCTTTATCTCGGCAATCTCCTTGTCTATCTTCTAAGCTTCTCTGATCTTACCCATCAAAGTAGACTGAATCTCCAATGCTGCTACATAGCCACTTGGAACTATCTCCAAACATAGCTCGCGAAGATCCTCGGCTAACTCCTTTGGTAACTCTCCAGTCATGAGATTATTGACATGGCTCTTGCGGCTCAACGCATCGGCTACTACGTTAGCCTTCCCAGGGTGATAATGCAACCTCATATCATAATCCTTAATGAGCTCCAACCATCTCCTTTTCCTAAGATTCACCCCCTTCTATGTGAAAATGTACTTCAAACTCTTGTGATCCATGTACACCTCGCAATGGTTTCCGATGAGAAAATGTCTCCATGTCTTCAACGCATGCACTACTGCTGCTAACTCCAAATCATGGGTGGCATAATTCAAATCATGGGGCTTAAGTTGTCGTGAGGCATACAAAACAACTCTTCCCTCCTGCATAAGTACTGCTCTAAGTCCTCGACAAGAAGCATCGCAATATACTTCATAATCCTTGCGCTGGTCTGGCAGAGTCAACACTGGTGATGTAACCAAATGTTTCTTCAACTCCTGGAAATTGGTCTCACATTCCTCAGTCCACTTGAACTTGGTGTCCTTCTTCAACAACTCTGTCATGGGTTTTGCAATCTTCGAGAAATTCCCAATGAACCTCCAGTAGTATCCTGCGAGTCCAAGAAAACTCCGGATCTCTCTAACTGACGTGGGTGCTTCCCAATTTGTCATAGTGGCAACCTTGGTGGGGTCTACTGCTATTCCTTCTCCGGATATAACATGTCCGAGAAATCCAACTTCCTTCAACGAAAACTCACACTTGCTGAACTTGGCATATAGCTGATGTTCTCTGAGCTTCCCAAGTACCAAACGTAAATGTTCCCTATGCTCCTCTTCATTCTTCGAGTAGACCAGAATATCATCAATGAACACCACGACGAACTTGTACAAAAACTCCATAAACACCTTGTTCATCATGTTCATGAAATAGGCAGGTGCGTTAGTCAGACCAAATGACATAACGGTACACTCATATAGCCCGTACCTTGTGGTAAAAGTTGTCTTTGGTATATCCTGCTCTCAAACCTTCAGCTGGTGGTATCCTAATCGCAGATCGATCTTGGAAAATACCTTAGCTCCTTGCAATTGGTCAAACAAATCATTGATCATCGGCAGTGGGTACTTGTTCTTGATTGTTACTTCATTCAATCCCCGATAATCAACAACCATCCTCAATGATCCATCCTTCTTCTCCACTAGAAGCACTGGTGATCCCCAAGGTGACGAACTTGGGTGAATATAGCCTTTATCTAGTAACTCCTTAATCTGTTTCTTAATTTCCTCCAAATCCTTTGCGGGCATCCTGTACGGTCTCTTAGATATTGGCCCTGTGCCTGGCAAAAGCTCAATAAAAAACTCAATGTCGCTATCTGGTGGCATGCCTGGCAACTCTTCTGGAAATACGTTAGGGAAATCCTTCACCACTGGTACTTCCTCCTGTACAACTCCTGATAAGGAATTCACTTGAGTCCTCTTCGGCTCATGCCGGGATACATACTTAATCCTTCTTTCTTCTGGGGCGGTAAGCAAAATCGACTTACTGGCGTAATCGATGTTTCCTCCATACATCGATAGCCAATCCATACCCATAATCACATCCAAACCTTGCGACTCCAAAATTATTAGGTCCGAGGGGAAAACATGCCTACCTATGGTCAATGGCACCTGAAAACATCCTTGACTTGCCATATACTCCGCTCCTGGTGAGCTTACTAACATAGGTGTTCTAAGAACTTTGGTGGGCAGTTTATACTTATCCACAAATCCCCTTGATATGTATGAATGCGATGCACCAGTATCAAAAAGAACGATTGCAGTAAATGAATTAACCAAAAACTTACCTATTACTGCATCTGGCTGGGCTTCAACCTCCTCCACGTTAACGTGGTTCACCTATCCCCTATTGAAAGGGTTCGGCTTCTTCCCAGAGCTTCCATTGCCATTTCCATTCTTAGCTTCAGGACTGATGAGGACATCAATACCATTGTTACACCCACAGCCCCTGCTGCTATACATACTGGACCAATTACTAGAGCTCGCGCACGCCAACTAAATTACCAGGTACTTTCGTTTCTTGGTAATGATTCTAATGTTCATGAGAATATGATGCTGCCTAAATTGGATACATTTGTTTTGCTTACAAATGAAGGGCCTAGCTTGGAGAAGGATGAACATTGGAGCAAGAACAAGCATGGAGATGATGGCATGCGCAAGGGGGACAATAATGGAGTTACAAGTGATGATTTCAGGACTTTGAAGCCACCATAATGAGTGCATGAAGCCTTGGACGAAATATACAAGATGCCACTTCATAAATTTCGTCCAGAGGCTATTCTAGGTGCTGCGTCACTTTATTATTGGGCCAGGCCCATGTAATTTCGAAATACATTAGTATAGGCTATTTTTAGAGTCCGTATGTGTGGGGAAACAAGAGATAGGGTTAGTTTCGGACCCCTCCACCAAGGGCCACGAAATTCACCCCCTCTTCCTCCATATATACAGCCCTTAGGGCACCGTTTAGACTTTGGGTTTTGTTTAGATTAAAAGTTCGCCATAGCTGCAACTTTGTGTACTTCGTTTGTGTTCAACGACCAGACAAAGGCGTCACAGAACCCCACCTTGATCAATAAAGCTTTCATCTTATATTCGCAATATCCAGATTGCAATCTCAGTTTCTTGCTTGTTCTTCGTTTGCTCGCAGGAAACAGACCCTCGTGGTCAGGTTGATCGTGCTCCGGTGTGGTCAATAACCTCTCGGAGTTGGTTTAGCGATTGCTAAGGCGCGACGTCCTCGCATGCTCGTAGTCGGATCGTCAAAGTCGACTTCCACCAAAGCGAAATCCACCATCTCATCGAAAGACGGGACACCTCCGCCTCTATCAAGGACATTCATTGGCATAATATCCAGTCTTCTGGCACTTGTAGCAAGTAACGTGGCTCAGGTCCTTCTTGGCTGGGGTTGATGGGTTCGTACGATTCTGGCCGTTGCTTCCTCCATTACCATTCCCATTCCTGGGGCCATTATGGTTGTGCGAACTCCCTCCATTATGGTTGTGACCTCCATGGGTATGCTAAAAAGGTCCTCCCGAGTTCGGGGTAAAACGAGGCTTCTGCTGAGCTCCAGAATTGTACTTCCCTTGTCCATACTTCCTCTTGCGGCTGTCAATCTGCTGTTGCTTCCCTTCAATCATGAGAGTTCTATCTACCAACTCCTGGTAGTTGTTGAAGGTTGCCACCATCAACTGCATGCTCAGCTCATCATTCAGTCCTTCCAGAAACTTCTCCTGCTTAGCTGCATCCGTAGCAACGTCATCTGGGGCATAACGTGCTTGCTTACTAAAGTCACCCGCATACTGGCCAACTGTACATCCTCCTTGGCGCAAGTTGTGAAACTCACGCTTCTTCATGGCCATAGCTCCTGCTGAAACATGGGCAGTACGGAAAGCCTGCTGAAACTAGTCCCATGTGACAGTGTCGATGGGGTAAGTGGCTGTGAAATTCTCCCACCATGATGCTGCGGGTTCATCAAGCTGGTGTGCGGCAAAATGCACTCTCTCCGCATCTGTGCATCCTGCAGTGGTCAACTCCCTTCCAATCTTGCGGAGCCAATCATCTGCAACTATCGGCTCGGTGCTACTGGAGAACACCGATGGGTTTAGCCTCAAGACACGTGCTAAGTGATCAACAGGTGGTGGTGGTGGTGGGTTGTTGTTGTTGTTGTTCCCCTGATTCTGATTCCGGACTAGTATCTGCATCAATGCATTCTGCTGCTGGATCAACTGAGTGAGCTCCGGTGGGAAAGCAAATCCATTGTCATGTCTCAGAGGCATCTGAGGGTTTAGAAAAGATGAGAAAATAGAATAGAATGAGGTCTAGAGGGAAAAACACTACCCATATGCACATGAGACAAACACAAACAATATCACTTCAAACAAAGGCATACAATGGTCCAACTATCGTTACAAAAGTGCTTGGACTATACTATATACATGGGGGAATACTACTACTGTTATGGTGGTCGACTAGAAAAATTGATCAGTCGAAGACTCCATGATATCCTCTCTAGCTTCATCAACATAGTCATCATCGCTGTCGTCGGGGTCCGAGTCGGTGTCGTCGATGATGATGTAGTTCTCCGGACAAGTGCAATCGTCGTCTTCTCTCGGTGCGGGGAATCCAATGAATACTTTTAGCTTCTTCTTCAGGTCATCATTCTTCTCCACGAGTGTCGTCATTTCCTCCTCATATCCATCGCGTGTAGACTTGAGTTCTTCTTCCAGCTCTGTGATCTTGGTCATTGCCTTCTTTAGATCAGCCTGCGCACATCTGGTTCTCCTGGCATCGAATGTGTTGGTTTAACTCCTGGATGAATGCGGCAATGGATCTATCCTTCCTGGTTCTGATCATCTCCCATTGCTCATCTCGGCACCCACAAATTTGGTAAATAGTATCCTTGAGATCCTTGTGGTAAACTTCTCTAATGCGTCCCATGGTGATGTGGGCTGCCATGCTCTTTCCTAGACTCTAGGTTGGTGTATCAAAGGAAAATTATATGGGCTCAGTGACTGGCATGAACGTCCTTCCTGGAACTTGAACTTGAATCATCCAACGCTCCTCTTCTGGTAAAGTGGCGATGTAGGTCCCGGTGAAGCTTGGTACTCCGACGTTCAGGTATCTAGTGACTTCCTTCAAGTGGTGTCCAAAAGGTGTATCTTCATCCGGTTGCGCGAACTTGTTCCTTGCATCCACCATCCTAAAGAGTAGAAAAGGGAGAGGAGTCAGAAATGAGAAGAGAGTAGTGATCTAGGGCTTTAGCTTAGTGGTCGTGTCCTACAGTCAGCGTGTGCTCTGATACCATCTTGTAGCGACTAGACCTCAAACAGTCTGACCTCTATGCATTAGTGTCCTCCCTGGATCGGTAATGCTGACACACACAGTACTTGAAGGATTTATAACAGAGTAGCAATCACACGCTTATTACATCGAATGTCTCAAAAGAGAACTTATTACAATAAATATGGCTTAAGGCCATCTAAATACGATAACAGCGGAAAGCTTGGAAGATAAAGTGAGTCCATCAACTCCAACAGCATCACTGAGTGAAAGATCACGACCTAAGGCACCTTACTCGTCGTCTAAAAAGTCTGCAACATGAACGTTGCAGCCCGAAAACGGGTCAGCACATGGAATATGGTGGCAATGTAACACATAGAGAGTAATGAACAGAATAATACTATCACTACATGCATATATGGCAGGTGGAAAGCTCTATGGTTACAGTTTTGCATAAAGCCAATTTTTCCCTACAACAAAGGAATAAATTTTATTTAACTATCATGGTGGTTGTTATACATTAAGAAGGTTCACCCAACTCAATCCCAATTAAGCATCATCATTAAACCAAACAGAATTAGCTTCAGTAACATGATGAGATTCACATGATAATCCAAGTACTAGATACTCAAAACGTCCATAACCGGGGACACGGCTAACCATGATTAGTTTATACACTTTGCAGAGGTTTGCGCACTTTTCCCCGAGACTCGATCTCCTCCATTGGATTTCTCGCACTACATGGTGTTTGAGAAACGGATGACCGAGACACAGTCTTTCAGAAGCATTAGCACCTTGCGATGCATAGACAGTTACACCTACTTTCCCCTACATCTACTAGTCTACCACTGTAAGAGTTCACACGACTTAATCAACTATGCTAGAGCCCATAATAGCTTGTGGCTGCATAGGAAAGTTTCTAGCATGAAAAATCTCATGATCCCTTTGAGCCTGGGTGGCGGTCCATAGGAGAATCACACGGTACCCCGGGATTTCCAAAAAAATACAGGCAACACTGGGTTCCCCAGGTGCCTCAATCCACCCAGATGTGTATTAAAGTTGCCACCTTAAGTAAACCATTAATTAACAATCTCACATCTGTCATGGATACACTTACCCAGTCCACGTCTACTAGCATAGCATAGCAATATAAGCATACGTAGAAGTAACTCCCAAAAGTTTGATAATAAACAGGGCAATAGGCACTACCTCATCTACTTCCCAAAAACCACATATTAATCAGATCCTAATCATGCAATTGTGTGAGGATTGATCTAATGCAATAAAACTGGGTAGTAAAGAGGTATGATCAAAGTGTTACTTGCCTTGCCGATGATCCGTGAAACCTAGAGCCTCGTAGTAGCAAGCGGCGCACTCCGGATACTCTATCGCAAACAAACAAGCATACAATAAGCACTCATCTAATGCATGGGTAAAACTCAAGTAATAGATCTAACCAGAAAGTCCAAGTTAAGAACTCAGGTTTGCAAAAAGAATCAAATCAAACGAAGCAACGAAACTCAAACGGCGAAAGAAACAAGCTTCGTTTACTAATCTGGACCTAAGTCAAATTTTACAGTAGGAAAAACTTGTTTAAGTTGGTTAAACGGAAAGAGGGTTTTGATATGAAACTCTAGGCGCTTAAATCGCCTGATTCCGATAAACGAGCGAAAAGTTATACTAAAACGAAAATCGGATCAGAAATTGCGACCGAAAATAATCGCAAAAAATCCGAGAAAAAGAAAAACTGATGAACATGCTAACGAACGAACGTTCGCTGTCTGCGGCTAAACATTTAAAAAAAAAACCGGCGGCGGCTACCTCGGGTCCGGCGGGGGTTCCAGCGAGGCGGCGGCAGACTCCGGCGGCTCCGGCGGTGGCGGGCGACGGCTAGGGTTAGGGTTCGGCACGAGTGGGCTTCGGTGGCGGCGGTGTAGGCTGGGGCACGGGGGTGGGCCGGCTTATAAAGCCCCCCACGGCGGAGTCCCGCTCGGGTACGGCCCGAAGTCGGTTTGACTTTTTTTTAAATAATTCTGACGTGCAAAAAAAGAAAGAAAAGAAATACCTACTCCTAGGTCTTTGTGAGCAAGCAAGTTGGATGCACACCCACTAGTTTTCTTTCGTTGAGCATTCATTTATAGCTCTAGTGCATCCGTTGCATGGCAATCCCTACTCCTCATATTGACATCAATTGATGGGCATCTCCATAGTTAATTATCCTCGTTAATATGAGACTTTCTCCTTTTTTGTCTTCTCCACACAATCCCCATCATCATATTCTATTCCACCCATAGTGCTATATCCATGGCTCACGCTCATGTATTGCGTGAAGGTTGAAAAAGTTTGAGATTATTTAAGTATGAAACAATTGCTTGGCTTGTCATCGGGGGTATAGAAGTTGGGAACATCTTTGTGTGACAAAAATGAAGCATAGCCTAACTATAATTTTGTAGGGATGAACTTTCTTTTGCCATGTTATTTTGAGAAGACATGATTACTTTAATTAGTATGCTTCAAGTGTTACTGTTTCTTTTATCAATATGAACTTTAATTTTGAATCATTTGGATCCGAACATTCATGCCACATTAAAGAAAATTACATTATGAATTATGATAGGTAGCCTTCCACATCAAAAATTCTCTTTTTATCATTTACCTACTCGAGGACGAGCATGAATTAAGCTTGGGGATGCTTGATACGTCTCCAACGTATCTATAATTTTTGATTGTTCCATGCTATTATATTACCCCTTTTGGATGTCTATGGGCTTTATTTTGCACATTTATATCATTTTTGGGACTAACCTACTAACCGGAGGCCCAGCCCGTATTCTGTTTTTTTTGCCTATTTCAAGATTTCAAGAAAAGGAATATCAAACGGAGTCCAAACAGAATGAAACTTTCGGGGCGTGATTTTTGGAACGAACGTGATCTAGAGGACTTGGAGTGCAAGTCAAGAAGCAGTCGAGGCCTCCACGAGATAGGAGGGCGCCCCTATCGAGGCGCGCCCCCATCTCGTGGGCCCCTCGAGCGTCCACCGACGTACTTCTTCCTCCTATATATACCTACGTACCCCGAAAACATCCGGGGAGCCAAGAAACACAATTTCCACCGCCGTAACCTTCTATATCCGCGAGATCTCATCTTGGAGCCTTTGCCGGCGCTCCGCCGGAGGGGGAATCGACCACAGAGGGCTTCTATATCAACATCCTTGCCCCTCCGATGAGTTGTGAGTAGTTTACCACAGACCTACGGGTCCATAGTTATTAGCTAGATGGCTTCTTCTCTCTTTTTGGATCTCAATACAATGTTCTCCCCCTCTCTTGTGGAGATCTATTTGATGTAAACTCTTTTTGCAGTGTGTTTGTCGAGATCCGATGAATTGTGGGTTTATGATCAAGTTTATCTATGAATAATATTTGAATCTTCTCTGAATTCTTTTATGTATGATTGAGTTATCTTTGCAAGTCTCTTTGAATTATCAGTTTGGTTTGGCCTACTAGATTGATCTTTCTTGCCATGGGAGAAGTGCTTAGCTTTGGGTTCAATCTTGCAGTGTCCTTACCAAAGGATGTAAAGGGTTGCAAGGCACGATTGTATTGTTGCCATCGAGGATAACAAGATGGGGTTTATATCGTATTGCTTGAGTTTATCCTCTACATCATGTCATCTTGCTTAATCGTTACTCGTTCTTATGAACTTAATACTCTAGATGTGGCGAGTCGGTCGATGTGTGGAGTAATAGTAGTAGATGCAGAGGGAGTCGGTCTACTTGTTGCGGACGTGATGCCTATATACATGATCATGCCTAGATAATCCCATAATTATTCGCTTTTCTATCAATTGCTCGACAGTAATTTGTTCACCCACAGTAATACTTATGCTATATTGAGAGAAGCCACTAGTGAAACCTATGGCCCCCGGGTCTATCTCTTATCATATTTGCTTCCAACTTATTTGCATCTTTACTTTTTGCATCTATATTATACAATACCAAAAATATATTTATCTTATCTTACTATCATTATTAGATCTCACTTTTGCAAGTGGCCGTGAAGGGATTGACAACCCCTTTATTGCGTTGGTTGCGAGTTCTTTGTTTGTTTGTGTAGGTGCATGGGACTTTTGAGGAGCCTTCTGTGATGCCCCCGATTCAATCGTACACTAATCATGCACGCAAATGTGTACGATCAAGATCAGGGACTCACGGGAAGATATCACAACACAACTCTAAAACATAAATAAGTCATACAAGCATCATAATACAAGCCGGAGGCCTCGAGGGCTCGAATACAAGTGCTCGATCATAGGCGAGTCGTGGAAGCAACAATATCTGAGTACGGACATAAGTTAAACAAGTTTGCCTTAAGAAGGCTAGCACAAACCGGGATCTGAGATCAAAGATGCGCAGCCTCCCGCCAGGATCCTCCTAACTACTCACAGTGGTCGCCGCCAAGAGCTCGCACGTAGTAGTAGGCACCTCCAGTAGTAGTCATCATCGACGGTGGCGTCTGGCTCTGGCTCAAAGATCTGGTTGCGACAACCGTAAAGAAAGGAAAGGGGAAAAGGGGGAGAAAGCAACCGTGAGTACTCATCCAAAGTACTCGCAAGCAAGGAGCTACACTACATATGCATGGGTATATGTGTAAAGGGCCATATCAAGGATCGAGCTGCAGAATGCCGAATAAGAGGGGATAGCTAATCACGTCAAGACTACGCTCGGCAGCCTCCGCCTTGCTGACATGTAGAAGAGAGTAAATTGAAGTCCTCCAAGTAGCATCGCCAAGTGGCATCTCCAAGTAGCATCTCCAAGTAGCATCTCCAGTAGCATCACATAGCATAATCCTACCCGGCGATCCTCCCCTCTTCGCCCTGTGGAAAAGCGATCACCGGGTTGTCTGTGGAACTTGGAAGGGTGTGTTTTATTAAGTATCCGGTTCAAGTTGTCATAAGGTCAAGGTACAACTCCGGGTCGTCCTTTTACCGAGGGACACGGCTATTCAATAGATTAACTTCCTGCAGGGTGCACCACATAACCCAACACGCCGATCCCATTTGGCGGACACACTTTCTGGGTCATGCCCGCCTCGGAAGATCAACATGTCGCAGCCCCACCTAGGCACAACAGAGCGGTCAAGACGCGGTCTAACTCCTATGGTGCGGGTGCCGCCCATCGCCCTTTGCACACACTGCGACGCTAGTAACGCGCCGAAGCAAACCTAGCCTAGTGGCGTTCGGTCCAATCCGCGCGCGCCACTCGGTCGCCGACGTCAAGAAGGCTTCGATCGATACCACGACGCGGGATACCCATAACTACTCCCGCGTAGATGGTTAGTGCGTATAGACCAAATGGCGGACTCGGATCAAATACCAAGATCTTGTTAAGCGTGTTATTATGAAGCAATCATGACGCCGACCAGGGCGGGCCCACCTCTCGCCTAGGTGGTCTCAACCTGCCTGTCGCTCCGCCACAAAGATCCACACAGAGGGCCGTCAGACAAAGGTCCTTTCAGCCCCCAATCCGTGAATCACTCATGGGTACTCTTCGAGCGGACCCGACTTTAGTCACCATCTCAGATAGTATGTATATATGTATAGTATATACCGTGATCACCTCCCGAGTGATCACGCCCAATAGTATAGCAAGGCGCATCGACAAGAATGTAGGGCCAATGATGATAAACTAGCATCCTATACTAAGCATTTAGGATAGCGGGTAAGGTATCAATGATTGTAGCAACAATGACGGGCTATGCAATGAATAGGAGTAACCAACGGTAACATGCTACACTACTCTAATGCAAGCGGTATAGAGAAGAATAGGCGATATCTGGTGATCAAGGGGGCTTGCTGGTTGCTCTGGCAAGAGAGAGGGTCACAACACCGTAGTCGAACTGGGCAGCAGCAGCGTCGGTCTCGTAGTCTACCAGAGAGAAGAGGGGGAAGAAACAATGAATACAATGCAAACAGATGCACATCGATGCAGACATGACAAGTAAAGATGCTAGGTGTGCCCAATCGCGGTAGTAGGTGATACCGATGAAGGGGGAAAACATCCGGGAAAGTATTCCCGGTGTTTCGCGTTTTCGGACCGGTGAACCGGAGGGGGAAAGTTGCGTGTTCGCTATGCTAGGGATGCGTGGAGGACGAACGGGCTGCGTATCCGGATTCGCCTCGTCGTTCTGAGCAACTTTCATGTAGAAAGTATTTTCATCCGAGTTACGGATTAAAAGATATGATTTTCTAAAGATTTAAATCATTTTCTGATTTTAATTATTTATTTAGTTCCAACATTATCCAAAACGATTGTGTGATGGCGTAGGCATGACATCGAGTGATGTCAAGAGGTCAACTGGTCGGTTGACCAGTCAAACCCGCACAGTGGGTCGGCGGGACCCACATGTCATTGTCAAGGGCCTTAATGAGTTTTAAAACTAACTAAAATGGGTTAATTAGTGGGTGGGCCCTGCGATCGATGGCTAATTAGGTTTTAGTTAATTAACTAAATTAATTAGCAGTTTATATATTTGTTTTATTTGTTTTATGGCATGGGGCCCGCGTGTCGATGGCGATGAGCTGCCACGTCGCGAAGTTGACTTGGTCAGCGTGGCGATTAGGGCCCCTGTGCCCCTGAGCAGCGACCGAGGTGGGGCCCGCCTAGCCACGTCGGCGGACGGTGCCGGAGCGACTCCGGCGACCCATCAGAGGCGGCCCCTCGCCGGAGTTGCCCGGAATCGCGCTACGGGGCACCAAATCAGGCGCGGCTAGGCTCTCTGGAACGGCCTCTTCGCGCCGCGTCCGATGGAGGGGAGCACGACGGCGTGGGTGGCCGGAATGGTCGCCGGCGACGAGCGCAGCGGGCTGCAGTTCGGGCGCGAATGGGGATCGCGCTTTAGGGTGTTTGAACGAGGCCGGTTTGGGACCGAACCGAAGAGCGCGTCGAGGCGGGTTGAACGGTGGAGGAGGCTTGGCCGGAAGCAGCCGGAGACAGCGGTGGCGAGCGGCGGAGCGGATGCCGGAGTTTCGGGCATCCGTGGATCCAACGATAGGGGGCACGGGAAGGCGTGTGCGTGTGTGCGTTGGGTTCCTGGAAGCACCAGGAACACGATGCCGTGCTCACGCGAGCACGACGGAGATCATGGCCACGGCGGCAAGGCGGTCCGCGGCAATGTGCTCACGACAACGGCGACGGGGCAGCTACGGTGCGCGAGGGCTAACGAAGATGGCCGAGAGATGGGGAGCTCACCGTGCAGCACGCAAGATGGCCCTTGGGTGGCTTAGTAGCTGCAGAGGCGTCGCCGGAGATGAAGAAGAGCGACGGCGGGGTTTGTTGGAGCAGAGGAGGAAGACGGCGGCGTCGGGGGCGTTGCGGTGGCTCCGGTCTCCAACGGGTTGCACCAGACGAAGGAGCGGACGTCGGCGGCCCTTGAAGACACCGTGGGGCGGCGAGGTGGGCTTGGTGGCCGTGGTTAGGCCGGAGCCATGGCGGTGGTGGTGCTCGGTTACGGAGGGGAACGAGGGGAGCGCGGTGGATCTGAGGGGGAGGCGCAGGACCGAGGGGAGTGGGGCGAATGGGAGGAGGGACCGAGGAGGCGCGGAGGCGTGGCGGCCTTATCCGCTCGTCGTCGCCGGCGAGAGGGTGCGGCGGGGACGCGCCCCTGTTCCGACCCGAGTCGGGGGAACAGGGAAGGGAGGCGACAGGGGGAGGCGGGCCGGTTCGGCTGGATGGGCCAGGTGGGCCGGCAGGCTAGCTAGCTAGGCCAGTTGGCCCAGGGGGTTTGGGGGGTTTTCCTTTTGTTTTATTTTCACTTTTTTTTTCTTTTTGTTTATTTCTTGTTCTGTTTTATTTCATTTCAAAGTAATTAGGCATTTTCTAAAAATGTGTTTACTTCACCATAATTACCATTGCAATATTTGGCACCCACCGAACATTTTTGTTTTGACTTTTGAAAGCTTTGGGTGTTTGTCGCTAATTCATTTTTTGAATTTACAATGTTTTGAACTACCACTTAATTAGCAATGAGAATACAGATGACATGGCACCATCGGAGAGTTTTATTGTAGCCTAATTATCCAGGCGTTACAAATCTCCTCCACTACAAGAAATCTCGCCCCGAGATTTAGGAGGTAGAAGAAAACACAGCGGGTATTCTTCACATGACGATCCTCACGTTCCCAAGTGGCTTCATCTTGAATGGTGCGACCACTTCGAACTTTGAGGAACTTGATCGGCTTCTTGCGTAGCGGCGTTCAGCTTGGTCGAGAATGCGGATGGATGCTCTTTATAGGAGAGATCTGTTGCAATTCGAGCACTTCATGATCCACTCCTCGGATCGGGTCCTTGAAGCAACGGCGGAGCTGTGACACGTGGAACACATCGTGAACCTGAGAAAGGTTCGGCGGAAGCTCCAGTTGATATGCCACTTTTCCACGCCTTTCGAGAATAGTGAATGGGCCAATATAGCAAGGAGCTAGCTTGCCCTTGATCCCGAAGCGGTGAGCACCCTTCATTGGTGTAACTCGAAGATAGGCCTTTTCGCCAGGTTGATAGACCATGTCTTTATGATGACGGTCATAATTACTCTTTTGGCGTGACTGAGCAGTCTTGAGATTCTCGCGAATAATTCGGACTTGATCCTCGGCATGTTGGATAATATCCAGACCGAAGAGTGGACGTTCCCCAGTTTCTGACCAGTTCAGAGGGGTTCGGCACTTTCGTCCATATAACACTTCGAAGGGGGCCATCTTCAGACTAGCTTGATAGCTATTATTATAAGAGAACTCAACATACGGGAGAGATTCCTCCCATTTCTTGCCGAAGGAAATGACACAAGCTCGAAGCATGTCTTCGAGAACTTGGTTGACACGTTCAACTTGCCCTTGCGACTGAGGATGAAAAGCAGTGCTGAAAGACAGATGAGTGCCCATAGCTTCTTGGAAACTTGCCCAGAATCTTGAAGTGAATAAGCTGCGACGGTCTGAACTGATTACCAATGGAATACCGTTAAGCGAGACAATTCTGGACATGTAGAGGTTTGCCAGCTGACTAGCAGTGATCGTTTCCTTGACAGCCAGAAAATGTGCAACTTTAGAAAGCCGGTCAATGACGACAAGAATAGCATCATTACCTTTCTGCGATTTGGGGAACCGAGTGACGAAGTCCATTACAACATGGTCCCATTTCCATTTAGGAATAGAGATAGGTTGCAGAGTTCCAGCAGGCCTTTGATGCTCTGCTTTGATACGATGACAAACGTCACACTCAGCAACATAACGAGCAATATCTTGCTTCATATTAGACCACCAGAATCTCTGACGGATGTCTTGGTACATCTTTGTACTACCAGGATGGATACATAGAGGCGTGTCATGAGCTTCTTTCATAACCTTCTGAGTCATATCCAGGTTTTTCCTCTTACTCGGAACTACTAGGCGACCTTTGAAGAATAAGGTGCCATCATCAAGAATAGTGAAGAATGAGGGCTTTCCTTCTTTGAGGTCGCTTAATCTTGTGGACTTCATCGTCACATTTACGTATCCATTTGATGGTGTCCACAAGATCTGGTTTCATAACTGTGGTATTGAGAGAACCCCAGGAACAACATGGAGGTTCATCTTGCGAAACTCCTTAGGAGGGGGAGCGAGCACACCCGGAGGAACAATATGGAGGTTCAGCTTTCGAAATTCTTCAACAAGTAAGGGCTAAACCTTATGAATCTGGAGGTGGTTGCAGTAAGACTTGCGGCTCAAGGCATCAGCCATTACATTAGCCTTGCCTGGTGTATAGGAAATACCCAAGTCAAAGTCTGCAACAATCTCCATCCATCTCTGCTGACGGAGGTTCAGGTCTGGCTGAGTAAACAGATACTTCAGACTTTGGTGGTCAGTGAAGATCTATAGCGATTACGAGAAGGTAATGTCGCCATCGCTTCTTGATGCATGAATGACAGCAGCAAGCTCGAGGTCATGAACTGGGTAGTTCTCTTCGTGAGGGCGCAATTGCCGAGAGGCATAAGCAATAACTTTGCGGTCTTGCATTAGGACACAGCCTAATCCTTGACGGGAAGCGTCGCAGTAAATGACGAAGTCCTTCTTAGTATCAGGAGGAGCTAGTACTGGGGCAGAAGTCAACTTGTCTTTGAGTGCCTGGAAACTTTCCTGACATTTATCTGTCCATTGGAACTTGACGCCCTTATGCAACAAGGTTAGTCAGGGGCCTGGCAATCTTGGAGAAGTTCTCATTTAATCGACGGCAATAGTGGCGAGACCGAGAAAACTTCCGACTTGCTTGACATTCTTCGGAGGAGTCAATCGAGAATAGCTTTGAACTCGTTCAGGGTTAACGGCAATACCATCCTTAGAGATGACATGTCCAAGATAGGTTACTTCGGGAAGCCAGAATTCACACTTGGAGAACTTGGCATAGAGTTGATGCTCTCTAAGCTTTTCCAGAACAAGACGAAGATGTTCAGCATGTTCTTCTTCATTCTTGGAATATACAAGGATATCATCCAGATAAACCACGACAAATTTGTCGAGGTATTCCATAAAGATATAGTTCATCAGACGAGAGAAGGTGGTTGGAGCATTGGTTAATCCAAAAGACATGACGGTGTACTCGTATGAACCATAGCGAGTCACAAATGCGGTCTTGGGATATCTTCTTCACGAACACGGATCTGGTGGTAACCCAACCTCAAGTCGAGTTTAGAGAATCTTGACGAACCAGCCAGTTGATCATATAGATCATTGATCCGAGGAAGAGGATATTTGTTCTGAATGGTAGCTTGGTTAATAGGACGGTAGTCTTGGACCAATCGGTTTGTCCCATCCTTCTTCTTGACAAAGAGAGAAGGTGCTCCCCAAGGAGAGCAACTTGGGCGAATGAAACCACTTCGAAGAGATTTGTCGATTTCCTCCTTAAGTTCAAGGAGTTCATGCGGCGGCATCTTGTAAGGTCGTTTGGCTATAGGAGTGGTGCCTGGTTTCAAGTCGATGACGAATTCGACAGCTCTAGCGGGGGGAATCCCTGGAAGTTCTTCAGGAAAGGCGTCGAGGAAGTCACACACGACGGGAATGTTTTCAATGCCCTCGAGTGGTGCGACGTTCAATGCATTCAATGCATAGAGCCTTGCCTCGGCATTCTGAACCAAATAGGCATTGTAGCTTATTATTTCATCAGAAGGGTGTAGCAGATGGACGGTCTTGGTGGCGCAAACGATAGAAGCAGTATGCGCCTTTAACCAATTCATTCCCAGAATGAGATCAATGCTACAGGACTTCAATACAATGGGAGAGACAAAGAATTCCAGTCCTTCGATTTCAACAGGAACGTCGTGACTAACCATAGAGGTTTGACATTGGCCCGCAAGGGTGTGTACCACTAGCGGAGCGTTCATATCTTCGTATTTAATGCCATGCATGAATGCAAATTCTGTCGATATGAATGAATGCGATGCTCCTGTATCAAATAAAACGGAAGCCGGTACTGAATTTACGAGGAGTGTACCCATCACGAAGAGTGTGCTGGTCTTGAGCTTCGTTCAGATCAACATGGTTGGCATGAACACGACCATATGACTTGGCATTGTTGTTGCGAGGCTGGTTGTTTCCACGGCCAGTTGCTGGAAGGGCCAGTTGATTCTGTTTCTGGTTGCATTCCCTAGCACGGTGCCCTGGTTGACCACACCTGAAGCACAAGCCATTGTTGGGAGTAGGAACAGGAGCTTGGGGTGGTGGAGCTGGAAGCCTTGGCTGCCTAGTTGGAGCAGTAGGCAGACGAGGTGCAGCATAAGACTGCCTTGGGGCAGGTGCATTCGGTGGTACATCTTGTTGGGAATCCATATCTTGCGCTTCATGAGGACGGGCCCGAAGATGAGCCCGTGTCACGGCTGCGCCTGTGAGAGCTCTGGTATTCCTGCAGACCAGTTTCGACATTGATGGCCTTGTTCACCAAGGTGGCGAAATCAGCAAAGTCGTGCACTAAAAGTGCGAGCTTGATGTCAGCTTGAAGGCCGTCACAGAACTTCTCCTGTCTGCGAGCATCAGTTGCAATGTCTTCTTCAGCATAGCGGGATAAGTCCAGAAACTCCCGCTGATAAGCTTCCACAGTTTTGTTGCCCTGGGTGAGGTTGCGGAATTCACGCTTCTTCCTGTCCATGATCCCCTGAGGAATGAAGCGGGCACGGAAGGCAGCTTGAAAGTCTGGCCAGGTGATGATTGTCCCAAGGGGTAGAGTACGCCTGTGGCTGTCCCACCATTGAGCTGCGGGTCCCTTCAGAAAGAAGGAAGCAAAGGTGACATAGCGGGCAGGGGCTACTTCAGCAGACTCCATCTCATAGGTGATGTCACGGAGCCAGCCATCAGCATCCAGCGGCTGAGTTGAGCTGCGGTACACGGTTCGGTTGAGGCGCATGAAATCCTGCAGAGTCACTTGGGCTGGCTGCTCGTTCATATTGGGGCGAGGGAACTGAGCCATCACATTCTCCATGAACTGGCGATCCATCTCAAGCTGTTGGATCATACCAGCCATGTACTCAGGTGGGGGTGGGAAGTCGCCACCACGACCACGACCAGCTGGTCTAACCATCCTGCTAATATATAACAGAGGTAGTTCAGCATTGAGAAATTTGCATAGACAAGAATCATTTATGATGAAACATGCATAATGAAAGGAGCACGACAGATACTTCATGGTAGCCGGCATATCTTACAAAAGGGATCATGCATAGAGTGCGGTACACAGAGTTCAGTACATAGACTAAGACATCATAGGCGCACGCAGCTCATGGCGAATGCATCTAATACTAATAAGCAAGACTACATCGGTCCTGTGGAGGTCTTGTGGAGGTAGTCGTAGCCCGACAACTAGTAGTGAGGCAACGGATAGTCCACGTCAGCAGTCTGGGGGCCGCGGATACTCTGGTGTAGAACCCGACGCTCAGGTGGCAGAAGAGGACCAAGTGCGGGAGAGTAGCCTCCCACCTCTGGCCAACCGACACCGTCGGGCATCACGGTCCTGGCTGGGTAGATCGCAGAATGCGGTAGCTATCTAGATAGAACAAAGGGGTGCAACAGCGTCAGAGCCCTGTAAAGGTGCCGACGAGTGGTGTACAACTCGTGGCGAAGAGCTCGGTTAGCTCTGTCCAACCCATCAGCATGCAGAACCAGTCTCTGATGGTGGAAGGGCTCTCGAGTGACGGTGGAGTAGGCAGCAGTGTAGTATCCCTCCGCGCCAACATCAGATGCGATAGCAATGTGCCTGAAAGATGAAGTGTCCAACGCCTGATACTCTCCATGAAGACGGGTCAGAGGAGCATAGGCAGCATCGTGAACTGCCATATCGATGGTCACTCCAACACCATAAGCGGTGTGCAGCACAGTAGTGGAGTCATACTCCCGAGAGTAGAGGTGGACGACGGCACGGTACTGCTCCTGGTTAAAGTCCTGGTACTCCTCATAGACGGTGTACTCAGGGTGCCAGCGATAACCAAGATAGGTCATCATCTCCGCTAGCACAGCAGGTGATCCCGAGGCACCAATGGCCACCGTGTGGCGCACAACCTGCCTCGTGGGTTCCATCTGAAAACAAAGATGTTTCAATGGAGTCAAATGACAATGTGGGTACTATTCAAAATACTATCCTACAGAATAACTATGGCTTATCCAACTTTGGGGTGAACGTGGTAACGGGATCCTAATGTTAGAGTTAGTAAATTCGTTTAACCCGAGTAGGAGAGAGTTCAGAGCCCAGAGTAAAGGTCGAGGAGTAAAAGTTCCTAATACCACCCAATGGCGACGTGGGCCCGTAAGGCACACAGCCAAGTTAGTAAAAGTTTTATAGTGACTAGACTCGACTTCGGCCAAGGAGTGTGGAAGGGGGATTCCTACAGGCAGTCGGCTCTGATACCAACTTGTGACGCCCCCGATTCAATCGTACACTAATCATGCACGCAAATGTGTACGATCAAGATCGAGACTCACGGAAGATATCACAACACAACTCTAAAACATAAATAAGTCATACAAGCATCATAATACAAGCCGGGGGCCTCGAGGGCTCGAATACAAGTGCTCGATCATAGACGAAGTCGTGGAAGCAACAATATCTGAGTACGGACATAAGTTAAACAAGTTTGCCTTAAGAAGGCTAGCACAAAGCTGGGATACAGATCGAAGAGGCGCAGCTCTCCGCAGGATCCTCCTAACTACTCTGGTCGTCATCAGCTGACACCGCACGTAGTAGTAGGCACCTCCGATGTAGTAGTCGTCATCGACGGTGGCGTCGCTCTGGGCTCCAAACATCTGGTTGCGACAACCGTAAAGAAAGGAAAGGGGAAAAGGGGAGAAAGCAACCGTGAGTACTCATCCAAAGTACTCGCAAGCAAGGAGCTACACTACATATGCATGGGTATATGTGTAAAGGGCCATATCATTGGACTGAGCTGCAGAATGCCGGAATAAGAGGGGGATAGCTAATTGCAGCCGAAGACTACGCTTCTGGCAGCCTCCGTCTTGCAGCATGTAGAAGAGGGTAAATTGAAGTCCTCCAAGTAGCATCGCCAAGTAGCATCTCCAAGTAGCATCTCCAAGTAGCATCTCCAGTAGCATCGCATAGCATAATCCTACCCGCGATCCTCCTCGTCGCCTGCGGGAAAAGCGATCACCGGGTTGTCTGTGGAACTTGGAAGGGTGTGTTTTATTAAGTATCCGGTTCTAGTTGTCATAAGGTCAAGGTACAACTCCGGGTCGTCCTTTTACCGAGGGACACGGCTATTCAATAGATTAACTTCCTGCGGTGCACCACATAACCCAACACGCTCGATCCCATTTGGCCGGACACACTTTCCTGGGTCATGCCCGGCCTCGGAAGATCAACACGTCGCAGCCCCACCTAGGCACAACAGAGCGGTCAGCACGCCGGTCTAACTCCTATGGTGCAGGGGTCTGGGCCCATCGCCCTTTGCACACCTGCATGTTGCGAACGCGGCCGGAAGCAGACCTATCCTAGTGGCGTTCCAGTCCAATCCGGCACGCGCCACTCAGTCGCTGACGTCAAGAAGGCTTCGGCTGATACCACGACATCGGGATACCCATAACTACTCCCGCGTAGATGGTTAGTGCGTATAGACCAAATGGCCAGACTCAGATCAAATACCAAGATCTCGTTAAGCGTGTTATTATGAAGCAACCGCGGACGCCGACCAGGGCCAGGCCCACCTCTCGCCTAGGTGGTCTCAACTCGCCTGTCGCTCGCGCCACAAAGATCCACACAGAGGGCCGTCGGGACAAAGGTCCTTTCAGCTAATCAACTGCGTGAATCACTCATGGGTACTCTTGAGCGGACCCGACTTTAGTCACCATCTGTATAGTATGTATATATGTATAGTATATACCCGTGATCACCTCCCGAGTGATCACGCCCAATAGTATAGCAAGGCGGTCGACAAGAATGTAGGGCCAATGATGATAAACTAGCATCCTATACTAAGCATTTAGGATCAGGGTAAGGTATCAATGATCATAAGCAACAATGACGGGCTATAATGCAGAATAGGAGTAACCAACAAGAACATGCTACACTACTCTAATGCAAGCAGTATAGAGAAAAATAGGGGATATCTGGTGATCAAGGGGGGGGGGGGGCTTGCCTGGTTGCTCTGGCAAGAGAGAGGGGTCGTCAACACCGTAGTCGAACTGGGCAGCAGCAGCGTCGGTCTCGTAGTCTACCAGAGAGAAGAGGGGGAAGAAACAATGAATACAATGCAAACAGATGCACATCGATGCATGACATGACAAGTAACGATGCTAGGTGTGCCCAATCGCGGTAGTAGGTGATACCGACGAAGGGGGAAAACATCCGGGAAAGTATTCCCGGTGTTTCGCGTTTTCGGACCGGTGAACCGGAGGGGGAAAGTTGCGTGTTCGCTATGCTAGGGATGCGTGGAGGATGAACGGGCTGCGTATCCGGATTCGCCTCGTCGTTCTGAGCAACTTTCATGTAGAAAGTATTTTCATCCGAGTTACGGATTAAAAGATATGATTTTCTAAAGATTTAAATCATTTTCTGATTTTAATTATTTATTTAATTCCAACATTATCCAAAACAGTGTGTGATGATGTAGGCATGACATCGAGTGATGTCAAGAGGTCAACTGGTCGGTTGACCGGTCAAACCGAACAGTGGGTCCAAAGGGACCCACATGTCGTGTCAAGGGCCTTAATGAGTTTTAAAACTAACTAAAATGGGTTAATTAGTGGGTGGGCCCCTGTAGTCAGTGGCTAATTAGGTTTTAGTTAATTAACTAAATTAATTAGCAGTTTATATATTTGTTTTTATTTGTTTTATGGCATGGGGCCCGCGTGTCAGTGGCAGTAGCTGCCACGTCAGCGAAGTTGACTTGGTCAACGTGGCCAGTTGGGGCCCCCAGGCCCACAGGCAGCGACCCAGGGGTGGGGCCCGCCTAGCCACGTCGGCGGACGGTGCCGGAGCGACTCCGGCGACCCAACAGAGGCGGCCCCTCGCCGGAGTTGGCCGGAATCGCGCTACGGGGCACCAAATCGGGCGCGGCTAGGCTCTCTGGAACGGCCTCTTCGCGCCGCGTCCGATGGAGGGGAGCACGACGGCGTGGGTGGCCGGAATGGTCGTCGGCCGACAGCGCAGCGAGCTGCGATTGGCGCGAATGGGGATCGCGCTTCGGGGTGTTTGAACGAGGCCGGTTTCGGACCGAACCGAAGAGCGCGTCGAGGCGGGTTGAACGATGGAGGAGGCTTGACCGGAAGCAGCCGGAGACAGCGGTGGAGAGCGGATGAGCGGACGCCGGAGTTTCGGGCGTCCGTGGATCCAACGATAGGGGGCACGAGAAGGCGTGTGCGTGTGTGCGTTGGTTCCTGGAAGCACCAGGAACACGATGCCGTGCTCACGCGAGCACGACGGAGACCATGGCCACGGCGGCGAGGCGGTCCGCGGCAATGTGCTCACGACAACGGCGACGGGGCAGCTACGGTGCGCGAGGGCTAACGAAGATGGCCGGGAGATGGGGAGCTCACCGTGCGGCACGCAAGATGGCCCTTGGGTGGCTTAGTAGCTGCAGAGGCGTCGCCGGAGATGAAGAAGAGCGACGGCGGGGTTTGTTGGAGCAGAGGAGGAAGACGGCGGCGTCGGGGGCGTTGCGGTGGCTCCGGTCTCCAACGGGTTGCACCAGACGAAGGAGCGGACGTCGGCGGCCCTTGGAACACCGTGGGCGGCGAGGTGGGCTCGGTGGCGTGGTTAGGCGAACCATGGCGGCGGTGGTGCTCGATTCTGAGGGGAACGAGGGGAGCGCGGTGGATCTGGAGGGGGAGGCGCAGGACCGAGGGGGAGTGGGGGCGAATGGGAGGAGGGACCGAGGAGGCGCGGAGGCGTGGCGGCCTTATCCGCTCGTCGTCGCCGGCGAGAGGGTGCTGCGGACGCGCCTGTTCCACCCAGTCGGGGAACAGGAAGGAGGCGACAGGGAAGGCGGGCGGTTCGGCCGGATGGGCCAAGTGGGCCGGCCAGGCTAGCTAGCTAGGCCAGTTGGCCCAGGGGGTTTGGGGGGTTTTCCTTTTGTTTTATTTTCACTTTTTCTTTTTGTTTATTTCTGCTCGCTTTTATTTCATTTCAAAGTAATTAGGCATTTTCTAAAAATGTGTTTACTTCACCATAATTACCATTGCAATATTTGGCACCCAATTTAACATTTTTGTTTTGACTTTTGAAAGCTTTGGGTGTTTGTCGCTAATTCATTTTTTGAATTTACAATGTTTTTGAACTACCACTTAATTAGCAACAGTAACATAGATGACATGGCACCATCAGGAGAGTTTTACTGTAGCCTAATTATCCGGGCGTTACACCTTCTACTGGATTGATACCTTGGTTCTCAAAAACTGAGGGAAATACGTACGCTACTATTGCTGCATCACCCTTTCCTCTTCAAGGAAAACCAACGCAAGCTCAAGACGTAGCAAGAAGGATTTCTGGCGCCGTTGCCGGGGAGGTCTTCGCTCAAGTCAAGACATACCAAGTACCCATCGCAAACCCATCTCCCTCACATTTACATTATTTGCCATTTGCCTCTCGTTTTCCTCTCCCCCACTTCACCCTTGTCGTTTTATTCGCCCTCTCTTTCCCAATCTCCTCCTCTCTTTTTCGCTTGCCTTTCTCCGTTTGCTCGTGTGCTAGTTCGTTTACCTTGTCGTCATGGCTAGCATTCCTATCCTTATTATTACTCCCGAACAGGAAATTCTCAATTTTAAGCAAAGGGAGGGAGAAGATTTAAAAGATGCTTGGCATAGAATTTGCAATGCCCAATATAAATCTGCTAGGAAGCTTTCTACTTCCGTTCTTCTCCGCAATTTTTATGTAGGCATCACTCCTTAGAATAGATGTGTTCTTGATATTGCTACCAGATGTGATTTCAGGAGTAGCCATACGTTTGATGCTTATAATGCTATGTTAGATTTGTTTGGCCCACCACCTCTTTTGATCAATGGAACTATTTTAACTTTGGAACACATTATGCAACGGCTTGAGATTATTGAAAATAAAATTGCCACTGTTGAGTTGATTGAAAATTTGGATAAAAAGATTCATAATCACATTACCCAATATGGATCTAGGGTTGGAGTTACTTTGAAAAATCTTAAAGAAAAAGAACCTATAGTCAATGAAAAAATAGATCTAGACTCTGCTAGAATCGGTAAACTTGAGGATATCATTACAAACTTAGGTTCCGCGTTTTCCTCCATGAAAAACACTCCAAAAACCCCTACTAAAACTGCCAAGTTTATTTATGTTCCTAAAAATAAGGGTGAATCTTCTAGTAAGGGAGATGCGGATCTCAAATCCATAAGTGTTCATCCCAATTGTCTCTCTATCGTCAAGGAACCTTTTGCTACCAACGAATTTCTTGAATTTTTGCCTAAAAGTTTAGCCATTGCTAAAAGGGGAGAAATCCCTAGAGATCACAAGCACTCTATTGATAAATTTAGTTCCAAAGATGGTACTACTTAGATATATCTTCGCTTTTATGCCTAGCTAGGGGCGTTAAACGATAGCGCTAGTTGGGAGGCAACCCAATTTTCTTTGTGTTTTTTGTTTTTGTTCCTGTTTAGTAATAAATCTTGCATCTACCTTTTGTTTAGATGTGTTTTTATCTTTTAATTAGTGTTTGTGCCAAGTAGAACCTATAGGATAACCTATGACGATAGTGGATAGGACCAACATGCCCTATAGCATATGCTACCGTACCCCCGCGTCGTCTCGCGCAGACGACTCGGGGGCGATTAGGTTTTCCCCCGAGCGCCGCCACCCTCGTCTGCCTCCGGCCGGCCCGCGGTGGCGGCGGGACCCCTTCCACCTCCTCCTCCGTCCATCCCCGCGTTGGCCCCCCTCCCTGCTCGCCCACCTGGTCCTCGGCGGCGAGTGGCCAGATCTGAGATCATGGTGTTGGGGTGCTTGGAGGGTGTTGGTCTGGGATGGGGCCTCGGAGTGGTGCTCGTCGCGGTGGCTGGGCGGCCGGCCAGCCATGAGCTGCTCGTCTCTTCGGAGATGGGTGGCGTGGCTCTTTGGATCTGGGGTGGCGGCCCTTCGGTGAGATTCCATTGGCTTGAACGGTGCTCGTTGGTGCTGGCCGTTCTTCCTCGGCATGCGGGCGGCGAGGCGGCAGTGGCGGCGTGGTGCAAAGCGTCTCAGCGGCGCCGATCCAGATCTGAAGGCCTCCGTCTACTTCAACCAGGGCTGCCTCGTGGTCCTGCTTTGGGCGGCCTTTGTCGTCGGAGTTGTACTGTTTGGCGGCCGGAGGTGGGAGGTGGCTCCGAGAAATCCGAGGCCAGCGAGGCTGGTCACGACGGGCGGCGACGCCCGAGGGCGCCAGACTCTTCTTGTAGGCGCTGCCCGGTTGCCTCCTTCCCTCTTCCTTGCACCCAGCTCGTATGTCGGGCGAAGCCCAAATCCTTGTCGGATTGAGCGGCAATGGCGCTCGGCGTCGTCACCTTCTTGGGGTGTCGTTCTTGGTGAGCTTAGGGTGGATGTGATGCTTTGGTTGCTTGGCGGCGGATTGGTCTTCAGCAGCCCTGCGGTCTCGGTGGAGCGGTGCTTCATCCTACTCATGGATGGCGGCGTATCTCGGTGGCGTGGCGCGATGGAGATTCGGCGTCCGATGTGTGGCGATGGACTCGCGCGCAGGAGGAAGAAGCTGTCGGTGTCGTGGTGGCGTCGATAGGTGAGTGGCGGACAAGGTAGAAGCCTCAATTTGATCTCAAGACGGACTGTGGAAGATGGCGGCGACGACACACGAAGTCGTCGACGGATTATGCCCTGCACCGGTATGTGGCTCGGCTGGGGCTTCCAATGTGTTTGGTTCCGGCTTTTGATGTTAGGCTTAGGTGAGTGGTCAGGTAGCGGCCCAACTAGCACCCCTTCATCATTTTGGATAGGAGAGCGGCATATGTTGCCAAGATGGTGGATTCAGGCACATTGTTGTAATACTTTGTAAGGTCCTTGAGAATAATCAATAAAGTGGCCGTATGCATCTCCCAGATGCAGAGGCCGGGGGTCATCCTCCTTTTCTAAAAAAAATGATGATAGTTGATTTGATTCTGCTGAAAAACAGAAACTTTGCGCGCACGAATATAATTTTGTCAATTCACAGAAACATGCTTTTGCATTGATTATTTTTGCTGCTGACCAATAAACAAAGTTTCCAGGACTTCCTATTTTGGTAGGATTTTTAGAGTTCCAGAAGTTTGCGTTAGTTACAGATTGCTACAGACTGTCCTGTTTTTGACAAATTCTGTTTTTCGTGTGTTGTTTGCTTATTTCGATGCATCTATGGCTAGTACATTAGTTTATAAACCATAGAGAAGTTGGATTACAGTAGGTTTAAAACCAAAATAAATAAATAATAAGTTCATTACAGTACCTTATGTGGTGGTTTTGTTTTCTTTCACTAACGGAGCTTATAAGATTTCCTGTTGAGTTTTGTGTTGTGAAGTTTTCAAGTTTTGGGTAAAGCTTTTATGGACTATGGAATAAAGGGTGGCAAGAGCCTAAGCTTGGGGATTCCCAAGGCACCCCAAGATATTCAAGGATAGCCAAAAGCCTAAGCTTGGGGATGCCCCGGGAAGGCACCCCCTCTTTCGTCTTCGTTCATTGGTAACTTTACTTGGAGCTATATTTTTATTCGCCACATGGTATGTGTTTTGCTTGGAGCGTCATGTATTATATTAGTATTTGCTTTCTAGTTTACCACAATCATCCTTGCTGTACACACCTTTTGGGAGAATCCTATTTGATTAGAATTTGCTAGAATACTCTATGTGCTTCACTTATATCTTTTGAGCTTGATAGCTTTTGCTCTAGTGCTTCACTTATATTTTTTTAGAGCACGGCGGTGGCTTATTTTTGTAGAAATTGCTAGTCTCTCATGCTTCACTTATACATTTTAGAGAGTCTTTTAGAACAGCATGGTATTTGCTATGGTTATAAAATTGGTCCTAGAATGGTAGGCATCCAAGTTGGGTATAATAAAAACTGTCATAGAAAGTGAATTGGATGCTATGATCAATTTGATACTTGATAATTGTTTTGAGATATGGAGGTAGTGATATTAAAGTCATGCTAGTTGGGTGATTATGAATTTAAAGAATGCTTGTGTTGAAGTTAGCAAGTCCCGTAGCATGCACGTATGGTTAAAGTTGTGTAACAAATTTGAAACATGAAGTGTACCTGGCTTGTGCATCCTTATGAGTGGCGGTCGGGGACGAGCGATGGTGTTTTCCTACCAATCTATCCCCCTAGGAGCATGCGCGTAGTACTTGATTTTTGATGAATTCTAAATTTTTGCAATAAGTATATGAGTTCTTTTGACTAATGTTGAGTCCATGGATTATCGCACTTTTACCTTTCCGCCATTGCTAGCCTCTTGATGCAGTGCATTGCCCTTTCTCACCTTGAGAGTTGGTGCAAACTTCGCCGGTGCATCCAAACCCCGTGATATGATACGCTCTATCACACATAAACCTCCTTATATATTCCTCAAAACAGCCACCAAACCTACCTATCATGGCATTTCCATAGCCATTCCGAGATATATTGCCATGCAACTTTCCACCGTTCTATTTATCATCATCATGACATACTTTACTTTTGTCATATTGCCATTGCATGATCATGTAGTTGACATCGTATTTGTGGCAAAGCCACCATGCATTATTTTTCATACATGTCACTCTTGATTCATTGCACCATCCCGGTACACCGCCGAAGGCATTCATATAGAGTCATATCTTGTTCTAGTTCTGAGTTGTAATTCATATGTTGTAATCAATAGAAGTGTGATGATCATCATTATTAAAGCATTGCCCAAAAAGAAAAAAAAGAAAAATAATAAGAAAGGCCAAAAGAAAAAAAAGGGCCCAAAAAAAAGAAAAAAAAGAAAAAGAAAAAGAAAAAAATAAAAAAAATAAAAAGGGCAATGTTACTATCTCTTTTTCCACACTTGTGCTTCAAAGTAGCACCTTGTTCTTCATGTAGTGAGTCTCATATATTGTGCTTCAAAGTAGCACCATGTTTTTCATATAGTGAGTGTCATAAGTTGTCTTTTTCATACTAGTGGGAATTCTTAATTATAGAACTTGGCTTGTATATTCCTACGATGGGCTTCCTCAAATGCCCTAGGTCTTCGTGAGCAAGCAAGTTGGATGCACACCCACTAGTTTTCTTTTGTTGAGCATTCATTTATAGCTCTAGTGCATCCGTTGCATGGCAATCCCTACTCCTCATATTGACATCAATTGATGGGCATCTCCATAGCCTATTGATTTTCCTCGTTAATATGAGACTTTCTCCTTTTTTGTATTCTCCACACAATCCCCATCATCATATTCTATTCCACCCATAGTGCTATATCCATGGCTCACGCTCATGTATTGCGTGAAGGTTGAAAAAGTTTGAGATTATTTAAGTATGAAACAATTGCTTGGCTTGTCATCGGGGGTATAGAAGTTGGGAACATCTTTGTGTGACGAAAATGAAGCATAGCCTAACTATATGATTTTGTAGGGATGATTTTGCCATGTTATTTTGAGAAGACATGATTACTTTAATTAGTATGCTTCAAGTGTTACTATTTCTTTTATCAATATGAACTTTTATTTTGAATCATTTGGATCCAAACATTCATGCCACAATAAGGAAAATTACATTATGAATTATGATAGGTAGCACTCCACATCAAAAATTCTCGTTTTATCATTTACCTACTCGAGGACGAGCAGGAATTAAGCTTGGGGATGCTTGATACGTCTCCAACGTATCTATAATTTTTTATTGTTCCATGCTATTATATTACCCTTTTGGATGTTTATGGGCTTTATTTTACACATTTATATCATTTTTGGGACCAACCTACTAACCGGAGGCCCAGCCCGTATTGCTGTTTTTTTTTGCCTATTTCAGTATTTCAAAGAAAAGGAATATCAAACGGAGTCAAAACAGAATGAAACCTTCGGGAGCGTGATTTTTGGAACGAACGTGATCTAGAGGACTTGGAGTGCAAGTCAAGAAGCAGTCGAGGCCTCCACGAGATAGGAGGGCGCCCCCCCCCCCTATCAGGCGCCCCCCTATCTCGTGGGCCCCTCAGGCGTCCACCGATGTACTTCTTCCTCCTATATATACCTATGTACCCCGAAAACATCCGGGGAGCCAACGAAACACAATTTCCACCGCCGTAACCTTCTGTATCCGTGAGATCTCATCTTGGAGCCTTTGTCGGCGCTCCGCCGGAGGGGGAATCGACCACAGAGGGCTTCTACATCAACATCCTTGCCCCTCCGATGATGAGTAGTTTACCACAGACCTACGGGTCCATAGTTATTAGCTAGATGGCTTCTTCTCTCTTTTTGGATCTCAATACAATGTTCTCCCCCTCTCTTGTGGAGATCTATTTGATGTAAACTCTTTTTGCGGTGTGTTTGTCGAGATCCGATGAATTGTGGGTTTATGATCAAGTTTATCTATGAATAATATTTGAATCTACTCTGAATTCCTTTATGTATGATTGAGTTATCTTTGCAAGTCTCTTCGAATTATCAGTTTGGTTTGGCCTACTAGATTGAACTTTCTTGCCATGGGAGAAGTGCTTAGTTTTGGGTTCAATCTTGCGGTGTCCTTACCCAGTGACAGAAAGGGTTGCAAGGCACTTATTGTATTGTTGCCATCGAGGATAACAAGATGGGGTTTATATCATATTGCTTGAGTTTATCCCTCTACATCATGTCATCTTGCTTAATGCGTTACTCTGTTCTTATGAACTTAATACTCTAGATGCAGGCAGGAGTCGATCGATGTGTGGAGTAATAGTAGTAGATGCAGGCAGGAGTCGGTCTACTTGTTGCAGACGTGATGCATATATACATGATCATGCCTAGATAATCTCATAATTATTCGCTTTTCTATCAATTGCTTGACAATAATTTGTTCACCCACTGTAATACTTTTGCTATCTTGAGAAAAGCCATTAGTGAAACCTATGGCCCCCGGGTCTATCTCTTATCATATTTGCTTCCAATCTACTTTTATTTGCATATTTAATTTTTGCATCTATATTATTAAATACCAAAAATATATTTATCTTATCTTACTATCTTTATTAGATCTCACTTTCGCAAGTGGCCGTGAAGGGATTGACAACCCCTTTATTGCGCTGCTTGCGAGTTCTTTGTTTGTTTGTGTAGGTGCGTGGGACTTTTGAGGAGCCTCCTACTGGATTGATACCTTGGTTCTCAAAAACTGAGGGAAATAGTTACGCTACTATTGCTGCATCAGCCTTTCCTCTTAAAGGAAAACCAACGCAAGCTCAAGATGTAGCAGTATTCATGTGGCAAGGAACTGCAAGGCAGTAGGCACAAAGTATACTCGGAACAATAGAGAGAATTGCAGGGTATCTGGTAATAACAAGATCATCGGGGAATGATTGTATGAATGGCAAGTGTATGTGGTTATCCATAGAGGTATATCAATGATAGGGAATTTCAAAAGCAACATGCACCAAGTCTCGACGAAACATCGGAGAGTATCTTTGAAATCTTCTTATGCAGCCGGCAATCATCTCGACGGAAGGGGCTCTCCAGGAGAAAGTATTTTCGAGAACCTAAAGTTAGTTTTTAGTAAATTCTTTAAACCCGAAAAGAAGAGAGATCAGAGTCCCAGAGCATAGATGAGGAATAAAAGATCCTAATACCATCCAATGTCGACGTGGGCCCATGGGACGCACAGCCATGTTAGTAAAATAGTTTTGCAATTGACTAGACTCGACTTCGTCCAAGGAGTTTGGAAGGGGGATTCCTACAGGTAGTCGGCTATGATACCAACTTGTGACGCCCCCGATTCAGATTGTACACTAATCATACACGCAAACGTGTACGATCAAGAACAGGGACTCACGGGAAGATATCACAACAGAACTCTAAAAATAACATAAGTCATACAAGCATCATAATACAAGCCAGGGACCTCGAGGGCTCGAATACAAGTGCTTGATCATAGACGAGTCAGGGGAAGCAACAATATCTGAGTACAGACATAGGTTAAACAAGTTGCCATAAGATGGCTAGCACAAACTGGGATACAGATCAAAAGAGGTGCAGGCCTCCTGCCTGGGATCCTCCTAGCTACTTCGGTCGTAAATCGTGACCGCACATAGTAGTAGGCACCTCCCGGTGTAGTAGGAGTCATCGTCGACAAGTATGGCTCGGATCTCCGGCTCCAATGCCTGGTTGTGGCATCCGAGAAGAAAAGGAAAGAGGGGGAAAAGAGGGAGCAAAGCAACCGTGAGTACTCATCCAAAGTACTCGCAAGCAAGGATCTACACTACATATGCATGGGTATATTTGTTAAGAGGCAATATCGATGGACTGAACTACAGAATGCCAGAATAAGACACTACAAAAACAAGACACATCCGTGACATTTTGGGCCAATCGAATTTTTTTTCTGTCATACATATGACACTTCTATGACGATAACTGTGACAAAACCCGGTATGATCATAGATGTGGTGGGCTCCTACTTCTATGACAAAAAATCATGACAGAAAATGGGCTTTTCGTCCTGGGCGGGCCAGAGACGCAGCTGCATGACATTCTTTGGGCCCTCCATGACGGAAAAAACCGTGGTAGAAGCGAGGGGGAGGAAAATTTCGGGGAGTTGCCGGTTATGGTGGGAGAGCAATGCGCGTTTCTCTCGTACAGGTACGCGCGTGTGTGCGAGGCGTTGGCTCTAACTGAACCCGAGCAAGGTGTTAGGCTCTAACTGAACCCGAGCGATTGCACTACAAGGCTACGCATTACCGAACCCGAGGGATCGATCAATGGCTGTTAATCGAACCCAATGGAGCGATTCTTCACTCTCGCCGCTAATCAAGCCGATTGATTGATGAAGCAGTGGCGTTGCGGGGGGTTTGATGATGAGCGAGCGGTGGCGTTGCCTCTGGATGAACAGGAACCCGTGGTGTGGAGGGCTGGATGAGCATGAGACGGTGGAGGGGTGGCTGTGGAGGGTGGTTGAACAGACTCCGTGGTGTGGAGGGCTGGATGAGCAGAGAGATGGTGGAGGGGTGCCCGTGGAGGGGTGGTTGAACAGTAGCCGGTGGAGTAGCGCGGTGGAGGCTGGATGAACAGGAGCCCGTGGAGGCTGGAGGAGGTCGACGGTAGCCCGTGGAGGTGGAGGAGGTCGACGGTGGAGATGAACAATATCCCGTGGAGTCCCGTTTTGCGGTACGCCACACCCTCCCCGTTTCGACCGTAGCACTCCAACACAAGTCCGCTAAATGCATTTTGCGGTACGCCACACCCCTCCCGATCAACAGGACCCCCGTTTCGACCGTAGGAGGTCCATTTCCTCCGTTTTGCGGTATGCCAGGCCCCTCCCGATCAATGGGACCCCGTTTCGAGCATGGCCGGTGGAACACAAGGCCGTTTCCTCCGTTGTGCGGTATGCCAGGCCTCGTTTCCATCGCCTGTTCCGTCCAAGCCCTCGCGATGAACACGACCACGCATTCCTTTCCAACCCTGCCGGTTGGCTCCCACGCGTTCCGTTACCTCCCGATGAACACGACGCATTCCGTTGCCTCCCCATGAACACGACGACGACGTTGTTTCTCCGTTCCGACCCAGCCATGTACGCATGCGCGAGTAGGCGTTCGAGACCCTGCCCGTATGTACGTACGTGGCCGTATTTTCTTTCTTGCACCCTTGCCGCTGTACGTACGTGTACATGCTACGTGTGCGCCTCTACTACGACACGTGCGCGCCTCTACATCTACGACACGTGCGCGCCTCTACATCGACCAGTATGTACGTACCGTTCGCGACCAGAATGACAACGCTACGTACGCTTCGACCAAGTGGGTCCCGACTGTCAGGCACTTCCTTGCCTGCGAAGATGTAGCTGGTGGGTCTCAGCAGTCAGGGGGGAGAATCGTTTTGTTTTTTTGGCCGGACGCACTTCCTTGCGTGCGAAGATGTAGCCAGTGGGTCCCAGCAGTCAGGGGGGCGAATCATTTTGTTTTTTTTGCCCGAACGCACTTCCTTGCGTGCGAAGATGTAGCTGGTGGGTCCCAGCAGTCAGGGGGAAACGTTTTTTTGCGAAATATGGTGGCCCATCCGGTGGGTCCCCTCTGTCAGGTGGAGGAATAATTATTTTGCGCGTAATAAGGAGGCACTTCCTTCTTTGTGGCCGTGGACCCGGTATCGCCTCTCCACGTCTGATCCACGTCCAATGGAAGCCGTTCTTTGACCATGTTGACCACGCCGCGCCGAGAGCACCAGGGCGGTGGACGACGGCGAGGCCTAGGAAGGGGACGATGCGGAGCCGGGGAAGACGCGGCAGTGGATACCCACGCGTAGAGGCGTACAAGGGTTCAATGGTTCGCTGCGGTGTAAGGTTGCCGTCGCCGCAGGATAACAGGGGGTGTGGGTGTGTAGAGGGATGGCCTGGCCAGCGGTGGGAGTAGTAGGGGGCGGTGAGGCCTCCGCCGCATCGCAGCCGGCCACGGGAGACAAGAGCACGAGGCACGACCGGCGCTGGTTTGGGCGGCTGGAGCAAGAAGACCAGAGGTTGAAGAAGCACTACGGCCGTTGGATGGACATCGTACGATCACTGGAGCTAGAATCGTGCATATTGACTAAGTTGACAAAGCCCTCCGTCCCCGTCAACTTAGTAGGCCCACAAGTCAGCCTGCCACTATACTGGGTCCCAGCTAACAAGGGGAGTATTCATTTTTTTTTCTGCGTAATAAGGAGGCACTTCCTTGCGTGCGAAGATATAGCTGGTGGGTCCGAGTTGTCAGCGGCGGTAACGTTTTTTTCGTGAAATACTGAGGCCCTTTCGGTGGGTCCCCGATGTCAGGTGGAGGAATCATTATTTTGCGCGTAATAAGGAGGCATTTCCTTGCGTGCGGCCGTGGACCCAGCTATCGGCCTCTCCATGTAGAGTCCACTTCAGATGCATGTCGGTTGTTGACCACGTTGACCAGGCCGCGCCGAGAGCACCAGGGCGGTGGACGACGGTGAGGCCTAGGAAGGGAACGACACGGAGACAGGGAAGACTCCGCAGTTGTTTCCCACGCGGAGGGGAGTACGACTGAACGAGGGTTTATTGGTTCGTCTACCGTCGCCGGAGAATAACAGCAGGTGTGGGTGAGTAGAGGGATGGCTAGGCCAGCGATGGGAGTACGGTGGGGCGGTGATACTGCTGGCAAAGACAGCCGGCCATGGGAGGAGGGAGCAGGCAGTCCTGCCGGCGTTTGTTTGAGCGGCTGGAGCGGGAAGAGCAGAGATTGAAGAAGCATGACGGCCGTTGGATGGCCATCCAACAGTCACTGCTTGTGCGTCAACCTTTTTTTTAGGAAAGCCTCAAATTTGTGGAAAACAGCATACAACCCATCTGCCATTATTTCTAATAATTTACAGGCCGTTTGCTAATTCTTAAGGTTTTGTTTGGAGCCCATATTCTTTTTGTTAGCATTACAGCCCATATTTTGGCCATGGTTAAAAATTATCTGAAATTTTGCATATTTGGTCTTGATCCGAACTGTTTTTAATCCGAAATTTCGACTCACATTCAAACTGATTTTAAAAATAAATGTATATCAATATAAAATCCAACAAATTCTCCACGCATAAAAATTAATGTAATTTAAAATCACGAAATGAAAAAAAGATATTTGAAATTAATTGCCGGTTTTATGTGTTTTAAAAATGTACAGCCCATTTCTCATTACTAATAGGCCATTTTCTCGGCCAGCCGAATGAAGTTCTCCTCGTCTTGAAAGATTTGCAGCCCAACAGGCCTGACAAAGCGACTTACTTGGCAAATCACAAAAAAACTGGGCTATGGCCTTGGACCCAGCTGTCAGCCTCCACATACAGTACTCTTCCGATGGAATCGGTCGTTGACCACATTGACCACGCCGCGCCGAGAGCACCAAGGCGGTGGACGATGGCGAGGCCTAGGAAGGGGACAATGCGGAGCCGGGGAAGATGCGGCAGTGGATGCCCACGCGGAGAGGAGTACGAGGGTTCACTGGTTCGGCTGCGGCGTGAGGCTTCTGTCGCCGCAGAATAACAGGGGGTGTGGGTGAGTAGAGGGATACCCTGGGCCAGCGGTGGGAGTAGTAGGGGGCGGCGAGGCCTCCGCGGCATCACAGCCGGCCACGAGAGGCAGGAGCACGCGGCATGACCGGCGCTGCTTTGGGCGGCTGGAGCAAGAAGACTAGAGGTTGAAGAAGCACTATGGCCGTTGGATGGACATCGTACGGTCACTGGAGCTAGAATCGTTCATATTGACTAAGTTGACAAAGCCCTCCGTCCTCGTCAACTTAGCAGGCCCACAAGTCAGCCACCCACTATGGTGGGTCCCAGCTAGCAGGGGGTATTCTTTTTTGGTGCGTAATAAGGAGGCACTTCCTTGCGTGCGAGGATATAGCTGGTGGGTCCGACCTGTCAGCGGGAGGGGGGGGGCGTTTTTTTCGTGAAATACATAAGCCCTTCCCACGTAGAGTGCACGTACAGTGCGTAATAAGGAGGAACTTTCCTTGCGTGCGACCATGGACCTCGTGGGTCCCAGTCGTCAGGCTCTCCACGTACAGTCCTCTTCCGATGACTCTCGTATGTTGACCACGCCGCGCCGAGCGCACTGAGGCGGTGGACGACGGCAAGGCCCCAGACTGGAACGACCCGGAGATGGGGAAGACGCGGCAATGGAGTCGCAGACGGAGAGGAGTGGGAAACTTGACTAGTTCAGTTGTGGGGTGGGCCTACACTCGGCAGAGAATAAGAGGAGGTGCGGAGTGGAGGGATGGCCTGGCCGTCGGCGGGGTAGTGTTTACCGAGAGCGCAAAACAACGCCATTTGGGCCAAGGTGGAGCAAAGTGTTCCGCAATACTGGGGAAGAAGACGAGAGATTGAAGAAGAATGCCAGCCGTTGGATGTAAATCCAACGCCTTCTTAGGCTTCGACCTACTGGCCCACATGTCAGCCAGTCCATTTGTTTTTTTAGTCCATTTGGTGGGCTGAGTGAATCAATGATGTAGCATCTATGCAGCCTGTTTAAATCCCATTTGCATTTTTCTCGAAATCCGCGGACTTGCTGGGCTAGGTGAAAATATCATGTTAGGCTAGACGGAGAAATGTTATAAAAACATAAACACATGATTGCACGTCAGTAAAATCTTTACAAGCTTATGTACGCAATCACTAGGAGTTAACTTGGCAAGTTATATATTAACAATTATTATTATTATTTTGTAAGAACTTTCAACTTACGAAATAAAATATCATTTTAATTTGATGAGTTAATAGTACGTGGGGTATTATTATTTTTTAGGCTAGACGTGGGATAGTTGAGTTGGTTCTAGGGGAAAGTACTGGGAGAAAACTCAGTTTACATCGAAAAAGAAAGTGGGAGAAAATTAAGAGACCTCTTTGGGTCCACGAGGAGAGGAATATGTTGGGAGGAAGGAGATTCAAAGCACGGCAGCCGAGTGAACTAGTTTTTTTACGGACAAGTGAACTAGTTTACATACATTAGCAAATAGCCACTAAAAAAATCAATCAGGTTAATGGGTTCTTAAAAGAAATAAATCGGACAAAACAGATAATTACGACACATAGGCTTGCATGAAACACTCAGATGATAAAGGTGCTTATAAACAGATAAAGTACAACATCTAGACCTTCCTGGCATGCTTTATCATGATGCTGCGGCTATCCGTGTACTCGTCGGTTATGGGAAGCAGACACGCCCTCATGTCCAAGATCTTCCTGTACATGTCGTAGCATGCGTATGCGTCCTTGGCCGCATAGGTTATGTAGGCTAGATTCAGAGGTACCTCCCATGTGTTCAGGTCATCTTCTTTCATGTTGGCGTATCAGGGGTCGATGATGGTCTCAGCGAGGTCAACCACGGAGTCCTTCTCCTGCCCGTTGCTGATGATCTTGTATTGCTTCTGGATTTCGACAAGCTTGTTGCACCAGATGGCCGAATCGTCGCGTTCTTCCTTCTCTCCACCGTAGCAAAGGTGCGATCGGCTGCCGATGAAACGGCGAATGCTCGAACTGGTGCAGCCATAGGATCGAGGCGAGGCAGGCTTCACCGAGTCCGTATCGTTGGTGTACATCACATTCAACTTGGTGTAGCCATAGGACTGAACGGCGAACTAACTCCTTGTCAAGTCCATATCCAGCAGCTCACCCTCGGATCGCCATTGAGTCTCTTCGAGTGAATGAGTGTGTAGGCGGCGGCAGCAGTTCATTTTTCAGCTCTTGGGGAACTGGATTCAACGAAGAAGCTGAGTGTGTACACGCGACAACGATTACTACCCCTCCTCGTCGCTGCTGCACGCCTCGCGAAGATGCACCCTCGGCGCATTCAAACGCCTTCATTAAGAAACCTACTCCGGCCACACGTCGGTTCACGAGCGGGTCTATATTGGTACTGTAATAAAAAGAGTTAGTGGTCACTTTACTTAAATTTAATTAGCTTTAATAGAAATTTATACTTAAAATAAGCAATGCATTGGCTCGTTCTATCAGTGCCACAGGATCAACATGCACAACAATTATAATTATTATTCTCGGGGCATTACGATCAAGACATTTGTCGCACTTTCACAAAGATAATACTACCAAGTTTGAATTGTTCGTTATGGTTGCTGTCCTCTGCATCATCATGCCGTGTTTCCCAGCTTGCAAGATTCAGAACCAACAAATAAGATCCAAATAATAAGTACAACAAAGATGCCTACACATCTCATTGATTGCTAGCTTGCAAGATTCAGAACCAACAAATAAGATCCAAATAATTAGTACAACAAAGATGCCTACACGTCTCATTGATTCCCAGCTTGCAAGATTCAGAACCAACAAATAAGATTCAAATAATAACTACAACAAAGATGCCTACACATCTCACTGATTCCCAACTTGCAAGATTCAGAACCAACCCATTAGAGCCTTTTGATAAAGTGAATATCGGGATTAAATCCATCTTGGCTAGCCATGTCATACAATCAAAGAACTTGGCGAATGCTCTTGACCGTCACAACATCTGTAGTAGAGAATTCCTGTTTGCACAACATGTTTGCATAGCACAAACAAGGAGACAGGAGAGCATGATTTCGCTTTAGTTGAACCATTTTGTGTAGTTCCACCAAAATTGAGAGATGTTGCTCTTGACCGTCACAACATCTGTAGTAGAGTATTCCTGTTTGCACAGCATGTTTGCATAGCACAAACAAGGAGATAGGAGAGCATGGTTTCACTTTAGTTTAACCATTTTGTGCAGTTCCACCAAAATTGAGAGATGTTGCCCACGTGACATTTTAGTTGAACTGCACAAGACACTCATTCCAAAAAAAGTGTTTTGTGCAGTTCACCAAAAGGTCACAATAGCAACAAGGTGAAATGGATATCCCTATCTGCAGAAAATGATAGAAAGTAAACAGTTGCTAGTCAATAAGAATATACGAAACATATACAAAATGAAAAGAAGCATCTTAATTATGTTCATGGCAATCACGCAAGGACAGTAGAAATTTTAAAACGTCAGCAATGCTTCATGTTACCAGAAGCATTACGATCAACAATGAGATTCCTCAGATATGGGATTACTTTAATGGTGGCATTGCTTGTTTACAGACACAGTAAATCAACGACAGCTAAAGAGTTGGTTTAAGGGCATGGGACCGTGGGGACACCAGGACAATCAGCAGTGTAAAGGAGCAACTTACTTATCATACTGGGGAAAACAGCAGGAGTGCCATTTGTAACACAGTTTAATTGCATCTTATCACTGGAGGCATTAGATTAACAATAACACTGGTTAGACATGTCCCTAAGGTAACAGTGTGATCGCTTCATTTTACATGCGCCCTTATAGCAAAAGGTTGGTTTACCCGCAAAAAATCATTAAAAGGTTGGTATAAGGACATGCGACAGTGGATGCATCAGCACAATGTACCTACAAGGAGGCATAAAGTGGTGATGCCGAGCTTGTTCACGCTATGTGAGGGCAGCAAACCTAATCTTGGAGACCTTTTACTATGTGAGGGCAGCAAATCTAATCCTGGAGGCCTTTTACTATGTGAGGACAGCAAATCTAATCCTGAGACCTTTTACTATGTGAGGGCAGCAAATCTAATCCTGAGACCTTTTACTATGTGAGGGCAGCAAATCTAATCCTGAGACCTTTTACTATGTGAGGGAAGCAAATCTAATCCTGGAGACCTTTTACTATGTGATGGCAGCAAATCTAATCCTGCACATACTCTGTTGACTTGTCCACCAGCCGCCACTTTCTATCCATTTTTCAACCAATAATAGATCTGTTCCGTATCCAGTTTGTACTGCGTTTTCCCATTATTTCCTTTTTCAACCAAGAGACCGGTTGGGTATCCAGTCTCTACTACTTTCACCATATTATTTCCTCTTTGAATCAAGTCCTAGATTCATGCTACAACTTTCCCCCCTTTCGTCGTTGTTTGAACAAAGCCCTAGATTCGAATGGATGAAGTAGCTTTACCTCTAATAATACTAAAAATTTAGGTGGCTTTGGAAGAGCTGATGGTAGTAGAAAAGATGCACATGACACGTGGGGATCTGGGGCGAGAGCAAGGCCGCTTTCCAAGAACTTATACCTGAGGGTCGCCGGGATGTCGGCGGCGGCAGGTCGGATCTGCGGACAATACGACAGGGAGGAAGAAGGGTCGGAGGACCTCCCGAGCCGGCCTGTGTCGGAGAGAATGACACGGGCAGAGGATCGGGCCCCTCCAGGAGCTGTGGGTTTCCTCTCTCAGCGGCGATGACCGCGTGAATGATGCACCTTTTAGTCCTCTAAACACACCGGCCGAAGGGATCTGGCCGGATCTGTGACCAGCGGTGAGCAGAGAGAAAATGTTGCTACCGCTGTCTTGTTTATATCTGGAGAGGATGAGAGAATGAAGAGAGCAACCCTAGTAAAGCAAGCGCTCAGGCCCCTGCGTCCATATATAGCGGAGTGATTACCTTTTTTCTCTCCACAACAAGCGTTTCAATTTGTGTACGTGGCATTAAAGAAAAGAAACTCTCTATTTAAGGTGACTACTCTATGACTCTTACTTACTACTACAATACTACCTCTGTCCTGGTTTATAGGTCCCTTTTATAGTTTGTGCCAAATTTTGACTAAAGATTTAACTAACAAAATGTTAATGCATGTCAAGAAAAATTATCTCATTGGATTCGTATTTGAACATAGTTTTAAAAATATAATGTTTGGTGACATGCGTGAACATTTCCTTAGTTTAATCTATGGTCAAAATTTGGCACGAAATACAATGGGGACCAATAAACCCGGACAGAGGTAGTATTGTTCACTTGTGCTCCCCACCCCTCCATTCATTGAACAACCCCACGGGTGAATAAACATATAGTAAGTACTGTATTTATATAGAACGAACAAGCTCAAACTATTTTAGCGTAGTTAAAAGTTGAGGGCGGGCTTTTCCCGGCGTCTGTGGCTGTTTTGGTAGGCGGTTTGAGAGGCGAGGAGGGTGAGCGAGTGGGGCTGTCGATTTGTGACACGTTACTGCTGGAAAGACTTGTGATATGACCACTCACTATAGTCATGAATTACTGGCGCTCCGACCGGGGTGATGCCCCCCTTCCGTTCCGCGCTCTAATCTGGTGCATGACACGTCGACCCGGATGCGGACTCTCCCACATGTCGGAGTAGTAAGAAGGAGCAAAGAATGATGTGGTATATACTAGTACTATACTACTCCCTCCGTTCCTAAATATAAGTCTTTGGAGAGATTTCACTATGGACCACATACGGAGAAAAATGAGTGAATCTACACATAAAATGCATCTATATACATCCGTATGTGGTCCACAGTGAAATATCTACGAAGACTTATATTTAGGAATGGAGGGAGTACTACTCAGGTCGGAGGAGTGCGAACCACAGCAGCCCAGTGAACCAGCCGTGCGAACCACGGTAGCCCAGTAAACCAACAGTAGAAAACAATAATGTGGTGATATGGCCATAAAAAACAATGTGCTACGGTCCACGCTGTAGCATGTACAGTAACACTCCTCTTTGTTTGGATCCCTGAGTTAGAGCTAGTTTGGGTTGAAATAGCCTCAAAGTATCGAAATAAGAGGGGTTAGTTTGAGCTAGTTTGCTCTAACCCAGCTAAAAATACTAGCCTGGTGGAGAGGTTCTAATTGGGTTAGTTATCCTGGGCCCACTAAAATAGAACTAAAAAATCTCACCTGCCCGCACCAGATCGCTCCCCTAAAAAAATCTCACCTGCCCACACCAGATCGCTCCCCCCCTCTCGCACGACTCCTCTCTGTTCCCCATAGGGCCGCCCGCCCAAGCACCGCTCGCCCTCTCTCTCCTCCGGCCGCCCTCTCCTTCCGGCCTCCGCCGTCCTACTCCGGCCGCCCTCTCCCTCCGACGTTCGAACATCGCCCCGCTCCCCTTCACGGTCGTTTTCTCCCTCTGTCAGTGCTTGTGGCGCATCTACTAGGGAGGTCGCGAGAGGGGTGAGTTTGTTCGTTCCTTCTCTGTCTCACGGCCATATCATTGATCTTGCTTGCTCTAGCGCTAATTCTGATTCGGAAAAGTCGATCCTGATCAAACTTGCTATAGATTTGTGGTGCGCACATGGAATTGTTTAATGCTGCTTGAGGAGGTAATAAATCTTTATAGAGGCCCAAAGATTCAGGTCACCTTTCTAGGTATTTCAATTTCAGGCTTGCATTATTTGTAGAGGCCCAAAGATTCAGTTCACCTTTCTTGGTATTTCAATTTCAGGCTTGCATTGTTTCTAGAGGCCCAAAGGTTCAGTTCACCTTTCTAGGTATTTGAGTTTCAGGCTTGCATTATTTCTAGAGGCCCAAAGACTCAGTTCACCTTTCTAGGTATTTCATTTTCAGGCTTGCATTATTTCTAGAGGCCTAAAGATTCAGTTCACCTTTCTAGGTATTTCAGTTTAAGGCTTGCATTATTTCTAGAGGCCCAAAGATTCAGTTCACCTTTCTAGGTATTTCATTTTTAGGCTTGCATTATTTCTAGAGGCCCAAATATTCAGTTCACCTTTCTAGGTATTTCAGTTTCACGCTTGCATTATTTCTAGAGGCCCAATGATTCAGTTCACCTTTCTAGGTATTTTAGTTACAGGCTTGCATTATTTCTAGAGGCCCAAAGATTAAGTTCCCAGTTGGCGGCAAGCGGCCCTACTACCCATGCCGGTGTCGACCTCAACTCGCAAGGGCCGGCATTGGAGGGGTTCCCGGTGCTTGGGCTCTATAGAGCCTTCCTTCAGAGCGACGATGGCGAGCTCCTCCCTCGGTGCGTGAGGGGCTCCGGGCTCCCTCCCTATCGTGAACAACTTCCGTGATGAGTTAGCTCATTCTTTGTTTCATGAAGTGTTTTTTTATTTTGTGAAGCTTGATTGATGACTTGTATGTTTAAGTGGGATATCTCATTTGTATGGACAAAGTAAAAATTATTATGTTTTGCATGCTTGATTGTATAGATGGTTCATTTATGTCAATTGTGAGCGGCAGAAGGCCACAGAAGAGCCGGCCACACCAAGAGGGTGCTTGGATCCAAGGGACTTATTTTAGTCTGACTAAAAATAGGGTCCATAGTAGTCAAATGATTGAGATAGAGCATTTATTGTCAATCTAAACCTGCCATCCATACACCTCTTTGGTTTAGAGGTAGTTCAGGGTTAGAATCTAACTCTAATCTCTAACTGAGTTAGAGTTCTCCTCGTCTCGGTTCATCGCCATCATACTTTCCCCATTCCTGAGTTTTCAGTATCCTGCGAATCAAAGAGGCCATTTTTTTGGGAAAAATCAAAGAGGCCCTTAGATTGGTTTAGGTCCAGTCATTTTTTATAAACGTGTTATGTCCAAAATTTAATGAACGTGCTCCGGTTTCCACGAAAATAATCCGGTTTCATGTAGTAATTCATTGATTTATTTATTCTTCTGCGGGGGGTTTGCATGTAATTCGTGAGGTCTGAAATGTAAAGTACCCCGGCATATGCTCCGAGTCGTGCATGCACTACGACCCAGATGCTCTATGTCCCACATGTCGGCGAATGGGAGCACGTGGAAATAGCCTAGGAGTACATATAGGAGGATAAATGCGTGAAAAATATGTATTGTGAAGCGTAGCCGCGGTTCGAAAAGTAGACCTAAAGTGATGACTGTAAGTGCATCTAGTGCCACCCCTAGTTGGTTTTGGAGTATTGACGACAAAGTTGGTTGAGGGACTAATGCGTTTGTGAGAATTGCAGGATAACGCAAGTAGTGTCCCTCATTGATTCGGTTTACCTACCGGAGATGACCCCTAAAAATGTATGAAGACGTTGAAGACAATGGTGGTATGAGAAGATATTCATATTGAAGACTATGACATGAGAAGACATTGTGTGAAGACTTTGGAGCGCGAAGACTGTGTGGTTTCGTTGTTTCCTTTTCTTCTTGGTTGAGTCATAGGAACCACCGTACTGTTAAGTGGGGTCCAAGTGAACTAAGTCACAATGGATCAAGTGATGCTCAACTCAAATCCTATGTCTTCGGCGAAGACAATGAGAGCAAACCTTATCCAGAGTGGATGAGTCACTTTGCTTGTAGCCCAAGTAAAGTTGCAGCGTGTGTTTGAAATCGACCGTTGGAACATGTGTCGGTTCCTTAGTGACCTGGGGTCATTTTGGACAAATCAGGTCGGGTTGCCTAGTGGCTATAAATAGTCCACCCCTACACCATAAATTGGTGGCCTTTCGAGTTTGTGCACGGCTTTTGTCATTTGAGAGCAACCCACCTCAAGCATTTGAGAGAGAAATCCTTGCGAGGACAAAGCCCAAAACACCCGAGCCAAAGAGTGTTAGGCATCATCAAGTCTTTCATGCGTGTGACCAAGACTTATTACACTTGAGGACTGTGTGAATCCTCCGGCCGGTTAGGCGTCGCGTTCGAGCATCCAAGAGTCATTGTGGATTGCGGTGAACGAAGTCTGTGAAGGTTTGGAAGTCTCCTTGAAGACTTACAGAGTGATTGGGCGAGGACCGGGTGTCCTTAGCTCAAGGGAATAAGGTGAAGACACGGTCTTCGAGTTAAATCTCAGCCTCCCTAACGGGACGTAGCTTGTCACAAAGAATCGAACTGGTCCAACAAATCCTGTGTCTTCAACAAGCAACTGGTTCTATCCCTTCCCATCCTTACTTCAGTTTGTCTTCGTGAAGTCATTGCCTATCTGTGTATCTATTTGACTTTATTGCTTGACTACTACTTTTGATTGGCTTCATACCATCTTCCATCCTGATCCTTACTACCTAGCTTCTATTAGTCCCGTACTTTCATATCTATGTATACTTGACTATGGCTTGCTTTGGGTAGTTTATCTTTCGCTGCATTACAATTAAGTCGTTTCTGTTGTTTGTCTTTGAAACTTCCAAGTTTAGAAGACTTTCATAAAAATCGCCTATTCACCCCCCCTATAGTCGATAGTAGCACTTTCAATTGGTATCAGAGCAAGGTACTCCCTTGTTCTGTGTGATTCGGTTTAACCACCTGGAGTTTCAGCTATGTCGACTGCAGGGATAATCAAAGTCTCCGCTGCTTGCCCCGTGTTCGATGGACCTGAATATCCCTACTGGAAGAATAAGATGCGTATGCATCTTGAAGCCATTGTTGTCGACCTCTGGTATGTTGTCAAGATTGGTGTTCCCAAAACTGGTGAAGGTGTCACCCCCACAGATGTCAAGAAGTTCATTCAACTGGACTCTACTGAAAAGAACATTATCTATGGTCATCTGACCAAAGGGCAGTATGGCCGTGTGAGTGCTCTGGAAACGTCGAAGCTAGTCTGGGACTGGCTATCCAAGGTCAACGAAGGCATCTCAACCCAGAGAGATCAAAGAGTCAGTGTTCTTCGCAACCTCTTCAACCGCTTTAAGAGAAACGACAATGAGAATGTCCAGCTTACGTTTGATCGCCTCACTGATATCACAAATGAACTTCAAGCTCTTGGCACAACTGAGATTACCAAGCATGAAATCGTCAAGACACTGCTGAGATCACTTGATAGCTCCTTTGACACCCTTGCCCTCATGATACAAGAACATCCTGACTTCAAGACACTCAATCCGTCTGATATACTTGAGAGGCTCAACACACATGAGTTCCAGCTATCTGAGAAAAGAGATATCTATGGCCCAAACTATGGCCGAACTCGTGCTTTGAAGGCAAAAGTTGTTTCCTCATCTGAAGAAGAATCTGACTGTAGTTCTGAAGATCCTGAAGATATTGGAAGGGAACTTGCTATGCTTGTGAAGAAGTTCCAGAAATTCACAAAGAAGAAAGGCTTCAGAAGGTCTTCACGATCTAGCTCAAGGAATGATGAAGCTTCCACACATGACCACAAGAAGAGAACCTGCCACAAGTGCAAGAACCCTGGTCACTACATATCTGAGTGTCCACAGTGGGACAATGAGAAGAAGAAGAAGAAAAGCAAGGAATATGATTCCGATGACAAGAATAAGAAGAAATCCTCAAAGTCTTCTAAGTCTTCTTCCAAGTCTTCATCATACAAGAAGAGCTCATCTGGCAAGGCTCATGCGTTTGTTGGCAAGGAAATGGATTATGAGGAGGAGTCTGCTTCGGAGGAGGCGGAGGTGGAGTCTGGAGAGGAGTCTGACCCTGGCGTTGCAAGTCTGGCTCTAGCCACAGCCTATGTCGCCAAGTCCATCTTCAACATTGAAGACAATCACTTCCACACCAACGCTGAAGCTAATGACGAAGATGATCCTACTCCCACCTACTGCTTCATGGCACGTGGTGCCAAGGTAAAATCACGCGATGCTTACTTTCAAACTTCAAGCGAAGATGACTCTGATTGTGAATCCAAACCCAGCTACAAAACACTTGCCAAAATTGCAACTGAACAACAAAAGGCTATGGAACATACTCAAAAACTGTTAGACAAAAGCGATGACCTGTTGGACGGTGAAATAACACGTTCACAGTCCTTAGTTGATGACATAAAAAATCTTCATGCTAAGTACCAAGAACTTGAAGGTCGTCATGAATCGCTCTCAACTACTTATGAAAGGCTCTCCTATGATTATCTTCAAAGGAAACAAGAGCTTGAGAAATTGAGAGCGGCTCATGAAGATCTTCAAAAGGTGAATGAGTCACTTCGCTCAATGATCAATTCCGCTCGGGATGGATTTGAACCACCATGTCTAAAATGCATTGAGCGTGATAACGCTACATACATTCTTTGAATGTTCCACGCTGCTCATTGTTTCATTGTCTTCACCTACTAATGTGGTTACTAACCCCTCTGCGGAGGATACCACTTTGTTCTTGATGAAAATGCTATGTTGAAGACATTGCTTGAAACAGGATGTACAAAAGTTTGAAGGGACATCGGACTCTGCGATGTCCTCAAAAGCGATTCTGAACGAAACCCTAGGAAAGAGGGTGTTGGGTTGAAAGGAAAATGAATGTTGATGGCTCATTTGGAAGCTGAGCGGTACCCCAAAACCACATAGGTTCTTTGCAAAGGAGCCTTGAGAGATCCATCCACCTTATCCGCTTTACTGTGCTAATCCTATTATCATTGATGAATCCTTTGATGCAAACTATAAGCTGTTCAAAAACCGAATGGTGAAGTGTTTGCGTGTACATTGGTACTAAGCTGCAGGAATGGACCACCTATGAAGAAGATCTGGGTACCTAAGCAGTACATTGAGAATCTTCCTGTGAATGTCGTCATGACACCACCAAGGAAGAAGACAAACCCCAGACCAATAGCTTCATGTGGCCCAAAGGCTTCATATAGATACAGGACTCACATGAGTCACCCTAACGCCAATGTTTTGCAGGGAAATCATGCTCAGACTTATGAATATGAGCGTGTATCTTTGAACCGCTATGTTCATAGGACTAAGAACTTTTCTACTTATTCATATGAGTATCATTCATCTCCTGCAAGGCTATTTGCTAGGGCTTCGAAGCCAAAATTCTCAGATGCTGCACTTAGACTCATTGCTTCTAAGCCCCCACTAAAGATGTGGGTGGCAAAGAAGAACTAACTCTCTTTTGCAGAAAACGGTCTCCAGCCAGCAATCAATGGCGTCCAATACTATTGCTGGGGACCTAAAATTCACTTAGGACGCACGATAAAATGTCATTCTATATACTTCACATCTAAATCTCTTATCAGTCATACTATGTCCTAACCTTGATATAAGATGTGACTATCCCTATATGTGTCAAATGCTTATGCTTCACAACACTCTTGTGAAGCCTATCCTCCTAATCGCCTTTGTAGGGTACATCACCAAAAGCTTGAGAATGGATTATGGACGGTGGATGCACAAATCATATATTTGGTGATCGAAGTCTTCTCATGGACTCAACCTTACGTCCATCCGACAAGAGTCACATTACATTTCTTGACCTTTGGTAAAAGCAAGGTATTGGGTCTAGGTAGAGTTGCAATCTCAAAGGATCAACACATGGATAAAGTGATGCTTGTTGAATCCCTTGGTTTCAACTTAATGTCTGTCTCAATGCTTTGTGACTTGAACATGATTGTGATATTTGGCAAATATCGTTGCCTTGTACTAATGGAATCTCACAAATCTCTAGTCTTTGAAGGGTATCGAAAAGATGATCTATACATGGTAGATTTCTCAGTAGGTCCACAGCTTGCCGTATGTCTTCTCACAAAAGATTCAGAATGCTGGCTCTGGCATCGGAGGCTAGGACATGCTGGCATGACAAACTTACACTCACGTGTCAAGAAGAAGCATGTCATTGGCATCGAGGATGTCAAGTTCAAGAAGGATCATCTGTGTGGTGCCTGTGAAGCTGGAAAGATGACAAGGGCAAAGCACCCCTCGAAGACAATTATGACAACATCTCAACCCTTGAGCTGTTACACATGGACTTATTTGGACCTACTCACTACTCCACCCTCACAACAACCGCATGTCTCTATGGCCGTCATTGTTGATGACTACTCAAGATACACATGGGTTCATATAATTCTTTACAAGCTGAAGTGCAAGATGTCTTCAGCGCGGTAACTCGAGCAATGAACAATTATGGCGTGAAGATCAAGCACATCGAAGTGACAATGGCATGAATTCAAGAACACTTGGACTTGATCAGATCTGGACACAATGGGAATCACTCATGAGTTCTCTGCTCCATACACACCTCGGCAAAATGGCATCGTTGAGCGCAAAGCAGAACCCTCATTGAGATGGCTTGAACAATGCTAGATGAATACAAGACACCAAGAAAGTTACGGCTGAAGCTATTGATACAGACTGTCACATCATCAACCGTGTGTACATCCATAAGCTTGAACAAAACATCTTATGAGCTCCTTCTTGGCAAGAAGCCAAACGTCGCCATTACTTGAGTATTTGGAGTTAGATGCTGGATAAAGGATCCCCATCACAAGTCAAAATTTGCACCTAAGGCTCACGAAGGCTTCATGCTTGGCTATGGAAAGGATTCACACTCCTACAGAGTCTTCAACCTTTATCTATACAAAATCATTGAAACCGTGGATGTGAAATTTGATGAAACCAATGGTTCACAGAGAGAGATTCTACCAAGTAGACTGGATGAAGCTCCTTCAAACGAGGCAATCAAGCTGATGGGAACTGGTGAAATCATGCCCTCTGAAGCACAGCCTAAAGAGGAACTTATCATCTCTGCACCAAATCAACCTGAAGACAATGCTCAGACCGAAGACAATCCTTCCAATGATGACAATGATCAGCCAGAGCAAAATCTTCGTCCTGTTCATCCTTGTGTTGCAAATGAAGTTCAAATAGAGAAGATAATTGACAACATCAATGCACCTGGTCTGCTCACTCGATCAAGAGCAACACAGCTAGCAAACTTCTGTGGGCACTTTTCATTTGTGTCTATATCAGAACCCAAGAAAGTTGCTGAAGCATTTATGGAACCTGAATGGATTCAAGCCATACAAGAAGAACTTCAATAGTTCAAACTGAATAATGTCTGGGAACTTGTCAAGCGACCTGACCCTCGCAAGCATAACATTATTGGAACAAAGTGGATATATCGAAACAAGCAAGATGAGCATGGTCAAGTCATCAGAAACAAAGCACGTCTTGTGGCTCAAGGATACACTCAAGTTGAAGGAATTGACTTCTATGAAACATTTGCTCCTGTTGCTAGACTTGAAGCTATTCGCATACTGCTAGCCTACGCTAATCATCACAATATCTTGCTATATCAAATGGATGTAAAGAGTGCATTTCTCAATGGCAAGATTGAGGAAGAAGTATATGTCGCACAACCACCTGGCTTTGAAGATCCAAAACATCCCGATATGGTGTACAAGCTAAACAAAGCAATCGTATGGCCTCAAACAAGCTCCTCGTGCTCGGTATGATACAATCAAAGACTTCAAGAGCAAAGGCTTCAAAACTCGATCCTCGATCCCACACTCTTCACGAAGACATATGATGGCGAACTCTTTGTGTGCCAAATATATGTGGATGACATAATCTTCGGCTGCACCAACCAGAAGTACAGTGATGAGTTTGGGTACATGATGCAAGAACAATATCGAATGTCCATGATGGGTGAGCTGAAGTTCTTCCTTGGTCTTCAAATTCGTCAGCAACGAAATGGCATCTTCATATGTAAAGAAAAATACCTCAAAGATTGTCTGAAGAAGCTTGGAATGGAAGACTGCAAAGGCTACACGACACCAATGCCAGCCAAACACCATCTTGGTCCCGACAACAATGGTAAAGAGTTCGATCAAAAAGTATACCGCTCCATGATTGGTTCTTTGCTTTATTCATGTGCATCTAGGCCAGATATTATGCTTAGTGTTTGCATGTGTGCTCAATTCCAAGCGGCACCAAAGGAATCGCATCACTTTGCTGTGAAGCGAATTCTTCGATATTTGGCTTACACCCCAACACTCGGATTATGGTATCCCAAGGGCTCAAAATTTTATTTGGTTGGATTCTCGGATGCTGATTATGCTGGTGACAAGGTGGATCACAAGTCTACATCAGGCACATGTCATTTTCTTGGTCGATCACTTGTCTGTTGGTCTTCAAAGAAGCGAATCTGTATCACTCTCAAGCTGCTGAATCTGAATACATTCTTCTTTGGATCTGTTGTGCTCAGCTTCTATGGATGAAGCAAACTCTCAAGGATTATGGCATCAACTGAAACAATTACCTCTCTTCTACGACAACGAAAGTGCCATCAAAATAGCCAATAATCCAGTCCAACACTCGAAGACAAAGCACATTGAAATTCGTCATCACTTTCTCGAGATCATGTTATGAAGAAAGATATCGATATCATTCACGCCAACACCAAGAGCAATGGCGCGATATCTTCACAAAGCCCTGGATGAGAAAAGGTTTTGCAAGTTATGGTGTGAGCTAAATATCTTGGAATCCTCTAATGTCCTGTGATCAGGCACACATCCTAACACTTATGCATGTTGATGACTTAGATGTGCAACACACAAAGTAATGTATATCTTCAATCAATGAAGATTTACACTCTGAGTGTGAATACATTAACATGGAATTTGACTTCGGAGCGCCACGATATTTGTGCGCCGTCTCTGGGTCTAATACTTCCTATATGGTGGGTAACGCCACCACCAACTTTCTCTGTTTGAAGTGTTTCACTCAAGGCGTTATATTGCAATGACTTCGCATTTGGTTTGTCTTCAGTTTCAATATGTCTTCATGACTTTCTACACTATGATCATTTGATTGCTTTACGATATATATATATATATATATATATATATATATATATATATATATATATATATATACTAGTGTTCTGTCCTCTACAGCATTCACTTATAGCTATATCTTCAAGATTGGATCTTTTGACCTAAGTGAATGTGATCGGACCCTAACCTCTCTATGCTTCCTACCTCAAACTCTATCTGTCCAAATCATATGCATTCTATTGAAACTGTCGAATGTCTTCTCTGTGTCCTAGTCAGCAGAAGGCAAAGAGACAAACATTAAATCTGTTTTAAATTGCTTATCTTTATTGTTGAAATCCGGAGAAGCCGGAACAACTCTCCGACATGCCTGGCGAGCGTGGGAACGTGGGACAACTCTGAGTATGTTGCATGCTTGCCACGTGCCCCTCAGATGTGAACCGCCAGGGGCACCAGTGTAATTGCGCTATGTCTCTCACCTACTTATAAATAATTGTCCCCTGCGGTAAAGAAATCCTTCTTCCACCTCTCCACCTCCGTCAAAACCCTAGCGCCACCGCTAGCTCGCGACAACGCCGGCGATGAAGCGCTTAGCTGCCGCGACTTCTCCGACGCCGTCCTCACGCCGACCGCGGACATCGTCCTCTCCGCCGTCGCCGTAGGTGTCCTCCGTCGCCAAGTTAGGGCACGGTGGGTTGAACTGCTTGGTCTCCTATTCATCCCATCTAGCAGTTCTTCGTGCGGTAATTATAACTCTATTTTTACCACCTTTTTGATCTTCAAGATTCATCCTGTTTACAGAAAGTGGTTTCGCCTGCATTCAAGTTAGATCTATTACATGCGCATCTCATCTCGCCTAGTCGATTCACTTATATTTCCTGTCTAGTTTGATTCCTCACTTGTACTTATTCACGGATTGGTACAAATCTAGAACCAACTCACCTATATAAGTGAATGTCTTCGCATCATGAGGTCAATGTCTTCAAACTAATTTATCTTCAAAATCTTCAGAGAATGCATATGACCTCTTCCCTTCCTCGCATCTCTAATGTCATCACGGTACATGTCCGTGGGAGAATCCCTTGGTTCTCATAGTCTGCATTCGTTTGCAGAATACTTATAGCATCACATCAATTCTCCTGAAGCCAGTTCCTGCTTGACCAGCAAGCATAAGTCTCTGAAGCCTTTGAACGTATTGAAGCCATTCAGCTTGAAGTTCATGGCTGCAGAAAAATCAGCAAGGAAGGAGGGCAGACAGCGCAGAGAAGGAACATCCAAAGATCTGCCTGATGACTTAGCAGAACTATACAAGACAGATCCCGAAGAGAATTATCATCAGAGAAAGACGTGAATCCAATGGATTCGACGCTATTGGGCTGAGGAGTGGTTTAAGTACAAGTTTGTGAAGAAGGAATATGCAGAGAAGAATGCGATCAAGAGACCTTGGGGTGATATCCTCTATCGAGGCCTTCAACCCAAGAGCATAGCTGAAGCCATTGATCAAGGCTTCTATCCTTGCATGGTCCGTGGACCACAGCCTGAGAACGCAGATCCCACCTCACTACTATGGTGTCGTGATGACTCTCTCTTCAAGCAGAACTACCAGTTTGCTGTGGCTTCGGCCAAGAAGAACAAGAAGTCCTTGGGCTTGGACTTCAACCCAGGTCCCTCTGCTCCCCGTGCTGACGGCTCCCGTGATGCTAATCCCAATGTCATCGGCCCCTTATCCAACCTTGATGGCCTCATCACCTACATCGTGGTCCAAGGTGCCAGAGTAGATCATTCTGACAATGGTGCTGACTTCGATGAAGCCCCTGCTCCTCCTCCAAAGCCGCAGAAGCAAAAGAAGTCAAAGGCTTCAACCTCAGCTGCACCTCCAAAGACTTCTCGTGCGAAGCCACTGACCACTGCACCTCCTGAAGCCAGTGTGCAGTCTGAAGATCAATCCCGTGTCTCCAAGAGAACGGAGAAGAAAAAGCAACTTTTCCGACAATCTGATCAAAGAGCCTTGACTCCTGCCGCAATTCTGCGTGAAGAACCCATTGATCTGTCAAGTGATGAAGATCTTGCTGATGATGCCCTTGAGCAGCTGATAAAGAGCAAGGAAGAAGCGAAATCTTGACAACTTGCCTCTCTTTGATGTGGCCATCATCCACAATTTCATTGATGAGTGGTTCGACACCCCCAATGTCGACTTTGAAGATTTGACTTCCCATCAGCCTCGATGTCTCCTTCAATGGAGCCATTGCTTCGAGCTAGCTCTCGCTCAAATGAATCGTTGAGCTCAAGAACAAGATTGATTATGAGAAGGCTCAATTCAAGAAGCATGTGGCCAAGCTCAGTGTTCAAGACGTCTAAACTTCAAAGTCATGCTACATGAGCTTAAAGAAGCTTTTCTGAAGAAGCGTGAAGAAGCTCAGGGCTCTCGAGAGCGCATGAAGATTTTGGCTGATAAGTGTGTGCTCGCCTACAATGAGGCTGAGAAGCGCAAGTCACTTGGCCGTCTGGCATTGACCCTGGGATGGCTGCAAAGAAGAAGAAGAAGCTCGATGAACTGCCTGAACCTTCAAGCCAAGAAGCCCTCGCATTATCTTCCCAAGCAGCATGGTGGCTCGAAGCCAAAGGTCACCACAACCGCCTGTAATGTAAGAAGACGAGGGCTGCCGAGGTCAAGCCGAAAGAGAAAGAACACTGAAGCCTCTGATGCCGCTCCCCTCAAGAAGAAGCGCAAGACCAAGAAGAGTAGGGCTGCTTCCACAGAGCCCTTAGTTGTTGAACCCATTTCAGTGGTTCGCCCAGCGTCCGAACATCAAGAACGAAGGATGGTAGTTCATGAGCCTGCTCCCACAGAGGCTCATGAAGCTGAAGATATTCCAGCAGCTGAACCCACCGCTGCTGACATTGGTCATGATGACAATGTAGTTGATGAGGAAGTTCTTCCTTAGATCGAACATGACGTGGTATCATTGCCTGTTCATATGAACAGCGAACTCATCAGCATTGGTCGTCCTTTGACGCCAATTGCTCAGGATGCATCGTGGGCTGATCACCCACAACAACAAGACTCCCCCAGTACTCCCCAACAACAACAACAAGCTACACCCCCCGTGCAAGAAGAGGATGAAGACTATGAGGCCCAGCCAACTCCATCTCCTAAGGAGAAGCCAGCACTTCGCAGGCTTCACAAAGGACTAAGGCCTCAAGTCCCTCTGCCGAGCATTCCAGAAGGAGAAGTGCAACGTTCACCTATTGCACGTCCAATATTTTTGAACTGCTCCCCACCGTGAATGTCTCCGAGTTTGAAGCACATCTTCTTTGAAGACATTCCGCTGCATCACGAAGGAAATCAAGAAGAAGTATGTGTACCTACTCCCCAAACAATTGAAGAAGAAGCAGTTCTCGATGTGAGCGTGTTCGTGCCCGACCCTCCCTTTCGTCAAGAGGAGGTTGACAATGTTGAGGCTGCCACCACCAACGCCAATGATGCCAATGGCGAGTCGGGGCTGATGCTAATGTGGAGCCTGCACCAACCAAAGTGTGCTGAAACCAATGAGGCCCCTTGTGCTGAAGCTTATGAGGCCCCTGCACTGAAACCAATGCATTGCTTGAATCGAAGCTAATGAGACAACCGCTTCAAGCACCTGTTGTGCAGCCTAACGCCTCAGTTGTTGCCCCTGCTCCCGTTCCGCCACCAAGGCCTCACACAATTGAGCAAGCATACAGTCATGGTCAGCTTACCACTGTTCGATGGCCCATTCTGGTGCCTCCGCCCTCTGCCTCGGGACCTCAATTTGACTATCATGTTGAGCATAGGCCTCGAGTCCGAAGCCAAAGCCAAGGTTGCCAAGGTTTCCAGTCTCGCCAACTCACGTGGTCCTTCAATGCTAATGGCTTCAAAAGCCATAATACCTTCTTTGACAGCGCCAAGAACCCTACTCCAAGCCAAGGATATCATCGGATCGGTTCGAGCTATCGCAGAGAAGCTATTACTCATGTGTACTATATGATCAAGGGCGATTTTCCTCATATGCGCCTTTGATACCGGGCCATTGTTGGACTGCCGTGCTTAGAAGAAGCACTTGATTGCTTCGTGATCTTTGGTGCGCTCCACTTTGTGATGCATAAAGAACATTGGAATGAAGAGCTATTGCTTCAATTCTATGCTACTCTGCACATTCGCGGCTACAACAGAGACATCAAGACATGGGTTCCCGAGTGGATGACTGGAAATGTTCATCATGAAGCCAAAGCTATGGATATCATTGAGCTTACAGGGCTAGCCACTCCTGGAGAACTATATGAACCTGACTGTCAGCTACACCGCAATGCTGTAGAGAGCATCTTCCATAAGCCAGAACCCAATATGAGCCAGATGCTGAGTATGATGAAGCCCTTGCCATCTGACGCTGATCATCCAACAGATTTCTTTGTTGAAGACCTTGAGTATCTTCCTCGCACCATATATCATATCATCAGGCGAACTCTATGGCCTGTCAAAGGACATTCATCAGCGACAAAGCTTGAAGGAGCTATGAAGACTTTGGTCTTCTATATTCTCAATGGCATCAGCTTCAACACTCAAGAATTCTTCATCAGGCAACTTGCTGCTTCCGACTCGATTGTTTGGTGCGAAGTTTTATGCTCCATGGGTCATGCGCCTCATCAAGCGACACTCATCTGTCAATTATCAGCCCTCTGCTCGCAATCATATAATCTTTCTGCCATAGGTTGATATGTCAGTGGATGCTATATACTCTGACCCTGCCAAGACGACTCTTTGTCTTCAGAATGTCAAGCACCAAAGCTTCACTCAGCCTATTGAAGGTGTTCAAGCAGCAACATGAATCTATCCATTGGCTGGTAACACTCCTCTGCCTCATAGAGCGCCCACTGAAGCCACTGAAAGCACCATTGCACAAAGGCCTCGGAAGCGTTCTCGCGTTCTCAATGACCGAGAACTTCTTGTGGCCCTTCATCAGAAACAGGATAAGCATCATTTCTGGCTCAAGAGACAGATGCAAAGCCTCTTAGTGGATGTCAATCGCATTCGCAACCTTGTCACCAAGAATGCCTTTGTTGCTCATGAAACTTGCCGGCGATCATGGAAGAGTTTGACCACCTTTCGGTCAAGTCGATCTTCAAGACGATGGCTTCAATGAAAGATTCCAGTTTGACTCCACTCCTCCACGGACTGCTGTCTTACATCGCACTCCATCTCTTGAAGACTCTGGATATTCTTCCTCCGCGGCAACGGTAAATGCCAGAGTGATCGATGATGAAGATGATGCTACTTCACCACCTCCTACTACTGCGCGCATTGACACTGCACCAAGTTCATCTGCACCGCCAACCAACGCGGCGACAACCTCTTTGCTTCACCTACTCATGATGACGAGTAGATGCTCTATGTCTTCAAACCTTTTTGGTCCTTACTGACAAAAGGGGGAGAAGCGTATGAGTTTATAGTCTTCAAGTGGGTTCATATGAGCGGTTGCATTATATTTTGCTGCGTGCTTACAACTCTTGCGTTTTGAAATGTTTGGTTCTTTGAGTTGTAACACCTAAATATGATGGTCGTCTGCTACTTCTGCTACTTATTTGCTTTGCTATGATGCGATGATAAATTCCGCATGTGCGATGATAACTTCCGCACTTAGATCATTCTACAGACGTCCATTTTTCATTATGCATGTCATTCTACTTGCTATATCATTTCATGCATGATGAATTATCTTCATAAGTTGAAGTGGATCTCCACAAGTACAACCTGCCATGTGCATTTGCATTCCAAAAGCAAATTACTTATATGCACATCTTCGGGGGGAGCCCTTGCAACTTATGAAGACAATTCCTATCCTTACAATTTCACATATTTATCCCCGTTGAAAACTTCAACCAGTTTGTCATCAATCACCAAAAGGGGGGAGATTGTAAGTGCATCTAGTGCCACCCCTAGTTGGTTTTGGAGTATTGACGACAAAGTTGGTTGAGGGACTAATGCGTCTGTGAGAATTGCAGGATAACGCAGGTAGTGTCCCTCATTGATTCGGTTTACCTACCGGAGATGACCCCTTAAAATGTATGAAGACGTTGAAGACAATGGTGGTATGAGAAGATATTCATATTGAAGACTATGACATGAGAAGACATTGTGTGAAGACTTTGGAGCTTGAAGATCGTGTGGTTTCGTTGTTTCCTTTTCTTCTTTGTTGAGTCATAGGAACCACCGTACTGTTAAGTGGGGTCCAAGTGAACTAAGTCAGAGTGACTGAAGTGATGCTCAACTCAAATCCTATGTCTTCAAGCAAAGACAATGAGAGCAAACCTTATCCAGAGCTGGATGAGTCAGCTTTGCTTGTAGCCGAAGTAAAGTTGTTGCGTGTGTTTGAAATCTGACCGTTGGAACATGTGTTAGTTCCTTAGTGACCCAGGGTCATTTTGGACAAATCAGGTCGGGTTGCCTAGTGGCTATAAATAGTCCACCCCCTCCACCATAAATTGGTGGTTGCTCAGAGTTTGTGCATTGCTTTTGTCATTTGAGAGCAACCCACCTCGAAGCATTTGAGAGAGAGAAATCCTTGCGAGGACAAAGCCCAAAACACCCAGAGCCAAAGAGTGTTAGGCATCACTGAAGTCTTTACATGCATGTGACTGAAGACTTATTACACTTGAGGACTGTGAATCCTCCGGCCGGTTAGGCGTCGCGTTCTGAGCATCCAAGAGTCATTTGTGGATTGCGGTGAACGAAGTCTGTGAAGGTTTGGAAGTCTCCTTGAAGACTTACAGAGTGATTGGGCGAGGACCTGGGTGTCCTTAGCTCAAGGGAATAAGGTGAAGACACGGTCTTCGAAGTTAAATCTCAGCCTCCCTAACCCAGACGTCATAGCTTGTCACAAAGAATCGAACTGGTCCAACAAATCCTGTGTCTTCAACAAGCAACTGGTTCTATCCCTTCCCATCCTTACTTCAGTTTGTCTTCGTGAAGTCATTGCCTATCTGTGTATCTATTTGACTTCATTGCTTGACTACTACTGTTGATTGGCTTCATACCATCTTCCATCCTAATCCTTACTACCTAGCTGCTATTAGTCCCGTACTTTCATATCTATGTATACTTGACTATGGCTTGCTTTGGGTAGTTTATCTTCCGCTGCATTATAATTAAGTCGTTTCTGTTGTTTGTCTGCGAATGGGAGAACATGGAAATAGCCTAGGAGTACATATAGGAGGATAAATGCGTGAAAAATATGTACTGTGAAGCGTAGCCGCGGTTCGAAAAGTAGACCTAAAGTGATGACAGCTATAGGTCGCACGCACCCAACTAGTGGTACTAGACATACGACTAATTTTTCCCTCAAAAAAAGAGGCACGAGTGCTCAGTACTCCTATTCTATAAACACGAAGTCGATCGACAACGGCGTCCGTGCTCTGCTAGCCCTCCTCCTCGTTTCTCTCTTCTACTCTCTAAAGTCGGTGGCCGGGTGGGTGGGGTGGGTTTGCTCAATCGCGCCCCACCTCCACAGTGAAAGCGTTCTGTTGGAATAAAAATGCCATATACTCCCTCCGTTCATAAATATAAGCCTTTTTAGATACTACTTCAAATGGAATACAACATACAGATGTATGAAGACATAGTTTAGAGTGTAGATTCACTCATTTTGCTCCGTATGTAGTAGTCACTTGCTGGAATCTTTAGAAAGACTTATATTTGGGAACGGAGGGAGTACTATACTAATAAAACATTAAGGCCACGAGGCATTGCAGTGCTGGTTACAGGAGGCAAGAAGAAGAGATGCATCCATCGACGATGTCCACCTCCTCGACTCAAGGCGCCGGCCCACCGAACGGCGCCTAAGTAGCAGCGGCTTTCGTGGCCAGGTTGTGACTCCCCCGATTCAATCGTACACTAATCATGCACGCAAATGTGTACGATCAAGATCAGGGACTCACGGGAAGATATCACAACACAACTCTAAAACATAAATAAGTCATACAAGCATCATAATACAAGCCAGGGGCCTCGAGGGCTCGAATACAAGTGCTCGGTCATAGACGAGTCAGCGAAAGCAACAATATCTGAGTACAGACATAAGTTAAACAAGTTTGCCATAAGATGGCTAGCACAAACTGGGATACAATCGAAAGAGGTGCAGGCCTCCTGCCTGGGATCCTCCTAACTACTCTTGGTCGTCGTCAGCGGGTTGCACGTAGTAGTAGGCACCTTCAGTGTAGTAGTCGTCATCGACGGTGGCGTCCGCTCTGGGCTCCGACATCTGGTTGCGACAACGTAAAGAAGGGAAAGGGGAAAAGGGGGAGAAAGCAACCATGAGTACTCATCCAAAGTACTACATAAGCAAGGAACTACACTACATATGCATGGGTATATGTGTAAGGAGGCCATATGAGTGGGTGAGCGCAAAATGCCGAATAAGAGGGGATAGCTACTCCTATCGAAGACTACGCTTCGGCAGCCTCCGTCTTGCTGACATGTAGAAGAGAGTAGATTGAAGTCCTCCAAGTAGCATCTCCAAGTAGCATCTCCAAGTAGCATCTCCAAGAGCATCGCATAGCATAATCCTACCGGCGATCCTCTCCTCGTCGCCTGTTAGAGAGCGATCACGGGTTGTATCCGCACTTGGAAGGGTGTGTTTTATTAAGTATCCGGTTCTAGTTGTCATAAGGTCAAGGTACAACTCGGGTCGTCCTTTACCGAGGGACACGACTATTGAATAGATTAACTTCCTGGGTGCACCACATAACCCAACACGCTTGATCCCATTTGGCGGACACACTTTTACGGGTCATGCCCGCCGCGGAAGATCAACACGCCGCAGCCCCACCTAGGCACTGTGAGAGGTCAAGACGCCGGTCTAAACCTAAAGCGCAGTGCAGGCCCATCGCCTCGAGCACACTTGCACGTTGACGCTGGCGGAAGCAGACCTAGCCTAGTGGCGTTCAGTCCAATCCGGCGCGCCACTCGATCGGCGGCGTCCACGAAGGCTTGGCTGATACGGCGTCGGGATACCCATAACTACTCCCACGTAGATGGTTATTGCATATAGACCAAATGGCGGACTCGGATCAAATACCAAGATCTCGTTAAGCGTGTTATTATGAAGCAACCGCGGACGCCGATCGAGGCGAGCCCACCTCTCACCTAGGTGGTCTCAACTCGCCTGCCGCTTCCGCCACAAAGATCCACACAGAGGGCCATCGGGACAAAGGTCCTTTCAGCCCCCAATCAAGTGAATCACTCGCGGGTACTCTTGAGCGGACCCGACTTTAGTCACCATCTCGTATAGTATGTATGTATGTATATTATATACCCGTGATCACCTCCCAAGTGATCACGGCCCGATAGTATAGCAAGGCAGACTGACAAGAATGTAGGGCCAATGATGATAATCTAGCATCCTATACTAAGCATTTAGGATTGCAGGTAAGGTATCAACAGATGTAGCAACAATGTCAGGCTATGCATCAGAATAGGATCAACGAAAAGCAGTAACATGCTACACTACTCTAATGCAAGCAGTATAGAGGAGAATAGGCGATATCTGGTGATCAAGGGGGCTTGCTGGTTGCTCGGCAAGAGAGAGGGTCGTCAACTCCGTAGTCGGCTGGGGGTCGTCGACAGCCTCGGGGTCTACCAGAAAGAAGTAACGGAGGAGGAACACAATAAATAACCGAGCAATCAAAGTATCACAAAGTGTAGCATGGCAATACGCGGTGCTAGAGGTGACCTAACGCAGTAGTAGGTGATACCGGCGAAAGGGGGAAACAGCCGGGAAAGTATTCCTGGTGTTTCACGTTTTCGGACAGATGAACCGGAAGGGGAAAGTTGCGTGTTCAATATGTTAGCGATGTGTGGCGAACGAACGGGCTGCGTATCCGGATTCGTGTCGTCGTTCTGAGCAACTTTCATGTAGAAAACATTTTCATCTGAGCTATGGTTTATTTATTATTAATTTTCAAAGTTTTAATCATTTTTTAATTTATTTTAATTGTTTTAAATCAACATTATCTAGAATAGTGTATGCTGACATCAGCATGACATAGGTGTGACGTCAGCAGTCAATAGTGTGGTTGACTGCGTCAAAACTGACCTGTGGGTCCAGCGGGACCCACGTGTCATTGTCTATTAGTTAACTAATAGTAGTTAATTGGGTTAACTAGTTATTTAGGTTAATTAAACATAATTAATCTAATTAATTAAGTTAATTATTTTAGTTAATTAATTAATTAATATTTTTATTTATTTTTTTTAAACTCTTTTTTTTCAACGTTCAGGGGCTGGGCCCATTTGCCATAGGCCCGTATGGCCTTAGCGAACCTTTGGGCGGTGCGATTCTGAGTCTTGCCGGGCATGGTATTCTTGGCGCCCGATAGGACGCCACAGGGAGGGGCGCACGGCGAAGGGGAGTGGGCTCACGGTGGCCGGCAACGGCGGACGTCATGGCGCAGAGGAGTAGCGGGCGCAGGCGAAGCGGCAGTAGAAACGAGGCCCTTGAAGACGCGACGCGCAGCGTGCGTGTCTGGGCACGGACGACCACGGCGAGGCGATGAACGGCGGCACAGGCGAAGCGGGCGAAAGGTACGGGCGCGGCGCCGCGCCCGGCGTGATTCGACGTGGGCCACGATGGGATGATGTGCGGCAGCAGCAGTCTTTGGCTGTGAGCGGGAAGGGGGAGCGGCGGAGCTGCGCGTCAGCAGCAGTGGAGCGGCGACAGTGGCGGAGGCACGATCGGGCGCATTCGTGCGGTGTTAGAGCAGGGGAAGGATGGCCGGGGTTCCTCACCACGGGGTTGTAGGGACTAGGCAGTGGGCTGGGTGGAGGTCGGGGAGGGCCGACGAGGGAGTTCCGGCGGAGCGGGATGCCGTCCGGCGGGGTGGCATCTTGGCGCGGCGGAGTCCAGGCGGCGGGGCGCAGCGATCCGGCGGCCGGGGTCATGAGGCGGGCAAGGTGGCGCCGCGGCGAGGCTCGAGCAACGTCATGGCGGGCGGTGATGATGGGGGGGCTAGGTCGACGGCGACCATGGCGATGTGCGGCGGTGGAGTCAGGGTGGAATGGTTGCCCGATCCAAATTCACTCGGGCGGGGTGGGGAGACGAGATGGATCGGGGGGAGGTGTGGGGGCGAGAGGAGTGGGGGTGTGGAGCAACTGGGGGAGGGGGTTAGGGTTTCTGGGTGAGGTGTGAGAGGCCTTGTAGGCGAAGTGCGATTGGGCCAATGGGCGTGGTGCAGTTCATGGCCCAGTTGGCCGAGGGGGGTCCTCTCTTGCTTTTGTTTTTTGTTTGTTTGTTCTGTTTTCTTTTATTTATTTTCTTTCCTGTTTTAACTCATTTTAAAATACTTAGGCATTTTATAAAAATGGGTTTGTTGCACCATAATTACCTTTGTAATACTTAGTACAAACCAAACATTTTTATTTTAATGTTTCAAAACTTTTGTTGTTTGTCTTTGTTTCAAATTTGATTTGGATCGGTTCTGCACTAACGCGAGATTAACAACAGTAACCGTGCTGATGTGGCATCATTAACGTGTGATTACTGTAGCCTAATTATCCGGGCGTCACAATTCTCCTCCACTACAAGAAATCTCGTCCCGAGATTTAAGAGGTAGTGAAAGGGGGGAAGGTTTAGTAACGAATCTTGCGGGTCTTCTCATTCTGGCTCGCTCTTCTCGAAGAGACCGGTCCAATACATAGATGTCTTCATTCCTTTGCTTCCGGTCGTCATAATGAAGTCGACATCCTTTCTTCGGGATCGTTATCATACTTACGAATAGGTAACGGGGCAGATTGGCAACAACAGAATGCTATAAGGGTACTAATTTGGGATTAACCCATGAATGATCATACGAGTGCCTCTCGAGTTGAACAATTAAAACACATCGAGAGTACAGTTCGAAGGTACAAAAAGAAGTTTCAAGCAAGTAGATAGTTGCTCGAAGTCTGAACCAGAGTGAGAAAGGGGTTCAAAGTAACGAGAGTAAGTATTGCGTCTGATACCAGAATAGAGCACTGGGAAGGTGGCTCATGGATTAAATATGACGCCAAGCATGGGGAATAACCATTAGAAACCGGTTTGTACAGGAGAGTCAGGTTTCGATCCTGTGGAACTGTGGGTTATGGGCCCACCATGTGGTTTTTTTTAGCAGTGACATCTTGCACGGTCATGATAACAAGACATGTCAGAGGTCATCCTATCGGTTATGTTGGCAACAATGTCGATACCAAAGGCGAGGGACGAAGAGAACCATTTTCCTGCTCGTTGAACGAGGCGGGCCAACAGGCAAAGTTCTCATCCATCGTCGGTTACCGAAATGACATCAACAATAGAAACAGGGTCTCATTGGCAGAGTTGTACGCCGAGGTGTTTACCTAAGCAGTGAATTATTACTGCTTAGATTATATAGATCACAAGAAAGGTTAACACCAAACAACGGAAAGGAAATATGGTTATCAATTTACACAGAACAATGACAAGGAAAATGTGTTTAAACACATATTTCAGGGTTATATCCTTCCCAAGGATAAGCAGAGCATGATATCCATGATAGGTTACAATGCAAAAAACTCTTTAGGTAGGGGAGAGAATTTTCATGACATTATCCATAGAACGGTGTTTGGATAATAGAGCAGGAAACATTTAGCATTGGGCTTCAAATGTTCTTGTTGAAAATCAGAGTACCATAGACATGCTTCGAGATAGCATTGACATGGTCATCCTGTGAAGATCAGACTTTGGAAACACAAAGGATCCATCAGGAATAACTTGTAGAATAAGTCTTACAATCTCCTCATGGAAGAATGGTTAACCTTGTTAAAAAAAGAAACTATAACAATAGGTCCTCCGGCCAGGTGTGCTAGGCACGACATCACCTTACCGGGTCACATAAAGACCATTGTTATAACTCTTGGAAATATGTTCCAACCATCATCTTTGACCGAGATTCAGATCCGATTGGTGTCATGATACCTTAGACTCAGGATGTCCGAGAAGAAAAGGTGCAACACAAATCGATGAAATGACATTGCAAGATTCTCGGGAAATGAACTATGGAGGCGAGTTCCGAAACAAGAGTGCATCATTAAACCAAGAAGAGGATGAGGAGGTAGCTGATAAACTCAGCGACAATTCACCGAGACTTCCAAAAGATGGGTTTCCACAATTATGTGAACAAGGAGATAACATTAGTCAGATCAAATGATATAATGATGTATGCTCAAGGAAAACATATACAATTAAGCATTGGTTGAAAGGTGCACCCGAAATATGGGCTGGGTTGCACAACTAACGTCGGAATGGTGATTCAATAATCAAATGTCTAAGAATGAACGGCCGACCATTAACTTCAAAGCAATAGGGTTGCTAGAAGGGCAGAATCCAAATAGCACCGTTCATCTGTTGGTATCCTGGTTAGAACCAACACGGGGACCAAGAAAGATTGGTGATGGCGAGAAGCATCGCTGCAACAAGTATTTCTTAAGAGGTGGTGAAATTCTCACAACATCCTCGACACTAGAGACAGTAATACTTCAAGGCAGAACATAAGACAAGCTGGATTGCAAGTTGCAACCATAACAGGAATAAGTTTGTGATGGAAGGAAGGCAAGGATGTTGTCGATGGTAACTCAAATTACCAAGGGACGAGGGTGGTACTCATCATCATGAATTCGATTGGTACCATGGAAGGAGTCAAAATGTTGACGATGACCACCACAAATTTGTAAGGGATTACATGAAGGTGTAATCAATCGGCGATGACATCAAGTTAAAGGAATGATGAAGCGAAAGGTTATTGGAACCATGGGTACGACACAAACTCGAAATCAAGTTTGTTGTTCAAGGAGAAATGATATGACGAGGAAGATCGACGTAAGATTAGCTTACCATCTAAATTTGTGCTCCGGAAAGAAGGACCAGGTAGCACAGATAAAAAGTTGCACGATAATGATTTCGCCGATCAGGCTAGCGATGACTTGAAGGATTAATACACTCATAAGCAACGAAAATTACTTAGAGTTATTGAATGGGAGTGCAGAATCGATTCACTTATCGGTGTTTTGGGTTGACAAACAACCCAGCACCCATGAAGTGACAGGGACAGGGAAAGGTAGTACTTCTTCAAAAATTCATAAGATGTAGAGCAATGGCATGATATCCTCAAGATACCCGAGGTAATACTCGAAGGTAGATCATAATAGAGGTAAGGCAGACGCATTGATCTGTAGAATACAAATGTTTTAACTTGTCCGAGAAACGGGATCAAAGAAGAACAATCATGGTCGGAACCACGGTTGCAAGGGATCAATTCACAGATACCATATGTTAGTTATCAGGGAAATAGTTATTATTACGAAAAGCTTCCATGATAGGATATACATCGCGTCCATGGGCATGAACACAAAGTTCAAGGTCGACGCCCACTTCTCCAATGCACAACCTTTTATTCACTTCTCGTGTTCAATGAAGTTGTAGTGTTGAAATTTTATCTGGCAAAATACCAGAAGAGTACGACTCGTGAAAACTTTCGAGTCCACACATATTAAGGAAGGCATAGGTTCAACCCATCGGGGCATCTTAGAATCATATACCAGAATCTTAAGAAGTAATTAACTCAAGCTCGAAGGCAGAGCATGGTTGATAAAGCAGAGGATACAATTTAACAAAGGCATTATGTATCCAAGGGAAGGCTCACAAGGTTATTGAATATGAAGGACAATGTCAGATAAAATCCATTAAAGGATCTGTCGGTCCATAACAGAGCTGATGTGAGCATTGGCACACAATCAGAGGAAGTAACAATGCAAGGGCATTGGATTATAGAAACAACTGACTAATCCAGAGCTCAAATGCAAAGGAATTATGATTTTCAAATCAAGGGAACAAAAGCAATGTTCTGATTAGGGGTGGGTAAGTTGAATAGCCTTAGGGGTACTATCGACGGCATTTGGATTGGTTGAGAACCAGCTCCTGTTTAAAATGACGTCGGAGCCAGAAAGATAATTTAAAAGGATCAACTGATGATTGCGTGCATTCGCACTCATGTTGAATCAAAAGGATCAAAATGATGATGCCTAAGGATACTAACGAATATTGACAGACATATGGAAAGCATCATCATGCAAGTAGACAAGTATGGCAGAGCAATAAGCTACTAAAGGATTTTTGGAGGATCGAATAGTATTTCGAAGACCATTGTGAAACACATGACAACTGGGGGATGAGCGGATACTCGATAAGTGCGAGAATTATTCATAGGGGTATTCAGGTGACAAAGAACAGCAAGGCAGTAAGCTCAAAGGATTGTCGAAACAACGACAAGTATTTCGGGGTATCTTGTAATAACAAGACCAACTGGGGATGAATGTAAGAATAACAACTGCAAGTAGTTATCCATAAGGGTTGACGGTGGAAGGGGAATTGCAAACGCGATGAACACAAGTTCTCGGGTTAACAGCGGAGAGTATCTTCAGGGTCTTCACGTGCAGCAGACGATCATCAGAATAAGGGGCTCTCTGGGTGAAAGTCATAATGAGATCCTAATGTTAGATTTAGTAAAATTCATTTAACCCGAGTAGAAGAGAGTTCAGAGTCCTAGAGTAAAAGTCGAGGAGTAAAAGATCCTAGTACCACCCGATGGCGACGTGGGCCCGTAAGGCTCACGGCCAAGTCAGTAAAAGTTTTTTGCAATGTCTAGACTCGACTTCGGCCAAGGAGTGTGGAAGGGGGATTCCTACAGGCAGTCGGCTCTGATACCAACTTGTGACTCCCCCGATTCAATCGTACACTAATCATGCACACAAATGTGTACGATCAAGATCAGGGACTCACGGGAAGATATCACAACACAACTCTAAAACATAAATAAGTCATACAAGCATCATAATACAAGCCAGGGGCCTCGAGGGCTCGAATACAAGTGCTCGATCATAGACGAGTCAGCGGAAGCAACAATATCTGAGTACAGACATAAGTTAAACAAGTTTGCCATAAGATGGCTAGCACAAAGCGGGATACAATCGAAGAAGCGCGCAGCCTCTGCACAGGATCCTCCTAACTACTCTTGGTCGTCGTCGGCGGGTTGCACGTAGTAGTAGGCACCTTGATGTAGTAGTCGTCATCGGCGGTGGCGTCTGCTCTGGCTCCGACATCTGGTTGCGACAACCAGAAAGAAGGGAAAGGGGAAAAAGGGGGGAGAAAGCAACCGTGAGTACTCATCGAAAGTACTTGCAAGCAAGGAACTACACTACATATGCATGGGTATATGTGTAAGGAGGCCATATGAGTGGACTGAACTGCAGAATGCCAGAATAAGAGGGGGATAGCTAGTCCTATCGAAGACTACGCTTCTGGCAGCCTCCGTCTTGCAGCATGTAGAAGAGAGTAGATTGAAGTCCTCCAAGCAGCATCTCCAAGTAGCATCTCCAGTAGCATCGCATAGCATAATCCTACCCGGCGATCCTCTCCTCGTTGCCATGTTAGAGAGCGATCACCGGGTTGTATCTGGCACTTGGAAGGGTGTGTTTTATTAAGTATCCGGTTCTAGTTGTCATAAGGTCAAGGTACAACTCCGGTCGTCCTTTTACCGAGGGACACGGCTATTGAATAGATTAACTTCCTGCAGGGTGCACCACATAACCCAACACGCTTGATCCCATTTGGCGGACACACTTTTACGGGTCATGCCCGACCGCGGAAGATCAACACGTCGCAGCCCCACCTAGGCACAACAGAGGTCGAGACGCGGTCTAAACCTAAGCGCCGCAGGGTGCAGGCCCATCGCCCTAAGCACACACTGCGACGCGTCTGTGACGCGCCGAAGACCTAGCCTAGTGGCGTTCGGTCCAATCCGGCGCGTGCCACTCGATCGACGCCACGAAGGCTTCGGTGATACCACGGCGTCGGGATACCCATAACTACTCCCACGTAGATGGTTAGTGCGTATAGACCAAATGGCGGACTCGGATCAAATACCAAGATCTCGTTAAGCGTGTTATTATGAAGCAATCATGACGCCGATCAGGCCAGCCCACCTCTCACCTAGGTGGTCTCAACCTGCCTGTCGCTCCGCCACAAAGATCCACAGAGGGCCGTCGGGACAAAGGTCCTTTCAGCTAATCCAAAGTGAATCACTGCGGGTACTCTTGGCGGACCCGACTTGATCACCATCTCTATAGTATGTATGTATGTATAGTATATACCGTGATCACCTCCCAAGTGATCACGGCCCGATAATATAGCAAGGCGGATTGACAAGAATGTAGGGCCAATGATGATAATCTAGCATCCTATACTAAGCATTTAGGATTGCAGGTAAGGTATCAACAGATGTAGCAACAATGTCAGGCTATGCATCAGAATAGGATCAACGGAAAGCGGTAACATGCTACACTACTCTAATGCAAGCAGTATAGAGGAGAATAGGCGATATTTGATGATCAAGGGGGGGGGCTTGCCTGGTTGCTCTGGCAAGAGAGAGGGTCGTCAACTCCGTAGTCGAATCGGGGGTCGTCGACGACCTCGGGTCTACCGTAAAGAAGTAACGAAGGGGAACACAATAAATAAGCGAGCAATCAAAGTATCACAAAGTGTAGCATGTGTCTGGCGGTGCTAGAGGTGACCTAACGCAGTAGTAGGTGATACTGCGAAAGAAACAACAGGAAAGTATTCGGTGTTTCACGAGACAGATGAACCGGAGGGGGAAAGTTGCGTGTTCGATATGTTAGCGATGTGTGGCGAACGAACGGGCTGCGTATCCGGATTCGTGTCGTCGTTCTGAGCAACTTTCATGTAGAAAACATTTTCATCTGAGCTATGGTTTATTTATTATTAATTTTCAAAGTTTTAATCATTTTTTAATTTATTTTAATTGTTTTAGATCAACATTATCCAGAATAGTGTATGCTGACGTCAGCATGACATAGGTGTGACATCAGCAGTCAATAGTGTGGTTGACTGGGTCAAAACTGACCTGTGGGTCCAGCGGGACCCACGTGTCATTGTCTATTAGTTAACTAATAGTAGTTAATTGGGTTAACTAGTTATTTAGGTTAATTAAACATAATTAATCTAATTAATTAAGTTAATTATTTTACTTAATTAATTAATTAATATATTTTTTTAAAAACTCTTTTTTTTAACGTTCAGGGGCTGGGCCCATTTGCCATAGGCCCGTATGGCCTTAGCGGCTTTGGGCGGTGCGATTCTGGTCTTGGGGCATCGGGAGGCTTCTTGGCGCCGATAGGGCGCCACAGGAGGAGCACACAGCGAAGAGTGGGCTCGCGGTGGCGGCGGCAGCGGGCGTCATGGCGCAGAAGGAGAAGCGAAGCGCAGGCGAAGGCGGCGAGTAGGGAACGAGGCGTGCGTGTCTGAAGCGCGGACGACCACGGCGAGGCGATGAACGGCGGCAGGCGAAGCGGCGAAGGTGACGGCGCGCGGCGCTTCAGCGCGGCGTGATTCGGCGTAGCCACGGTGGGCTGCAGCGGTGCGGCAGCAGCAGTCTTTGGGCGTGGAGGGAAGGGGCGGCGAGCTGGCGTCGGCAGCGATGGAAGCGGTGGCGATGGCGGAGGCACGATCGGCGCGATTCGTGCGGTGTTAGAGCAGGGGAAGGATGGCCGGGGTTCCTCACCGCGGGGTTGTAGGGACTAGGCAATGGGCTCGGTGGAGGTCGGGGAGGGCCGACGAGGGAGTTCCGGCGGAGCGGGAGGCCATCCGGCGGGGTGGCGTCTTGGCACGGCGGAGTCCAGGCGGTGAGGCGCAGCGATTCGGCGGCTTCGGGGTCATTAGACGGGGCAAGGTGGCGCCGGCGAGGGGGGCTCGAAGCGACGTCATGGCCGGGCGGTGATGATGGGGGGGCTAGGTCGATGGCGACCATGGCGATGTCTTGGCGGTGGAGTCGGTATGAGCGGTTGCCGATCGATTCACTCGGGCGGGGTGGGGAGGCGAGATGGATCGGGGAGGCGTGGGGCGAGGAGGTGGGGTGTGGAGCAAGCGGGGGAGGGTTAGGGTTTGGGGTGAGGTGTGAGAGGCCTTGTAGGCGAAGTGCGATTGGGCCAATGGGCGTGATGCAGTTCATGGCCCGATTGGCGAGGGGGTCCTCTCTTGCTTTTGTTTTTTGTTTGTTTGTTCTGTTTTCTTTTATTTATTTTCTTTCCTGTTTTAACTCATTTTAAAATACTTAGGCATTTTATAAAAATGGGTTTTGTTGCACCATAATTACCTTTGTAATACTTAGTACAAACCAAACATGTTTATTTTAATGTTTCAAAACTTTTGTTGTTTGTCTTTGTTTCAAATTTGATTTGGATCAGTTCTGCACTAACGCGAGATTAACAACAGTAACCGTGGTGACGTGGCATCATTAATGTGTGATTACTGTAGCCTAATTATCCGGGCGTCACACAGGTCGACGTGCTTCTGAACAATGGCGTCCAAAGATTCCTGCTACTTGAAGAAGGCCAATGTCTTTCTGTCCTCGTTTGCCTTGTGTGGCCTATGTAGATGATTTCCTCATGGACGTGGATGTGCAGGTCGATGGTTTCTTGCATGGCGGTATTTGCTTGTGGCGCGACCTCGAGTGCACATTCTTCGTCGCGACCTCCGGCACTGCAGGCCACGAGGCTTGAAAGAGTTCGTCACCATGTAGGCCGATGAGGTGGCGAGGCAATGAGGAGCACTGGCACGCTGTTTGGAGCGATCGGCAAGGTCGTCCGTGGCGCTTCTTGACGGCGGTGAACTTGCGGATGGAGTTGACCATCATGTCGTCCATGCGAGAGGCGAAGCCGGCATCGGCGAGGGCTACGATGCCTGCGGTCGCCAGCACCGTCTGGAAACGCTGCATGGTGCGGGGCCGTAGGCCGGTGCCTTGGATGATTTGGCACAGCCGACTGCCGCTCGCGTCCATCATCTCCATAGGTGCTTGTGGCTTCTGGTCACTTGGTCTTGGATTGGAGTGAGCAGTGTTGCGCAGAGACTTGGGAGTAGATGGATTGGAGTGGTGGGGCGCCTTTATTATATGAGAGTCCAACCTTGTTGCATTCACATCGTTGCTGGCTCTAGTCTGCTTCTCCAATTAATTCCCTCTGCATGTAATTGAGGATGCATCATTGACCGTTCAACGTCTCGGGAACCGCTACCCTCTTCCTCCTTGGCATTCAAGCACCTATGGACCCGTCGATGACGAGGTGCCTATGGTGACTTTGTAAATTTCAAGATGATAGTGCCGTGCGTGTGTGCGTTCATAGGGGTGAGTGTATGCACGTGTATATGAGCGCTTGCGTCTGTACTGTGTCAAAAAAATGTAAATGCATGTCAAAAAGAGACTAGTCAGTATACTCAATATTGTTCACCTCGGAGAGGAAAACGATAGAACTAGTGCGTATTTATTTACGGTGCAGATTCACTCATTTTGCTCCATATGTACTCCGTCTCGGTGTAGTCTAGTCACTTGTTGAAATCTCTAGAAGGGCAAATACTCCTTTCTGGTTTATAGGGCTATAATAGCAAGTAGTTGTACGTACTAGTACAATAGTGGGCTCACATAGCAATTTTTTCTCATGCAAGAGCACGGCTATATCGTGCTCAATGTTACATGAAGCGCAGCGTTCGTTTTGCGCTTGGCTCTTCGCGTCTTCGAGAAGACGAACAATGATGTTACTACTACTGCTTTTACAGTGTCGAATCCACTGCTGCATGTCCGTCCACCGCGAGCAGGACGAATAGCTTGTTGTAGAAGTACTTCTACTAAGCAAAAGCCTGTCCTCGTTTGCAAGCAACTGCGCGCATGGGTGAGGGAGAAGGCGTGTAGTAAAATCAAGCTTCTCCTCGTTCTACGAGTTGATGCGACACATCATAGCACTGGTCCCACATGCTTGCCTCTAAACTTGGCTGAAAGACCCGCAGTGTACAATATATTTGTTGCAACCTCTAACATTTACCCACCACAAATTAAAATATATGTGGCCGTATGCATCGTTACGATGCGAGGCCGGAGTCCCCTTTTCAAAAAAAAACAAATTAAAATATATATTCTGTCTTGACCAGATGGCGTGCAAACTACAATCACCGGGGTGGTAGGGCGAAGACTATTTTAATTTTAAAAAACTTGAGATGGCCACATAGCATGGAGCCGACCCCAGCGATTTTAAGCTTCTGAGGCACGGTACACGCTATCTAGACTACTCTACACATGAAAAGCGCCACACTGGCGTCCGGGCTGCGCTTGGCTCTTCGCCTCTTTGGGAAGTCGAACAATGATGGTGTACTCTGCCTTTGGAGGAGTACTGATCGACGCCAGCCATCCGCACCGATTGAGCTGCTGCATGTCCACAGCGTGCGGAGGGAGGCGTGTAGCTAAAGCTTCTCCTAGTCTTGCCAGCCACCACGCTCATGGGCGAGGAGGGGCGCTCTGTCTTTGCGTGTATGGCAGGTGGGCCCGGCAGTGTGTGGCCAACTGTCATACAGCCAAAAGCGAGTGCGATTAAGTCCGCGAGGAGAGGATAATCAAACTTCTCGTTGATGTGCGAGTTGACGCGACACATCAAAGCACTGCACTCGATATATTTCAATAATTTGCGTTTACCGATGCATTAATTACAACGCATGCATGCATGCCATGACTCTTCTTTTGATAGTATTTGCATGTGTTGATTTAATGCACCTTGAAGGATGGTTGTGCATGAGGAGGGCGAGATCATGCAGACCGAACAGGAACAAGACCCGACGATGGAGCTCTCTAAGGTCTTGATGGACCTCACCGAGCTCCACTGCCCCTTGTGCCTCCGCCCCTTGACGCCTCCAGTGTATGAGGTTCGAATACACCTCGTCCATTCGGCTGATTGAGCAAGGTGCAGGTTTCTTCATTGATGTGTTGTTGGATTGATTTCTGCAGTGCAAGGGAGGGCACCTGTCCTGCGCGGACTGCCGCGTCGAGCGCCCCGGGAACCAGTGGCAGTGCCAGAAGTGCAAGTGCGGCAGCGGCTTCGACGTGCGGAACACGGCGGTGGACTCCGTCCTTTCGTCGGTGAGGGTGGAGTGCCCGCATGAAGGCTGTGGGCTCTACGTCACTTACCACAAGCTCACCGATCACCGGGCGTGTGTCGCTCGTGTTCTGCAAATGCCCGTGCCCGTCTGCTGCTCTGAAGGCCCGCCGTTGGCGCTCTCTACCACATCGGCACCGCGCATCCCATGCCGTGCATAGGATCGATCGGCAAGGTGCTCCAGCTGCAATTGCCACTGTCAGAGCCACGGCTCTTGCTGTTCGCGGAGGAGGACCGCCGCGCGTTTTTCTTGGTCGGCGGCGTGGTCAACATCGGCGCGCCTATCACCATGTCGGTCGTCTGCATCAGAGCGGGGGCGTCCCCACTGCCGCACTACTTGGCCAAGCTGTGGACGAACGGCCCGCTGGGGGAGCCCAAAGGCACGACCGATGCCGTCAAGGTGGAAATGGAGGTGACAAGCAACAAGGATCCCAGTGACATCGACGTGCAGGAGCTGACCTTCTTGACAATTCCGCCCAAGCTACTGGCCGGGGCTAAGCTTGTGTCCCTCCACATTCAGATTGACAAGCTCACGTCCTAAATGTTTCGACAGTGCCTTCTGTTTATCTTAGTAATATGCTAATATAGGGATTACCTTGGTCTACTTTAGCTTAAGAAATGGTGGATTTTGGTGGCGCTGCAACAATTACTTCGACATCAGATCAGTAATTTCCAATAGTCGAACGGATATTTTGTGTCTGTTGGATATAAACTTCCTTTGGGTAAGAAGTACTACTTGTCATCAAAATGGATAAAAGGAGATGTATGTAGATGTATTTTAGTTCTATACACATCCCTTTTTATCCCTTTTGATGACAAGCACTCCCTCCGTTCCACAATACATGCCTTCCATTTGTCAAAATATAGATGTATCTAGACATGTTTTAGTATATAGGTACATCCATGATAGAGCCAATCGGATGGTTGAGAACACTACAATTCGTAGCTACAAATGCGTGTGTGACTCCCAGATGCAGAGGCCGGGGGTCATCATCCTCCTTTTCGAGAAATAACAGACGCGTGTGTGAGAGGACGAGTGCATGCGTGCACCTCTTCTCTTCCTGTATAACGTACTACTAAACTTAGAGTACAAGTTTTTGAGCTTGCGTCTCGTCACATTCCAAATTACTCCACGCTATATTGAATTGCAAACCTGTTCACACCGATCACAACCTAAACGGTTTCCCACTTAGGAGCGTATTAGTACCACGGTAGTATATTGAATTCCAAACCTGTTCACACCGATCACAACCTAAATGGTTTCACACTTAGGAGTGTATTAGTACTCGGTTATATATACTAGTATGCCAAGATGACTGCACATTCCTCCTCAACTCCTCATCCACAAAAACAAACAAGTCATTCACATCCTTCCCTTAAATGCGCCATGGCAGCGTGAGTTACAGGTCGAAGATTGCTACCAGGAGAGGCGAGCATGGAAGCGGAAGCGAGAGATGTCCCACCTCGCTGCGAGAGCAGCCGACATATCCCCAGCGGAAGTAGCAACCTGAGAGGTCCCTTGCGCCGTTGAAGCAACCTGAGAGGTCCCGCCGCACCGTCGATGCAGCAGACCGGTCCGGCAGCGCCCTGTGAAGCGAGATGTCCGCGTGCCACGCGAATGCAGCGAGATGTCCCGCGCGCGCCGGGCGGCTCGGGAAATTTTTTCGGGCGGCGGCGGCTATTACTGAGCACATGCATGCAATCGTCCATAGCGGATGGATCAGATCTCGGCTTGGCGAGGTTGCGAGGATGGCGTGAAAGCCTCGTTTGAACAGGCTACGGCGTCATCCGGCAACTAAGGGAGGGCAATGAGAGGCTCCGGGCGAGGCGACTGCCGAGGGAGAAGATCGTCGAAGTGCGAGACCAGCGAGGAGGAGACCGGTGCCTTGTTGAAGAGGACGGCGTCATCGTCAAGAAACTTATGGACGAGAATGACATGCTCCGCAACGAGCGCCAAAGGCTGGTGGAGGAATCCGTGGATGTTCTCAAGCAGCGTCTTGAGGACACGAAACAGCTCATCGCTGCTTGCCGTGCAGACTAGTTCCCGCGGCCTGCAGCAACTCATCAAGAAAGTAGAGATCAGCGAGCTAGATCCTTGTCTTCCTTCTTCTTTTGCCCTTGTGTATTTCGGGCGTAGCCGCATGTGGCTTTTTTAATTATCTTTCTAATTATGTAAGACAATTAATCGTCCTTATCTTTCTGTGGAAGATCAATGTTGCGAGGCTGGAATGAAGAAAACTCTTGCTGTGGCGACCCTGGCGTTGCTGTTCTTCTAGTTGCTACTAGGCTTCCTTCAGTTTCCTGGTTTCTTTTGATGTAATAATCGGTTTAGGATGTCGATTGTGTCCTCGATTGTGAAATGTTGGGTTCTAGCACGGATGTTTGGCCTTTGTTGGCCTCTTGGGATGTTGCGATTAAAATCTGGTACTTTTAGTCCTTCGTGTTAGGCTGGAGTTGTGCTGGAACTTCTTGTGAATTGTGGTGGTTTTCAGTAATGAAAATCGGAAGGGGCAAGCCCTTCTTTGATTAAAAAACATCCTTATATATTCATCAGTCTTGCTATACGTCGCAGTAGATGCTATATAGGTCTGACGGATCTTACATCAAGATCCGTGCTGTCAGATTTTCTTTTTTCTCTCTTAAATCTCAGTCGAGTGAGACATAGCCACGCCATTAAACAAAGGCTCGGACGCCATTAATGGAGACCTTGGGAGAGAGGTGGACGGCAGATGGAGGTCAAAGGGCTCTCCTCCCGATAAGCACGCGCGGGGGTCTGATCACACATCTCTCGTACTCAAATAGCTACCCTGCATGGCGCCTCCTAGCTAATAAAAAATGGGACGTGTGGCGGCACGTAAATGGTACTAGTAAGTAGAATGCCCACGGTTTCAATAATACTTGTGTTTCCGATTGTAACGTGACAACACTTGTTCCAAAATGACTTTGATGATTGTTAATGTGTGCGCCTTCGCAAATCGGACTGCAAATTTACCACAGCATGTTGGTGCCATGTCATGGCACCAAGCCAAGTTTCATTATTTTCATGCGTGTTTTGGCTTTACAGGAATTTAAAAACTAAGTTTCTCAATGTTTCCAACCCAGCCACGACGCCCAGAATTTTGAATTTCATTCCCATTTCTTGCATGGAACCTAGAAATTTACCCGAGGACACACATGTGATTTTTCAACCAACTTTGGTGCACTAGAACATGTGCTTGTATTTCAAATTTGAATTATGCACACAAAGGTGACACGTTCCCTCCCAGAACCACGAGCCTTCTTGAGAGAAGCTCCGATTTGCAAGAAGCTTATACCAAAATTTGTTCCTATTCGGCCAATTTTTTTACCACGGCATGGTACTACCATGACATGACACCATGCCAAGTTTCATGATTTTAAAACCAAGTTTCTCAATGTTCTTGACCGAGCCACGATGCCCAGATGTTTGAATCTTATCCTCATTTTTTGCATGGGAGTAGAAATTCACCCGAGGACACAAATGTGATTTTCAACCAACTTTGGTGCACGGAGAACGCGTGCTTGTAGTTCAAATTTGAATTATGCACATTAAATGACCAAAAACTCAATTAATGTGTAAATAAGGCCAAACGAAGCCGGAATAATTCCAAAATTTAACAGGGCACTCATGTAGTTATATGTTGCCTTTCTAAATAAACTCAAGGGGGACAATATCGTTTCGCACTCAAAGGTGACATGTTCCCTCTAAGAACCACGAGCCTTCTTGAGAGAAGCTTCAGTTTGCAAGAAGCTTATACCAAAATCTGTTCCTATTCGGCCATTTTTTTACCACAACATGGTAGTACCATGACATGACATCCATACCGAGTTTCATGATTTTCAGACGTGTTTTGGATTTACAAGAATTTTAGAACCAAGTTTCTCAATGTTCTCGGCCGAGCCATGATGCCCAGATGTTTTAATTTTATTCTCATTTCTTGCACGGGACCTAGAAATTCACCCTAGGACACAAATGTGATTTTTCAACCAACTTTGGTGCACGAGAGCATGTGCTTGTAGTTCAAATTTGACTTATGCACATTAAATGACCAGAAACTCAATTAATGTATAAAAACGACAAACGAACCCGGAATAATTCCAAAATTTAACATGGCACTAATGTAGTTCTATGTTGCCTTTGTTAAGAAACTCAAGAGGCGGGGGGTGGCACGTTCCTCCTAGAACCACGAGCTTCCAAATCGGCCCAATTTTTACCACAACATGTTAGTGCCATGACATGACACCATGCCAAGTTTCATTACATGAATTTAAAATATAAGTTTCTCGATGTTCTCGGCAGAGTCATGACGCCCAGATGTTTGAATTTCATTCTCATTTCTTCCATGGGACCTAGAAATTCAACCAAGGACACACATGTGATTTTTCAACCCACTTTGGTGCACCGGAGCATGTGCATGCAATTCATATTTAGATTATGCACATTAAAAGTCCAGAAACTCAATTAATGTATAAAAGAGCCAAATGAACCCGAAATAATTCCAAAATTTAACAGGGCACTCATATAGTTCTATGTTGCCTCTGTGAATAAAATTAGGGAGGAGGCAGCGTACATCATTTCGCACACAAAGGTGACACGTTCCCTCTCATAACCACGAGGCTTGTTGAGAGAATCTCCGGTTTTGCAAGAGGCTTATACCAAAACTTGTCCCAATTCAGCCAAAAATTATACGTATGAAAACAGGGTCTAGATTATCCCGAACATATCGCTACCTAGACCAATAATGTACTATGATTTGAATTCAACATAAAATGGATACAGATATTTGAATTGGAGAGCGTATGGTACATGTAGTTCATAGTGAAATATGATTACTGCTATATGCATGTCTTTTTGTTATCAAGATAATATTTAAATTATTGTATAACTTGACAACAATCGTATTCAAATAAGGAAAATTGATTCAAATTTAGTCCATATGGTAGACGACAATATATATGTTCACATGGTGGAGTAAAATGTTCATATATGATGGAAGATCAAAATGTATGACTACATCAATTATAAACCGCAAGGTCGCCTAATGATATATTCGAATTCAACATAACGTGGATTCAAAAATTGAAATTCGAGATCATGGCATCTGTAATCATATAAAAAGGGACATTACTCTTTCTTTGGTGGGAATTGATTTGTTCTTTGTTGTTGTTGAGGGAAGTGTGATCGATTTGGTAATGTGCAGGGTAATCATGTTCTCCCGATTTTTTTACATTTTTCTTGTAGTTTTTCAATGGCATCTATAGCAATATAGTAAAGGGACATGACTCTCTTGTGTCTTGTATGATTTTTTTACATGTTAAGTTTGTTCTGCGAACAAGGAATCCGCACCTTGTTATCCCGAAATTTTCAAGCTCGAGTATCTTTTGTCTCACCCGCTTTGAAACTCCGCTTCTTCAACCGCGCGCCTTGTTATCGAAATTTGGATGCGAGAACTCCCTCCTCATCCGAAATTGCTCCCGCAGCCCAGACACGCGAAATCCCCCTTCTACCCCTCAGTCGGAAATGAAGCTCCACGTCGCGGTGTCAAAACCAGTGGGGGTACGTTGGTAACTTACCCTACATTTCGGACAAGCGTGTCCCTAAGCTTGGCTCCCCCTCCCCCTTCGCCCCCTCCCCCCATTCGTACACCGAGGCCGCCAAAACCCGTGAAACCCCACGCTCCTCCGTCGGCCTCCCGACCGCCGCCCAGCCAGAGACTCTTCCCCGACTACGTCGTCCACCGCAACAGCTCGCCGTCCCTCATCCACCGCACCGGATGAGAATCCATTGTCGATCTCGTCGTCCTGCCGGATCAGCTGCCCCGTCCTCCACCTCCAAGGAGCTGCCCCGACGTTCGCCTCGTCTATCGCGCCACCTCAATCCCCACAGCAGCGTCTTGACCAGCCCCACCGGAACCGCAGCACCCTCACCAATTCCTCCGATGAAGCCGAGGCCAACTCGGCGCCACCAAGGAGGTTCTGCACTCACCACTGCATTTTATCTTTTATTCGATTTCACGGAGCTGTCGGTGCTCGATACCGAGCAAACATGGCGTCTCCATCGACGGCGCCATCGCCGGCCACATCATCCACGGCGTCTCTCCCCCATGTCGTTGCTTCCTCGGCGGCGACTTCCACATCGGCACTAGCTGCAACTGATCCGACTCTGTTCTTGCTGTCGGTCGTGCTGCTGCACTGCTCGTGCTTTCGTTCGTGCTGCTGCTCTGCTCTTGCTCTCGCTTGCACTGCTGCTACTGCTGCACGACCTCCGGCAGCTACAGGGGTTGCTACTTTATCACTCGCTCATGGTGCTACTGCACGACTTGCTCTTTGCTAGTGCATTCCCTGCTCGAGCGTCTGCTGATTTAGATCACTGCTTCTCTGCTACTAGTGCTCGAACGCCCTAAACATCTACTGCAATGCTCTGTTACTAGTTCAATCAGTTTGACGGTAAAATTCAGTTTCGACCGTGAAGTTCATTTTCTTGATTAAGTTGAGTGAACAGTACTTGACATCTGTCGGAGTGGCGTGTGGCGGCGACTGATCGTTTACATCTAGCACTTTTTGGTGATGTATTTTACATCATCTATTGCAGATGATATTAGGGTCCCACTTCAGATTAAAGTTGTATGTCTTGTCATGCTTCAGCCTCATCGCCGTACACCTTAGCGGAGCTGCTCCAACGACGGAATCGTCCATCACAGCGGAGCAGTACCCTCGGCGCCGTTTCCAGAGGCCTCGGATCTTCTTCCCCGCCTCCGACAGTCACACTAGCATCATCACCATCCTCCACGTCCAACCGAATGATGTTGAGGTCCACAAGGCTATGCCAAAGAGGTTGTACACTCGTCACATCACTTTGTTTCTCCATTCCTCTGTTCTTCCAATTCATGTGAGTCATACACCCAGGTTGACTGAAATCCTATGTTTCCAAATGCTCTGTTTTGCACGTGCATTCCTATCCTATTCCTGTGTTTTCCCTGTCCCTGCGTTTATAGAATCCTCCAATTCTAAGGAGCCCTTGCAGATTTACTTCATTTTCAGATTGGCGTCAAAGAAAACTCTGTGTGTTATGTCCTGCTCCTGCCGTGTCGTCATCCACCCCACCTGAGGTGCACCATCGATGAAGTGTTCCTTTGCAGCGAGATCCCCCTGCAGACTTTCTTTCGCCGCCTTAGATCATCTTCCCCGTTGCCGGCAGCCACGCCAACTGCATTACCATCATCGATTGAGAAGATGAACCTGAGGACTAGACAGTTCCTGAAGAGGGGTCGCAGTCTTTCGTGTTTGCTTACGTTATACATCGGTTATTATTACCTGCTACTTTATCATTCAATCTTGAGTTTTGAATTGCCCATGGGTCTCATATCGAGCCAGCAACGAATAATATCTGTCTACTATCTGGTTTATCTGGGGTCTTCTATGTGGTTCATGTTGGGTGGGCAACAAACAATAGATGATCCATTGTCTATCTTTTTAAACTGAAGCTATAATCTACACGCTATCATTAGTTTTGGATCCATCCACTCATTTGCTACCATCAGCCTTGATTTTTGCATGCACCCTTAGGCCTTACAAAATCTAACTATTTTTTATTATGCATGTCGGATATTGTACACAATCGTCTTGAACATGTAGAGAAAAAAGAAGACCGTTGCATGCGAATATAATGTCATCTGACGCTGCTCCATGGTGGGTAAGTGCCCCCCCTCTCTGCATTTCAGTTGTATTCGAGAGGAAGATAAGCATTGGATGGAGATTCAGAAGGAGCCGCCCATGCATGTTTACCACCTAAGGTGTTTGCTTTAACCTGGCATGCTGATGTTGGTCATATCATGCATATGGCGCCTTGCATTGCTTACATTATACATCTTATATGTCATCAGCTTACTTTAGATTTTCTTTGTGTGAATGCCACCTGTTTGGTTTCTATATCATACTCCCACCATTCCTAAATATTTGTATTTTTAGAGATTTCAACAAGTGACTACATACGGAACAAAATGAGTGAATCTACACTCTAAAATATGTCTATATACATCCGTATGTGGTAGTCCATTTGAAATCTCTAAAAGACAAATATTTAAAACGGAGGGAATATATGGGAAATATGCAATGCCATCTTCTTTAGCCGGGCATCATATCGTGAATCATGCAATGCCATCTGTTTAGCCGGTAATCATATATGTGAATTGTATCATTCCATTTTTTTCCATAATGTGTTCCATTTGTCAACAATGTTTATACATTCATCTACTCTTCCATGCATCAGCCATTTGAGTCGGTCATGGGAAAATCTGGAGTGAAAACAAGGTCTTACGGCGATCGATTGCTACGTGTCGATCAGATTTCTTCTTTGATTCTGAGATAGCTCCTCAGAGGAGGATTCAAAGAGAGATGACCAGTCGTATTCCCCCCCCCGAGGTGCATGCTCTAACTTGGCTGGGTTATATTGCTCATATTATGCATATGGTGTCTTGCATTGCCATGCCATCTGCTTAGATTAGACATGCTTTGTGTGAATGCCTCCTATTTGCTTTCTATATCAGATATGTGAATTATGCAATGCCATGTTTTTCAGCCAGTTATCATATATGTGAATTATGCACCGCCATGGAGCCAGGCATCATATATGTGAATTATCTCATGCCATCTTTTTTTCATTACGTATTCCATTTGTCGACAATCTGAGTATATTGAACTACTCTTCATGTGTATCAGCCATTTGAGCCGGTTATGGAAAAATCTGGAGTGAAAACAAGGTCTTCAGAGCCGGTTATGCTGCTGTGTTCCCTATATTTGCACTGGTGGTGAACTTTGATGCCCAGTGGATGTAATATGTGTAATAGCCGTGATAGCCTAGCATAAGTTGCTTACTTATTTATTTCCTTGTTGTCTTGTTTATTTGTTTGCTTGTAGTCAGTGCAGTTCTTTTTCTGCGGTTTGCTAGTGGCTGCAACAACCTATTTTTTAAAACTAGGCCACAATAACCATGGGCTAATATTTACTATAGTGACACTGGGCCCCCTACGGGCCATAGAAACAGTGGGCCTTCTACGGGCCGTAGAAACAGTAGGGCTTCTACGGGCCGTAGAAACATTGGGCCTTCTACCGGTCGTAGAAACAATGGGCCTTTTACGGGTCGTATCATCAATGGCCTTATACGGGCCGTATGATCGATTGGCCAAACATGGGCCAATAACAGGCCGCATTATGGCCGTAAACGGGCTAGAGTTGGAATCGTCCGTTCATGGGCCGACCATAACGGGTCATCGTTAATAGGCTGTATTTGATGACGCTATGAAAACGGCCCAATGTATTAACGGACCACAAATGGGCCGACTGTAACCACGGGCTGAATTTGGCCCACAAGCGAAAAATTACGATAACGGGCCGTAAGTAAGCGAATGCTCGAAATGAGCCTAAGAATAAATCGGCTCGAGAAGGCGAAAGATAACATAAATTTGAAGCGGCCCAACTAAATAACGGGCCATTAATGTGTATAAAGTGATACCTTTGTTCATTACGGGCGATTTCACCACGGGCCATTAATGGGTCTAAAGTGATACTTCGTTCATTGCGGGCGGTTTCACCACGGCCGTTAATAGGCCAAGAGTTACATAGGGCCTCATATGGGCGAAAAGGCGTCATGGGCCATACATGGGCGAAGTGAAACGCAATTTGGAATCATATTGGATGGCCCAAATGGCGCTACTGGGCCTAATTCGGGTAGGGCGTAACGGGCCTTGGGTTAGCGGGCTGTAAATGGGCTATATGCGAACAGGCCATTAACAGGCTTTCCATGGCCGGCCCGTCACCTTTTGACCAAGTCAAACGGGCCGGCCTTTTCACAGGAATGGGCCTCTGTTGGGCCGTGCCACGTGTCGACGTATCATAGGCGCCGTCTGTCCAATGAGTGGATGATATCTGTCCCAACAATGAGCCGACACGTGTTTCCTCCAGCCAATGATGATTTTACATGTGGAAAATCCCCATTGGTCGGGGCTGTTAACGGATTATCGGATCCAAAACCCGACATGATAGCTTAACGGTGTTTCGTTACAATGGATGCCACGTGTCGGTCACCCTTGACGAAAGCACTTCTGTGATGCGCGATTTATCTTCATGGAAGTGGACACTTCCGTGATGATAATTTTGGTAATGTCATGGAACACTTCTACGACAGCACAGGTATGACTATCTTGATTCTGTCATAAATTTGTCATGGATGTACATGCATGACAAAAAACGCGACCTACTGTGACAAACACGTATCATCACGGAAGTGTATTTTTTGTAGTGAGAGGGGGATATCTAGTCCAATCGAAGATTACGCTTCTGGCAGCCTCTGTCTTGCAACATGTAGAAGAGAGTAGATTGAAGTCCTCCAAGTAGCATCGCATAGCATAATCCTACCCGGCGATCCTCCCCTCGTCACCCTGTGGAAAAGTGATCCTTTGGATTATGCGTGGAACTTATGCAGGTGTGTTTTATTAAGTATCCGGTTCTAGTTGTCATAAGGTCAAGGTACAACTATGGGTCATCCTTTCACCGAGGGACACGACTATTTGAATAGATAAACTTCCCTGCAGGGGTGCACCACATAACCCAACACGCTCGATCCCATTTGGCCGGACACACTTTCCTGGGTCATGCCCGGCCTCGGAAGATCAACACGTCGCAGCCCCACCTAGGCACAACAGAGAGGTCAGCACGCCGGTCTAAATCCTATGGCGCAAGAGTCTGGGCCCATCGCCCTTTGCACACTTGCATGTTGTGAACACGGCCAGAAGCAGACCTAGCCTCCCTAATACAAGAGCAGGCGTTCCAGTCCAATCCGGTGCGCGCCCTCAGTCGCTGACGTCACGAAGGCTTCAGCTGATACCACGACGTCGAGTGCCCATAACTGTTCCCGTGTAGTTGGTTAGTGCGTATAGGCTAGTGGCCAGACTCATATCAAATACCAAGATCTCGTTAATCGTCTTATTATGAAGTAACCACGAACACCGGCAAGGGCCAGGCCCACCTCTCTCCTAGGTGGTCTCAACCAGCCCTGTTTACAGTCGGTGGCCGTCGGGAACCCAGGCACACCTCTACCGGGATGGAGCCACCTGTCCTTCCAGCCCTCATATCCGGATCACTTGCGAGTACTCAACGAGCCAACTCGACTTTAGTCACCACCTGGATAGTATGTATATGTATAGGATATACCCGTGATCACCTCCCAAGTGATCACGGCCCGATAGTATAGCAAGGCAGACTGACAAGAATGTAGGGCCAATGATGATAAGCAAGCATCCTATACTAAGCATTTAGGATTGCAGGTAAGGTATCAACAGATGTTGCAACAATGACAGGCTATGCAACAGAATAGGATTAATCGAAATGGTAACTGTGACGCCCGGATAATTAGGCAACAGTAATCCCACGTTAACGATGCCACGTCACCTCCGTTACTGTTGCTAACCTCGCGTTAGTTCGAAACCGATTCAAATACAAATTCAAGATCAAGCAAACAATAAAAGTTTTCAAATATTAAAACTAAAATGTTCAATAAATATTAGATAAGTCAGAGGCTTTGATAAAATTGTAAACAACGTTATTGAAATTTGATAAATGACTTAAACAACCTCAAACAGTGGTTGAAAACATTATTTAATAACCTTTTTATTAATACAAAATAAATATGAAATGATATTTACCCCAAACTAGTTTTTGGTGGTAGGATATAATGTGCTGTGATTTGTGGTCCAGCTCTCATATTTTACCAAACTCATTTGGTGCCCAAACAATTAGCAAAAACAGAAAACAAAACTTACAAAAAAAAAGGAAACCTCCCCCCCCCCACACACACACACACACAGCCGGGCCGTGGCCCAGATGGCCTCTGGGCCGCCAGGCCGGCCCAACTGCCCCATCGCCCCATCGCCCCACCTTATCGCCTGGGCGACCGAACCCTAGCGGTTCACCCCCACTCCCCCACTCGCTCGCCTCTCCCTCTCCCCACTCTCCTCTCGATCCCATCTGGATCGGGGAGGGGCCCGACCCCGACGCCGCCCGCGCCCGTCCCGCCGTCGTCGCGCCGACACCACCCAGAGCGCCCCCGCCTCGGCCACCTCATCGTCGACCCCGTCGCCGCTTCACCGTCCTCTTCCTCGTCTCCTCCTTGCAGGGTGCATCGACCCTCCGACCTCAACGCACACCGCCCCGGCGCCGCCTCATCATCGACCCCCTGCTGCCTAGTCCCTATGAACCCCGGTGAGGCCCCGGCCTCTCCTCTCTCCCTCGCCCTACACTCACTACAACCACGTCACGCCGACATCCGCGCCTTCGTGCGTGTGCCCGCGTCTGAACGGTGCATGCATCGCCGCGCCCGTGTGGCGGAGCTCGCGCTCCGGCCGGCACTTGCCATCCCGCACTTCTGGCCTCTCCTCCTCTTGCCGCGCTCGCGTCCCTGCGGCCAGCCCGCGCCTATGGCTGCCTCATGCCCCGTCCTCTTCTTCCTCTCGCGACGCCGTCGTCCGCTAGCGTCCTCGCCCCGCCGCGCTCCGGCAACCTCCACCTGCGCCCCGGGTTCACCCACTCGGGTGCTCGCGCCCGTGCCTGGGGCCAGCCGCCCGAACATCAACGCCCGACCCGCTAGGGCCCCTGGGGCCAATGACAGGGGGGCCCACCCCCTGAAACGTTATTAAAAAAAGATATAAAAAAAGAATAAAAATAAACAAATGTATTTAACTAATTAATTAATTAATTAATTAATTTAATCATAATTAGATTAATCTAAGCACTAATTAACCTAATTAACTGTTAGTTAACTAATCAGTCAATGACAGCCGGGACCCATGCATCAGATTGACCGAGTCAACCTCTGTTGACTGCTCACGTCATGCTGACGCCAGCAAACACTGTTCTGGATAATGTTGGATTAAAATAATTAAATAAATGTTAAAGTGATTTAAATCTTTTAAAATCAATATAAAATAAACCTTAGCTTGGATGGAAAAACTTTGTACATGAAAGTTGCTCAGAGCAACGAGACAAATCCGGATACGCAGCCCGTTCATCCGCCACACATCCCTAGCATAGAAAACACGCAACATTTCACCTCCGGTTCATTTTGTCCGAAAACGCGAAACACCGGGAATACTTTCCCGGATGTTTTCCCCCTTCGTCGGTATCACCTACTACCGCGATTGGGCACACCTAGCATCGTTACTTGTCATGTCATGCATCGATATGCATCTGTTTGCATTGTATTCATTGTTTCTTCCCCCTCTTCTCTCCGGTAGACTACGAGACCGACGCTGCTGCTGCCCAGTTCGACTACGGAGTTGACGACCCCTCCTTCTTGCCAGAGCAATTAGGCAAGCCCCCCCCCTTAATCACTAGATATCACCTATTCTTCTCTATACTGCTTGCACTAAAGTAGTGTAGCATGTTACTGTTCGGTTACTCCTATTACATTGCATAGCTTTGTCATTGTTGCTACACCATTGATACCTTACCCGCAATCCTAAATGCTTAGTATAGGATGCTAGTTTATCACCATTGGCCCTACATTCTTGTCACTGCCATGCTATACTATTGGGCGTGATCACTCGGGGGTGATCACGGTATATACTATACATATATACATACTACGAGATGGTGACTAAAGTCGGGTCCGCTCGAAGAGTACCATGAGTGATTCGAGGATTGGGGGCTGAAAGGACCTTTGTCAAGCGGCCCTCTGTGTGGATCTTTGTGGCGGGCGGCAGGCGAGTTGAGACCACCTAGGCGAGAGGTGGGCTGGCCTGGTCGGCATCATGGTTGCTTCATAATAACACGCTTAACGAGATCTTGGTATTTGATCGAGTCGGCCATTTGGTCTATCGCACTAACCAACTCGTGGGAAAGATATGGGCACTCGACCTCGTGGTATCGATCGAAGCCTTCTAGGCGCCGGCCGGCGGCGCTATTTGGATTGGGCGTAAGCCGCTCTTGTATTAAGGGGCTAGTTACGCTTTGGCCGCCCTCATAGCGTCTTGGTGTGCAATGGGCGATGGGCCTGGACCCACGCGCATAGGATTTAGGCTGGCGTCTTGACCTCTCTGTTGTGCCTAGGTGGGGTTGCGGCGTGTTGATCTTCGAGGTCGGGCATGACCGAGAAAGTGTGTCGGCCAAATGGGATCGGCGTGTTGGGTTATGTGGTGCACCCTGCGGAAGTTTATCTATTTGAATAGGCGTGTCCCTCGGTAAAGGGCGACCGGAGTTGTACCTTGACCTTATGACAACTAGAACCGGATACTTAATAAAATACACCGGACAAGTTCCACAGACAACCCGGTGATCGCTTTTCCGCAGGCGGCGAGGGAGGATTGCGGGTAGGATTATGCTATGCGATGCTACTTGGAGGACTTGATCTACTCTCTTCTACATCTTTGCAAGGCGGAGGAGGCGAGCGTAGTCTTGACGGGATTAGCTATCCCCTCTTATTACGGCATTCGCGATTCGGTCCATCGATATTGCCTCCTTACACATATACCCATGCATAAGTAGTGTAGCTCCTTGCTTGCGAGTACTTTGGATGAGTACTCACGGTTGCTTTCTTCCCCTTTCCCCCCTTTCCTTTCTTTACGGTTGTCGCAACGGATCTTTGGAACCAGAGCCGGCGCCACCGTTGGCGGCGACTCTTACTACTGGAGGTGCCTACCACTACGTGCGAGCTCTTGCGATGACGGGGAGTAGTTTAGGAGGATCGGTGGAGGCCTGCGCCTCTTTGATCTGATCCCGGTTTGTGCTAGCCTTCTTAAGGCAAACTTGTTTAACTTATGTACGTACTCGAGATATTGTTGCTTCGTGACTTCGTCTATGATCGAGCACTTGTATTAGAGCCCTCGAGGCCCTGGCTTGTATTATGATGCTTGTATGACTTATTTATGTTTTGAGAGTTACATTGTGATATCTTCCCATGAGTCCTGATCTTGATCATACGTTTGCGTGCATGATTAGTGTCTGATTGAATCGGGCGTCACAAGTTGGTATCGAGCCATTGCTGTAGGAATCCCCTTCCCAACTCCTTGGCGAAGTCGAGTCTAGACATTGCAAAACTTTTACTAACATGGATGTGTGTCTTACAAGCTGCGTCGCCATTAGGTGGTATTAGGATCTTTTACTCCTTGTCTATACTCTGGGACTCGATCTCTCTCTTCTATTAGGGTTAAATGAATTTTGCTAAATCTAACATTAGGATCTCGTTATCACTTTCACCGAAGAGCCCTTATTCTGATGATAAATGCTGCTGCGTGAAGACCACGAAGATACTCTCCATTGTTAACCCGAGAACTTGTGTTCATCGCGTTTGCAATTCCCCTTCCACCGTCAACCCTTATGGATAACTACTTGCAGTTGTTATTCTTACATTCATCGATTGGTCTTGTTATTACAAGATACCCGAAACACTCATCGTTGTTTCGATAATCCTTTGAGCTTCTTGCCTTCTTTGTTCTTTGTCACTGAATACCCCTATGGATAATTCTCGCACTTATCGAGTATCCGCTCATCCCCTAGTTGTTCATGTGTTTCACAATGGTCTTCGAAATACTATTCGATCCTCCAAAAATCCTTAGTAGCTTATTGCTCTGCCATACTTGTCTACTTGCATGATGGATGCTTTCCATATGTCTGGCAATATTCGTTAGTATCCTTAGGCATCGTCATTTTGATCCTTTTGATTCAACATGAGTGTGAATGCATGCAATCATCAGTTGATCCTTTTAAATTATCTTTCCGGCTCAAACATCATTTTAAACATGAGCTGGTTATCAACCAATCCAAATGCCGTCGATAGTACCCCTAAGGCTATTCAACTTATCCATCCATAATCAGAACATTGCTTCTGTTCCCATGATTTGAAAATCATAATTCCTTTGCATTTAAGCTTGGAATTATTCAGATGATTCCATAACCTGTTGCATTTGCATTCTTTCCTCTTCTGGTTGAGTACCGATACTCATATCAGCTCCGTTGTGGATCACCCGATCCATTGTTGGATTGTTATCCAACAGTGTCCTTCATAGTCAATCACCTTGTGAGTTCTTTACCTGATACATAATGCCCTTGGTACATTGTATCATCTGCTTGGCCAACCATGCTCTGCTTTCGAGCTGGTCATATTTACTATTGAAGCTTGTGGTACTATTATTAAATTAATTCGAAAATTAGTATTATTGCATCAGCCTAATGTCAGCAGTCAACAGGGGTGCTGACTGAGTCAAACTAACATGTGGGTCCCGTTCGTCATTGTCTCTGGTTAGTTAAACATGGTTAATTAACTTAGCTAAATGATTAGGCTAATTAAACGTCATTGATTAAGTTAATATTTAATTAATTTGTTAACTTATTTATTTATTTATTATTAAATAATTATTATTTTATATATATTATTTTTCTAAAAAATGTTCGAGGATGGGCCCGTGTCATTGGGCAGGGCCCTTAGTGGGCACTGTGGTTAGCGGGCGTTAGGCTTCATGAGTGCCCAACCCAAAGGAGGACAGCGGAGTGCGAGATGGGCGCCGGTGCGGGGCAGTAGACTAGGGGCAGCCAGTGCTTGATCGTGGCGTGGCCGTAGGAGGCCAAGGCCAGTCTTGGTGTGACCATGGTGTGGCGGGGCCTGGCGAGGTCGAGGCGAGAAAGAGGCCGGGCTGAGAGAGCTACGTGATAAGCCGGGTGAGGCGCCGGGCGCGACTAGTCTTGAGGAGGAGGAGCAAGAAGCGATGGCGAGGGCCGTCGGCCTTGTGATGGCCTTAGTCTTGTGACAGCGTGCAGTGACGTCCGACCGTGGAAAAGGGAGTGCAAGGAGAGGAGGTGCTCACGGCGGTGTCGGTGTCAAAACCGGCGGATCTCGGGTAGGGGTCCCGAGCTGTGCGTCTAGGCGGATGGTAACAGGAGACAAGGGACACAATGTTTTACCAGGTTGGGCCCTCTCGATGGAGGTAAAACCCTACTCTGCTTGATTGATATTGATGATATGGGTAGTACAAGAGTAGATCTACCACGAGACCAGAGAGGCTAAACCCTAGAAGCTAGCCTATGGTTTGATTGTTCTTCGTCCTAGGGACTAAAACCCTCTGGTTTATATAGGCACCGAAGAGGGTTAGGGTTACACAGAGTCGGTTACAATGGTAGGAGATCTACATATCCGTATCGCCAAGCTTGCCTTCCACGCCAAGGAAAGTCCCATCCGGACACGGGACAAAGTCTTCAATCTTGCATCTTCATAGTCCGAGTCGGCCGAAGATGATAGTTAACTATCCGGACACCCCTAGTCGGGACTCCTCGGTGGGCCGTGGGGACTGGCAGCGGGGCGTGGGGAGGACAGCGGGGGACGGCGGCAGCGAGTGGGCGGCGTCGATGGAGTCCGGCGGGGAGGAGTCGAGGAGGAGGAGGCGGCGAGGCGACGGAGGAGGAAGCGGCGAGGTTTCGGCGGCGGCGGTGCTCGGTGATGGCGGGGTCCAGCAGCGTCGGAGGCGGTGGCGGTGGCGCGGCGGCAGGGTTAGGCGTCGTGCCCCAACCGATTCGAGCAGAAGGGTGCAAGGGCGTGGGGAGTGGGGTTTCGCCCGATCTAGATTGGATCGGGAGGAGAGGAGTGGCGATGTGGGGAAGTGGGGTGCGGTAGTGGTTAGCGTTTGCGGATGGGGATATGGGGAGTGGGGTGGCGGCTGGGCCAAGTGGGTCGGCCGGTGGGCCTTCAGCCCGATTGGCGAGGCCTTTCCTTTCTTTTTTTGTTACATTTTCTTTTCCTTTTTTATTCTATTACTTTTCTTTTTTCTTTTATTTTAGTTTTATAAAATTTAAAAGCGACAACTAATTTGGTGTTATTAAATAGGTCACAACCCCAAATATTTTGGCACTTTAAATAAAGTATTTTGCATTTGCTTATTATCTTAAAAGCATCTTAGATAATTGTTTTATCACGGTTTTAGTTTATTTAGTGCACTTAAGTATTTTATTAAAAGATGATTTCTTCACCAGCATTTATTATGGATTATTTGACACACTAGGAACAATTTAGTTTTGACTTTTGAAAACTTTAATTGTTTTGACTTTAATTCAAATTTGAAATTGGATCGGTTCTGAACTAACGCGAGATTATCAACAATAATCGAGGTGATGTGGCATCATTACCAGAGGGTTACTGTAGCTTGATTACCCGGGCGTCACATTGATCTCTCTCTCTCTCTCTCTCTCTCTCTCTCTCTCTCGTGTTCTTGAGGTGGTACGATCTTGATGTATCGCGAGCTTTGCTATTATAGTTGGATCTTATGATATCTCTCCCCCTCTACTCTCTTGTAATGGATTGAGTCTTCCCTTTGAAGTTATCTTATCAGATTGAGTCTTTAAGGATTTGAGAACACTTGATGTATGTCTTGCATGTGCTTATCTATGGTGACAATGGGATATCACGTGATCTACTTGATGTATGTTTTGGTGATCAACTTGCGGGTTCAGTGACCTTGTGAACTTATGCATAGGGGTTGTACAGCGTTTTCGTCTTGACTCTCGGTAGAAACTTTGGGGCACTCTTTGAAGTTCTTTGTGTTGGTTGAATATATGAATCTGAGATTGTGTGATGCATATCGTATAATCATACCCACGGATACTTGAGGTGACATTGGAGTATCTAGGTGACATTAGGGTTTTGGTTGATTTGTGTCTTAAGGTGTTATTCTAGTACGAACTCTATGATAGATTGAACGGAAAGAATAGCTTCGTGTTATTTTACTACGGACTCTTGAATAGATCGATCAGAAAGAATAACTTTGAGGTGGTTTGGAACTCGGCTGTGTTGTCTGGTGTGCTGGTGGAAATACAACCCTTTGCTGTTGTGGTCCGATTTACCTCTAAACAAAATAATGAGCGGTGGTCTTTAGTTTCTGTCTATGGCCCTGTCAGGGGGAAGCCAGGGATAACTTTGTGTCCTGGTTATATAATTTGTATATTCCAATTGATGATAATTGGTTAGTCATTGGAGATTTTAATTTCATCAGGTCCTCTGAAAATAGAAATTTACCAGGGGGGATGTCAATGACATTTTTATCTTCAATGAAATTATTGGCCATCTGGGTTTGCTTGAATTGCCACTTAAAGGAAGATCTTATACTTGGTCTAACATGCAAGATTCCCCATTGCTTGAGCAGCTAGATTGGTTTTTTACCTCCACTAACTGGATATCTATTTATCCTTTTACTGAAGCACTACCTCTAGCTAGAACTGCTTCAGACCATGTGCCTTGTGTTGTGGTTATTAAAACTTCCATTCCTAAATGTAACATCTTCAGATTTGAGAATTACTGGGTGCACATGGAGGGATTCTTGGAGTGTGTGCAGAAATCTTGGAGCAAACCATCTCATAAAACACACTCCTCGGCTATCATTGCTGATAAGTTGAAAACCCTCAGGCAGGATCTAAAGAGATGGCAAACTAATTTTTCCAAAATGAAGCTGCTCATCTCTAACTACAACAAGGTCATTCTACTGCTTGATAACTTGGAGGAACTCAGGCCTCTTTTTAGGCAGGAATTTAACTTCAGGAAAATCGTCAAACTGCATTTGGAAAGACTGTTGCACCTTCAGTTTTTGTACTGGAAGAAAAGATGTACTATTAGATCCATTAAAGTGAGTGAGGAGAACACCAAATTTTTCCATGCAATGGCAACTGAGAGGTTCAGAAGAAACTCTATTGCTAGTCTGCAGCAGCCTGATGGTGCTGTTATTTCTGATCACTCTCAAATGGAAGGTATGATTTGGAGTGCATTTAAAGGAAGAATGGGAGTTTCCAGAGGAATTGTTATGGGTTTTGATCTGCCTGTTTTGCTTAAACATGTTCCTGGCCTTGAGGTTTTGACAATACCATTTACAATTGAGGAAATGGACTTGGTGGTCAAGCATATGCCAATTGATAAAGCCCCTGGGCCAGATGGGTTCAATGGCCTCTTCTTCAAGAAGTGTTGGCATATTATTAAGTATGAGTTTTATACTTTAGCCCAGGAGTTTTATGATGGCAAAGCCACCTTGGAAAACATCAATGAGTCTTTCATCACCTTGATCCCTAAGAAACTGTCACCTGAAGTGGTGGGGGATTATAGGCCTATCTCTTTGACTGGCATGGGCATTAAGTTTTGTCCAAAATGATGGCCAATAGATTTCAGGAATTGATAATGATGTGCATCCATAAAAACCAGTTTGGTTTCATTAAGTCTAGGACCATAGAAGATTGCACTGGATGGACTTTGGAATATCTGCATCAGTGTCACCAGTCCAAAAGGCCAATTTTAATTCTCAAACTTGATTTTGAGAAAGCTTTTAATTCTATTGAGCATGAAGCTATCTTTCATATCATGAGACACAAGGGCTTTAATGACAAATGGATTGGTTGGGTCAGATCTCTTTTGTCTTCTGGGACTTCCTATGTTCTACTCAATGGGGTGCCTGGGAAAAAATTTGTTTGTAAAAAAGGTGTCAGGCAAGGAGACCCAGTTTCTCCCCTTCTCTTTGTTCTTGCTGCAGATCTCTTGCAGTCTGTGGTTAATGATATGCACATCAGAGGGGAAACTAAACTGCCTCTTCCTTGCCATGACAAGGACTATCCAATTGTACAATATGCTGATGACACCTTGATTGTGGTTCCTGCTGATGAAGCTCAGCTCTTGGCTCTCAAGAAAATGTTGCTCATTTTTTCTCAGTCCACTGGCCTGGAGGTCAATTACCATAAGTCTTCAATGATCCCAATAAATGTTTCACAGGAAGAGACCCTCAGACTGGCATTCCTTTTTGGTTGTCAAGTGGGCAAGATGCCTTTTACATATCTTGGTCTGCCTGTTGGAACTACCAAGCCTGCAATGTCTGATGTGCTACCTCTGGTTACTTGTATGGAGAGGAGAATGTCTGCTAGTTCATCTTTTCTTGCTCAGGGAGGAAGACTGCAGTACTTGAACTCTGCTTTATCCTCTCTGCCCATTTTCTTCCTTTGCAGTCTGCTCATTGCCCCTGGTATTTTGAAACAACTACAGAGAATTCAAAGGCAGTGCTTGTGGAGGAAAAATACGCAAGAACCAGCTCCTTCTCTAGCTGCTTGGGATTTGATCTGTATACCCAAAAACAAAGGAGGGCTGGGTATTCTTGATCTTGGCATTCAAAATGTGGCACTTCTACTGAAACATGTGAACAAGTTCCTCAACAAGGCTGATGTTCCTTGGGTTCATCTCATTTGGAACTCATATTATCATGAGCTTGTCCCACAAGGAACTGCACCATGTGGATCTTTTTGGTGGAAGGATGTCCTTAAATTCTTGGATCAATTTAGGGAAGTCACATGGGTCAAGGTTAATGAAGGGGACACTGCTCTTTTCTGGCAGGATAAATGGCAACTTGGAAATTCGGTTTTGCCTTTGCAGCACAGGTTTCCAAGATTATTTTCTTTTGTCAAAGATGCTCTGGTTACTATCAAGGATGGATTTTCTGCCCTGGATCTGATATCTTGGTTCCATCTTCCACTTTCAGAGCAGGCTCACAATGAGCTCTTGGTTTTGAAATCACTTATGATGCACCATGAGAGGGACTCTGATTTGAAGGATGTTTGGTATTGGCATGGCTCTGACAAACCCTATACCCCTAAACAGTTTTATGTATCCAGGTTCATTCATCATACTTTTAATCATGTTTTGACTTGGATTTGGAGGAGTTGCTGTACCATGAAGATCAAGGTCTTTGCCTGGTTATTGATAATGGATAGGTTAAACACCAAGGATATGGTGGAAAGAAGGCATTGGCATATAGATGATGGGGTCAATTGTGTGCTTTGTCCCACCCACTCTAGGGAAAATAGAGATCACCTCTTATTTAATTGTAATTTCAGTCAGAGGGTTTGGAACTATCTCCAGATTGAGTGGGAACCTGGGAATGACATGAGTCAGATTGTGCTTAATGCTAGGAGGAACTTTGCTCATCCTTTCTTTGCTGAAGGGGTCTTTACTGCTTGCTGGAATATTTGGATCATCAGAAATGGAAAGGTTTTTCGCAAGGAAAGGCCGAGTTTTAATAGGTGGAGAGGAGATTTTGTGACTGATATGCTTTTACTCTCCCATAGAATTAAGGTGAGATACAAGGAGGACCTGATTAGATGGGTATCCTTTCTCCCTCCTTAAATGTAATTGTTTCATTTTAGCTTTTTTTCCTTTTCACTTGCTACTTCTGGTAGCATTTGTAATTATTGTAATTATGCTTGTTAAATCAATAAAAGGCTGTGGGGGCTTTCCCTACAGTGTTCAGTCAAAAAAAAACTTTGAGGTGGTTTCGTACCCTACAATAATCTCTTCGTTTGTTCTCCGCTATTAGTGACTTTGGAGTGACTCTTTGTTGCATGTTGAGGGATAGTTATATGATCCAGTTATGTTATTATTGTTGAGAGAACTTGCACTAGTGAAAGTATGAACCCTAGGCCTTGTTTCCTAGCATTGCAATACCGTTTACACTCACTTTTACCACTTGTTACCTTGCCGTTTTTATATTTTCAGATTACACCTATATCTATCATCCATATTGCACTTGTATCACCATCTCTTTGCCGAACTAGTGCACCTATACAATTTACCATTGTATTGGGTGTGTTGGAGACACAAGAGACTCTTTGTTATTTGGTTGCAGGGTTGTTTGAGAGACACCATCTTCATCCTACGCCTCTCACGGATTGATAAACCTTAGGTCATCCACTTGAGGGAAATTTGCTACTGTCCTACAAACCTCTGCACTTGGAGGCCTAACAACATCTACAAGGAGAAGGTTATGTAGTAGACATCAACCACCACTGGGTTTGCTAGCCAAGTGGGATGTAGCACTCCTCTGACCAAACCAGCTGCCTCAAGCTTCTTGATCTCTTCTGCAATAAACTGCTGCCTCTCCAAGGCACCTTCGAACTTTACTTTCGCAGTGCAGGCGTGTGGGCAGGCAGCAAGGTGGTGCTCGATTACCTCCCTGGGAACACCGGGGATATCAGATGGTTGCCAAGTAAACACATTGATATTCGCCTGCAGGAAGGCAATGAGCGTGCTTTCGTATTTGTCATCGAGGGTGGCGCTAATGGTGAAAGTACCATCGATGCCAGCCAGCCTTGCCGGGACCTTATTCACTTGTGGAGCAGCAACCTTGGACCTCTTGCTGTTGGAATACTCCGGCACGTCGTCAACGGGTGTCGTGCACTCAGAGGGGGCACACTTCCTAGACTCTTTGCCGGAGGTCCTACAACCCTATTTCTTCCCTTTGTTTTCCTTGGCGGGAACTGCTGCCGTCGATGCCTCTGTCGCGACCGCGTCCCGTTACATCTTGTCCACGTAAATGATGGCATCTTTCTCATTCGACGGGATGGTGAGGACTCCCAGTGGCCTAGGCATCTTCAGGGTGTTGTTGGAATAGTGGGATGCCGCCATGAATTTAGCCCAAGACGGGCGTCCAGGGATCCCATTGTACAGCAGGGGGAGATCAACCACGTCAAACACAATCTTCTCAGTCCAGTAGTTAAGCTCTCCCCCTATCCCCCAAACATTACTGGCTGCATAATCTTCCCCTTAGGATGACTCCTGTCGGGGTTGACTCCTTGAAACGTGCATGTAACCTCCAGTTTTTCCTCTGCTACCTGAAGCTTGCAGATAACTGCCGGGGAAATCAGATTCAGTCCAGCCCCACCGTCCACCAACATCTTCGTGACCTTGAGGTTGCGAATTTTTGGAGAAACCAACAAAGGCAGGCATCCTACAGCAGTGGTGTGGCTAGGATGGTCCTCTTCGTCAAAGATGATGGGTGTACAGGACCATTTGAGCGGCTTCCGGGCCTCTCGTGTTGGTTCCACGTCATTGACTTCTCGTGTCCACCGCTTGAGTTGGCAATGGGAGGTGTGCAAAGATGCACCCCCATCAATGCACAGGGCATCCGTGGCCTTCTGAAACCCTTGCTCACTGGTTTCTTCTTCATCCCCTTTATCACTCTCATCGTCACAGACTTCCTTCTCCTGGTCTCTGGCGGGTTTTCCTTTATTCCGAAAGGGCTTGCCGGGGCGATTTGCTCAATCACATGGGCCCTTACCGCCAGTGACATTCTCACCCTTTTCCTTATCACGCTTCTCATATTCTGCTCTCTGTCTATTGACCAACTGCTCAACCTGATAGCACTCCTGAAGGTGGTGGCCCTTGGTCCGGTGGATCTTGCAGTATTACCCATCGCCCTTCTCGGCCTTCTCGGCAGCTGCAGCTTCCCGGCAATCGTCGCACACAGCAGCCTCCTTGCCGAGGGCCTCAGCCTTGGCGATCTTGCCGGTATTTGGGGTGCCTGGCCCTTCAATGGTCAATACTGCCTTATCCCTCTGCTTCTTACTGCGCTTCTTAACCTTCTTCTGACTGATGGACTCATCATAATCCTATGAATCAACATCGATGCAATCTTCCTCTCCGGGCAGCTTCCTTCCTTCCTCCATCCATGCACATTTATCCACTAGGGTGTACAATTCCTTCACAGTCCTGGGTAACCGCATGTTCATCTTATAATGGATCCGGCGGTTGCGCACATTGGACTGGAAGGCAGCATCATGGCTGTTGGATGGATATTTGGAATATTTCTATGAACTTTGCTGAATCTCTGTAAATACTTATGGAGGGTCTCTCCTTCCTTCTGCTGGAGAAGCTGCAGATCACTGGGACGGCCCGGCTCCTGGTGGCCACCGGTGAAAGCACCAATAAACTCGTGGCACAGGTCTGCCCATGACGAAATAGAGTTCTCCGGCAAGTGCATCAGCCAAGACCTCACGTTGGACTTGAGGGCCAACGGGAAGTAGTTGGCGAACACCTTCTCATCCCTTCCCCCGGGAGCCTGAACAGCGATGATGTAGATGCTCAGGAACTCTACCGGGTTCATCCTTCTGTCGTACTTCTTAGGTATCTCTGGCTTGAACATGTGAACGGACGGCCAACAAACTTGCCGCAGCTCACTGGTGAAGGCGGGGCAGCCAACCTTGAAGGGCAGGGGCCCGTCAGCACCGAGAGTGGGCTCGTCGATGTCGGGGCCGTCGCGCCCGTCGGCTCAAAGGAGGTTGCCGTGGTGTTGCTCGACGACGCACACGTCTCCTCTTTGCCGATCTTCCAGGGTTCATCGTTGGCCTGGACGTGCTCGAGGATCAGAGGAGGCCATCCAGACGTCATCGGGGTCTTGGTTCAGAAGCGCCCGTGCTGGCTGTCGTGGTGGGGACTACACCGTCGGGACGGCTCCCTCCGTACGGGCAGCAGCGTAGGTCGTTGCCGTTGCTTAGGGAGGTTGCGGCGGGGCATCTCGTTGTGAGCCATCGGCTTTGGGAAAACTGAGTAGACTTTGGATGGTGGCACGCCATTCGTCCATCTGTTCGGCCGCTGGTGGAAACCTCAACAGCAGCTAAGCCCACACCATAGCCTCTGGGGCTGTGCTTGGCATAGATGATGATGATGTCGATCGCGCCATCACTCGGCTCCTGATGGAGCCAGCAGTGGCAGCACTGCACCCCCACTGTTGTGGTGCAACCACCTGGGTAGCAGGGTGGTGAGGCGGAGGCGCTTGAGGGCCATCAACTCCGTTGGACGCATCAGCTCGGTCGACCCGTCCAAGGGAAAGCGCACGCATAGCAGTCGCGCCTGCGGCAAGAACGGCCGGAGGGCGGTGGTTCGCCCCAGACCGAGCGCCATCGCTATGGCTGCGCCCGTCGGTGAGTCGAGTGTGGTGGTCTAGGCGTTGCTGATGTTGCTCTCCTCCGGTATCTCCTGCTCTTGCGTTGGCCGCGGGGGGAATGGTGGTGATGCCGCCTGCTCCGACCACATCCCTAGCAGCGTCCGCACCCTCGCGCGTCTCCGTGCCTCCCACGGTGTTGGAGGCCGAGGGTAGCAGAGCCTTCGAGGTGGATGGATGAGCCGAAGAAGTTGATTTCTTCTTGGGCGCCATGGTCGATGGCACCGTGGAAGATGCAGATGGCGATGAAGACGACGCGCTGCTTACGTCTTCGGGTTTGCAAAAGCGCTCCCCCTACCTGGTGCGCCAAAGATGTCGCGGGAAACCACGACCACCTATGGGACCAGTGAAGGAAATATGCCCTAGAGGCAATAATAAAGTTATTATTTATTTCCTTATTTCATGATAAATGTTTATTATTCATGCTAGAATTGTATTAACCGGAAACATAATACATGTGTGAATACATAGACAAACAGAGTGTCACTAGTATGCCTCTACTAGACTAGCTTGTTAATCAAAGATGGTTAAGTTTCCTAACCATAGACAAAGGAGTTGTTATTTGATTAACAAGGTCACATCATTGTTGAATGATCGATTGACATGACCCATTCCATTAGCTTAGCACCCGATCATTTAGTATGTTGCTATTGCTTTTATCCATGACTTATACATGTTCCTATAACTATGAGATTATGCAACTCCGTTTACGGAGGAACACTTTGGTACTACCAAAGCGTCACAAGCGAATCGGGTGATTATAAAGGAGTACTACAGGTGTCTCCAAAGGCGGATGTTGGGTTGGCGTATTTGAGATTAGGATTTGTCACTCCGATTGTCGGAGAGGTATCTCTGGGCCCTCTCGGTAATACACATCACTTAAGCCTTGCAAGCATTACAACTAATGAGTTAGCTGTGAGATGATGTATTACGGGCGAGTAAAGAGACTTGCGATAGCGAGATTGAACTAGGTATTGGATACCGGCGATCGAATCTCGGGCAAGTAACATACCGATGACAAAGGGAACAACGTATGTTGTTATGCGGATCGACCGATAAAGATCTTCGTAGAATATGTAGGAGCCAATATGGGCATCCAGGTCCGCTATTGGTTATTGACCGGAGGCGTGTCTCGGTCATGTCTACGTGTTCTCGAATCGTAGGGTCCATGCACGCTTAAGGTTTCGATGATGGTTATATTATGAGTTTGTGTATTTTGATGTACGAAGGAGTTGAGTCCGGATGTGATCACGGACATGGCGAGGAGTCTCGAAATGGTCGAGACATAAAGATTGATATATTGGACGGCTATATTCGGACACGGAAAGGTTCGGAAGTTTCGGAGAAAACGGAGTGCGGAGGGGTTACGGAACCCCGGGAAGTAATGGGCCTTATTGGGCGAGGGAGAGAGGGCCGCACCGGGAGGTGGCCCCCTGTGGGAGTCGAATAGGACAAGGAGGGCGGCCCCCTTTCCTCTCCCTCTCCTCTCCTTCCTTCCCCTTCCTCCTTCCTAGTTGGACTAGGAAGGGAGTCCTACTCCCACTAGGAGGAGGACTCCCCCCTCCTGGCGCGCCCCTAGGCCGGCCGGCCCTCCCCTTGCTCCTTTATATACGAGGCAGGGGGCACCCTAGACACACAAGTTGATCCTTGAGATCGTTCCTTAGCCGTGTCGGTGCCCCCTCCACCATAATCCACCTCGGTCATATCGTTGCGGTGCTTAGGCGAAGCCTGCGTCGATAGAACATCAAGATCGCCACCACGCCGTCGTCTTGTGGAACTCTCTCGCCGGAGCTTTCTTTGGATCGGAGCCGAGGCGTCACCGAGCTGTCGTGTGTCAAGAACTTCGAGGCGCCGAATGCTTGGCGCTGGGATCGGTTGGATCACGAGGAGAGCGTACAACTACTTCCTCTACGTTGTGATCGCTTCGCTTCGGTCTCACGAGGGTGCGTAGACAACACTCTCCCTCTCGTTGCTATGCATCACCATGATCTTGCGTGTGCGTAGGAAATTTTTGAAATTACTCGTTCCCCAGCGGTGGCATCGAGCCTAGGTTTTATCGTTGATGTTATATGCGAGTAGAACACAAGTGAGTTGTGGACGATATAAGTCATCTTGCCTACCAGCAAGTCATACTTTGGTTCAGTGGTATTGTGAGATGAAGCGGCCGGACCGACATTACGCGTGCGCTTCGCGAGACTGGTTTCACCGCTCTGAGCACTCGTTGCTTAAAGGTGGTGGCGGGTGTCTGTCTCTCTCACTTTAGTTGAATCGAGTGTGGCTACGCCGGTCCTTGTGAAGGTTAAAGCGAGTCTATTTGACAAACTATCGTTGTGGTTTTTATGCGTAGGTAAGGGCGGTTCTTGCTAAAGCCCGTAGCAGCCACGTAAAATTTGCAACAACAAAGTAGAGGGCGTCTAACTTGTTTTGCGGGGCATGTTGTGATGTGATATGGTCAAGGCGTGATGCTATATTTTATTGTATGAGATGATCATGTTTTGTAACCGAAGTTATCGGCAATCGGCTGGAGCCATATGATTGTCGCTTTATTGTATGAAATGCAAATGCCTGTAATTGCTTTACTTTATCACTAAGCGGTAGCGATAGTCGTAGAAGCAATACATGGCGTGGCGACAACGATGCTACGATGGAGATCAAGGTGTCGCGCGGTGGCGATGGTGATCACGACGGTGCCGGAGATGGAGATCACAAGCACAAGATGATGATGGCCATATCATATCACTTATATTGATTGCATGTGATGTTTATCCTTTATGCATCTTATCTTGCTTTGATTGGCGGTAGCATTTTAAGATGATCTCTCACTAAAATTATCAAGTAGTGTTCTCCACGAGTATGCACCGTTGCCAAAGTTCGTCATGCCGAGACACCACGTGATGATCGGGTGTGATAAGCTCTCGTCCATCTACAACGGGTGCAAGCCAGTTTTGCACACGCGAATACTCGAGTTATACTTGCGAGCCTAGCATATGCAGATATGGCCTCGGAACACGGAGACCGAAAGGTCGGCGTGAATCATATAGTAGATATGATCAACATAAGATGTTCACCATTGAAAACTACTCCATCTCACGTGATGATCGGTTATGGTTTAGTTGATTTGGATCACGTGATCACTTAGATGACTAGAGATGTCTGTCTAAGTGGGAGTTCTTAAGTAATATGATTAATTGAACTTAAATTTATCATGAACTTAGTATCGATAGTATCTTGCTTGTCTATGTTTGTTTGTAGATAGATGGCTCGTTGTTGTTCCGTTGAATTTTAATGCGTTCCTTGAAAGCAAAGTTGAAAGATGATGGTAGCAATTACGAATTTGGGTCCGTAAATTCGAGGATTATCCTCATTGCTGCCGGAAGAGTTCGTCTGGATGCACCGCTGGGTGCCAAACCTCTTCTTGATGCTGGCCGACGGCGTTAAGAATGTCAGCGAGCAAAGTGATGACTACTTTATAGTTCGATGTGCCATGCTACGGCTTAGAACCGGGTCTTCAACGGCGTTTTGAGCGTCATGGAGCATATGAGATGTTCGGGAGTTGAAGTTGATATTTCAACAGAATGCGGATTGAGAGATATGAAGTCTCCAATAAGTTCTATAGCTGCAAGATGGGGAGAATGGGTCTGTCGGTGAGCACATACTCGGAATGTGCGGGTATTACAATCACTTGACTCAAGCGGGAGTTAATCTTCCGGATGATTGTGTCATTGATGAATTCTTCAATCACCGCCACCAAGCTACAAAGGCTTCGTGATGAACTATAATATGCAAGGGTTAGTAAAGACTATGCGAGCTCTTCGCAATGCTAAAGGCTGCGGAGGTAGAAATCAGAAGGAGCATCAAGTGTTGATGGTCAATAAGACCACTAGTTTCAAGAAGAAAGGCAAAGGGAAGAAGAAGGGCAACTTCAAGAAGAACGACAAACAAGTTCTTTGCTCGGGAGAAGAAACCCAAGTCTGGACCTAAACCTGGGCCGAGTGCTTCTCTTGCAAGCGGTAGTCCTTTGAGCGGAACTGCCCCAAGTATTTGGCGGATAAGAAGGATGGCAAGGTGAACAAAGGTATATGTGATATACATGTTATTGATGTATACCTTACTAGAGCTCATGATAGTACACGGGTATTTGATCTTGGTTACATTGCTAATATTTGCAACTCAAAGCAGGGGACTACGGATTAGCGAACAACGGCAAAGGGCGAGGTGACGATCTTGGCGTGGCAAATGGTTCCAAAGTCGATGTGATCGCGATCGAGACGCTACCTCTACATCTACCTTGGGATTAGTTTTAGACCTAAATAATTGTTATTTGGTGCGGCGTTGAGCATGAACATTATATCTGGATCTTGTTTTATGCGAGGCGGTTATTCATTAAATCGAGAGAATAATGGTTGTTCTATTTATATGAGTAATATCTTTTATGGTCATGCACCCTTGAAGAGTGGTCTATTTTAATGAATCTCGATAGTAGTGATACACATATTCATAATGTTGAAACCAAAAGATGCAGAGTTAATAATGATAGTGCAACTTATTTGTGTACTTGCCGTTTAGGTCATATCGGTATAAAGCGCATGAAGAAACTCCATCTTGATGGACTTTTGGAGTCACTTGATTATGAATCACTTGGCACTTGCGAACCGTGCCTCATGGGCAAGATGACTAGAACCCGTTCTCGGTACTATGGAGAGAGCAACAGATTTGTTGGAAATCATACATCTGAGATGTATGTGGTGCGATGAATGTTGAGGCTCGTGGTGGATATCGTTATTTTCTCACCTTCACGGATGATTTAAGCGAGATATGGGTATATCTACTTAATGAAGCATAAGTCTGAAACATTTGAAAAGTTCAAAGAATTTGAGTGAAGTTGAAAATCATCGTAATAAGAAAATAAAGTATCTACGATCGATCGTGGAGGCGAATATTTGAGTTCTGAGTTTGGTCTACATTTGAAACAATGCGGAATAGTTTAGCAACTCCGCCACCGGAACACCACAACGTAATGGTGTGTCGAGCGTCATGTCGCACTTTACTAGATATGGTGCAATCTATGATGTCTCTTACAGATTTACCGCTATCGTTTTGGGGTTATGCTCTTGAGGCGGCCGCATTCACGCTGAATAGAACACCGTCAAAGTCCGTTGAAGCGACACCTTATGAACTATGGTTTGGCAAGAAACCAAAGTTGTCGTTTCTTAAAGTTTGGGGATGCGATGCTTATGTGAAAAAGTTTCAACTGATAAGCTCGAACCCAAATCGGAGAAGTGTGTCTTCATAGGATACCCAAAGGAGCAGTTGGGTACACCTTCTATCACAGATCCGAAGGCAAGACATTTGTTGCTAAAATGGATCCTTTCTAGAAGGAGTTTCTCTCAAAGAAGTGAGTGGGAGGAAAGTAGAACTTGATGAGGTAATTGTACCTTCTCCCTTATTGGAAAGTAGTTTATCGCAGAAACCGGTTTACGAGACATCTACACCAAATAGTGAGGAAGTTGATGATGTTGATCATGAAACTTGAGATCAAGTTACTCTGAGAACCTCGTAGATCAACCGAGTAAGATCCGCGCTGAGTGGTATGGTAATCCTGTTCGGAAGTCATGCTACTAGATCATGATGAACCTCACGAACTATGAAGAAGCGATGGTGAGCCCAGATTCATAAAATGGCTTGAGGCCATGAAATCGAGATGGGATCCATGTATGAAAACAAAGTGTGGACTTTGGTTGACTTGCAGAATTCGACAAGCAATAGAAAACAAGTGGATCTTCAAGAACAAAGGTGACGACGACGGTAATATTATCGTCTACAAAGCTCGACTTATGCAAAGGGTTTCGACAAGTTCAAGGGATTGACTACGATGAGACCTTCTCACCCGTAGCGATGCTTAAGTCCGTCCGAATCATGTTAGCAATTGCCGCATTTTATGATTATGAAATTTGGCAAATGGATGTAAAGACTGCATTCTGAATGGGTTTACGGAAGAAGAGTTGTATATGATGCAACGAAGGTTTTATCGATCCAAAGGAGCTAACAAAGTGTGCAAGCTCCAGCGATCCATTTATGGACTGGTGCAAGCATCTCGGAGTTGGAATAAGCGCTTTGATAGTGTGATCAAATCATTTGGGTTTATCTGAGACTTTTGGAGAAGCTGTATTTACAAGAAAGTGAGTGGGAGCTCTGTAGCATTTACGATATTATATGTAGATGACATATTACTAATCGGAAATGATATAGAATTTCTGGATAGCATAAAGGGATACTTGAATAAGAGCTTTTCGATGAAGGACCTCGGTGAAGCTGCTTACATATTGGGTATCAAAATCTATAGAGATAGATCAAGACACTTAATTGGACTTTCACAAAGCACATACCTTGACAAAATTTTGAAGAAGTTCAAAATGGATCAAGCAAAGAAAGGGTTCTTGCCTGTGTTACAAGGTGTGAAGTTGAGTAAGACTCAATGCCCGACCACCGCAGAAGATAGAGAGAAAATGAAAGATGTTCCTATGCTTCACCATAGGCTCTATCATGTATGCAATCTTGTGTACGGACTGATGTGTGCCTTGCTATAAGCTTAGCAGGAGGTACCAAAGTAATCCGAGTGGATCTTTGGACAGCGGTCAAGAACATCTGAAATACGAAAAGGACTAAGGATATGTTTCTCGTATATGGAGGTGACGAAGAGCTCATCGTAAATGGTTATGTTGATGCAAGCTTTGACCTTGATCCGGACGATTCTAAATCGCAAACCGGATAAGTATTTACACTAAGCGGAGCTGTCGGTTAGTGCAGTTCTAAACAAAGCGTCGTGGCGGGATCTACATGTGAAGCGGAGTACATAGCGGCGGAAGCAGCTAATGAAGGAGTGCGGATGAAGGAGTTCATATCCGATCTAGGTGTCATACCTAGTGCATCGGGTCAATGAAAATCTTTTGTGACAATACTAGAGCAATTGCTTTAGCAAAGGAATCCAGATTTCACAAGAGAACCAAACACATCAAGAGGCGCTTCAATTCCATCCGGGACTTGGTCGGTGGGAGACATAGAGATTTGCAAGATACATACGGATCTGAATGTAGCGAGACCGTTGACTAAGCCTCTTCCACGAGCAAAACATGATCAGCACCAAGACTCCATGGGTGTTAGAATCATTACTATGTAATCTAGATTATTGACTCTAGTGCAAGTGGGAGGATGAAGGAAATATGCCCTAGAGGCAATAATAAAGTTATTATTTATTTCCTTATTTCATGATAAATGTTTATTATTCATGCTAGAATTGTATTAACCGGAAACATAATACATGTGTGAATACATAGACAAGCAGTGTCACTAGTATGCCTCTACTAGACTAGCTTGTTAATCAAAGATGGTTAAGTTTCCTAACCATAGACAAAGGAGTTGTTATTTGATTAACAAGGTCACATCATTGTTGAATGATCGATTGACATGACCCATTCCATTAGCTTAGCACCCGATCGTTTAGTATGTTGCTATTGCTTTTATCCATGACTTATACATGTTCCTATAACTATGAGATTATGCAACTCCGTTTACGGAGGAACACTTTGGGTACTACCAAGCGTCACAGCGTAATCGGGTGATTATAAAGGAGTACTACAGGTGTCTCCAAAGGCGGATGTTGGGTTGGCGTATTTCGAGATTAGGATTTGTCACTCCGATTGTCGGAGAGGTATCTCTGGGCCCTCTCGGTAATACACATCACTTAAGCCTTGCAAGCATTACAACTAATGAGTTAGCTGTGAGATGATGTATTCTGAAGCGAGTAAAGAGACTTGCGATGCGAGATTGAACTAGGTATTGGATACCGACGATCGAATCTCGGGCAAGTAACATACCGATGACAAAGGAACAACGTATGTTGTTATCTTGGTCGACCGATAAAGATCTTAAGTAGAATATGTAGGAGCCAATATGGGCATCCATGTCCCGCTATTGGTTATTGACGGAGGCGTGTCTCGGTCATGTCTACATTGTTCTCGAACCGTAGGGTCCTGCACGCTTAAGGTTTGATGGCGGTTATATTATGAGTTTGTGTATTTTGATGTACGAAGGAGTTGAGTCCGGATGCGATCACGGACATGACGAGGAGTCTCGAAATGGTCGATACTTAAAGATTGATATATTGGGCGGCTATATTCGGACACGGAAAGGTTCGGAAGTTTCGAGAAAACGGAGTCTTGGGAGGTTCTGGAACCCCGGGAAGTAATGGGCCTTATTGGGCGAGAGGGGAGAGAGGGCCGCACCGGAGGTGGCGCCCCGAGTCTGAATAGGACAAGGAGGCGCGGCCCCTTTCCTCTCCCTCTCCTCTCCTTCCTTCCCCTTCCTCCTTCCTAGTTGGACTAGGAAAGGGAGTCCTACTCCCACTAGGAGGAGGACTCCCCCTCCTTGGCGCGCCCCTAGGCGGCCGGCCCTCCCCTTGCTCCTTTATATACAGGGGCAGGGGGCACCCTAGGACACACAAGTTGATCCTTGAGATCGTTCCTTAGCCGTGTCGGTGCCCCCTCCACCATAATCCAACTCGGTCATATCGTTGCGGTGCTTAGGCGAAGCCTGCGTCGATAGAACATCAAGATCGTCCTGCGCCGTCATCTTGTGGAACTCTCTCCCGGAGCTTTGTTGGATCGGAGCCCGAGGGCGTCACCGAGCTGTCGTGTGTCAAGAACTTCGGGCGCCGGAGTAATGGCGCTGGGATCGGTTGGATCGCGAGGAGAGCGTCGACTACTTCCTCTACGTTGTGATCGCTTCGCTTCGGTCTATGAGTGCGTAGACAACACTCTCCCTCTCGTTGCTATGCATCACCATGATCTTGCGTGTGCGTAGGAAATTTTTTGAAATTACTACGTTCCCCAACAACCAGGACGGCCCCTTGCTGGTTCGGCAAGGGGGAATCGCGTGGCACAAAGAGCAGACCAACGTGGGGCAGCGCGACAGAGATCACACGGGTAGTATTACCCAGGTTCAGGCCGTCGTGAGGTGTAAAACCCTACCCCTGTTTTGGTGGATTGATAGTGGAAAGGTGGTGGTGGTGCGTAGTACACTTGCCTGGCAGGGGTTGCTTCAGGGCGGCAGCGACTACGCGTCTACGGGGGTGCGTCTGGTCTAACTTTCTAACCCCGTGAACCGTTGCCAAGGGCCTTCTTTTATAGATCAAGGGGTCACCATAGTGGCAAATTAGTAATTATACACTGATATGATAGAAAATAGTGCTATCATACCTAACTTTGTAGGCCAAGAATGCGCATTTAATGCGCCGCTTAGTGTCACATCGTTGGTTGCCCGACAGGGCTTGCCGGGCTATCTTGCCAGCTCCACGCCTGCTTGCTTGACACGTCATTGGACGGGTGTCATCTGTGGGCTTCCTTGGTAGGAAGTGGCCGCCATGTGGCGAATGGTTGCCACTTAATCACTCTGTGGCTTGATACCGCATCGATTGACGACGTGGGTCGTGGTGGAGTAGTCGGTGAGGTAATCTGGTTTCCGTGAGTCCCGGCAGGCCCTATCGGGACGCCTTGGTCATCTCCTTCTAGGGGTGGACTTGCCCCTTGCCGGCTTTTCTCTCAATAATATCTAGCTCCTCTGCCTTGGCCTTGGATCCTCCCGATCCGCTGGTTGGTTCTTTGAGTCTCTTGGTATCTTGTTCCTCTTGTACCGATGCTTCAATCCTGATCTTGTGCCTGTGCACAGTCAGCGCAATAGGCCCCAGGTCTGTTGCACCGACATTGGGGGCCTTCCCTTTCTCCGCGGCAGAGAACCTCCTCGCCGGCGCCATGGATGCTCTAGCGAGACGGTGGAGCGAGAAGAAGGATAAGCAAGGGGCGAGAAGACGAAGATGGGCTGGGGGATCTGCCCCCTCTCCCATTTATAGTCGGAGGGAGGCCAACCACCAGCCTGCCACGATCTTGAGTAATGATGGTTTTTTCTGCATGCAGCAGGCATTTGTCAAGTTAGAGGGTTGCCGAGGGAGCGTGTGGAAGTGGAGACGCCCACGTCCCATGAAGCGCCACACGTCAACCCGGTCCGCAGGCGATTGGGGCCCGCGGTGCTCCACACTTGCCCTTTGGTTTCGCTTTGAAGCCAAGTGCGAGTGCGCCTTGGGCTCGGGGGCTACTTTCGGCATTCAAGTAACTAGGGTACCCAGACTTGCCTGCCTGTGGCCCACAAGGTGGCTCCATTGACGGCCTGGTACGACCATCTTTAGCATCGACAAGTTAAGACCCTCGCGACGGGCCAAGCCTCGCGAGGCGGACGACATCAAGACCTCCTGAAGGAGCGGCTTCCCCAGGCGGCCTCCTGAGGAGCGGAGATTTCTATGCAAGCACTCACCTCATGAGGCTGAGGTGACGCCAGCCATGATGACCAAGGCCAGGCGCGCGCCAACTAGCGCAGAGCGACAGGTTTCCTCTTTGGTGCTAAGGAGGCAAGCGCAGGCGCAAAGTCCCAAGGAATCAAGCAAAGGTTACCATTTACGTGCAACAAGACTAAGACCACCAGGACGGCAGGATGGATGTAATCATCGAGCCCACCATTACGTCATGACTAGAAGCTTTGCAGGCGAAGACCACCTTTCGTCAGGATAAGATGTACTACTTGTCCCCCTTCAAAATTGGCCACTGTGGGATCCCTTCCCGCCTAAGTTTTGGGGGAAGAGGACTGAGGCCACTATAAGTATAGCCTAGCCACCACCATAGAAGGGATCGGATACCCCGGAGGACGAATCCCTTGAGCTTAGATCCACCCCCAGAGCAGAACCTGCCAGGATGTTCTTCACTCTACTAGTTCATCCTTAGCCCCCAAGAGGCTGATCCACCACATAGCAGGAGTAGGGTTTTACACCGCAAGGCGGCCCGAACCTGGGTAAACTGCAGTCTCCATTTCCTTTCTAGTTCATCGAGCTAGGCCGTGAGAGCAGCGAGTTGGATGCTAGAGAGCTTGAGTTCTTCGCACATGCCCCAGAGTTTGAACCTTTCTTGGGTCTGCGGAGCCCTGAATCCGATAGTAACTAACTCTTTAGTAACTTTGCTTGCAAGCTTCTTGTGATGTTGTATCATCGAGAGGGCCTAGAGATACCTTTCCATCATATGGAATGACAAATCCCAATATCGATCCATGCCAACTCAACAGACACCTACAGAGATACCTTTAGAGCAACTTTATGATCACCCAATTACGAAGTGATATTTGATACATACAAGGCATTCCTCCGGAGTCCGGGAGTTGCATGATCTCATGTTCGAAGGAACATGTATTTGACATTAAGAAAGCAGTAGAACTGAACGATCATATGATATGCTAACGGATGTGTCTTGTCCATCACATCATTATGTAATGACGTGGTACCATTATCAAATGACAACTCGCGTCTATGGTCAGGAAACCTTAACCATCTTTCGATCAATGAGCTAGTCTAGTAGAGGCTTACTAGGGACTTGGAATTTGTTTATGTATTCACATGTATTTGAACTTCTTATCAATACAATTATAGCATGAATAATTGATACGTCCATTTTGCATCATGTCTACCTACTATTATTTAAGTTGTTCTATTGCATAATAATGCTTTTTGGAGTAATTCTAATGCATTTTCTCTCATAATATGCAAGTTACAAAGGGGGAGAATTCTGGCAGCTGGAAATCTGGACCTGAAAAAGCTACCTCAGGCTACCTATTCTGCACGACTCCAAATGAGCTGAAACTTCACGAGGATTTTTTATGAAATAAATGAGAATTATGAAGGAAATATGCCCTAGAGGCAATAATAAAGTTATTATTTATTTCCTTATTTCATGATAAATGTTTATCATTCAGGCTAGAATTGTATTAACCGGAAACATGATACATGTGTGAATGCATAGACAAACAATATGTCACTAGTATGCCTCTACTAGACTAGCTTGTTAATCAAAGATGGTTATGTTTCCTAACCATGAACAAAGAGTTGTTATTTGATTAACAAGGTCACATCATTAGTAGAATGATCTAAGCGACATGACCCATTCCATTAGCTTAGCACACGACCGTTTAGTATGTTGCTCTTGCTTTTATCCATGACATATACATGTTCTGTAACTATGAGATTATGCAACTCCGTTTACGGAGGAACACTTTGGTGCTACCAAGCGTCACAGCGTAAGCGGGTGATTATAAAGGAGTACTACAGTGTCTCCAAAGGCAGATGTTGGGTTGGCGTATTTGAGATTAGGTTTTGTCACTCCGATTGTCGGAGAGGTATCTCTGGGCCCTCTCGGTAATACACATCATCGAAGCCTTGCAAGCATTACAACTAATGAGTTAGCTATGAGATGATGTATTACTGAGCGAGTAAAGAGACTTGCCGTAACGAGATTGAACTAGGTATTGGATACCGACGATCGAATCTCGGGCAAGTAACATACCGATGACAAAGGAACAACGTATGTTGTTATGCGGTCTCGACCGATAAAGATCTTCGTAGAATATGTAGGAACCAATATGGGCATCCAGGTCCGCTATTGGTTATTGACCGAGGCGTGTCTCGGTCATGTCTACATTGTTCTCGAACCGTAGGGTCCTTGCGCTTAAGGTTTCGATGGCGGTTATATTATGAGTTTATGCATTTTGATGTACCGAAGAAGTTGAGTCCCGGATGTGATCACGGACATGACGAGGAGTCTCGAAATGGTCGAGACATAAAGATTGATATATTGGAAGCCTATATTTGGAGTTCGGAATGGTTTCGGGTGAAATCGGGATTTTACCGGAACACCGGGGGGTTACCGGAACCCTCCCGGGGGTTATTGGGCCTTAGTGGGCCACGAGGGAGAAGAGGAAGGGCCGGCCAGGCAGGGCTCCCCTCCCCTAGTCCAAATAGGACAAGGAGAGGAGGCGCGCCCTTCCCTCTTCCCTCCCCAATCCTATTCCAATTAGGAAGGGGAGTCCTACTCGGTGGGAGTAGGACTCCTCGGCAGCGCCTCCTCTAGGGCCGGCCGCCCCCCCTTGCTCCTTTATATACGGGGTAGGGGCACCCTAGAACACACAAGTTGATCTACGGATCGTTCCTTAGCCGTGTGCGGTGCCCCCTCCACCATATTCCACCTCGGTCATATCGTGCAAAGCTTAGGCGAAGCCTGCGCCGGTAGAACATCAAGATCGCCACCACGCCGTCGTCTTGTGAAACTCTCCCTCCCAGCTCTCTTGGATTGGAGCCCGAGGCGTCATCGAGCTGTCGTGTGTCAAGAACTGGGGCGCCGAGTAATGGCGCCGGGATCGGTCGGATCACGAGGAGATCGTCGACTACTTCCTCTACGTTGTGATCGCTTCCGCCGGTCTCACGAGGGTGCGTAGACAACACTCTCCCTCTCGTTGCTATGCATCACCATGATCTCGCGTGTGCGTGGGAAAATTTTGAAATTACTCGTTCCCCAACGGTGGCATCCGAGCCTAGGTTTTTATGGTTTGATGTTTTTGCGAGTAGAACACAAGTGAGTTGTGGGCGATACAAGTCATACTACCTACCAGCATGTCATACTTTGGTTCAGCGGTATTGTGAGATGAAGCGGCCGGACCGACATTACGCGTATGCTTACGCGAGACTGGTTTCACCGCCACGAGCACTCGTTGCTTAAAGGTGATTGGCGGGTGTCTGTCTCTCTCACTTTAGTTGAACCGAGTGTGGCTCGCCGGTCCTTGAGAAGGTTAAACGGAGTCTATTTGACGAAATATCGTTGTGGTTTTGATGCATAGGTGAGATTTGTTCTTGCTTAAGCCCGTAGCAGCCACGTAAAATTTGCAACAACAAAGTAGAGGACGTCTAACTTGTTTTTGCAGGGCATGTTGTGATGTGATATGGTCAAGACATGATGCTATATTTTATTGTATGAGATGATCATGTTTTGTAACCGAAGTTATCGGCAACTGGCTGGAGCCATATGGTTGTCGCTTTATTGTATGAAATGCAAGCATACTGTAATTGCTTTACTTTATCACTAAGCGGTAGCGATAGTCATAGAAGCAATACATGGCGAAACGACAACGATGCTACGATGGAGATCAAGGTGTCGCGCGGTGGCGATGGTGATCACGACGGTGCTTCGGAGATGGAGATCACAAGCACAAGATGATGATGGCCATATCATATCACTTATATTGATTGCATGTGATGTTTATCCTTTATGCATCTTATCTTGCTTTGATTGACGGTAGCATTTTAAGATGATCTCTCACTAAAATTATCAAGTAGTGTTCTCCACAGTATGCACCGTTGCCAAAGTTAAATCGTGCCGAGACACCACGTGATGATCGGGTGTGATAAGCTCTCGTCCATCTACAGCGGGTGCAAGCCAGTTTTGCACACGCGAATACTCGAGTTATACTTGACGAGCCTAGCATATGCAGATATGGCCTCGGAACACGGAGACCGAAAGGTCGGCGTGAATCATATAGTAGATATGATCAACATAAGATGTTCACCATTGAAAACTACTCCATTTCACGTGATGATCGGTTATGGTTTAGTTGATTTGGATCACGTGATCACTTAGATGACTAGAGATGTCTGTCTAAGTGGGAGTTCTTAAGTAATATGATTAATTGAACTTAAATTTATCATGAACTTAGTACTGATAGTATCTTGCTTGTCTATGTTTGATTGTAGATAGATGGCTCGTCTTTGTTGTTCCGTTGAATTTTAATGCATTCCTTGAGAAAGCAAAGTTGAAAGATGATGGTAGCAATTACGGATTGGGTCCGTAACTCGAGGATTATCCTCATTGCTGCACGAGAAGAGTTACGTCTGGATGCACCGCTAGGTGCGAACTCTTCTTGATGTAACCGGCGGCGTTAAGAACGTCTGGCGAGCAAAGCTGATGACTACTCTATAGTTCGATGTGCCATGCTTTACGGCTTAGAACCGGGACTTCAACGACGTTTTGAGCGTCATGGAGCATATGAGATGTTCCAGAGTTGAAGTTGATATTCCAACAGAATGCCCGGATTGAGAGATATGAAGTCTCCAATAAGTTCTATAGCTGCAAGATGGAGGAGAATAGTTACGTCGGTGAGCACATACTCAAAATGTCCGGGTATTACAATCACTTGACTCAACCGGGAGTTAATCTTCCGGATGATTGTGTCATTGATGAATTCTTCAATCACGCCACCAAGCTACAAAGGCTTCGTGATGAACTATAATATGCAAGGGTTAGTAAAGACTATACAGAGCTCTTCGCAATGCTAAAGGCTGCGGAGGTAGAAATCAGAAGGAGCATCAAGTGTTGATGGTCAATAAGACCACTAGTTTCAAGAAGAAAGGCAAAGGCAAGAAGAAGGGAACTTCAAGAAGAACAGCAAGCAAGTTCTTTGCTCGGGAGAAGAAACCCAAGTCGGACCTAAGCCTGGCCGAGTGCTTCTCCGCAAGCGCATAGTCCCGGAAGCGGAACTGCCCCAAGTATTTGGCGGATAAGAAGGATGGCAAGGTGAACAAAGGTATATGTGATATACATGTTATTGATGTGTACCTTACTAGAGCTCGTAGTAGCTTTTGGTATTTGATCTTGGTTACATTGCTAATATTTGCAACTCAAAGCAGGACTACTGGATTAGCGAACTCGGCAAAGGGCGAGGTGACGATCGCGCGTGGGAAATGGTTCCAAAGTCGATGTGATCGCGGTCGGCACGCTACCTCTACATCTACCTTAGGGATTAGTTTTAGACCTAAATAATTGTTATTTGGTGCTGCGTTGAGCATGAACATTATATCTGGATCTTGTTTGATGCGAGGCGGTTATTCATTTAAATCGAGAATAATGGTTGTTCTATTTATATGAGTAATATCTTTTATGGTCATGCACCCTGCAGAGTGGTCTATTTTGATGAATCTCGATAGTAGTGATACACATATTCATAATGTTGAAGCCAAAAGATGCAGAGTTGATAATGATAGTGCAACTTATTTGTGGTAATTGTCGTTTAGGTCATATCGGTATAAAGCGCATGAAGAAACTCCATCTTGATGGACTTTTGGAGTCACTTGATTATGAATCACTTGGCACTTCGAACCGTGCCTCATGGGCAAGATGACTAGAACCCGTTCTCGGTACTATGGAGAGAGCAACAGATTTGTTGGAAATCATACATACAGATGTATGTGGTCCGATGAATGTTGAGGCTCGTGGCGGATATCGTTATTTTCTCACCTTCACAGATGATTTAAGCGGATATGGGTATATCTACTTAATGAAACATAAGTCTGAAACATTTGAAAAGTTCAAAGAATTTCAGAGTGAAGTTGAAAATCATCGTAATAAGAAAATAAAGTATCTACGATCGATCGTGGAGGTGAATATTTGAGTTCGAGTTTGGTCTACATTTGAAACAATGCGGAATAGTTTAGCAACTCACGCCACCGGAACACCACACGTAATGGTGTGTCCGAGCGTCGAATCGCACTTTACTAGATATGGTGCGATCTATGATGTCTCTTACTGATTTACCGCTATCGTTTTGGGGTTATGCTCTAGAGGCGGCCGCATTCACCTTGAATAGAACACCGTCAAAATCCGTTGAGGCGACACCTTATGAACTATGGTTTAGCAAGAAACCAAAGTTGTCGTTTCTTAAAGTTTGGGGATCACGATGCTTATGTGAAAAAGCTTCAACCCGATAAGCTCGAACCCAAATCGAGAATGTGTCTTCATAGGATACCCAAAGGAGACAGTTGGGTACACCTTCTATCACAGATCCGAAGGCAAGACATTTGTTGTTAAGAATGGATCCTTTCTAGAAGGAGTTTCTCTCGAAAGAAGTGAGTGGGAGGAAAGTAGAACTTGATGAGGTAATTGTACCTTCTCCCTTACTTGAAAGTAGTTTGTCGCAGAAACCGGTTTCGAGACATCTACACCAAATAGTGAGGAAGTTGATGATGTTGATCATGAAACTTGAGATCAATTTACTCTGAGAACCTCGTAGATCAACCGAGTAAGATCCGTGCGAGTGAATGCGGTAATCCTGATCGGAAATCATGCTACTAGATCATGATGAACCCACGAACTATGAAGAAGCGATGGTGAGCCCAGATTCGGAAAATGGCTTGAGGCCATGAAATCGAGATGGGATCCATGTATGAAAACAAAGTATGGACTTTGGTTGACTTGCCCGAGGGTAGGCAAGCAATAGAAAACAAGTGGATCTTCAAGAAGAAGACCGACGCCGACGGTAATATTATCGTCTACAAAGCTCGACTTGTCGCAAAGGGTTTTCGACAAGTTCAAGGGATTGACTACGATGAGACCTTCTCACCCGAAGCGATGCTTAAGTCTGTCGAATCATGTTAGCAATTGCCGCATTTAATGATTATGAAATTTGGCAAATGGATGTAAAGACTGCATTCTGAATGGATTTACGGAAGAAGAGTTGTATATGATGCAACGAAGGTTTTATCGATCCAAAGGGAGCTAACAAAGTGTGCAAGCTCCGGCGATCCATTTATGGACTGGTGCAAGCATCTCGGAGTTGGAATAAGCGCTTTGATAGTATGATCAAAGCATTTGGGTTCATCTGAGACTTTTGGAGAAGCTTTGTATTTGCAAGAAAGTGAGTGGGAGCTCAGTAGCATTTACGATATTATATGTAGATGACATATTGCTAATCGGAAATGATATAGAATTCTGGATAGCATAAAGGGATACTTGAATAAGAGTTTTTCAATGAAAGACCTCGGTGAAGCTGCTTACATATTGGGCATCAAAATCTATAGAGATAGATCAAGGCGCTTAATTGGACTTTCACAAAGCACATACCTTGACAAAATTTTGAAGAAGTTCAAAATGGATCAAGCAAAGAAAGGGTTCTTGCCTATGTTACAAGGTGTGAAGTTGAGTAAGACTCAATGCCCGACCACTGCGCAGAAGATAGAGAGAAAATGAAAGATGTTCCTATGCTTGACCATACGCTCTATCATGTATGCAATCTTGTGTACTAGACTGATGTGTGCCTTGCTATAAGCTTAGCAGGAGGTACCAAAGTAATCCAGAGTGGATCATGGACAGCGGTCAAGAACATCTGAAATACGAAAAGGACTAAGGATATGTTTCTCGTATATGGAGGTGACAAAGAGCTCGTAAATGGCAGTTACGTTGATGCAAGCTTTGACACGATCCGGACGATTCTAAATCGCAGACCGGATCGTATTTACACTAAGCGGAGGGCTGTCGGTTAGTGCGGTTCTAAACAAAGCGTCGTGGCGGGATCTACATGTGAAGCGGAGTACATAGCAGCCGGAAGCAGCTAATGAAGGAGTGCGGATGAAGGAGTTCATATCCGATCTAGGTGTCATACCTAGTGCATCGGGTCCAATGAAAATCTTCCGTGACAATCTTGGAGCAATTGCCTTAGCAAAGGAATCCAGATTTCACAAGAGGACCAAGCACATCAAGAGACGCTTCAATTCCATCCGGATTTAGTCCGGTGGGAGACATAGAGATTTGCAAGATACATACGGATCTGAATGTAGCAGACCGTTGACTAAGCCTCTTCCACGAGCAAAACATGATCAACACCAAGACTCCATGGGTGTTAGAATCATTACTATGTAATCTAGATTATTGACTCTAGTGCAAGTGGGAGATGAAGGAAATATGCCCTAGAGGCAATAATAAAGTTATTATTTATTTCCTTATTTCATGATAAATGTTTATCATTCATGCTAGAATTTTATTAACAGGAAACATGATACATGTGTGAATGCATAGACAAACAATATGTCACTAGTATGCCTCTACTAGACTAGCTTGTTAATCAAAGATGGTTATGTTTCCTAACCATGAACAAAGAGTTGTTATTTGATTAACAAGGTCACATCATTAGTAGAATGATCGATTGACATGACCCATTCCATTAGCTTAGCACACGATCGTTTAGTATGTTGCTCTTGCTTTTATCCATGACATATACATGTTCCCGTAACTATGAGATTATGCAACTCCGTTTACGGAGGAACACTTTGGTGCTACCAAAGCGTCTACAATGAATCGGGTGATTATAAAGGAGTACTACAGGTGTCTCCAAAGGCGGATGTTGGGTTGGCGTATTTCGAGATTAGGTTTTGTCACTCCGATTGTCGGAGAGGTATCTCTGGGCCCTCTCGGTAATACACATCCTTTGAAGCCTTGCAAGCATTACAACTAATGAGTTAGCTGTGAGATGATGTATTACTGAGCGAGTAAAGAGACTTGCGGTGCGAGATTGAACTAGGTATTGGATACCGACGATCGAATCTCGGGCAAGTAACATACCGATGACAAAGGGAACAACGTATGTTGTTATGCGGATCGACCGATAAAGATCTTCGTAGAATATGTAGGAACCAATATGGGCATCCAGGTCCGCTATTGGTTATTGACGGAGACGTGTCTCGGTCATGTCTACATTGTTCTCGAACCGTAGGTTCCGCACGCTTAAGGTTTCGATGGCGGTTATATTATGAGTTTATGCATTTTGATGTACGAAGAAGTTCGAGTCCCGGATGTGATCACGGACATGACGAGGAGTCTCGAAATGGTCGAGACATAAAGATTGATATATTGGAAGCCTATATTTGGAGTTGAGAATGGTTCGGGTGAAATCGGGATTTTCTGGGAACACCGGAGGTTACTGGAACCCTCCCGGGGTTATTGGGCCTTAGTGGGCCACGAGGGAGAAGAGGAAGGGCCGGCCGGGGCAGTCGCGCGCCTCCCCTAGTCCGAATAGGACAAGGAGAGGGGGCGCCCTTCCTCTTCCCTCCCCCAATCCTATTCCAACTAGGAAGGGGAGTCCTACTCCGGTGGGAGTAGGACTCCTCAGGCCGCCTCCTCTAAGGCCGGCCGCACCCCCCCTTGCTCCTTTATATACGAGGCGGGGGCACCCTAGAACACACAAGTTGATCTACGGATCGTTCCTTAGCCGTGTGCGGTGCCCCTCCACCATATTCCACCTCGGTCATATCGTCGCATAAAGCTTAGGCGAAGCCTGCGCCGATAGAACATCAAGATCGCCACCACGCCGTCGTCGTGAAACTCTCCTCCCCGAGCTCTCTTGGATTGGAGCCGAGGGCGTCATCGAGCTGTACGTGTGTCAAGAACTCGGGCGCCGAGTAACTGGCGCGGGATCGGTCGGATCGCGAGGAGATCGTGACGACTACTTCCTCTACGTTGTGATCGCTTCGCCGGTCTCACGAGTGCGTAGACAACACTCTCCCCTCTCGTTGCTATGCATCACCATGATCTTGCGTGTGCGTAGGAAATTTTTTGAAATTACTACGTTCCCCAACAAATTACTGGAGCCAATAAGTACCAGAGGGGTCCCACCAGGTGGGCACAACCCACCTGGGCGTGCCCTGGTGGGTTATGCTCACCTCGGCCCACCTCTGGTGCCCCTCTTCTGGTACATAAGTCATTTTGACCTAGAAAAAATAAGGGGAGGACTTTCAGGACGAAGTGTCGCCGTCTCGAGGCGGAACCTGGGCAGGTGCACTTTTGCCCTCTGGCAGAGCGATTTCGCCAGGGGAACTTCCCTCCCGGACAGGGAAATCATCACCATCATCGTCACCAACAACTCTCCCATCTTGGGGAGGGCTATCTACATCAACATCTTCAACATCACCAACTCCTCTCAAACGCTAGTTCATCTCTTGTGTTCAATCTTTGTATCAGAACTATAGATTGGTGCTTGTGGGTGACTAGTAGTGTTGATTACATCTTGTAGTTGATTACTATACTGTTTATTTGGTGGAAGCTAAGATTATATGTTCAGATCCATTACGCTATTTAATACCCCTCTGATCTTGAGCATTATTATCATTTGCGAGTAGTTACTTTTGTTCTTGAGGTCACGGGAGAAATCGTGTTGCAAGTAATCATGTGAACTTGATATGTGTTCGATATTTTGATAATATGTATGTTGTGATTCCCTTAGTGGTGTCATGTGAACGTCGACTACATGATACTTCACCATATTTGGGCCTAAGGGAATGCATTGTGGAGTAGTTATTAGATGATGGGTTGCGAGAGTGACAGAAGCTTAAACCCTAGTTTATGCGCTATTCCCTAAGGGACCGATTGGATCCAAAAGTTTAATGCTATGGTTAGAATTTATTCTTAATAATTTTCTCGTAGTTGCGGATACTTGTGAGGGGATTAATCATAAGTAGGAGGTTTGTTCAAGTAATAACATCACCTAAGCACCAGTCCACCCACATACCAAATTATCAGAGTAGCGAACATGAACCGAACTAACATGATGAAAGTGACTAGATGAAATTCTCGTGTAACCTCAAGAACACTTTGCTTATCATAAGAGACCGTTTTGGCCTATCCTTTGCCTCAAAAGGATTGTGCTACTGATGAGGACAAGGCTACCACAGTTACACCCATATCCCCTACTGTTTTACCTCTTGGAACAGTTGCTAGAGCTCAGATACGCCAATTAGATTATCAGGTACTCTTGTTTCTTGGTAATGTTTCTAGTGTTCATGAGAATATGATGCTGCCTAACTTAGATACATTTGTGTTGCTTGCAATTGAAGGGCCTAGCACGAATAAGAAGGTTGAGCATTGGAGCATGGTCAAGCACGGAGATGAAGGTGTGTGCGAAGAGAACAAGAACGGAGGTTCAAGTGGAGATTTTCGGACTTTGAAGCCACCATAATGACATACTAGAAGATGGACGAAATATACAAGATGGCCTTTCATAAATTTCGTCTAAAGCTTATTATTGGTGTTGCGCCACCTTATTTTGGGCCAGGCCCAAGTAATCTATTTTTAGAGTCCATATTGTAGGGAAAACGACTTAGGAGGTGTTTTAGTCCCACCTTGCCAAGGGTGGACAAAATTCCCTCTCTTTTCCCTATAAATATAGCCCTTAAGACATCGTTTAGACTTGGGCTTTATTTAGTTAAAAGTTAGCCATCGCTGCAACTTCGTGTACTTCGTTTGTGTCCAACGACCAGACCAAGACCGCTTATGAAACCCCACTTTTATCAATACTTCATCCATATTCGCAATATTCAGATTGCTTAATCATATTCTTGCTTGTTCTTCGATTGCTTCCAGGAATAGACCTTCGTGGTCAGGTTGATCGTGCTCCAGCGTGGTCAATAACCTCTCGGAGTTGGTTTTAGCGATTGCTAAGGCGCAAAGTCGTGCACGTTGTAGTCGGATCGTCAAAATCGTCTCCACCAAATCGATAGTTGTCATCTCATCGAAAGATCGGACACCCTCGCCTCTATCAAGTGGTATCAGTTTGCAGGTTGCTCGGTGAGATTTTTTAGTTTTTCATAGTCTTAGTTTGCATCTGTTCTTCATACCTATAGTCCAAGAAAAAGGCACAAAAAAAGTTAGATTAGTTCATCCGTGTCCCAGACAGTCTTAGACTTTTCGCTATTACCACTTCGTTTTTGCATTGTTGAATTTTTCGTTTGCATCGTGTGTCAAGTTGCTGGTTTTAGTGTTTAGACTTTTAGAGTTTCGAGTTCTAGTCACGTTTTATTCACGCCGCATGCACATACACCATCATCCACATAATTGTCATTTTCCGCTGCCACAGTTGCCATCACCATCATCACTGCCATCATAAACTACTTCATCTACGTCAAAACAGCAAAAGGAAAAAGATTGCAGATTGGTTTGCCTTCAAGACTTGTTGCATTTGGTTGGGAAGATTTTGCTTTGCAAGTTCGAGATTGGCAAGAGAAAGAAAAGAAGAATAGAAGGAGATCACGTGAGGAGATTGGAAGGAAATTATATAAAAGAAGAGTTACGCACAAGGTGGGATTTGGTAGTACTCTAGTACTTGGAAAGTTAGGAGAGAAAAAAAATTAAAGAGGAAAAGGGGGACGTGGTGTGCTCCTGATTTGGTAACTACAAATCAGCAAAAAGAAAAAAAAATAGCAAAAAAGGAAGAGATCCGTTTGATGTTTGGAAAGAGGAGAAGAATATAGGGCGCTGATTTCGTTTCCTACAGATCCACGATTCTGTGATCCATCCCAGATTGGTTGTTTGACTTTGGAAGGGAATCAAAGGGAGAGATATAAAGGGGAACTCTGATCGATCAGAAAAAAGGAAAGAAATTGCACGTGGATTTGTTGCCTTGTATCCTCACGTTGGAGATAAAAAGGAAGTTACTTGGCTGATTCGGTTTGGGATTCTTTAAAAAAAATGACCGGTCATTGGTTTTGGAATTATCCGAATAGCATTGAACTGGTGCAATACTAGTTGTCTTGAAGTTGTGTCCTTGTTTGACATGTTCGGTTTTGAAGAAAATAAAGTGCTGCCTAGATTCAAGTTGGATCTGAACCGAATTAGAAAAAAAAAAAGGCAAAGGGCGTTTGGCAACTACCAGATTCGTGGCAAGTGTTAGGATTTAATTATTAGAGATAATCCTTGTTGTAAATAACAGCATGCACGGGATCCTCTCGAGGAAACCGCCGCCTCGTTAGTGCGGGAACCTCTCCAGGCAACGAGATAATTACGGCCACAGTCCTTGTACTCTCCGGCGCGTAACATGATGGTCCTCGAACTCACGGAATGCTCCACTACGGTCCTTAAATATGAAAATACGCTCCAAGATGGTCCTGGCTACGTAATACGTCCAGACTGATACCACATCAGCATACAGCAGAAATATGGGTCCCACATGCCAGTACGCGAGATGTGAATAGTATAACTCAAAAACATAAACTACGCGCGATTGCATTCGAACCTGGGAGCCCAGGCCATCCGGCAACATGAGCGAGCCACAAGAGCGACATGTGTTACATTTATACTACTTCCTCCGTTCCTAAATATTTGTCTTTCTAGACATTCAAATGAACTAAAACATCGGATATATGTAGACATATTTTAGAATATAGATTCACTCATTTTACTTCGTATGTAGTCACTTGTTGAAATCTCTAGAAAGACAAATATTTAGGAACGGAGGGAGTAGTTGTCTATAAAGCTTAATATAAAAAATAAAATTGGGTCGGCATGTACACTTGCACATGTCAACATGAACATTTTCTAAATTTATGTGGATTAAAAAATGTAAGAAAAATGTATGTGTCTTCATTCAGGACCACAAGCATGCACAATTGTTGTGCATCCTCATTGTTTTTCTTTCAAGCGCAAAATTGTTTTTAAAATTGACAACGTATATTTTTAATAATGTTTATAGTAGTTTTAGGAAATGGTTATACTTTTGCCAATTATATGCCCAGCTACCAGTTTTCTTATTGTTTTCTTCCAAGTTCGTGTTTACATTTCCTTTTTTATCTTTTCGTTTAAAAATGAAATGCAAGAAAATTTTACAATAATTACAAATACACAATTATCGTGTATCTAAAATCTTCATTTCTTTTTCATTATTGGTTAACTAAAATAGGTAAACATGAAATTTTTTAAGTTTATATAGATTTAAAAATAATAGTAATTACATATCTTCATTCAGGACCACAAGCACTCACAGTTACCGTGTATATTGTTTTTTCTAACTACACAGTTGCTTAAAAAGTTGACAACATGTACTAAAAATTATTGCGTAATCATAATAAATTTTAGAAATGTATTAAAAAATTAGTCTCCTCCCCCAAAAAAGCTTAGTGTTCCTTTGCCTCTCGCCGGTGCCGGCGTCGATCCGCCTCGTCTCTGGTGGCCTTAGGGCCATGGCGGTGCGGTGGATCCCGACCCTTGCCGGTGGGAGGGCTCTGTTTTTACATGTTTCTTCAAGTTTTGTTAGGGTGTGTATCTTGGCATCCTGCTCAGGAAGACGAGACGGCGACGGCTCCCTGAAGATGGAATAAGGTCTTCTCCGCCTATCCCCCATTTCGGTGGTGTGCCTAGCATCGTCGGTGGACGTGTGGAGGTGTGTCTCTGGCGTATCTATCTTTGGTGGATTTGCTCGGATCTGGTCGTAGTTCGTCTACATTTGTGTTTCTTCAGGCTGGATCCTTCTGATTTACACTACTCTTCATCGCCGGCGGTTGCTGTTTTGCTGCGTTGGTCCTATGGGGCCTTAGCACGACGACTTCCCGACTGTCTACTACAACAAGTTTTGCCTGGCTCCGGCGAGGGAGGGGCGATGACGGCGGCTTGGCTCGCTCGCTTCAAAGGCTTATAGTCGTCGCTAGGTGGTCTGAGACTGGATGTAATTTTATTATTTCGGTGTTCGTTGTATTGCCATGATTGAAGATGAATAGATTGAAAGTTTTCTCACAAAAATAATAATTTTAGAAACGTATTAAAAAATTCAACTTGTATTTAGAAAATCAACGTGTTTCTTGAAATGCAAGAATGAGTTTACACAATAATATTTAATACACCACGAACATGTTTTGAAATACACGTGGTCAATTTTTTGAATGTAAAACTTCCTTACATTTATTTCTTAAATGAGAAAAAGATAAATAAATGTGAACCTGAAAAAAAACAGTGGAAAAGGAACATGATGGAGGCACACTATATGTTGTTTTCTGTGTTGTGTTATATATAGGTCAGAAATTAAAACTGATCACAATTGTGATTTGTGGTTAGCTTGTGCGCACATTACAATCAGCATGCAAAGGTTTGTGGTTAGCTTGAGCCGCAAGTTAACCACAAATCACAATTGTGCTGATAACGTGTGAAAGAATGATTTGATCGAAGTATCTTACGGCTCCTCCACCACCGCGTCCGTGCCCGGTGCATGGCTGGGGGCCATGGATGGTCCTGCAGCCACACCCGCCACAAGATTACGAGGTCCAGGAGGAGGCCGAACCTGCGCCGCCTGTGTCGCCCGCGGAGCCCGCAGCCGGACTCCCCGCGTCTTCCATCTCCGACGCCGGCGCACGAGGCGGCCGGCGCTGGGGCTTCTTCGTCGAGCGCTAGCCTCGGGCTGCGCCTCCCCGCGCGGGCTGCTGCGCTCGGGGACGTCTTCGACAACTAGGCGAGCAACTCCACTGGCCCATCGGCGCCCCGCCGCTGGCACATAGTGCCGCGGGCCGAGCTGCAACGCAGCCGCGCGGTGGTTCTCGGACTGGCCAACGGCCACTCCGATGGCGTCGCCAATGGCCACTCCAACGGCGTCGCACCTGGGACGCAGCTTCCTGGTGGATCTTCTTCAGAGGAGGAAGATGCTGCGCCGGGGCCGTCGACCTCGCGCCGGTGAGGCAGTTGCTGGTGGCGGAGATTGGTGGTAGTGGTGCAGACGGCCACCGCTCGAGTTGGATTGGGGACGATTTGTCGATGGGAACGAAGTATCCCGTCGCCTCCCCTTATCCACTCGTGCGTGTGTATGGCTGTTGACAGCCAGCACACTAGCCACTAATCCCTGCTATACGAGCAGCAGAAGAGAAACAAAAAAGAATAAAAAACGAAAAGAAAGAAGGTGGCTTTGCCACGGTAGCAGGCTGTTCTGTTTTGGCCTATTGCCATTTTTTTTTTCTTTTCTGATTAGCTTCTAGCTTTTCCAGTTTTTGTACATAAGTGTTTCAGTGTTTGTTAGTATTTTCTAACAAAGTACTATGTAATGTCTGCTTATTAATGTCAACATGTATTTATTGATGCAATTTTTAATTGCTACATGTTGATTATGCTTGAAAATTATATGACTACTTTCAGTTTTTGCAAATAGCTTATGGATTGCACTTATGGCAATATATAGCTTTGTTCACAACTGTGAGGTCTACACCATCTGGTGATTGCCTTCAAAGTGTTTTAAGTAACACAAGGTTGTACAAAGTACCATAAGAATAAGGTCTACGCTACTTAGTAGTGATTACCTCAAAGCAAAAATGAAAGCACACATATTATGGCATGAAAATTGCCATACGAGTGTCTATGCCACTTTGTGGTGACTACCTCTATGTGTTCTACAAAACAAAGATCTACGCCATTTTATGGTGATTATCTATTGTAGAAAGTCATATTTTGGGTCGTTTAGGCTTTTCCTAGACCTTTATACTTGATTCAAGCATTTTATTTTACACACAATTAATTTACATGAGTGTAAATTAATGTGCATGATATTTTCATGCAGGATATGGCTGACATATCCAAGAAGGAATTTGCTGAGCTTGCCATTGATGGCAGAAACTATTTGACCTGGGCCATGGATGTCAAGATCAACTTGGCGTCCAGGAATCTGATCAGCACTATAACCACACCTACTCAAGGTGCTCCTGCTATCGCAGATACGGCAAAGTATGCTTCTTTGCACTTCATTCGGCACCACCTTGATCCTGCTCTGAAAGAAGAGTACATGATGGAGGAAAGTCCTCTATCACTGTGGAACTCATTAAAGGAGCGTTATGATCAACAAAGGTCGGTGATGTTGCCTGAAGCGCAAAGAGAATGGGCACTTATCCATTTCCAGGATTTTAAGTCCGTTGCAGCATACAATTCTGCCGTGCATCAAATCAACTCAAAGTTGAGATTCTGCAACAGTGCAGTTTCCGATGCGGATCTCATTGAAAGGACACTCTCTACTTTCCATCCTAATATGAGGATTCTTGCTGAAAAACATCGTCAGCAGAAATACAAGAAGCATTCTGAGTTGATATATGCACTTCTTCAGGCAGAAAAGCACAGTGAAATTCTTGATAAGAATAATATGTCCCGTCCAACGAGAACACTGCCGCTGCCTGAAGCACATTTCAATTCTCAGAATACTCAGAAATCCCGTGGTCCCAAAAGGAACCATAGGAAGTTTAAAGGAAAGTGGAGACGCAATGAGAATCAGAATAGCAATGGAGTACAAAAGGGCAAGTATCATTTTAAGAAAAATGATAAGGGTAGCAGCTCTCAAGCTTGCTACAGATGTGGTTGTACTACTCATCATGCAAGGAAGTGTACAACTTCTAAGCATTTGGTGACGCTGTATCAGCAATCAATTGGCAAGAGCAAGAAGGCTCAAGGGAACCAGTACGAAGCTCACTTCACTGGTCCAATGATTGAAAGTTCTCAAGGCGTTCATCAGAACGAAGTTCATGACAACATGGAGAACCAAGATCAGGCTCAGCAAAAGGAAGGACCACCACTTACTGTTGAAGACATGGTGGATTTCACTTCTACTAATGACATATATGGAGATATGCTTTGATCTTCCAATAATGTCATAAGTATTGTGATATGTCCTTAGTTATATTGTGTGTTGTAAAATAATTATGTCCTCGGACATATGGTATTGTAATAATTATGTCCTTAAACATAATGTAATATAATATGTAGCAGACATACATAGTATGTAATGTATGTGTTATTTCTAAGATTGAATAAATAATAAATTTTATTCTTTTACTCTATAGAAAACTTCGAGAAACAATCCAATGGAGGAGGAAATTTGTTTAGTGGACAGTGGTGCCTCTAACACAATTCTACGGGAAGTTAAATACTTCCGAAGTCTCATAAAGAGTAAGGGAAGTGTTATGACAATTGGTGGTCATGACACGGTAATTGTTGGTTCTGGTCAAGCCACATTTACACTTCCGAATGGTACAAAACTTGAAATCCAGGAGGCTTTATTGTATCCGGATTCAACTCGTACCCTGTTGAGTTTTAAGGATATCCGCATGAATGGCTACCACATTGAAACTCATGAAGACAATGCGGTTGAAAGCCTGCTCATAACTCAGCAGAAGGGATCCGACAAGGAAACCCTTGAGAGACTGCCTGCTCTATCTTCTGGACTGTATTACACATACATCAAGCCAGGGCAACATTTGGCATACAAAATAATTTTTCAGAATCTTGACAAGTTCAAGATATGGCATGATCGCCTGGGTCATCCTGGTGTGGGGATGATGAGAAAAATTATTGATGGTTCAACTGGACACAACATAACGATTGCTAATTTCCCCAAATCCTCGGATTTCGTATGCACTGCATGTGCAACTAGGAAATTAATCACAAGACCTTCATATCTGAAGATCAAGAATGAACCACTTAATTTTCTTGAACGCATTCAAGGAGATATATGTGGTCCAATTCAACCGTTATCGGGACCATTTAGATATTTTATGGTGCTCATTGATGCATCAACAAGATGGTCCAATGTGTGTCTATTATCAACAAGGAACCATGCTTTTGCAAAGCTGATTGCTCAAATCATTAAACTGAGGGCAAATCATCCTGAACACAGGATAAAATCCATCAAAATGGATAATGCTGCTGAATTTAGTTCACGAGCATTCAACGATTACTGCCTAGCTTTGGGCATAACTGTGGAGCATTCTGTACCATATGTACACACACAAAATGGTCTTGCGGAATCACTTATGAAGAGGATCAAGTTGATAGCAAGACCACTCCTACAGAACTGTAATCTTCCAACATCTTGTTGGGGACATGCGGTATTACATGCCGCGGAGTTGATACAAATTCGACCAACTGCATATCATACGGCTTCCCCGTTGCAGTTAGTACGTGGAAATCAACCAAGTATTTCCCATCTTCGAAGATTCATTCTTACTTGTATGCGTGCGATATCACCACCTCAGCGTACATCGATGGGTCCACATAGAAAAATGGGGATCTATGTGGGGTACAATTCTCCGTCGATTATAAAGTACCTGGAACCTCTAACAGGGGATCTATTTACAGCCCGGTACGCTGATTGTATCTTCGATGAGGACAATTTTTCGGCATTAGGGGGAGAAAAGAACCACAAAGAATGCCGGGAAATAGATTGGAATGTCAAAGGCATTCAGTCCTTAGATCCACGTACGAATGAATCTGAGCTGGAAGTTCAGAAGATTATTAATTTGCAAAATATTGCAAATAATCTGCCTGATGCATTTACTGATTATAAAGGTGTCACTAAATCCCATGTTCCTGCTATGAATGTTCCAGAGAGAGTTGAGATATCTCATAAGACCACTCAACCTCCCAAGAGGGGGAGAAAACCGGACAAAAAGGACAATGCTTCTCAGAAGCGTCCGCGGGAAATGAGGATCCCTCAAATAGTAAATGTAGGTCAACCGCGAGTTGATATTCAACCTAGTGTTGAAATACACCTGAAGGATGTTATGCATCCAGAGCCCAGCACAACTGTGCACACAAATATTGGTGCTGGGACATCGGTATACCTTGACTCGATTGTTGTGGGAAATCACGATGAGTTAGAAGGTATTGATGAGATTTCCATCAACTATGTTGAATCAGGAGAATCATTCAATAGAAAGACTACAATTGTCGACATATTTTTCGCCTCAAAGATTGCAGATGACCTAGCATTGGATCATGAACCTAAGTCCATGGCAGAGTGTATGAAACGCTCAGACTGGTCCAACTGGAAGGTTGCAATAGAGGACAAACTGCGCTCGCTTGCCAAGAGAGGGGTATTTACTGCAGTAATACCTACTCCTCCTAATGTTTTTCCCGTGGGGGCAAAATGGGTTTTTGTTCGTAAAAGGAACTAAAACAATGAGGTGGTGAGATATAAAGCGAGGCTTGTAGCACAAGGGTTTACACAGAGACCCGACATTGATTATGATGAAACATATTCTCCTGTGATGAGTGGAATCACGTACCGATACTTGATATCACTGGCAGTGCAAATGAATTTGTATATCCAATTGATGGATGTGGTGACTGCATATTTATATGGGTCACTTAAGACGGATATCTATATGAAAGTTCCCGAGGGACTGAAGATTCCGGATCCGAAAGCTAATCGCAACATGTATTGCGTAAAGCTACTGAAGTCGTTATACGGCTTGAGACAGTCGGGCAGAATGTGGTATAACCGACTAAGTGAGTTCCTTCTGAAGAAGGGTTACTCAAACAACAATGATTGCCCATGTGTGTTCATCAAGAAATCCACTGATGGATTTTGCATAATTTCCGTGTATGTTGATGACTTGAACATCATTGGGACTACACGAGAAATACATGAGGCGTGTAATCATTTAAAGACGGAATTCGAGATGAAAGATTTGGGTAAAACCAAAATTTGTCTTGGTTTGCAACTTGAACATTTTTCTTCAGGAATACTTGTTCATCAGTCTGCTTATATCCAAAAGATATTGGAAAAGTTCAATATGGATAAAGCATACCCGTCAAAAACACCTATGGTCGTCAGATCTCTTGAAAGAGATAAAGACCCATTTAGACCTAAGGATGATGATGAAGAGGTATTAGGACCTGAGTTTCTGTGACGCCCCCGATTCAATTGTACACTAATCATGCACGCAAATGTGTGCGATCAAGATCAGGGACTCACGGGAAGATATCACAATACAACTCTAAAACATAAATAAGTCATACAAGCATCATAATACAAGCCAGGGGCCTCGAGGGCTCGAAGTGCTCGATCATAGACGAGTCAGCGGAAGCAACAATATCTGAGTACAGACATAAGTTAAACAAGTTTGCCTTAAGAAGGCTAGTACAAACTGGGATCAGATCGAAGAGGCGCAGCCTCCGCTCGATCCTCCTAACTACTCACGGTCGCCGTCGTCGGCCGCACGTAGTAGTAGGCACCTCCGGTGTAGTAGGGGTCGTCATCGACGGTGGCGTCTGCTCTGGACTCCAAAGATCTGGTTGCGACAACCGTAAAGAAAGGAAAGGGGAAAAGGGGAAAAGCAACCGTGAGTACTCATCCAAAGTACTGCAAGCAAGGAACTACACTACATATGCATGGGTATATGTGTAAGGAGGCCATATCGAAGGACTGAGCTGCAGAATGCCGTAATAAGAGGGGATAGCTAGTCCTATCGAAGACTACGCTCGGCACCCTCCGTCTTGCTGACATGTAGAAGAGAGTAGATTGAAGCCCTCCAAGTAGCATCTCCAAGTAGTATCTCCAAGTAGCATCTCCAGTAGCATCGCATAGCATAATCCTACCCGGCAATCCTCCCCTCGTCGCCCTGTTAAAGAGCGATCACCGGGTTGTATCTGGCACTTGGAAGGGTGTGTTTTATTAAGTATCCGGTTCTAGTTGTCATAAGGTCAAGATACAACTCCAAGTCGTCCTGTTACCGAAGTTCACGGCTATTCGAATAGATTAACTTCCCTGCAGGGGTGCACCACATAACCCAACACGCTCGATCCCATTTGGCAGGACACACTTTCCTGGGTCATGCCCGGCCTCGGAAGATCAACACGTCGCAGCCCCACCTAGGCACAACAGAGAGGTCAGCCCGCCGGTCTAAATCCTGTGCGCGCAGGGAAGTCCGGGCCCATCGCCCATTGCACACCTGCACGTTGTGAGGGCGGCCGGAAACAGACCTAGCAACCTCCATTTCAAAGGAAGTTGCGTTAACACAGTCCAATCTGGCGCGCGCCGCTCCGTCGCTGACGTCAAGAAGGCTTCAGCTGATACCACGACGCCGGGATACCCATAACTACTCCCGCGTAGATGGTTAGTGCGTATAGACCAAATGGCCAGACTCAGATCAAATACCAAGATCTCGTTAAGCGTGTTAAGTATCCGCGAACGCCGAACAGGCCAGCCCACTGCCTCCTAGGTGGTCTCAACCTGCCTGTCGCTCCGCCACAAAGTAACGATCGGGGCCGTCGGGAACCTGTGCCCACCTCTGCCGGATGGAGCCACTGTCCTTTCAGCCCCACATCGGAATCACTTGCGGGTACTCAACGAGTGACCCGACTTTAGTCACCATCTGTATAGTATGTATGTATGTAGTATATACCGTGATCACCTCCCAAGTGATCACGGCCCGATAGTATAGCAAGGCGATCGACAAGAGTGTAGGGCCAATGATGATAAACTAGCAACCTATACTAAGCATTTAGGATTGCGGGTAAGGTATCAATATTGTAGCAACAATGACAAAGCTATGCAATGTAATAGGAGTAACCGAACAATAACATGCTACACTACTCTAATGCAAGCATATAGAGAAGAATAGGCGATATCTGGTGATCAAGGGGGCTTGCTGGTTGCCCGCAAGAGAGAGGGTCATCAACGCCGTAGTCGAACTGGGGGTCGCCGGCAGTCTCGGGGTCTACCGGAAAGAAGTAACAGGGGGAACACAATAAATAATAGAGCAATCAAGGTAACACAAAGCATAACATGGCAAATACGCGGTGCTAGGGTGACCTAACGCGGTAGTAGGTGGTACCGGCGAAAGGGTGAAACACCCGGGAGAGTATTCCCGGTGTTTCGTGTTTTCGGAGAGATGAACCGGAGGGGGAAAGTTGCGTGTTTGCTATGCTAGGGATGTGTGGCGGACGAACGGGCTGCGTATCCGGATTCGTCTCATCGTTCTGAGCAACTTTCATGTAGAAAGTATTTTCATCCGAGCTACGGTTTATTTTATATTAATTTTAAAAGATTTAAATCATTTTTAGGATTTATTTAACTATTTAATTCTAACATTATCTAGAATAGTGCTTGTTGACGTCATCATGATGTCAGCATGACATCAGCAGTCAACAGAGGTGTTGACTGGTCAAACTGACGTGTGGGCCCAGTGGGACCCACCTGTCTTACACTGCTAGGTTGATTAGGGTTTAGGTTAAACTAATTACTGTCTAATTAAACTAACAGGCTAATTAGATTAAATAAATAGGATTAATTAACTTAATTAATTCACTAATTAATTAATTAATTATAATTTTTATTAATTCATTTTTACTTATCTTTATTTTATTTTATTAAAAAAACGTTCTGGGGCGGGGCACCACATGCCTGTGGCCCAAGGGGCCAATCGGGCGCCAATAGCGGGCTGGCGTCGGACGCAGCGAAGGGCGACGCCAAGACGGGCGGACCCGGCAGGCACCGCCAGGGAGGTCGATGGCCATGGCGAGGCCATTATCGAGAAGGTCCGCGGGCGGGCGGCGACGGACTACAGAGAGGCGAAGGCGGCGTGGCGAAGGCGCGCGCCACGGCGGCACGCCTGGCAAAGTAGTAGGGCCGTGGGGAGCGGCGGTGCTCGGCAGGAGTGGCGGTGGTAAGCACGAGCGACCATGGCGGGAGCAACGGCCGGGTGTGGGCTGCCACGGCGGGGCTCGCGTGGTCGTGAGCGAGAGAGAGAGGAGGCGCATGCTCACATCGAGGAGTAGGGCAATTGGCAGCGGGGGTCGAGGGGGGTGACGGGGACGACATCGGCGGAGAGGAGGCAGGCCGGCGGGGTAGCTCCGGCGAGTGCATCGAGTGGCGGGGGCGAGGCGGTGATGGACGGCGACAGATCCGAGGCGACACGGGGCTCCAGGCGGCGGTGGTGGCACACGACGACAACGAGCGGGTGCGGCTCGGTGATGAGTGGAAGATGGAGAGGATAGGAGGACGGGGGTTCCGGTGGGTGGCGCCGGTGAACGGCGAGACGGCGGAGACGAGCCGGGGCATCGGCGTCGGGTGCCCCATTCCCGATCCAGATTCAGCAGAGGGGGAGTGGGATCGTGGGGGTGGGGAGTGAGGTGGGTCGTGGTTTAGGGTTTTCTCCCTGGTGGGGATATGGAGGGAGTGGGTCGGCCATTTGGGCGGTGGGTTGAGCCTTTGCCAGTTAGGCTGGCAGTTGGGCCATAGATGGCCCAGATGGGGGGGCGCCTCTTTTTATTTTTAGTTAGATTTGTCTTTTCCTTTTATTTATTTATTTATTTCACTTTTTTGTTTATTTCATTTTAATATATTTAGACATTTTCAAAAAGGGTGTTCGTTGCACTATAATCACCTAGGCATTTAACTGCACACTCCGAACATTTTAGTTTAATATTTTGAAAACTTTGTCGTTTGACATTAATTTGAATTTGAATTTGAAAAGGTTTCGAATCATTGCGAGGTTAGCAACGGTAAGAGTGGAGACGTGGCATCATTAACAGAGGTTACTGTAGCTTGATTATCCGGGCATCACAATTCTCCTCCACTACAAGAAATCTCGTCCCGAGATTTAAGTTGGGGAGTAAGGGAAAATTTTGTTCTGAAATTCTTGGGTCTTCTCGTCTTTGGTTGCTCTTCTCGAAGAGGTCGATCCGTTACATTGACGTCTTCATTTCTCTGCTTCATGTTATCATGGTGATGTCGCCCTTTTCTCGGGAACTCCAACGTACTTACGAATAGGTAAGGGGCAGCTCGGCTACGGCAGAATGCTTATGAGGGAAACAATCTGGGGGTTAACCCATGAAGGAGCATAAGATTATCTCTCGAGTTGAACATATAGAATACATCAAGAGTAAGGTATGAAGGTACAATAAGAGGTTCCAAGCGGATAGATAGTTGCTCGAAGTCTGAACGAGAGTGAGAAAGTGGTTCAGGGCAGCGAGAGTAAGTATTGCGTCTAATACCAGAATAGAGCACTAGGAAGGTGGCTCATGAATTACATACGAAGCCAAGCGTGAGGAATAACTTTGGAAACAGGAGAGTCAGGTTTTGATCCTGTGGAACGGTGGGTTATGGGCCCACCATGTGGTTAGAAGTAGGAAAAGCGTTGATATCTTGCACGGTCATGATAGCAAGACATGTCAGAGGGTAGCCTATCAGTTATGTTGGCAACAATGTCGATACCAAGGGCGAGGGACGAAGAGAACCGTTTTCCTGCTCGTTGAACGAGGCGGACCATTAGGCAAAGTTCTCGTCCATCGGTGGCTACCGAAATGTCATCAATTATAGTAATAGGGTCTTACTGGCAGAGTTGTACCATGAGCTGCTTATCTAAGCAGGGAATTACCACTGCTCAGTTAAGTAGATTATAAGGAAGTTTGAACAAAACAACGGAAAGGAAAATGTGTTTAAACACATATATCAGGGGTATATCCTTCCCAAAGTCAAGGAGGATGATATCCAAGACAGATATAAGGTAAAAGACCCTTTAGATAAGAGGAGAGAAATTTCATGACATTACCCATACAACGGTGTTTGGGTAATTTCAACAAGAAACATTTAGCATGGTGCTTCAAATGTTCTTATTGAAAATCGGAGTACCATAGACATGCTTCGAGATAGCACTGACATGGTCTTCAAGCAAAGATCGACTTTGGATACACAAAGGATCCATCAGAACAACTAGTAGAATAAGTCTTACAATGTCCTCATGGAAGAATGGTTAACCTTGCTAAAAGGAAACTATAACAAGAGGTCCTCCGCCGGTGTGCTAGGCATGACATCACCTTACCAGTCATATAAAGACCAATATTATAACTCTTGGAAATATGTTCCAACCATCATATCTGACTGAGATTCAGATCCGATTGGTGTCATGATACCTCAGACTCAGGATGTCCGAGAAGAAAAGGTGCAACACAAATCGATGAAATGATATTGCAAGATTCTCGGGAAATGAACTAGGGGAGCGGGTTCCTAAAACAATAGTTCATCACTAAAACAAGGAGGGGATGAGGTGGCTGATGGACTCAGCGACAATTCATCAAGATTCCAACAAGATGGATTTTCACAATTATGTGAACAAGGAGATAACAATTGTCGGATCAAATGATATAATGATGTATGTTCGAGGAAAACATACACAGTTAAACATTGGTTGAAAGGTGCACTCGAAATATGGGCTTAAGTAGCATGATCAATGTTAGAATGGTGGTTCGATAACCAATGGTCTAAGAATGAAATATCGACCATTAACTTCAGAGCAATAGGGTTGCTAGAAGTTTGGGAGTCGCACATCATAGTTCGATTGTCGGTTTTCCGGTTAGAAATAACACGGGGACCAAGGAATGAACGGAGATGGCGAGACGTACTACTATATCAAGAATTCTTAAGAGGTGGAGCAATCCTCACAACATCCTTGATATAAAAGATGATAATAATCCAAGGTAAAGAAGAACAATTGTTGGATAGCAAGGATCTCAAGGTTTAACACAAAACATGAACAAGTTTGTGTTGAACGGAAGTCAATAAAGTGGCCGATGATAACACAACTCATCGAGGGCAAGGATGGTATTTCTCTTCATGAATCCGGTTGATATCCTGGAAGAGCTCATAAGGTTGATGATGATCATGACACAATTGTCGAGAGATTTCATGAAGATGTAATCAATCGGCGATGATATCAAGTCAAAGGAATGACGAAGCAAGAGGTTATTGTAACCATAGTTACGACACAAACTCGAACTCAAGCTTGTTGTTTAAGGTGAAAGGGTATGACGAGGAAAATCGACGTAAGCCTAACTATCGTCGCAAATTTTGCTACGGGAAGACAGACCAGGTAGCACAGTTAAAATTTAGCACACTATGATATAGCCGATCAGGCTAGGAATGGTGTGATGGAGTATTAAACTTCTCAACCACAAAGTACTAGGAGTACTAAATCACATGGGTGATTCGATTCACTAACCGGTGTTCTCGGTTGACGACAACCCAGAACCCGTGGAGTGATTATGACGGGGGAAAGGTACTACTTCATTAGAAATTCATAAGATGAAGTGCAATGGGTTGATATCCTCGAGATACCAGGGGGTAATACTCGAAGGTAGATCAAAGTAAAGGTTGGGCAGGTGCAATGATCTGCAGAAGACAAGTACTTCAACTTGTCCGAGAAATGGTATTTAAAAGGAGAACATGGTCGAAAACCTCGATCATAAATGATCGAACCACGGATACAGGATGAACTTATAACAAGGGGGTAACTATTTTTACGAGCAGCTTCCATGATAAGTTATACATCGTGTCCATGGGCATGAACACAAGGTTCAAGGTCAACTCCCACTTCTTCAATGTATAACCTCCCATTCACTTCTCGCTTTGATAAAGGCATTAGTGTTGAAAGTTTTACCAGTGTAATACCGGATGAGTATGACTCGTGAAAACTTTCGAGTTCACATATTAAGGAAGGCATAGATTCAACCCGTCGGTATCGTGGAAACATATACCACAAGCTTCAATAGTAAATAACACAAGCTCGATAGTAGAGCATGGTTGACAAAAACAGAGGATACAATTTACCTAAGGCATTATGTATCGTGGAAAGAACTTCTCGAGGTTTTTGTATCTGAAGGACACTTGTCGGATGATATTTCAACAAAGGATCCGATGGTCCTTAGTGAAACTGATGTGAGTATCGGCACACAACCAGAGGAAGAAACAATGTGAAGGCATTGGATTATAGAAGCAACTGACTAATTCAAAGCTCACATGTAAAGGAATTATGATTACCAAATCAAAGGATCAGAAGCAAACGCTCTGATTAAGGATGGATAAGTTGAGTAAGCTTAGGGGTAAAATCGACAACAATTTGATTGGTCGAGATCAAGCTCATGTTTAAAGTGACGTCTGAGTCGGAAAGATAATTTAAAAGGATCAACTGATGATTGCGTGCATTCGCACTCATGTTGAATCAATAGGATCAAAATGACGGTGCCTAAGGATACTAACGAATATTGCCAGACATATGGAAAGCATCCACAATGCAAGCAGACAAGTATTGCAGAGCAATAAGCTACTAAGGATTTTTGCAGGATCGGATAGTATTTCGAGGACCATTGTGGAACACATGAACAACGGTGAAAGAACGGATACTCGGTAAGTGTGAGGAATTATCCATAGGGGGTATTCATGTGGCAAAGATCTACAATGCAATGGCTCAAAAGATTCTTAAAAGTCGAAGAACAATTCGACGCATCTTGTAATAACAAGAGCAGCTAGGGATGAATGTAAGAATGGCAAGGGTAATAAGTTATCCATAAGGATTTATCGGTTGTAGGGAATTGCAAAAGAAGTGGGCACAAAGTCTCGAGAGAACTTCAACAGTATCTTCGTAATCTTCGGTGTAGCAAACGATCATCGAGTGAGGGCTCTCCGGAGAAAGTATTTTCGAGAACCTAAAGTTAGTTTTGTTTTAGCAAAATCATTTAACCCGAAGAGAAGAGAGATTAGAGTCCCAGAGTATAGATGAGGAATAAAAGATCCTAATATCACCCAATTGGCGGCGTGGGCCCATGGGCGCATGACCATGTTAGTAAAACAGTTTTCATCGACTAGACTCAACTTCGGCCAAGGACTATGGAAGGGGGATTCCTACAGGCAGTCGGCTCTGATACCAACTTGTGACGCCCCCGATTCAATCGTACACTAATCATGCACGCAAATGTGTACGATCAAGATCAGGGACTCACGGGAAGATATCACAACACAACTCTAAAACATAAATAAGTCATACAAGCATCATAATACAAGCCGGGGCCTCGAGGGCTCGAATACAAGTGCTCGATCATAGGCGAAGTCGTGGAAGCAACAATATATGAGTACAGACATAAGTTAAACAAGTTTGCCTTAAGAAGGCTAGCACAAACTGGGATACAGATCGAAAGAGGCGCAGGCCTCCTGCCTGGGATCCTCCTAACTACTCCTGGTCGTCGTCAGCGGGCTGCACGTAGTAGTAGGCACCTCCAGTGTAGTAGGGGTTGTCATCGACGGTGGCGTCTGGCTCCTGGACTCCACCATCTGGTTGCGACAACCAGAAAGAAAGGAAAGGGGGAAAAGGGGGAAAAGCAACCGTGAGTACTCATCCAAAGTACTCGCAAGCAAGGAACTACACTACATATGCATGGGTATATGTGTAAGGAGGCCATATCGGTGGGTGAGCTGCAGAATGCCGAATAAGAGGGGATAGCTAGTCCTATCGAAGACTACGCTTCTGGCAGCCTCCGTCTTGTAGCATGTAGAAGAGAGTAGATTGAAGCCCTCCAAGTAGCATCTCCAAGTAGTATCTCCAAGTAGCATCTCCAGTAGCATCGCATAGCATAATCCTACCCGCAATCCTCTCCTCGTCGCCTGTTAGAGAGCGATCACGGGTTGTATCTCGCACTTGGAAGGGTGTGTTTTATTAAGTATCCGGTTCTAGTTGTCATAAGGTCAAGATACAACTCCAAGTCGCCCATTATCGAAGATCACGGCTATTCAATAGATTAACTTCCTGCAGAGGTGCACCACATAACCCAACACGCCGATCCCATTTGGCGGACACACTTTCTGGGTCATGCCCGCCTCGGAAGATCAACACGCCGCAGCCCCACCTAGGCACTGTGAGAGGTCACCCGCGGTCTAAATCCTATGCTTGCAGGAAGTGGGCCCATCGCCCATTGCACACCTGACGTTATGAGGGCGGCCAAGCAGACCTAGCAACCTCCATTTCAAAGGAAGTTGCGTTAACGCATCCAATCCGGTAGCGCGCTCCGTCGCCGACGCCAAGAAGGCTTCGATCGATACCACGACGCCGGATACCCATAACTACTCCCGCATAGATGGTTAGTGCGTATAGACCAAATGGCGGACTCGGATCAAATACCAAGATCTCGTTAAGCGTGTTAAGTATCCATGAACGCCGAACAGGCCAGCTCACTGTCTCCTAGGTGGTCTCAACCTGCCTGTCACTCCGCCACAACGTAACGATCGGGGCCGTCGGGAACCAGTGCCCACCTCTACCGGGATGGAGCCACTGTCCTTTCGGCCCCCACATCGAATCACTTGCGGGTACTCAACGAGTGACCCGACTTTAGTCACCATCCGTATAGTATGTATGTATGTAGTATATACCGTGATCACCTCCCAAGTGATCAGGCCCGATAGTATAGCAAGGCGATCGACAAGAGTGTAGGGCCAATGATGATAAACTAGCATCCTATACTAAGCATTTAGGATTGGGTAAGGTATCAATGATCAGAGTAACAATGACATGCTATGCTGTTGAATAGGAGTAACGAACAAGAATATGCTACACTACTCTAATGCAAGCAGATAGAGAAGAATAGGCGATATCTGGTGATCAAGGGGGCTTGCTGGTTGCTCTGGCAAGAGAGAGGGTCGCCAACGCCGTAGTCGAACGGGGGTCGCCAGCCTCGGGTCTACTCAAAGAAGTAATGTGAGGGAACACAATAAATAATAGAGCAATCAAGGTAACACAAAGCATAACATGGCAAATCGCGGTGCTAGGGGTGACCTAACGCGTAGTAGGTGGTACCGTGAAAGGGTGAAACACCCGGAGAGTATTCCGGTGTTTCGTGTTTTAGAGAGATGAACCGAGGAGGAAAGTTGCGTATTTTCTATGCTAGGGATGTGTGATTTAACCGGGTCTGCAGATCCGGATTCGCCTCATCGTTCGAGCAACTTTCATGTAGAAAGTATTTTCATCCGAGCTACGGTTTATTTTATATTAATTTTAAAAGATTTAAATCATTTTTAGGATTTATTTAACTATTTAATTCTAACATTATCTAGAATAGTGCTTGTTGACGTCATCATGACGTCAGCATGACATCAGCAGTCAACAGAGGTGTTGACTGGTCAAACTGACGTGTGGGCCAAAGTGGGGACTTTTGTCATACAATCGCTAGGTTGATTAGGGTTTAGGTTAAACTAATTACTGTCTAATTAAACTAAAAGGTTAATTAGATTAAATAAATAGGATTAATTAACTTAATTAATTCACTAATTAATTAATTAATTATAAATTTTATTAATTCATTTTTACTTATCTTTATTTTATTTTATTAAAAACGTTCAGGCGGGGCCCCATGCTCGCGGGCCCTAAAGGGCCAATCGAGGCGAGGCGTCGACCGCCGAAGGGCGACGCCAAGACGGGCGGACCTGCAGGCACCGGCGCAGTGAGGTCGATGGCCATGGCGAGGCCATTATCGAGAAGGTCCCCGGCCGGCGGCGACGGACTCTGAGAGGCGAAGTGGTGCAAGACCCTTGACGCTGCCAGTACCTGCACGCTGGCGGCAAAGTAGTAGCCGTGGGGAGGCGGTGCTTTCGGCGGGAGTGGCGGTGGTGAGCCTGGCGCATCAGCGGCAGGAGCAACGGCCGGGTCGGCGCGCCAGCAGCCACGGCGGGGCTCGCGTGGTCGCGGGCGGGAGAGAGGAGGCGCATGCTCACATCGAGAGTAAGGCAATTAGCGTGGGGTCGAGGGTCGAGGGGACGGGACGACGTCGGCGGAGAGAGAAGCGGCCGCCGGGCGGCTCCAGCGAAAAGTCGCCGAGTGGCGGGATCGAGGCGGTGATGGACGGCGACGGATCCGAGGCGACACGGGGCTCCAGGCGGCGGTGGTGGCACACGACGACAACGAGCGGGTGCGGCTCGGTGATGAGTGGAAGATGGAGAGGATAGGAGGATGGGGGTTCCGGTGGATGGCGCCGGTGAACGGCGAGACGGCGGGACGAGCCGGGCATCGGCGTCGGGTGCCCCATTCCCGATCCGTCGATTCGAGAGGGAGTGGGATCGGGGGTGGGGAGTGAGGTGGGTAGTGGTTTAGGTTTTCTCCTGGTGGGGATATGGAGGAGTGGGTCGGCCGGGTGGGCGGTACTGAGTCTTCTTGATTAATGGGCTGGTGGGCCTGAGATGGCCCAATGATGAAGCGCCTCTTTTATTTTTAGTTAGATTTGTCTTTTCCTTTTATTTATTTATTTATTTATTTCACTTTTTGTTTTATTTCATTTTAATATATTTAGACATTTTCAAAAGGGTGTTCGTTGCACTATAATCACCTAGGCATTTAACCGCACACTCTAACATTTTAGTTTAATATTTTGAAAACTTTGTCGTTTGACATTAATTTGAATTTGAATTTGAAAAGGTTTCAATCATTGCGAGGTTAGCAACAAGAAGAGTGGAGACGTGGCATCATTACGAGAGGTTCTTGTAGCTTGATTATCCCAAGGCCACGGTTTCCTTACCTCGGTGCTATTGGAGCACTAATGTATCTAGCTTAATCGCACTGTGCCCGACATAGCATTTGCAGTTAATTTACTGGCTAGATACTGCGCATCACCAACGAAACGGCATTGGGTTGGTGTGAAGAATATTTTCAGATATCTTCAGGGCACCAAAGATCTTGGTTTATTCTATCAGAAAAATCAAGAGAGAACCATGGTGGGGTATAGCGATGCTGGATACTTGTCCAGATCCCCATGATGCCAGATCGCAGACTGGTTTTGTCTTCTTACATGGAGGCACGGCCTTCTCATGGAAGTCAACAAAGCAAACCTTAGTGGCAACGTCCACCAATCATTCTGAGATAATTGTTTTGTTCGAAGCAACACGAGAATGTGTGTGGCTTCGCAGAATGATGAACTTTGTCCAAAGTTCAAGTGGGATTGGTTCATTAAAATCACCCACCATTATCTATGAAGATAATGCTGCTTGTATTGCACAAATGCAAACGGGTTATATTAAGAGCAATATTACCAAGCATATTTCTCCTAAATTATTTTATCCCCATGATCAGCAAGAAAAGGGGGAGATAAGTATTTTGCAAACGAAGTCATGCGACAATCTCGCTGATCTGTTTACTAAGTCCTTACCAAGTTCTCTGTTTCATAAATATGTAACTGGAATTGGTATGCGACGACTTCGAGACTTGCAAAATTCAGGGGGAGAAATCTCCTAAGATATAACATGTTAAGATCATAAGATCATTAATATTGCACTCTTTTCCTTTATGAGTTTTTCCAAATGGTTTCTCATGTAAGGTTTTTAATGAGGCAATATCAATGCAAGCATGGACGGTATATGTCGTTTTCTCCTTATTTTCCCACTGGGTTTTAGGAGTTTTTCATGGCATATTGTATATTTCTCCTCGGTTTTTCCCGCAGGGTTTATGGAGGAGATGATTCCAAAGGATGATCAGTCACAAGGACAAGCAAGGATTAGGGGGAGTGTTAGGATTTAATTATTAGAGATAATCCTTGTTGTAAATAACAGCATGCACGGGATCCTCTCGAGGAAACCGCCGCCTCGTTCGTGCGGGAACCTCTCCGGGCAACCGTCGCATCTGCTCCTCGCATCCCCTCGAACAGACGCATCTTCTCATAAGCGTCGGTTCCCCTTGTATAAATATGTCATCATCAATGGAATAAAATACTTCGATCAAATCATTCTTTCACAGCAAGATCTGGTCGTCCAAAAAAAACGTGAAAAAAAAAATGTTGTCACGTGAGTACTAGTAGACCAGATCCAAGTTGTTTCCTTAATTTCATTTTCGTGCATATTTGGTGCAGCAAGGAAACTACTAGTATTTGGTACTTTTGGAAGTAATCCCACGTTAGTTGTTTGCTTTTGGAAGGAGATAAACAAATCTGCACGTCAATTAAGGATAGTTGGCTATTTCCACGTTTGGACTTCGGATAAAATAAAGAAATAGACATACAGTTTGGAAATAATCTTTAAGGAGAAAGAAAGGAAAGTATTGATCTGTTTTTTTTTTTGAGGGGGTATTGATCTGTTGTTGGTTCCTACCACGTTTGGAGGCCGAGGGTTTTTGACAGCGTGTGGTCGGCAAAAAATAAAAAGATTTGTTTCCCACGGATTGGAGCACTATTTGATTCGTTTTTTTCAAGGCATATATATTATTTGATTCTTTCCTAGTCTGCCACGTTGGAATTTGGATAGAGAAAAAAAAGAGCAGGTGTTTGGAAGGGAACAGTGCTGATATTTTTGGTTCGGTTGGAAAGTGGAATTTTCAAGGGGGATGGTAGGCGCCGGCGCACCGGCCCAACAGTTAGGCTGGTCAACCCGTAGCCCTACGATTCAGTTTCTTCTGACCGCCCGATTGGAATCCCATGTCATCGTCTTTTAGCCCCCTCCCACGACTCGATGCTAGTCAACGCACCGTTCCACACGTCGCTCGTCCCAGAAAACAAGACGCCTTTCATGGCGCCGCTCGTCGCAGGAAACAAGACGACGTTCATGGCGCCGCTCGCTTCCCTCGCTGTTGCATCCGCCCCCGAATCGGATCGCCGGAAAACCTGCTCGCAACGCTGCTCGGAGCCTCGGGGAAAAAGCCCCATCGCAGCACATCCACACACAGCGCCTGCATCCACCTCTGGCTAGCTGCAGAGTGATGCCTCGCCGCAGCCTCATCCTACGAGGCTGCTCTGCAGCAGCAAAGGACGCGCGTCGTCTACGGCGCCGGTGAGTGCCGATTGTAGCACCCTGCTCGTCTCCATCATCTGCATGTACTGGATCCAGCAAAAACTGTCGCCGGTTGTAGCATCCGCGATCACGGTTGTAGCAAAAACATCGCCGCTAGGAAAGTCTTGTGCTGGTTCCAACAAAAATGGTCCGCGAGTCGTAGCTTTTTCGGTTGCTGGTTGTAGCATTTCCTTCTGCTGGATGTATCTTTCTGGTCACCACCACGCTAGTTCCAGCAAAAAAAGACCTCACAAACAAGCCGGTCCCAGCATCACCGGCGGTTGGTTCCAGCACCGACGGATGCCAATTCCAGCAAAAAAACATAGTCGTCGTAGATGTGGTTGCCCCGTTCCAGCAAACAGGTGAGCCGGTCTAGCATCACCGGCGACTAGTTCCAGCACCAGCGGCTGTTCCAGCTAAAAAAGATGTGGTCTCCGTAAATGCAGCAAACAGGGGAGCCGGTTCCAGCAAAACTGGGAGCTGGTTCCAGCAAAACCGGGTGCCCCTTCTAGCTCGTCGCCATGCTGATTCCAGCACCAGCGGTCAAAAAAAGATGCAAATGAATGGGAGCTAGAACCGCGATCCAAAAAAGCTGGAGCCGGCGATTAGACAAGTTGCAATCGCTGATCAAAAAGCTACAACGGTGATTGAAAACCGGTAATGGCGATCCAAAATGATACAACCGTCTAATCAAAAAGCTACAATTGGTGATTTTGGGAGCTGGAACCGGTGATTTACAAAGATGCAAAAACCAGGGATTTGAGAAAAAACTGGAACAAAGCAATTTAAAAAGATGCAACCGGCTAAGTAGAAAGCTACTACCGGCGATCCAAAAAGCTACAACCGTGTGGCCGAATCAACCCCCAGGGTAGTTGATCTCGGCGCTGCCTGCCGCTCGCGATTTCCGCCGGCGGTCGGCCGCGCCGTCCCCGTCGCGCGCAGCACCACCTCTCCCCCGCTCCTGCCGCGCAGCACCTGAACCACCAGCAGCGCCCGCACAGCTTTGACGACGAGTCAACAACGAGGAGCTGGGTAGAGGAGGAGGCCCTGGCGAAGTAAAGCACTGCAGCCAGCCTTGCCGGTTGGTCTGTAGCGAGGAGCTGGATAGAGGAGGAGGACCTGGTGGAAGCAAAGCAGTAGCTTGTGGCGGCCATGCCACTGCGAGAGATTAAGAACGAGTGGTGGGGAAGAAACGCAAAAGGAAAAGGATAAAGAGAAGACTAGTTGGGCGAGATATTTTCTGGGTAAAGCGGTGTGCTGTGTACCGTACGATCACACGACATCCTGCGGCTCGCGAGTGACTGGCCGAGCGTTCAGCCGGTTTGCCGGCAGAAAACGTTTCCCAATTTTCAACCGCAAAAAAAGGAGAGTGTAATTTGAGAAGAAAAAAAGAACAAGTGGCTAGTGGTGCTACTACATGGATCGTTGTGAGGCAAAAAGTAGAGAGAGAAAAACAATTAAAGTGGTTTGCTAGCACTACTTGTTTGTATATCCTCTTTTGATCTAACACTCAGTATTTTCACTTTTGTTACGGCCGTGAATTCGTCTGTGTCTTAGGCTCGCGTCTCTAATCTAGTCTAGCCTAGGACCGGCACTTGACCACTTTGAACGAATTTTCAGCTTGCATTAATTAACGTGTTGTAGCATTTTCCCACATATATAAAGCCAACCCAACTCCACATATTTCTACATCGTGCATACATACGTTCACCTGGCAATCGCTTTACCCAACTCTTGAAGTTATTTGAACCGCTGGTTGCCGGTCACCACCTGCTGCATGGTAAGAACTTGTAAGACTTTGATTTGCTATACTGTGAGCGTTTTACCATCATTTCCCAGTAGTTCATAGGAACATTATTTTTGGATTTTGTTTCTTGTTTCTACTAATCATGACAGGATCTAGAGTCAATTCATGGGGTTTGTCGATCGTGGGCAAACACATACGACCGTTAAAACTGTCACGATCTTGGGCAAACTCACAACCGTCACGAGAGGTGCACAAACATCCAAATGCACATGATCAGGTTAATGTTTCTATACCACCATTTAATGGCCGTTTTAGACCTGCTTTATATATTGAATGGGAGTTTGACATAATTAATATATTTGCTTCCAATAATTTTGATGAACGTAAAAAGTTAAGGTTGCGGTTGGTTCTTTCCTTTGGTTAAGCTTATAGTTTGGTGGAGTGAATATTGTCTGCTACATCCTAATGATATACCTACTACTTGGGATGATTTGAAACTTGCCATGCGACATACTTTCGCTTCCGCTTATTATACTCGTGACATGATTAAAAGTTGTAACATTTAAAACAAGGTAGTGACACCGTAACGACATATTATGATACTTTACAAACTACCTTGCTGCATTCCTCTTTAGTAGAAAGTGAAGAAGATTTTATGGATAGATTTTGGGGAGGATTAAATCATGACATTCATGAGATACTAATTCATGAAGAGTGTTATCCTATGGACCATTTGTTTCATCTAGCTTGCAAAGCTGAACAGGAAATAAAACGACGTGTTGCCCATAAGGAGAACAAGCGTGAGATGCACATTCCAAGAGTTGATACGGTTGTCCCTTCAACTACTAGGCATACTATGACAACCACATCCGTTGTTGTGAGGACTACAATGTGACACATCATCACCGAGAGTGCCTACATCATCTGAGTTGATCATAAGAGGTAATGACAAAGGTACTAATCTTCCACCTCCACATGAGTATGATAATTTAAATGCACCATGCGGTGAGCTACCCACTACTTTGATCACACAAGCTATTTTAGAGGACTATGTTGATGATTTGACTTTGCCATGTGATCAAACAATTACGAGTGAACCCATTGAATTAACTATCGATGCAAAAGAACCAAGTGAATCATGGAATAAATCAGATTTGGATCAAATACGTTTGAAAATAATTGTGCCAATGTTTAATCATTTTGATATGACCTCTAACCTTGGTGATGGTTCATCAATGTTGGGATGGTTTAATGATAAGCATTGCCAATCTTTTGATATGAATAAGAGCTTCATTTATATGTGCAAACTGAGTTGCAATATTTTCATGCCTTTGACTTCTTGTGATAATATATTGGATTTATATCTCACGACTTTTGAAGGGTGCTCTTGTATAACTGTGTCACATGTGCCCTAACTGAGATTAGTAAAAATGGATGACATATACATATACAACGTGTACACTTTGTCTCTTTTGTTAGCCAGATTTCAGATTAAGCAACGCCGAGGACGGCTTCGTTTTCAAGAAGGGGAGGATGATGAGGACATGGCTACCACAGTTACACCCATATCCCCTGCTGTTTTACCTCTTGGAACAGTTGCTAGAGCTCATATACGCCAATTAGATTATCAGGTACTCTCGTTTCTTGGTAATGTTTCTAGTGTTCATGAGAATATGATGCTGCCTAACTTAGATACATTTGTGTTGCTTGCAGTTGAAGGGCCTAGCACGGATAAGAAGGTTGAGCATTGGAGCATGGTCAAGCACGGAGATGAAGGTGCGTGTGAAGAAAATAAGAACGGAGGTTCAAGTGGAGATTTTTGGACTTTGAAGCCACCATGATGACATACAAGAAGATGGACGAAATATACAAGATGACCTTTCATAAATTTTGTCCATATCTTATTATTGGTATTGCGCCACCTTATTTTTGCCAGGCCCATGTAATCTATTTTTAGAGTCCATATTGTCGGGGAAACGGCTTAGGAGGTGTTTTAGTCCCACCTTGCCAAGGATGGACAAAATCCCCTCTCTTTTCCCTATAAATATAGCTCTTAAGGCATCGTTTAGACTTGGGTTCTATTTAGTTAAATGTTAGCCATCGCTGCAACTTCGTGTACTTCGTTTGTGTCCAACGACCTATCGGTGTACTAGAGTAGGGGTACCCTAGTATCCCGAACTTGCGCACGGACAGTCGCAGCGCCCCGCGGCAAGGCTTGCCGGGTGACCACCAAGGTCCTCTGTGGTTCCTTTGGAGCCATTCAAGAACAAAGTGTTTAAGCCAAGGAGATAAGGCCCCGGCAAGAGGAGCTTGCCGGGAAGGCCAATCAAGGCATCTCAAGGAACTTGCCGCGATGCGCCTCGCGTCCTGGCAAGGCCCGGCAAGCGACAAGCTTCCGGACGCGACAAGACAACAACCACGGCAAGGCGCTTGCCGCGGCAAGCTACCACTCTGTGCAGCGCTCCAAAGACATCCACCAACGTGTCGCATACGAGGCCTTTCCAGTGCGTGGCAAGAGGTCTGTGCGACCGGCGGTGCGAGGTGGCGTTTACCGATAAGATTACCATCGTGGTAAGCGGTGGCGTCCTGGCGGTCCCTTTTCGCGCACTGTTTGGGCGACACGAGACGGGCATTTAATGCCTTTGTCCCTGCCGTCGTGGTTAGGTAGGATACACTGTACAAGTAGTTGTACCAACCGCAATTCCTTTCCAGTTTTACCCTTGTCTATGTTGCCACTTGTCGGTGACCCCTTGAGCATATAAAAGGAGGCCCATGCGCAACGTAGAGGGGGGGGGGGTTCGAGGCCAGAAAACACTCACGCTCGGTCTCGTTAGCAGCTGGTATGTACTGTAGCACTTAGCGCTCCCGAGCAAGAACACAATATAATCAGACATGCAGCAGTAGGAGTATTATCTCTCCGGAGAGCTCTGAAGCTGGGTAAATCGCTCATGTGCTTCGCCTCGATCTGCTCTTCGTGCGATCTCCGCCCCCCATCGAACCGAAAGGGGCCCGGTCAACCGGCCCCATAGGTGTTCGTTCCCACGACATCTTTGGCGCGCCAGGTAGGGGGCGTCAAGCCGTGTGAACCTGATCCGGCGTTCACGCGAACTAGATCTTCATCATCTTCATCGACATGCCACCGAAAAAGAAGGCTTCAGAGGTGGCTGCTACGTCCACGTCGATCCCACCACCGCCGGAGCAAACGGGTGGTGGGGTAGACGCCGGCGGAAGAACGGGCGTCGACGAGGGAGCTCACGGTGCTGCCAGGTCCAAGGACAAGGCTGCATGCACCTCGGCGTCGTACATGCACCGCACCCATCTCAGAGGTGCGGGACCAACAGCGTCATGGTACTCGCGGTACCATACGCTCGCTGGACCGAGATCGAGCCGGTGGATCTCGAGATGCTCAAGACCAGCATGCACGCCAACATGCCGGGCACGAGCAAGACACGGATCGCTGGATGGGATTGCTCCTTCTAACATAGTTAGAAGTCCGAGCATATCCCGCCTCGCACCGCTCGCCATCGCCACCCTCCACTCCAGCAGAAGCTCGCACGGGCTCAATCGCTCTGGATTACCCTCCAACGGCGGACAAGATCGGCGAATGGAGGGCCACCATTCGTAGTCTCATCGGCCGCTTAACGGCGACACTCCACGGCAGCCGAATGCGCATCGCAGCAGCGGCAAGACGCAGCACAGGCGGTGGCGACAAAACCGGTGGGGTGCAACCACCGTGCACTCTCCACCGAAGGCCAAGATCGCCGACTCATTTGGTCAACCTCGACAACGACTCCACCGCGTCATCAGATCCACGAGCTCGTCGCGATCGGCGCCAAGTTCTTCACGAACGACAAGAAGAAGACGCCGTACTCGCGATCGAAGCGTCGAAGAGAAGCGGCGTCAATCGGACCAGCGCTGGGCCCACTATCGACATGCATGCGCCAGGGGAACCAGGCGACTTGCCGTACGCGGTAGGTTGCCCTGCATTCACTCGTGAGCTGCGGCAAGTCCAGTGGCCTAGCATGAAGAATTTCAAGCCTGACGTACCCGAGAAGTACGACGGCAAGTCGCATCCGACGGAGTTCCTCAACATCTACACCATCGCGATTGCAAGCTCTTTGGGGCGGACGATAAGATCCTTGCCAACTACTTCCGGCCGGTGCTCAAGCCCAATGTCGAGTCTGGCTCATGCACTTGCGGACAACTCCATATCCTCTTGGCAGACCTATGCCATCGGTTTGTCGGCGCCTTTACACAGCGCCACAAACCTCATGGCCAAGAGAGCGACCTTCATCCGCCGCCCGAAGGAAGGAGAGTCCCACGCAAGTACATTGAGAGATTCGGCCGTGTGCGGCACAACATCCCGGATGTCCACCCCGCCGCGATCATCGCGCGTTCCATCGGAACGTGCGAAACCGCAGGATGCGGGAGGAGATGGCGATGTGCAAGATCAGAGACGTCAGTGAGCTATACTCCCTGGCCGACAAGTGTGCACGTCTTTGAGGAAGGAGGAAACTCCCGGAGAGAATCAGAGCAGGAGGATCGGCGACAAGGATGCTGCCCGGCAAAAGAAAAACCGCGGCGGAACAACGGGGAAGAAAAAAGGCAAAGATGTGCTTGTCGTTGAGCAGTCCGGCAACGAAGGTGGCGCCAAGAACACTGTGGCGGTCGCCGACAAGCAGGACGGCACCGACAAGCGATCTTGCAAGATTCATCGCACCAAGGGCCATGACCTCCGAGCCGCAAGAAGGTCGAGCAGCTTGTCGAAAGCACAAAAGGTTGTATACTGACGACGCGACAAGGAGAAGGCCCAAGAAGGTACCGGGGATCCGCAAGAAACGTCCGGCAGGGGAGGGCCATGCAAGGCCAAGTAGCGGCAAGAGACAGACCTCAGCGGTCGCGACAAGGATGAAGACGGCAGCGATGAAGATATGGATGATGACGAGACCGATGAGCGGGAGTTCGAAAGCCACGAGAGGTCTGTGCGTTGGCGGTGGTGCTTCTCAGATACTTCGCACCGCCAGCTCAAGCAATGGTGCGGGAAGTCAATGCGGCAGAACCACCCGTCGAGTCACGCAAGCCTCTGAAATGGTCCAGCACGCCTATCATCTTTGATATTGAGGACCACCCTGATCGCATAACTGCGGTCGGGTGCTTGCCGATGTTGGTTTCACCAACTATTCGCAACCTCATGGTCACTAAAGATGCTAGTTGACGGTGGGGCCGGCTTGAACCTGATCTCCTCCGCGGTACTCCAGAAACTCCAGATCCCTGACAGCGAGCTCGAAGAGACCGACACATTCCAAGGAATCAACCCGGGAAGGAGCAAGCCGAAGGGAAAGATCACGTTGCCGGTGACATTTGGCAGCGAGCTGAACTTCAGGACTGAGAGGGTCACTTTTGACGTTGCTGATTTTCCATTGCCATACGATGGGATACTCGGCCATCCAACGCTCGCCAAATTCATGGCAGCCTCTCATTATGCATACAACATGCTGAAGATGCCAGGCCCGATAAGTGTCATCTCTGTCCCTGGCGACAAGAAGGATGCTCTTATTTGCGCCGACAAGATCTACCGGGACGCAGCAGCCACAGCGGATCGCAAGTCACTTGCCGCTGAAGCTCCCGGGGGGAAGAAGAAGACCAACTCCGGCAAGAGTTCCGATGCCACTCCGGCAAGCGCACCTCTTCGGAGTGCTGCGCTACCGTCGAGGACGCACCATCGAGCTCCACCGGCAAGCGTAACAAGACAATGGCAGCTCCGCCAGAGACCAAGAAGGTGCCCGCCAAGGAGGACGGCACTGGTGGTACCTTCACCATCAGTGCCACTCTCGACCCTAAATAAGAAAGCTCGCTCGTTGCTTTCCTGCGGGCGAACGTCGACGTGTTTGCATGGCAACCGTCTGACATCCCCGGTGTTCCCAGGAAAGTAATCGAGCACCACCTTGCCGTCTGTCCTCATGCGCGGCCCGTCAAGCAGAAAGTCAGGAAACAAGTAGTGGAGCGCCAAGAATTCATCGCAAATGAAATCAAGAAGTTGGAAGCGGCAGGCCTTGTCGAGTGCTCCATCCCACGTGGTTGGCCAATCTCAGAGTCGCGTCGCAAGGCAAATGGGAAATGGAGGCTTTGTATCGACTTTACCGATGTCAATAAAGCTTGTCCCAAAGACCCATTTAAACTTGCGCGATTGACCAGATTGTCGACTCCACGTACCGGATGTGACTTGCTTTCATTTCTTGACGCATACTCGAGGATACCATCGATCTTCATGGCGAAGAGGATGAGGAGAAGACCGCATTCATCACTCCGTGGCACGTACTATTTCGCACGGATGCCTTTCGGTTTAAAGAATCTTTGGTTCAACATTTGCAAGGGTAGTTCATCACGCTTTTGAGCCACAAATGCACGTAAATGTGGAAGCCTACATGGATGACATAGTGGTCAAGAGCAAGGACAAGGCAACTCGATTCAGGATTTAGGCGAAACCTTTGCAAATCTGCGCAAGATCAACCTCAAGCTTAACCCCGAGAAGTGTGTGTTTGGAGTCCCTTCCGCAAGCTTCTCGGGTTCTTCGTGTCTCGCCGGGAATTGAAGCCAATCCCGACAAGATCAAGGCCATTGAGCAAATTGAAGCACCAAAGTGCGTCAAGGATGTCTGAAGACTTGCGGTTGCGTGGCTGCTCTCAAAGAGTTTATCTCTAAGTTCTGTTGAAGGCTACCGCCATTTTTCAAAATATTGAAAAAGGCGGGTCTAATGAAATGGACTCGAAGCGGAGGCTGCGCCGCGAGACTTAAAGAGATACACATCCTCCACTCCAACACTTGTCGCACCTAAACCGCAAGAGAAGTTGCTGCTGTATATAGCGGCAACCAATCAAGTGGTTAGTGCTGCGTTAGTAGCGGAGAGGGAGACGGATGATGAGCCAGCAGCCATGGCAGATACATCCAGCGACAAGCAGGGGGCTTCACCGGCAAGCTCTGGTCCCGACAAGGATGGATCTACGCAGGCACGTGAGGAAATACAGAAGAGAATGGTGCAGTGCCCAATTTACTTTGTCAGTACCCTTCTGCAGGGGGCTAGATTGTTGGGGATATTACCACTAGGCGTAAACCGGCCTACTTGGGCCGGGTTAACTTCATTAGTGGTATAAGAAGATGACGGCCCAAGGCCTATAGTCGGTTTAGAACTTGTAGCCGTAAACCGGCCTGATGTATAACTTGTGTTGTAAGTTAGGAATAGATAGATACCAACCGGGATACGAGTATGAACCGGTTGGGACTCTATGAACCGACGGGCGTCACCCGTGTATATAAGGGGACGACCCGGTGGCGGTTCAAGGGGAGACAACCACAACTCGAGCCTAGGCGAAGCTTGTTTGCTCCCTAGCCATCGAGACCACATCAATTCCATCACAACTAGACGTAGGCTTTTACCTTCATCGAAGGGGCCGAACTAGTATAAAACCCTCGTGTCTTTGTGCCCGCTTTAACCCCTTCAAGTAAGCTCGTAGCGATGGCTCCACGACTAAGTCCTTTCACTAGGACATCTGCCGTGACAAATCCACGACAGTTGGCGCCCACCGTGGGGCTATCGCACGATGGTTTGACGATCTTGGAGGGCAAGCTCAAGGGACTCAAGGCTATGTTGTGGGCCCGATGACCAAGAGTCGTCGCGCGGGATCTACATCGACGACGCAGGATGGGGTCCCGAGGCCGATTCGATCGAGCACGGGTGCGGGTCCCCTTTGGTGGCATACGTTTTCATCGGCAAGATCGGTGAGCTCGACTGAGCCGGCATCTGTGCATCGACCTCATCGAGACGGCTCAGCGTGTGAGATCTACCCAGGTTAAACCGGCCGTGAAGCGTGTCTTTGTTGGAGTCATCCACGGAGGAGAGCGTGAGGACGGATCAGAACTCGGTAGCGAGACCGTCGTCTATTCCGGGGACGAGTCCTCAACCGGAGAAACCGAATCGCTATACCAGTTGCAAGACGATATGGTTAGGGGTTGTTCCGATGGCGACAGTATTCCGGACCCCCCAGGCCAGGTCAACCGGGTTGGAATATTCATGGCCGGTACACAGGCAGCGAATCACTCTTCGACCGCCGCAGCAATGCTATCCGGATCAGCAGCGGCAGCGGCAAAGCAGGCGGTGGAGGCCTTGGCGCCCGCCGGTTCAAGTTTTATCGATCTGCTTGATGCACTAGCTGCGCTTATGGCGAGGACAATCCGGCGGATCAGAGGCCCATAATTCGTAGATTGCAAAGGTGAAAGAGCAGATCGTGCAAGCCAAAGCGGATCTGGCAAAGAAAAAGACAGGATGGCTGCAGAGCGGCCACTTTGGGCGCCCAGCCTACAAACTCATGCTTGACCGTAACGCATCACGGGGAGGTTTTGAAGCGGAAGTACAGATCACGCCTACCATTAGGGTTTGATTTCAAATCTCTTCGAGACTCCAGAGCTGGACCCGGTAATCCGCCGCGGCACACTGGAGACAAACCGGATTGAGGCACGGGACCCGGGGCGACGGTCCAACCTCGCTGATGGAACCTCCTCAGCAGAACATTGTGGTTCCTCCGCGGTCCGACGCCCCGTGTCATTATTCTAATCCTATGGACAACCTTGTTGCAGCCGCCGCTGTGATTAGAGGCTATCCGATCGAAGGGGACTCTCCATAGCGGTAGAGACGCGCCGAAAGTTAAGGAGCTTCCGGACCGCGCTAATTCAGCAGGAAGCATATTCAGATAGCCGTGATCGGATTCACTTTACGCCCGTCAAGCCGGAGCTATAGCGGCGATAGATGAACCGCCATATCGAAAAGCGCGAGGCCGTGAAGCGGCCCGTGGCAATAACCCGGCAGGTGGTGTCCGTGATGCTCAGGATGTGGTGGACCGGGCCCGGGCACGAAGGGAGGCCGAGTTAGCAGCACAGGATGATATTGGTCAACTTACACCGGTTCGCCCTACCACCTTCGCCGGGCCAGGAGTCGCATCTGCTTTGGGAGTGCCTTGTTTAATCCCCGCTTTACGCAATGTGCGCCTGCCCAAAGACTTCAAGGGTCCGCGCAAGGTGCCGAATTACACCGTTGATTTATCCCCTGAAGTGTGGGTAGAGAGTTATGAGATGGCCATGGAGATGCTAGACGTGGATGAGACCGCATGTGCAAAATATTTCACCATGATGCTTGAAGGCACGGCTCGTACTTGGTTGAAGAGCCTACCACCCAATTCTATCAGCTCATGGGCCCAGTTGCGGGCCCGGTTTATCCAGAATTTCAAGGATACATGTAAGCAACCCAAGTCCATAGTAGACCTGGCGGCTTGTGTACAGGAGGAAGGAGAATCAACGACCCGTTGGGTGCGTCGCGTTTCGGAAATTTTGCACTCATCTAACAGGATTAATGCTGACTCTGCGATCTTAACCCTGGAAGGCAACTGCCGGTTTGAGCCTTTAAAATTGAAGTTGGGACGCATGAAGCGGTTCTGTAATGATATGGGAACCCTCATGGCCGCTTTAGTGAAGTATGCTGATTCGACAAACATCAAGGATCCCAAGATTGATGATGATGAAGCAGGAAGGGAATGAAGAATAGCAACTCCAAGGGGCAACAAGACAAACCGGCGGGTCATGGAACGGAGGCAAGCGCAAAGGCGGATGGCAGCATGGACTTTGTGGCCAACACTAATGCACAGACGAGGGCAGCGCAGAGGTAAAGCGGCAAATCGTAATGGGGCTCCCAATCCTAACGCAAGCCGCTTGAATTATTTGTTGAATCAGCCTTGCGAAGCACGGACGAAGGAGTCGCTAGCTAACCACCTTTGGAAGGATTGTTATATTATGCCGAGTTTAAAAACTCTAATGCCTTCCAAGATGACCATGGGTCGTATGTTCAGATCCGGTTTCCATGGACCGGATCATGATGGAGCCTCCGGTTCGAGTCTCAATCGGCGGTCACAACAACCGTAATAATCATCGGCAGCAGCAGCAGCAGCAGCCGGGTTATCGAGCCAGCCAAAGCAGTTGAACAATGGGCAATATCATGTTTTCACAACTAGCTTGGATAATCGCGATCAAAACTCCACAAGTTTAGCAATAAATTTGCTGAACCGCCTTACCACGTTACTTTTACGCTGGTCGAGCAGCTTATCGTGTGGAGCAGAGAGGATCATCCACCCGGGTTGATAATCCGCCAACTAGCATTAGTGGTAGACCCTCGGTGGGGGTTATAAGTTCACCAAGGTACTTATGGATGGAGGAAGTAGATAACATATTATACTATGAGACATTCCACCGCATGGGTCTAACAGACAAGGATCTCGCACTGCCTAATACGGTGTTCCATGGGGTAGTACCGTGCAAATCTGCATATCCTATTGGTAAGATAGCCCTAGATGTGGCTTTTGGGGACGAGCACGATTCGGTCGGGAAAAACTAACCTTTGAGGTGGTGAAGATCCGGAGCCCGTGATCACGCCTTGTTTGGGCGGCCGCTTATGCCAAGTTCATGGCGCGCCTTGTTATATCTACTTGCAGCTCAAGATGCCGGGTTACAAGGGACGATAACGGTTCATGGGAGCCGAGGGTCGCTTTAGAATGTGAGGAAGGTGATGCGGCTCACGCAGAGTCGGTCTGTGCTACGGAGGAGTTGAAGTTTTATAAGGACAATGTTGATCCGCAGATATGACCCCTTTGAAGAAGCCAACTACAGAGCATGATTCGGATCTAAAGTTCAAATCGGCACCGAGACCAAGCTTGTTGATTTCGTGTCCGCAATTCGTCCAAGCAGTTCATCGTCGGTGCTAACTGATCCCAAATAGGAAAGCGCGCCATCAAGTTCATCCGTGAGAATCGACATCTTTGCATGGAAACCGTCCGACATGCTGTGTACCGAGGGAACTCGCTGAGCACACTCTTAATGTGGATCCTAAGTATAAACCGTGAAACAATTCCTCCGCGGCTTAACGAAGAAAGGCGAAGGCCATTGAGAGGAAGTGGCTGTGCTTTTAGCGGTGGCTTTATCATTGAAGTGTTTCATCAGAGTGGCTTGCTAATCCGGTGCTAGTTCTTAAGAAAACGGCACTTGGCGATGTGTGTGGATTACAGATCTTAACAAGGCCCGCCCAAAGAGATCCTTTGCCCTCCCCCGCATTGACCAGATCATTGATGCCACGGCGGGTTGTGAGCGTTTGAGTTTTTTGGATGCATACTCTGGATATCATCAGATCAAAATGGCGGTTAAGGACCAGGAGAAAACAGCGTTCATTACTCCCTTTGGAGCCTTCTGCTATGTATCTATGCCCTTCGGGCTCAAGAGTGCCCAAGCCACCTATCAACGGTGTGTACAGAATTGCCTGCATAAACAGATCGGTCGCAATGTGCACGCCTATGTGGATGATATTGTAGTGAAGTCAAGGCAGAAGGAGACGCTGGTGGATGATTTGAAGGAAACCTTTGACAACTTGCGCATTTACAAGATGATGCTTAATCCGGCCAAGTGTGTCTTTGGTGTTCCTAGAGGCGTTATTGGGTTTTCGGTGTCTAATGAGAGGATTGAAGCTAATCCCGAGAAGATTACGGCTATTACCTCTCTCGCTAAACCGAAGTGTATCAACGATGTTGGCGTTTGGCGGGCCGAATCGCCGATCGAGCCGGTTTATCGGCCGCCTCGGAGAGAAGGCCATCCTTTGTACCAAATGCTGAAAAAGACAGACAATTTAAATCGAGTCCCATTGCCGATGAGGCATTTGAGGACTTGAAGCGCAATTAGCCAATCCGCCGTTTGCAAAGCTCCGTTGACAAGGAGCCACCATTATTATAATGTAGTAGCCAATGCTCGGGCGATTAAGCGTGGCTATTGTGGTGGAACGCAAGGAGGCGAGCAAGGAATATCGGTTCGTGCCGGTTTATTATATCGGCGAGGTGCTTATTGAATCCAAGCAAAGGTATCCGCGTTGGCGAAGCTGGTCTATGGTGTCTTCATGGCGGTAGGAAGTTGAAGCAGTATTTTCAAGGGCACCCCATCACAAATGGTCGATTCAGCTCCCTTGGGTGATATCATCTAACCGGAGGCGATCGCCGGATTGCCAAGTGGGCTATAGAGCTTGGGCCACACGGATCAAGTATGTACCTCGGACGGCGGTGAAGTCTCAAGCACTTGTTGATTTCATCAATGACCGGACGGAGTTACAAGCACCGAGGAGAAGCCGGATCACACATATTGGACTATTCATTTTGATGGATCCGTGCAATTGGAAGGCTCGTGGGTGGAGTCGATTAACTTCCCCACGAGGTGATAAGTTTTGTTATGTTCTCCGCTAATGTTCCCTTGTACTAATAATGCAGTGAGTCTGAAGCCTTGCTCCATGGTCTCTGGATGGCTAAAGAGATGAACTTAAGCCAGGTTAAGTGCTTCGGTGACTCGGACCTCGTGGCTCAACAGGTGTCTGGCACTTGGGATTCTAAGGATCCACTCATGGCTGCATATCGTCGGGAAGTGGATAATATTGCGGGTTGCTTCAAGGGTTATCAAGTGGATCGTGTGGACCGTCGGAAGAATGAAGCAGTGGACACTTTAAGCCGGTTGGGATCTCAACGCAAACCGGTCCCGCCTAATGTCTTTCTGGACGTGTTGCACAACCCGTCAGTCCAGCTCCCAGGTGAAGCGGACTTGGCTATTCCTGATCCGGAGGCTCAATTGGTGGCAGCATTACATGCTATTCCGGATTGGACGGTTCCTTATCTTGCATATATGAACCGGGGGGAGTTGCCAGAAGATGAGATTCTAGCCAGGCAGATAGTCCGGCGATCCAAGTCTATGAAGATTCTTAATGGGGAATTGCATCATTGCAGTGTATCAGGGGCGTTTCAACGTTGTGTTTCTCCTGAGGAAGGCTGTGAAATCTTAAGGGAAATCCATGAAGGGGATTGTGGACACCACGCCGGTTCAAAGTCTCACGTGGCAAAGCGTTTAAATCACGGGTTTTCTTGGTTGACAGCGCAGATGCCGATCACGGAGGACTTGGTTAAACGGTGTGATGGATGTCAGAAAATTTCAAGGTGTGCTCATGTGCCGGCTCAAGAATTGAGGATGATTCCAATAACGTGGCCGTTCGCAACTTGGGGGCTGGATATGGTTGGGCCTTTTACAAGATCCAAGGATAAGAAAACCCACCTTTTGGTGGCGGTTGACAAATTTACCAAGTGGGTTGAAGCGAGTCGCCCAAGTGTGATGCGACAACAATGTGCGCTTCATCAAAAGGTGATTTTCCGGTTTGGCTTTCCACACAGATATACATCGACAATGGCACCAATTTATCCAAGGGTGCTATGAAGGAGTTATGTGAACGTGAGCACATCCGACTTGACGTGTCATCAGTGGCACACCCCCAGTCCAATGGACAAGCAGAACGAGCTAATCAAGAGATCTTGCGAGGCATCAAACCCCGCTTATGGTCCCATCGCAAAGAACACCGGGATGTTGGGTTGAAGAGCTACCATCCGTGCTATGGAGTATCAATACTACGCCAAACCGGTCCACAGGATACACACCATTTTTCATGGTTTATGGAGCAGAGGCAGTTCTCCCTAGTGATATCCGGCACGATTCACCTCGTGTGGCAGCTTATGTTGAAGCGGACAATGAGATAGCACGACAAGACGCTTTGGACCTATTGGACGAGGAGCGAGATATAGCGGCTGCCCGTTCGGCGATTTACCAGCAAGATCTTCGTCGCTATCACAGTCGCCAGGTTAGAACCAGAACTTTTCAAGAAGGTGATTTGGTGCTTCGACTCATCCAAGACCAGACGGATATGCACAAGTTATCCCCACCTTGGGAGGGGCCTTTGTGGTCAGAAGAATCAACAACGGGTCGTATTTATCGATTGATATTCGAGAGCATAAAGACTCACGCACGTCAGAGGAGGAGACCAACAGGCCGTGGAACATAGCTCATCTTCGGCCTTACTACACTTGAGCCATCGGCTCTATCTATGTACATATCATGACAATGTATATATTATCTTTGATATAATAAAACCGTAGCCTCAGCTAAAGCGGGGTCTCTGTCTTTCTTATCATGTGTGGTTACATGGAGTGGTTCTGTTTTTAAAGCGGCCTCCGATTTACCCCTTGACATTTATATATCACTGGGGGCCTTGGTCGTGTCCGAACCAACGCGACACCTTTTGATAGGCGACAGCCACCAGATCATTTGGGGACATGGTCAAGTCTGAACCAGTCACGCCTTTTGGTCGGCCTAAGGCCACAAAATCACTTGGGGGCTTGGTCGAACCCGAACCATTGCCACGCCTCTTGATCTGGCATATATGCCACGAATCATTTGGGGACCTGGCTGACTTGAACCATCGCCACACCTATTGGGGGCTTGGTCCTGTCTGACCATGGTAACACCATCTGATCAGCTCAGTATAGCATATTTTTGCAAATGGTTTTTATCATTGCCTTTTCTTCCATGTCATTTTCATGGTTTGTTTGTTCTTTATTTTTGTTGGATTTCTTTTATGTCAACAAACACCTTTTTCCGGTTCAGCCGATGGATTTGATTCCCCTTTAATCTAGAGAAGTATGCCCGGTTCACCTTTTCCTGTTAACATCATGGAGTAACAAGGGGGCTTGTATTGATTCGGTACGGTTTATACGGGAGCTGTTTTCTCCCCCCTTATTGACGGTAATGGTTTATAAAACCGCCGCTTCAAGCTTGGCTAAGCCAGCTTCATGCCCAAACATGGCAGGTATTTCTGTATCACCTATTTGTTATATTGCTGATACATATATCAAGATCATAAACCGGCTGGCGGTATAACCGCCACCGAAGTTCAAATGTTTCTGATTGCAGGAAATATGAATTAAAGTTTTTCAAACAAAAGCTTCAGTACTTATGCACGAAGGCATATTCAAGGCAGAAGTATTAACTATCCTATTACAAGGCAGCACGGTGCCCAAATAAGATCATTGTTCTTTTGGAAAGATGCCAAAGAGAGCTGTCCAAACCGGCTTCCGGTTCAAGCCTACTCCTCATCACCCGCCGCTTCAGCTTCCTCGTCTCTACCCATTGGCTGGAAATCAACAGTGGTCCAGTCGATTCCCATTAAAGCTTGGAAAACAGCCTCTTCATGGATCAGGGAAGACGGTTCAATATCAGGAGCGTAAGTGTGCTTACGGATTGGAGGATCAGATTCTCCGCTTCAAGAGTTGGGGGTGCACTCGCTTGTTACGGTCATTGTATTGTGCTTGATAATCGTCAAGTCCGCCTCTTGACTAGCCGACAAGCCGAGGGCGACCGCATGGTTTATTGCCCTTAAATCCTCCTCGTTAAATTCAGAGCCATCTTCCTTCACGCTGGGATAGCCTTGAGATGCTTCCACAGGGTCAAAGTCTGGAACCCATGCCTTGGCCCGGATCAATGCGTTAATAGCTCCGGTTCGAGCAGCGGATTTTTTCAGCTCTTCAATCCGGGCTGGAAGCATCGACAACCTGTTTAGAGTGTCCTGGATTAAAGAAGGTGCCGGGTTGTTATGAGAGGCTGTGGTGATGATCCGCTGGGCTCCGGTATATAATTGCTCTACTAAGGTGTAGGCAGCCTTCAGTTTCTTCCGCACATCGTTTCCTAAGTGCCCGATGCGTGTGCCTACAACGATATAGGGACGGTCTCAAACCGGATTTATACTACAGCAGGTTCAAATTATCACAGAAGTTAAAAGGGGCTTACCAAAGATTGCAGCGGTCATGGAGTGTATTTGCCGCTTTACGGCCGTAAGTTCATCCACCACCGGTTTAAGGGCAGCTTCAGCATTTTCCGCTCTTTTGGTTAAAGCGGCCTTCTCAGTGGCCCAATCAGCCCGCTCTTTCTTGAAGCCTTCCTTCAGCTGTTCAGTGGTGTTCAAGGCGCTGGTTAATTCTTCCTTGGCCTTGTCTGTTTTGGCCTGTTGGGTTTTCAAGACCTCCTGCAAATCGGCAATCCGGTCCTCCTTGATTCTCACCTCGGCTGCATCATGAGACGGTGTTTAGCTTTCAACAAGCGGTTCAAGAAATTGAAGTATCAACCACATAACAAAGTTATACGCCTGATACTTGGGGGCTAATGCACCTTCAATTTTTATATATATTACTAGATTGCAAAGTCCCAAGCTCAATACAAGTATTCAACTTGGCACTTGGGGGCTAATGGCTATTTGATCGATTATGTTCTAAGGAGTTTTCTATTAGAGCCCGGTTTACTTATGCTACGTTAAACCGGCCCTTGGGGGCTATATTGATGGATTTCAAAGTGTTGAGGATCGTATTCAAGTCCCGGTTTGACTAAAGGTTACAAACCGACCCTTGGGGGCTACGAGGATTGACACAATGGCAGAAAGTAAAGAAGTTACCTCAAATTTATCCCTCATCATCTTCACCAGACCAGCTTCACAGTCACGGCTAGTATAAAGCCGGTTTAAGTAGCCGGAATGAAGATCTTGGGCACTCAAAGCAGCATATGTTTCCAGTTCAACATCCCATTTTCCTTTGTTCAGAGTGGAGAAATCCTCTTTTATGGTATGCTTGGTAAGGGTGACAGGATTCCCGGGCTCAAAGCGGCCCACGCTGGTAATCACAACGTCATCATCTTTGGACTCGCCGGTTTGTGTTGGTGCGGCCGGTTTGTCAGCAGGACTGTGGGATTTCTCAATCCGGATGGAGCTGGCAGGCGGGTCAGCAGAGGCTGAAGTGTTAATAGGCCTCTCTTCGGGAATAGCATCATCTTGCAAAGGAGGATCATTGGGAATATCTTGAGAGCAAACTCTTCAAGATCCTGCACGTTGTCATGTTCGGGGCTACATCTTCTTCACCGCTTTATCCAAAGCGGGCCTTCTTGCTTGGTTTCGGTTTGGTACGAGAGAAGAACAAGGAGTCAAGGAAAAGCATAAGACATTACACAAGATAATTGGAAGCATATGTTGGTTTAGCTTACCCAAAGAACTATTTTCAAAGGTGGTAGCTGAGTGGCGGCGATTCACCGTAAGATGAATGAGAAGTGACCCGATAATCGGAGTCGGATGGATTAAGAGGTTGATGTAAGAAACCCGCTTTAGGATTTAAAACAATAAAAGGTCGGAGACCTCGGATGGCGTTTTCGAACCGGGCTGTTTGGTAAACCGCAGAGGTAACTACCGCCACTATGCCGGGTTGTGCGGCGAAGCTTCATGTTCCGAAGTCTTCATAAGAAATTTGGGATCCAAGTAAGCAAGAGGATGAGAAAATTTAACTTTCGGTTTGCTGGCGAAATTTTGGCAAAGGCAAGATTTCGAATCGGAAGAGAGAATAGTTACCTCATCGAATCCCGCATTGTCGGGCTTCAAAGATCGCCCGACAAGCATCATCATCAATACGGGCGGTAAAAAGTAAGCCAAGTGAATCAAGTTCTACCTCAAGATCTGGGTTACCCACATCATCATCAATAGCTGGATCGGATGAAGCGGTGGTTTTTCTCTTGTGAGCTGGTTTCTTAATAACCTTGGTCTTGCGGGTTGGCCGCCTCCGCCTTCTCCGCTTTATCTTGTGAAAGTTTCTTGCTCCAAAACGGATTATCACCCCGGATCGTGATAGTTAAACGCCGACGGATAAAGCAAAGAATAAGATTCAACAATAGAGCAACTAAAATCTTACACCGGCGGTTTGTTGGTGGTGCGAGAAGGAGGCGTAACGGTTTGAGCACAGAGGTGCTCCGGTTCATTCAACATCTTCTTTACAGAATTTGTGACTTCATCGTCGGATAGTTGGATTTTGGTGTGTCGGAGTGGGTCATCGATGCTACCAGTATACTTGCACATCAAACCGGAGCGCCGGCTCAGAGGCAGTATACTCCACGATATCCAACAGCGTGCAAGGTCTATTCCTGTCAACCCGTTGGCCATAAAGGCTCGGAGCTTGGACAGCTGCGGAGCATATTTAATTCTCTCCTTGCCACTTAGTCTTTTTGGAAAAGGGTGAGTGTTGCTGAGCCGTTCCGGATGGAATCCAGGCAAGGGATTTTCATTCTCAGGAGAGGTATCTTTGCAATAGAACCAAGTTGCATTCCACTCCTTGGGGTGAGTATGGAGTTTAACGTGGGGATAAGTGATTTCCTTCCTCTTCTGAATGGCCATGCCACCCAGCCAAGATTGGGACCGTCGGTAAACTCAGTACGACGGTTTAAATGGAAGAGGTCTCTAAACAACTCGACAGAAGGCTCCTCTTGAAGGTATACCTCAGAGAGTACTTGAAAGTGACATAGATTGGTGACGGAATTGGGGCCAATATCCTATGGACGGAGCTGAAAGTTGGCTAAACATCCCGGTAAAATTTTGAACCGGGCGGTTTGAAGCCCCGGGCCAAGTGATCTGCGAAGACCACAACCTCTCCTTCCTGGGGTGTGGGAGGACATTCATTTCGTGAACCCTCCAAATGGATCGATCACCGCCTAAAGCGCCAATCAAGACTAGATCGTCCAGCTGTGATTCTGTGACGCGAGAAGGAACCCAATTGCACTCATACACTTGTTTGGCCATGGCGAGATCTACAAGAAATAGGTGATCCGGTTCAAGAACATGCTGGATAAAAGGTGTTGATCTAAACTACAATCAATCGGAGGCAGTGCCTATAAACCGGTCTTCTGAAATATGGCGTCATATGAATTCTGGCGGTTCAACCAGGGGACTAATGATATATACCGGTTTAGCAATTTTTTCTATGGTAAGTTAAACCGCCTGACCTAAGCATCGGAAGCAATTGAAGCTAAGGATAACTAGGTATGCAGAAACAAGTTTCGCAAGATCTTATTACAGCCGCGGATCTACAGCGAGCTCACAAAAACAGAGAATATTTCGAAGAATAAGGCAGAAACAGAAACGAACTATTGAGCAGATATGTGCGGGAGATCTATGGGCTTAGATGAGAAACTATAGGCGGATGCATAGAGATCACTACTAAACACAACAGAAGTTCACGGATTCATTCAAGGTCAGAGAACAGATATGAGCGCGTGATGAACACAGCATGAACATGGAACCCTAAGAACAGATCTAGGTCAAAAAGAGGAGAAGGCTTACCGGGAGCGGAGAAGATGCGGAAAGATGCCGCAATGCTCTGGTACATTCAGGTCGATGCAGCGGCCCAAGACGAGGCAGAGGTCGACGGCGGTGGCGGAGCTCCAAGGCCGGCGCGAGGAAGACGAAGAAGAAGGGACGAAGGAAAGGAAAGGGATGACCTTCATCTTATTTATAAGGCAACAGAGCTAGGTCAAGCGGATCCGTGGAGCTATTGTTAAAAGAGGGCGTTATAAATGACAAATTTCATGATGACGTCATACCGGTTTACAGCAACCAAAAATGATGACGACATGGCGGTTTACCGATTACCAGAAGATGTCCAAGACACAAGATTTTGTGAAGGATTGACATGAACCAGTTCAAATCAACGGGGCCTAATGTTAGATATTACCACTAGCGTAAACCGCCTACTTGGGCCGGGTTAACTTCATTAGTGGTATAAGCGCATGAATGCCCAAGGCCCGTAGTCGGTTTAGAACTTGTAGCCGTAAACCGGCCTGATGTATAACTTGTGTTGTAAGTTAGGAATAGATAGATACCAACCGGGATACGAGTATGAACCAGTTGGGACTCTATGAACCGACGGGCGTCACCCGTGTATATAAGGGGATGACCCGGCGGCGGTTCAAGGGGAGACAACCACAACTCGAGCCTAGGCGAATCTTGTTTGCTCCCTAGCCATCGAGACCACATCAATTCCATCACAACTAGACGTAGGCTTTTACCTTCATCGAAGGGGCCGAACTAGTATAAAACCCTCGTGTCTTTGTGCCCGCTTTAACCCCTTCAAGTAAGCTCGTAGCGATGGCTCCACGACTAAGTCCTTTCACTAGGACATCTGCCGTGACAAATCCATGACATAGATCGAGGTATTCTGGTGTGCAGAAATTGCTTTTCGGCCTTCTCATGGCCTCGAGAAAGCTGCGCCATTACTTCCAAGCACATGAGATCACAGTTGTCACTCGTTTTCCGCCGAAGAGGATACTGCAGAATCCAGAAGCAACATGCAGGATTGTCGAGTGGGCACTGGAACTGTCAAGCTTTGGCCTCAAGTTTGAGAGCACTTCAACTATCCAAAGCCGGGCATTGGCAGAATTCATAGCAGAGTGAACACCAACACCAGATGAAGAAATTCCAGAAACGAGCATCCCCGTCAAGGAAGCAAGCAAAGAGTGGCTGATGTACTTTGATGGTGCCTTCTCGCTGCAAGGCGCCGGTGCGGGCATGCTACTTGTCGCACCCACCGGGGAGCACCTCAAGTACGTAGTCCAGATGCACTTTCCCAAGGAGCAAGCGACAAACAATACCGCAGAGTATGAAGGTTTGCTTGCTGGTCTCAGGATCGCGGTAGACCTTGGGATCAAGAAGCTCATTGTCAGGGGTGACTCGCAGCTTGTCGTCCGCCAAGTGAACAAGAATTATCAGAGTCCGTTGATGGAAGCCTACGTTGATGAAGTGAGAAAGTTAGAAGAGCACTTTGACGGCCTACAGATGGAACATGTTCCGAGAGCTCAGAACGACATTGCAGATGGCCTGTCAAAGTACGCCGCACTTAAGTTACTTGTGGAACCATGGATCTTTGTGCTCAAACTGACTCAACCGTCTGTAACGCCATCAACTGGACAGAGCAAGAAGAGGAAGTTGATTTCTGGTGACTATTTTCCGGCAGAGCTCCCCGAAGCCGCTGCCAAGAAGGTCCCCAAGATCAACAACAAGGGTGCTGAGGAGCAGTCTGCTCCGGCAAGCCCTAGGGTTTGGTCTGTCGAAGCAGACACTCCCGACAAGTTTTGCTCCGGCAAGCTTGCTGGAGAACATCAAGCTCCGGCCGAGCCGCAGGTTCTTGCCGTAGAAGCGGATGTTCTCGCAGCAGCAGATGTGCCTTTAGTCCATGTTGTCGAGCCGCAAGCTCCAAAGATGGGCACAACAGATTGTCCGCTTCTTCTGCACGTGAGAACTTCCCAAGAGCAAGAAGAAGCGGAAAGAGTAGCCAGAAGTCAAGTATGTACCAGTTTGTCGACGACACCTGCATGAAGAAGACTCAACGGTGTGAAATTCAAGTGTATTCCGGGAAGACGGACAAAAGCTGTTGGCGGAGATACATGGAGGCATATGTGGTCACCACATTGGCAAGAAGAGCACTTGCCGCAAAGCATTCCCAAGAAGGTTTCTTTTGGCCGACAGCCCTCCGGGATGCAATCGCACAAGTAACCAAGTGTGAAGCGTGTCGGCCCATTCCAAACAGATACACCAGCCAGCTCAAGCTCTCCAGATGATCCCTTTATCCCGCCATTTTTCGTCAGGGGCTCGACATCCTCGGCCCCTTTCCCGAAGCTGTCGGGGCTTTGAGTACTTGTACGCTGTAATCGACAAGTTCACAAAGTGGCCGGAAGTGGAAGCAATGAGGAAGGTGACAAGATAGTCGCGATCAAGTTCTTCAGTCGATTGTTTGCGCCGGGATCCCTAACAGATCATCATCGACAACGGCACGCAATTCACGAGCCGCACCTTCATGCAAGACGCCCAAGATCTTGGCGCCAAGGTTCCGCTTTCGCTTCATTGCTCATCCAAGAAGCAACGGTCAAGCGGAGAGGGCAATGTGAAGTGTCGCGGGCTCAAGACCAGACTTTCGGCAGAGCTGTGCAAGTGCGGAAAGAATCTGGATTGAGGAGCTGCCGGTGGTTCTTTGGTCGATCAGACGACGCCAAATCGAGCCAGCGGCGGACACCTTTTGCTCTAGTCTATGGAGCAGAGGCGCTTCTCCCCACGGAACTCAGATATCGGGTCACCTCGAGTGCTCTCTTATGATGAGCTTGAGCAAGAGCAGCTGCGACAAGATGACGCGCTGCTCCTTGAGGAGGACCATCTTCAGTTCGTCAGACGAGCTGCTCGCACCAAAGCAAGCTTTGCGCCGCTACCATAGCCGCAGTTAATGCCGAAGTCTCGAGGAAGGCGACCTTGTTCTTGGCGTGTTCAGTCCGCCAAGAATTCCAACAAGTTGACCTTGAAGTGGGAAGGCCCTTACCGGTGAAACGAGTCACTAGGCTCGGCATTGTCCGCCTTGAGACCGAAGATGGCTTTCGGTGAGCAACTCTCGAACATTGAGCATCTTTGTAAGTTTTACTCAGAAAGCGGTTTCGGAACCTGTTCCGGCAACAACCTTTTGTACAAGTCTTGCTGCTGTTGCATGTAATCCTTTGTACAAAGCCGGGCGCAGACCCCGTGCATAAATAAAGCTCATGTGCTCCGCACATCTTATCAATTTCATGCTTTCTATTTTTTGCATGTGTTATGTGACACTTTGTGCAGCACCTACCCCCGGTAAGCAATAACGAGCCGTAAGGCTCCATATCTTTATTTTCTTTTCTTTCTTTTTCTCAAGGAAAAGGAAGGTTCCCTCGCCCACAAGTTTGCCGGGGGGAAAGGGGAAGATAATGATGTGGACCAGGCGTCGTTCAAGAAAGTTTCGCCTTGCCGGGACGCAAACGACAGAAAAGCTAAGTAGCCAAAGTTTGAGCAATTAGTTTAAAAAAAATTTAAGTTATCTTCCTCGAACGACCGTGCTTTGTATGGAAAACCTATGCGCGGAGGAACCAACTCATAACTAGTTGCGCCCTTACTTTGTTTCGAGTCCGCTCAACAACTTAAGTGAGCTGCGACTAGCTGCGACAATGTTTCTTGTCGGTGAAGGCACCGCCAAGAAGTCGCCGACGTCCCGCACTTAGCTTTCATGACTAAGGTGCTCGCGCCGCAAATTCCCTAAAAGCGTAGGGCAAAAACATACAAAGGAAGGAATCAAGTAAAGGGAATAACATAGCAATCGATACCCAAAATAAAGTTATATTACAAGATAGCTTGTCGCAGCTCTAATAGATTGTTCTCGTAACATGACTAGCAGCGACAAGGAAAGGAGGAAACGGGCGGCCTAATCTATGCGGTCGCCATCAACCCTCTTGACCTCGTTCACCTTGTCCACAATGGGTGCGACAAGGGCCTTGAGCGCTTCCAGAGATCAGCATCCGGAGGCAGCTTCTTGAGGACGTTGGTGAGGTTGAGACCTGGGTTGCGGAAGGCCACCTTCACCAACACCTTTGCAGAACTCTCGCGCAGATCATGCGCGACTCGCCGCCAGCTGCTTTGGGATCCTTTCCGAGTCATTTGGAGGCCGTCGCCATGCCCTTGAAGAACAAAGTGAGCTTGGCGCTGGCTGGAGGTTCTCATCGGAGGAATACCGAAATCCTCCATCCCTAGCTGCGCTTGACTCCCGTCGATGATCTGGCGATATTCACGAGACCCTCATCCCGAGTTCCACAGCCTCCCTAAAAGTGTTTTGGGTTTCGGCCCTCGCTGCCAGCCGCTTCGGTGGCCTTGATCTCCTCCTTCAAAGCCACCTCCTGCTCCTTGGTGTCGTCCAGCGTCTTGGTCAAAGTAGTCAGCTTCAACTCAAGATCTGCGTTGGAGTCCTTGGCGGCACTAAGCTCCTTGCCCTTCTCGACGAGACGACCCTGCAGCTCGCCATGGGCGTAGGCGTCCTTCTCGCGCTCACGCTTGAGCGCGGCAAGCTCTTCGCTCCTCGCCTTGAGATCGGCCTCTAGCTGCGCCCACCTTCGTCTCAGCTCCTTCTTGGCGGCCTCGGCACTGCGGCAAGCATCCTCTCGCTTCCTTGAGAGCCCCGCGAATGTACGCTCACGCGGCAAGCTCCTCCTCATGGCTGTCAAGATTAACCTTCGCTCGCCAACTTCGCCCTCCCGCAAACAGCTCCTCGGCGACAAGCCGCTGTTGCTCTTCGGCTTCACCTTCTCGAGGAGGAAGGCTTTCCGCGCCTCGGAAGTTGCGCCGCCTCTGCCAAGGACCGGAGAGTTTCTGGTTGCGATTCCGGAGCTCCTTCGTGTGCTTTCGATGTCCACTCCCCGCCGCGATAAGCGCTTCTCGGGATTCCAGCTTGGCTGCCGGAGCGGTAGAGTGACACCAGCTTCCGCAGCATTGCTCCTCCTCGGACTACGCCATCGCTGCCGCTCGGTTGCGTCAACCAGCGTCGGCCAAGGAGGCGAGCACTTCTCCATCAAAGTTTCTCCTTGACCGGCGCCCCGAGCTTGATGCCGGGGAGCTTGATGAAGACGCCATCGCCGCCTTCAAATAGGCGCGGGCTAGGGCTCTTGAGCTCGACGCTGCGGCAGCGGTGGAGGGATCGGCGGTCGGCGAAGCGCCTTGCGCTCCCCGCGCCTCGTGGTCGTCTGCGATCGCTGGACCCTCGCCCGGCTCTGCGGCGGCAGCTTTGGCGGCTCTTTGCGGCGGGCTCATCGGCGCCAGCTCCTTCTTGATGGCAGCAGCGTCATCGGTGTTTGCTGCGTTCTCCTCGCCGGTGGCCTCGGTCTCCATCGGCTCCGTGGAAGATGGATCGGCGGCGGAAAAGAGAGAAAAGTCAAGCAAATATCCAAAAGAAGATCGGAAGAAGAAGAACACAAGGGAAGTTTTCAAGCAAGAAGGGTTACTGTCTTTGGGATCTGCATCATGGGCTCCACCACCGGGGTCGCTATTCTTGTCCTTGCCGGAGAACCGCCCTTGCCGGAGAACCATCCTTGCAGGAGAACTGTCCCTTGCCGGAGACTTCTCCTTGCCGGAGAACGCTCCTTGCTGGGGAATCCTCCTTGGCGGTGTAGTCGGGCAGATAGCATCTCGGGCGGCTTCCGGTGCTCTGGTGAGGCTGCTCGCTCCTACACAAACCAACAAAGATGTCGGCAAAAGTAAGAACACCCATGCGCGCCATAACAGCGGAAGTAAACCATATACTTCTGTTGGGGGCTGCTCTGGGGCTGCTTTGGGAATGATTGCGGGTCCGGCAAGGTGGTCTCGGCGCGCCCCTCTTTGCCGCGGTGGGCCTGCCCTCGATGACAATCACCGAGCCTTGGCTCTCTTCGCCGCTCTCTCGGGCTGTGGTCCCAAAAGGAATGAGTTCAGAGTAAAGCAAATCGATACAAGGCAGAAACAACAAAAATTGAAGAACTACAAGTACAACAAAGAATCTTACTCTTCTTCTTCCTCGTCGGAGCCGAGCGCGGAGAGGTGAAGTCCGCCCACCTTCGGCGCGACGAGGCGGAGGAGTAGGTTCCTTAGCCGCTAAGGCGAGGCGGTGGCGGTGGTCCGGAAGACCCGCCCGATTGCCGCAGCGGGCGTGAGGCGCCTCGCAGCAACATTGCTTGTCGCGGTGGAGCGGCGCAGCGGGCGCGACGGCTGTTGACTTCGTCTGCCGCTCGCCACGCCCCCAGCCTTTGCGGAGACGCCTTCTTAGTGGAGCTGGGGGCTGCGCTGGGGCTCTGCTATGCGGCAAGCTGCTTGAAGATGGCGGGCCGCCGCACCCTCGGCGGGCTCGCTCGACTCGGCGTCCAGCCCGGCAAGCTCTTCCTCGCCGGCAAGCCACTCGCCGGCAAGGCTTGCCGCCTCTGCGCTTCTCCTCCACGGTGAATCCAAACCGCCGCGACAATGTCTGCCGCCGCCTCTTCCGCCCTAGTGGCGTCGGCGTGATCTCCGATCGGTGGTGTCGCGGGTGAGGCTTTTCTGCTCATCAGAGCGGACCGCCACCTCCACCAAGCCGTCAAAGAACTCCTGCACGACGTCGTCTGCGGGCTCTTGCCAAGTTGGAACAATTCCATGCGAATCGCACAACGGCATCATTGCATGGATGTGGTCGAGCGAGGAATTGTTGCACAGCGAAACGACGCCCTTCGGCAACCTGAACCATTCGGGATGTTGAGGGTCGTGCTTGTCAGCTCCTTGAGCATCGCGTCCAGTTCCAGGACAGTGAAGTTGAAGTTGAGGCCCGGGCGCAGCCTCATAATGTCCGCCGGACCCCCGAATTCCCAGGCGGGTCTCCTCCTCTCCTGCAGGGGGGCGATGCGGCGGCGAAGAAAATCTGCGCCAACGGCGCCTACAGTGAGCCCGGCAAGCCTGAGGCGCAGGATCCGGGTGACGGCGATCTTCAGCCTATCGTCTTCCGGGGCCACATTGCTCCAATCGTTGCAGCGCCTTCTTTGGGGCTTGGCATTTGGGCGATAAATGGCTGCGGTTCTCCTCGATAATCCAGCACCACCGCTCTCCACTCCTCCCATTTGTTGTGGAGCTCCCTCCGAGATAAGCTTCCTTCTTGCGGCTCTCGAGATCCAGGCGATTCCGCGGATAAAGGCTCTCCTCTCTCAACTCGGGCATAAAGAAGTGGCGGAGCAGAGCCACGCGTTTGGGTGGACTCCGACAAAGTTTTCGCAGAGATGCGCGAAAACTGCCATGGTCAGAACAACATTGGGGGTGAAATCAAGGAGGTGGAACCGTAGGTGTTCATGTTGTCGCAGAAAAATTAGAGAAAGGCGGGCAGAGCCCGCAGAGAAGAACAACGCGAAGAAGGGATATCCGTTCGAGCCCGTTCAGCGGCGGAGAGTACCTTCGTCGCTGGATGCGCTCGCGTCTCCGTCGACCAGAAGAGGTAGTAGTACTCCCTCAGCTCCTTCGCGGCGAGCTCGGGGAGGAAGATTGCCCGCTCCTTTCGCAGCGCCTCGAGCCGCAGCGCCTCGGTTGACTTCACGGCCTTCCCGACTTTCGGAGCCATGGCGGAGGTGGTGGGGGAGATCGACGACGTTGGTGGCACCGGTGGCGATGGGGGCGGAGCGCTGCTCTCTTTCGGCTTTGGAAGAAGGGGGGGAGCGGCGGAGATTTTTGAGATTGGAATAGCAACAGCGAGATGGGCGAACTGCCCCTGTTTCCCTTGCTTATAAAGAGGGAGGGGACGGACGTTCCGTCTTTCCGAATAAAGAAACCACCCACGATCTCTCCCACGACGCCGCACTTAACGCGTGCCGTTAGGGGAGGGCGCGGTGGATACGGAGTGAGATATGGCGTAACCCAGGCCGCGCGTGCCCGTGCCCTGTTTTGGGCCTGGCCCAATAGCGCTCGGCACCGTGTGTGGCCCAGGCCCGGGGGCTCCTATCGGTGTACTAGAGTAGGGGTACCCTAGTATCCCGAACTTGTGCACGGGCAGTCGCAGCGCCCCGCGGCAAGGCTTGCCGGGTGACCGCCAAGGTCCTCCGTGGTTCCTTTGGAGCCATTAAAGAACAAAGTGTTTAAGCCAAGGAGACAAGGCCTCGGCAAGAGGAGCTTGCCGGGAAGGCCAATCAAGGCATCTCAAGGAACTTGCCGCGACGTGCCTCGCGTCCCGGCAAGGCCCGGCAAGCGACAAGCTTCCGGACGCGACAAGACAACGACCGCGGCAAGGCGCTTGCGGCGGCAAGCTACCACTTTGTACCCGCGCTCCAGCACATCCACCAATGTGTCGCTCGAGGCCTTCCAAAGCGTGGCAAGAGGTCTGTGCAGCCAGCGGTGCGAGGTGGCGTTTAACGACAAGATTACCATCGTGGCGGCGGTGGTGTCCTGGCGGTCCTTTTACGCCTTTGTTTGGGCGACCACAGACGGGCATTTAATGCCTTTGTCCCCTGCCGTCGTGGTTAGGTAGGATACACTGTACAAGTAGTTGTACCAACCGCAATTCCTTTCGGTTTACCCTTGTTCACGTTGCCACTGTCGGTGACCCTTGAGCATATAAATGGAGGCCCATGCATAGCGAGGGGGGGTTCGAGGCGAAAACACTCACGCTTCGGTCTCGTTAGCGGCTGGTGTGTCTTGTAGCACTTAGCGCCCGAGCAAAAACACAATATAATCAGACATGCAGCAGTAGGAGTATTATCTCTCCGGAGAGCTCCGAAGCTGGGTAAATCGCTCGTGTGCTTCGCCTCGATCTGCTCTTCGTGCGATCTCCGCCCCCGCCGAACCGAAAGGGGCCTGGTTCTCCGGCCCCATAGGTGTTCGTTCCCACGACACGACCAGACCAAGACCGCTTATGAAACCCCACTTTTATCAATACTTCATCCATATTCACAATATTCAGATTGCTTAATCATATTCTTGCTTGTTCTTTGATTGCTTGCAGGAATAGACCTTCGTGGTCAGGTTGATTGTGCTCCAGCGTGGTCAATAACCTCTCGGAGTTGGTTTAGCAATTTTTAAGGAGCAACGTCGTGTACGTTTGTAGTTGGATCGTCAAAGTCGTCTCCACCAAATCGATAGTTATCATCTCATCGAAAGATCGGACACCCTCGCCTCTATCAGCTACCTTGCTGCAATTTTGTTACTTCTACCGTTACTTGCTCGCTACAAATTATCTTGCTATCAAACTACTCGTTTACTTACAATTTCAGCACTTGCAGACATTACCTTGCTGAAAACCACTTGTCATTTCCTTATGTTCCTTGTTGGGTTCGACACTCTTACTTATTGAAAAGGGCTACAATTGATCCCATATACTTGTGGGTCATCAAGGCTATTTTCTGGTGCCGTTGTCGGGGAGTGAAGCGCTCTTGGTAAGTGGAAATTGGTAAGGAAACATTATTACTATGTGCTGAAATTTACTATCACTTGTTACTATGGAAAACAATCCTTTGAGGGGTTTGTTCGGGGTATCTTCACCTCGACCGGAACCACAATTAGTTGCCCCTAAACCTACTGCACCTACTGAAAATATTGAATATGAAATTCCTTCGGGTATGGTAGAACAACTGCTAGCTAATCCTTGTGCAGGAGATGGAACCGAACATCCTGATATGCACTTGATATACGTGGATGAAATTTGTTGATTGTTTAAGCTTGTAGGTTTACCTAGAGATGAAGCTAAGAAGAAAGTTTTCCCTTTATCTTTGAAGTGAAAGGCATTGACATGGTATAGGCTATGCGACGATATTGGATCTTGGAACTGGAATTGGTTGAAATTGGAGTTCATCAAAAAAATTATCCTATGCATCCAGTTCACCGTGATCAGAATTATATATATAATTTTTGGCCTCGTGAAGGAGAAAGTATCGCTCTAGCTTGGGGGAGGCTTAAGTCAATGTTATATTCATGCCCCAATCATGAGCTCTCAAGATAAATTATTATTCAGAATTTTTATGCTCGGCTTTCTCGTAATGATCAATCCATGCTCGATACTTCTTGTACTGGTTCTTTTATGAAGAAGAATATTGAATTTTGGTGGGATCTTTTAGAAAGAACTAAATGCAACTCGAAAGATTGGGAACTCGACGAAGGTAAAGAGTCAGGTATCGAGCCTAAGTTTGATTGTGTTAAATCTTTTATGAATACCGATGCTTTTCAAAAGTTTAGCACTGAATATGGACTTGACTCTGAGATAGTAGCTTCCTTTTTTGAATCTTTTGCTACTCATGTTGATCTTCCTAAAGAGAAGTGGTTCAAATATCACCCACCAATTAAAGAAGTAATTAAAGAACCCGTAAAAGCTAAAGAAGAAACTATCATTTACAATGTTGATCCAGTTGTTCCCATTGCTTATATTGAAAAAACACCTTTCCCCATTAGGATGAAGGAACATGCTAAAGTTTCAACTGTGGTCAACATAAGTTATCTTAGAACACCTAAACTAGGTGAACAAATCAAAGTTGAACCTAGCGTTGCTATGGTTAGAGATCTCTTGGTCGATAATATTGATGGGCATGTTATTTACTTCTGTGTTGAAGGTGCTAGAATTGCCAAACCCGATGAAAAAGATAAATATAGACCAGTTGTTGGCATGCTTGTTGTCTCAGTTAAGATAGGAGATCATTGTTATCATGGTTTATGTGACTTAGGTGCTAGCGTGAGTGCTATACCTTTTTCCTTATATCAAGAAATTATGAATGATATAGCACCCGCTGAAATGGAAGAAATAGATGTTACTATTAATCTTGCTAATAGATATACTATATCACCAATTGGGATTTTTCAAGGCGTTGAAGTCTTGTGTGGGAAAGTAAAATACCCTACCGATTTTCTTGTTCTTGGTTCCCCATAAGATGACTTTTGTCCCATTATCTTTGGTAGACCTTTCTTGAACACCATTAATGCTAAAATAGATTGTGAGAAACAAACTGTCGGTGTTAGCTTTGGTGATGAATCTCATGAGTTAAATGTTTCTAAGTTTAGTAGAAAACCGCGTAAGAAAGATTTGCCTAGTAAGGATGAGATTATTGGTCTTGCTTCTATTGCTATACCTCCTACTATTCCTTTAGAACAATATTTGCTAGACCATGAAAATGATTTGCATATGCATGAAAGAAATGAAATTAATAGAATCTTGTTCGAACAACAACCTCTGCTTAAACACAATCTGCCCATTGAAACTCTAGGAGGTCCACCTCCACCTAAAGGTGATCCTGTGTTTGAATTTAAACAATTGCCAGCCATGTTGAAATATGCTTATCTTGATGAGAAAAAGGTATATCCTGTTATTATTTGTGCTAACCTTTCAGAACATGAAGATGAAAGATTATTGAAAGTTCTAAGGAAGCACCGAGCTGCTATTGGATATACTCTTGATGATCTTAAGGGCATTAGTCCCGCTCTATGTCAACACAAGATTAATATGGAACCTGATGCTAAACCCGTTGTTGATCACCAACGTCGGTTAAACCCGAAGATGAAAGAAGTGGTAAGAACAGAAATACTGAAACTTTTGGAAGCACGTATAATCTATCCTATAGCTGATAGTAGATGGGAAAGTCCTGTTCATCGTGTCCATAAGAAGGGAGGTATTACTGTTGTTCCTAATGATAACAATGAACTTATTCACAAAGAATTGTCACCGACTATAGAATGGTAATTGATTTAAGAAAATTAAACAAAGCAACTAGAAAAGATCATTATCGTTTGCCTTTTATTAATCAAATGCCAAAAAGATTATCTTGTTGGAGATATGCCCTAGAGGCAATCATGTATGATGATATTTCCTATGTGTTTATGAATAAAGATAGTCCTTGGATGTAATCAATGATACTTGTAGTCAAGTACGTGACTTGTCTGTGAGATCTTGTGTTCTGTGATACATCCTAAATTGTCCCTAGTCGCAAGTGACGTGTGGGCACACGTCGGACTAGACTAGCATATGACACGGTGGATGGCTCGGTCTCACTAGCCATGGAGCATTGGATGCTAACCGGATAATATGGACTCGAAAGGATCTGGTCGGATTTGAATTAGTTGAATCCGAGTCGAGATAAGGTCCGAGTCGGACAGACCCAACTATGACATGCAGCGATATGTCATCTGTGAGTCTCTAGTACAACATACGTTCTATGTCCTAAGACTTGAGCTGACGCATGTACTCGGAATGGTGACAAACTTGCATTGGGCGACCATACTCCGTGACTAGGTAGTTACAAAGGTAGGTTTCGGGTTTATCCAGTCCCATGCTGCCAGACATGGTCGAGCAAGATGGGATTTGCCCCTCCGATCAGGAGAGATATACTCTGGACCCCTCGTGTGATCCGACCAGGAGAAGCATGGCCATGCGACTAGGATTATGAGATAATCTTGTTTGTGGTTGGTATCACTGGAACGAGAAAGTGGTCGGGCTTGCACAAGGATGATAGTCTCTTCTTGAGCCTGACAATATATATTGTGAGGCAAAAGGAACAGAAGTGTGACACATTGTACAGGTTCACCTAACCAGCTTCATAGTCTGCTTGGTGGCCGGCACGCCTTGCTAGAGGCCGCTACCAACCGTGCAGATCGGAGGTGATCCGAAATGTGACCAAGCCGACTAGAACCTAAGGGGTTGCGTGCTTAAGGAAAGGAACCTACGAGGTCAGTTCGGAGGACACTGGTCGGATGTGATTGAGCTGAATTGGAACGCGACCGAGTAGACTTTGGGCTTTAGGATCCGTGCAAGGCCCAAGTGTTGAGCCTGCGACGGATGCCTATAAATAGTGAAGGTGCGGCACACTTGAGTTGATCGCTTCGGCGCCGTCGTTAGGGCTTTGCATGTGTTGCAACTAGCTGCCTCCACTTGCCACCGGTTGTGTGATCGGACCTAGCAGTCCGCCGCACGACGTTCCTCCTGCACGCATGGATACCATTAGAGGCGGTGCACTTGTGCCGCCCTGGCAGGCCTATTCGCGGGATCCGATTGACTACGTTGGAGACCGTCAAGGAGGAGACGACTCCGGGAACGCGCTGCCTCGACTCTGCTTCCGCTACAGGGCACTGCGCGTCTAGTTGTAACGATCTATGATCCATCTCCCGTAGCATGTTCTTGGTTGTTCTGCGTGCAGGAAATTTTCATTTGTGGTCGACGCAACCTACCGTAGATCCCAATAATGGTATCAGAGCCTCTGCTATAGGATTTGGATTCAGATCATATGCATATTAGATATGCGGAGGCGGGAAATGAGATCTGTTGTTGTTGATGAGATTGGCTGTGTGCACGGTTGATGAGATCAACTGCGCATGGGGATCGATGAGGCAATGTTTTCTGATGATGGGAGTCGATGAGTTCGTGACACAACCTACCCCTACCAGTCGGTATCCGCCATCTGGGTTAACAGTGAAACGTAAATCCGAATCGGACTTGCGATGATCGATAAGATCGGTCAGATCGGAAAATTCGGCGTGATCGGAGTTCAGATGTGATCTGTGATTTCCGAAAATGTTAGGCGTTGCCCGCACCCGCGAGGGCCGCTGCCCCTTCGAACCCCGCCCGCTAACCGGCTAGCAGGACCGCCATGTGAGTAGCGCCTTTTATTTCGTACACGATCACTCAAACCGGTAGAATGCGATTCTATGCGTAACTTTGTTTTGTAGGGTTGATGTGAATAGTGTGACTCATGTTTGTCAGGTGACAGGAGCCAAAGTGCTATCATTATAATGTATAACGACCTGCGTGTTGACTTGTGACTCTATGTAAAATTCATTACTAGTTGTAGTAGTTGGATAATAGAGATCAGTTTGGTCGCTTGGCGTCCCGGCGTGACAAACAAGATGGATTTCCTAGATGGTCATCGGAGTTGGAGCCGACCTGGAAGAACGTCCATGAAGGAGCCATACTATTTCACAATATGTGTTTATTTGTGATTGTTATGCTTCTCTGTTTCTATGCATGTTAGAATGGTAGAAAGATCCCTCATGAATATCAAGCGAATTGCCATCCCCGATGTTGCACCTTCGCACGTCAAGTATGTCTAGTAGTGGGCTCATAAAATTCTGGTACTGCTGGGTGTCCTTGAAATGAAGGGTTTGTGTCGGACACGGACATTCACTGCATCAGGTTAACTTGACAAGGCTATCAAAACGGCTTTGGGCCTTGTGGAAAAGAAGGTTGGGAGCCGGGATATGAGATACCTTCCTGATGCGGAGCATCCTACGGTCATCCCCATGGACCTACCATCGTCTCACGAGAGGACCCATGACAAGAGCACGAGCTAGAGCTCTCGAGACCGAGGTGACTTCTCTCCTTAGTGATATCTCATATGATCCTCCCGAGACATGGCTACTACCTAAGTCTGGAATGTTGTGCATGATTAGGTACCAAGAGGACCCTCCCGTGAATGCACATGAAGATGATCAAGCCACCAAGTCCACGGAAGAAGAGAACCAACGGAAGAGGGTGAGAACAGCTTCCAGGCACCGGACATCCGGCCATGGCCCCGGACATCCGGCCCCTGGAGATCGACACCATAGCCAGGAGTCTGTAGCAGAAGCTATAGGGCCTGGACATCCGGCGTCCAGCCCTGACATCCGGTCCTCCGCACCGGAAATCCGGCCACCAGCCTGGACATCCGGACACGCTGTCTAGGGAGCACAGAAGGCTGCCCCGACAGCCCGGACATTCGGCTGTCGCCCTGGACATCTGGCGTCTTCCGAAGCCCCGGACATCTGGCCCCTCCGCCTAGACATCGGCCCTGTCCATCCGGAGAGCAGCAAGGCCAACTCCAACAACCCGGACAACCGGCCCGACAGCCCGAACATCCGTCCCCTCGCGAGCGCTCGGACATCCGGCCCGACACCCGGACATCCGGCCTCCTCCTACCTGCGTGCAGCATCTCCGGGCCGCGGCCCATGTACCCCTTCGCCCTGTAGACTATATATACTCCCCCTCCACCTATGTTCTAGGGTTAGCATTGGTTTAGCTCATTTGAGATAGAGAATTGCTCATCCGTACCGGATCTACTCCTCATGAGGGACCGCACCTCTTCGGAGAAGATCCACCCGGATTCAAGCCCTCCATCCAGAGAAGACAACCAAGACCTCCTCACAGAGAAGAACGGTTACTCTTGTATCGTACCTTGTTGACTTTGGATCTTGTGTTACTTTGTGCCTCGATGATCTAGCACTTGTGTGATCATATTCGTGTCGGTTGAGTGTTTCTCTTGTTCTTCCCCCTGATTTCCCTCGTTTTCTTCCGCGCGTTCTTCGTGTTCCCCTAGGGATCCTCTCCAAACGTGAAAGATCGGCCCCTAGGGTTCCGCCCTACATCATCTTGGTTTCATGAGCCACGTTGATCACGTTTTTGGAGCCCCTACCCCGTGTTTTCTAGCTTGATTTTGTTGTTTTCGTCCTAAATCCGAAAATTCCCACCAAAAATAGCCACAATATTTTGGTGATTTGTTGGTGTGATGAAGTTTTGTTGGATTTGATCCACTTATCTGATTTGCATTGAGTGGATCTAGCTTTTCCCCATCTCTCCCGCAATTTCCATCCACAAATTCGTCCGAATTTTGCCTCAGAGTTGCACTTTTCCCATGGAGTTCATCGGGTTCGTCCCCGATCCAGGCGCCTGAACATCCGCCCGAGTCCCCGGACATTCGGCGTCCCGGACATCCGGCAGCTATCCCGGACATCCGGTCCCTGGCAGCAGCAACACCATCCCCCGCGCCCATTTCCGCATAGTTTCGCACAATTTTGCCCGGTGCCCACGCATACTTCCGCATATCACCTACGCTTTCCGCAAGCACAACCATGGCTCACCGCTACCTCCTATGACGATTTTGACATGTTTTGGTCTTTGAGATTTTGGGTTGTGGTTCCCGTGTCTTATTGTGTTTCGGCTATATAGGTACAGTTCGACATCAACATCACCACGGCTCATCTTCGCAAAGGTCTCATCATCGCCAAGGACGGTAACCTTGATGACATCTTTGTCATACCTTGCAATTGTATTGATAACCACATGGCCTTACATTTGTGTAGCTTACCCATCGAGGCTAGCTATTGAGTATTGCCGGCAACGTGACTTGTGCACATTAGTGATCATACTCCTTAGCATACATACCATACCATAGTGGTGCATATCTTGGCATCCCTTTTTGTGTCACAAGGTTGTCATCGCATACACAATTGTATCTTGATTCATGAAGTTTTCAATGAGAAAAGAGCTCAAAAGTGAAAGAGCCAACCAAGCTTTTAAGCAAAGAGGAAAGATAAGCAAAGAGCTTATAAGCAAGAACCATAGCATCATAGTACATTAAGATTGTCATATCCGATCATCTTGGATCATATCACTGAAATACCATACATATAGCATACTTGGGATAGAGGTCGTTGCATTTTTGCTAGTAGGTTGGGCACAAGTTACGTATCCGCCTATTGTGCAATCGTGCTAACATCTCTCGTGTATTGTGCAACAAGAGCATTTTCATGGATTCCACATTTTGGCTCACTTTTAGTTTGCACAATCCCACTTATCTATTTGCTTGTGTGTTTCCGTGTACCACTACTTGCTTGGTCTACTTGTTGCATTTGCAAATTTGTGAATCTTTTCCAACATTATTGAAGCTCACTTACAATTGCATCAAATTTTGTGCCACCATCCTAACCAAGCTCCACCATAAGCTTTTACTTATGTAGGTGTGAGAACCGACAAGAATTGGTACCAATAGTGCTTTTCATTGTCCGCATTTGAGTGAACTTGATTCATCGTCAACATCGGTCAAGGTACAATTGGTATATGTTCTTCTCTTTCTACCACTCACATTTTGCTTGGAATGATGGATAGGCCAATTACTTCTACCAACCCACTCTTCATCGAGCAATATGACGACATGTCATCATTTGTCACCAAGAGCCACCTCTTTGGTGCACAACGAGCGTTGCATCAAGAGCAACAAGCGATGACCGACCACATCGACAACCTCGCCACCGACTTGTGACTCTCCGAGCAACGTACAAAGGACTACTTCGACAACAAGCTCGACGCTCACAAGCAAGAGAATGATGCAAGGATGGACAAGATCCGCGCCTTGTTGGTGAACCGTCCTCCTTCTACATCTTCATACTCAAGATGGAGCTGCTCAAGTCGACACCCCGACGACACCTTCTCCGGCTCAAGTACACCGACAAACACTCTTCGACGAGCCGCGCGTCAAGACCGTCATGCATCTCGCAATCCTCTACACGACAAGCATTCACAAGAGCAAGTCGACGAGCAAGTACTTCGTCCTCAACCACACCAAGTTGCGTTTGCTCAAGCACAAGAATGACAACATCAACGTTGCCAAGAGGAAGAACGAGCGCGTCTACATCAAGAGGAATAATACACCAAGCCTCAACGTCCTCAACAACAACAACATGAAGCACAAGCTCTTGAGGCGCAACGTCCCCTTCAAGAATCAAGTCGAGCCATTGCCAACCGCAACCGAAAGCGGCACAATCAAGAGGAAGCAGTTCGAGAAGAAATCCAAGAGCGGAACTACCAACCGCGAGTGTAACACCAAGTTCCGCAAGCTCCTCCACAAGCCCGACAAGTTCCTCCACAACATCAAGTGCAACAAGAGCAAGTTGATCATGGACTTCCTCCACACCAAGAGCAACATGAGGATGATTATCCTCACCGTCAAGGGCGTCATCATCACCATCACCAACAACACAATGAAGAGGAACGCTACGGCAAGCTAAAATTCACAATGCCCAAGTTCATGGAAGCAATGATCACGAAGAATACCTATCATGGGCATTGACGGTCGACAAAATCTTTTGTTTGCACAACTATGAGGAAGAGAAGAAGATCGCTATGGCATCCCTTGAGTTCCAAGACTATGTGCTCATATGGTGGGAACAAGTCCTTGAGCGCCAAGAAGCAAGGGGTGAACCACCCATCACCACCTGGGCTCAAATGAAAATTGTCATGCGAGCACGTTTTCTGATCACCTACTACAACCGCGACCTCTTCAAGAAGCTCCAACTCCTCAAGCAAGGAACAAAGAGTGTTGAAGAATACTACAAGGAAATGGAGATGGCCATGATTCGAGCCAATGTCACAGAAGATGATGAGCAAACTATGGCACGCCTCTTGAATGGCCTCAATCATCCCATCAAGAAGATTGCCGACTTCCAACCCTACTCCAACCTCATTGAGCTCGTGCATCAAGCTACCAAGGCGGAACGTCAAGTGCAAGATGACTTCAAGTACGCCAAGTACTCATCCAAGACCTACGGCTTCTCCAACATCCAAGCTTCAACGACTCCTCCAACTTCTACCTCAACCAAGCCATCTACAAGCAACGACGACAAGTCAAGTTACAAGAAAACTTCGACAAGCTCAAGTCGTCTTCCTCCTACTACAAGCAACTTCAAGCCGCATGCTTCATCATCTACTCCGACCGATGAGACCGTCAAGACAAGCTCCTTCAAGTTTTTCACTTGCGGCGACCGAGGCCATAAGTCTTTCGAATGCACCAACAAGCGCACCATGATCCTCAACAATGATGGAACCTATGACTCCATGAGTGAAGAGGACATGGAAGCTCTTGAGCAAGTGGCCATGCACCGGCGCGTGAACGAGGATGAAGATGATCAAGTCTGTTGTGATGAGGATTCGAGCCCCACTCTCGTTGTCTCTAAAGTTTTGACTCTTTAACGTCAACAAGAAGAAGACCAACGATGCCACATCTTCCACACAAAGGCCGGCATCAATGGAAGGTCCGTCAAGGTCATCATCGATGGAGGTAGTTGCCACAACTTGGCAAGTGAAGAACTATGCTCCAAGCTTCAATTGGTCAAGATGAAGCACCCGCACCCATACAAAGTCCAATGGCTAAGTGACTCCGGCACTATACGAGTTGAGCATACGGTCCAAGTCTCCTTCAAAATTGGTGCATATGAGGACACTTTGGAGTGTGATGTCGTCCCGATGTCCGTTACCACCTCCTTCTTGGTGGACCATGGCAATTCGACCGCCCGTCATCCACAATGGGCGTACCAATCACTATAGCTTCAAGATGAAAGGGAAGGAATATGTGCTACGACCTATGTCTCCTAGTCAAGTGATAGCCGACAAGCAAGCCACCCATCATGGAGAGAAGAGTGAGAAAGTGATCCACTCAAAAGAAAGTGAGAGCAACAAGCCAAACTTGAGCGCCTCTTCGCCTAGAGAGAAAAACCTAGTCCTATTTGCCACCAAAAGTGAGATGAGAGAAATGTGTGAGAACCCATCGAGTGTTATGCACTTTGTCCTTGTGTGCAAGGATGGGGACCCAAAAACTAACACCTCTCACGATCTACCTTTAGTGTTTCAATCTCTTTTGCAGGAATTCCAAGATGTTTTCCCCGATGAGCTACCTCCAGGTCTACCTCCTCTTCGAGGCACTGAGCATGGTATCGACCTCATCCCCGGAGCCCCCTACCCAACAAATCTCCATACCGCGTCATCCCCGAAGAGACTAAGGAGATCCAACAGCAAGTACAACAACTAATCGACAACGGTCATGTACGTGAAAGCTTAAGCCCTTGTGCCATTCCTGTTATACTTGTGCCCAAGCAAGACGGTAGTTTTCGCATCTGCTCGGATTGTAGACCCATCAATGCTATTACCTTTCATTATAGGCATCCCATTCCTCGCTTAGATGATATGCTTGATGAACTTAGCGATGCCACCATTTTCTCAAAAATTGATCACAAAAGTGGCTATTATCAAATCCGCATACAAGAAGGTGATGAATGGAAAACCGCTTTCAAAACCAAATTTGGCTTGTATGAGTGGTTGGTTATGCCTATGGGTTTGTCGGAAGCTCCCGGTACTTTCATGCGTCTTATGCATTTTGTGCTTCGACCTTATATTGGAGTGTTTGTTGTGGTTTACTTTGATGATATTCTTGTGTTTACCAAATCCATGAAAGAGCACCTAAAGCATGTTAGGGCTATTTTGCAAACGCTTCTCAAGGAACGTCTTTATGCCAACATGAAAAAGTGCACATTTGGTGTTGGCAAACTTATTTTCTTGGGTTTCGTTGTCTCTTCCAAGGGTGTCCATGTTGATGAATTTAAAATTGAAGCAATTAAAACTTGGCCCCAACCCACCAATTTGCAACAAGTGCGTAGCTTTCTTGGTCTTGCGTGTTTTTATCGTTGCTTTGTGAAGGATTTTAGCACTATTGCCGCTCCTTTGCATGCCTTGAGTAAGAAGAATGCTCCTTTTGTTTGGGGATCTTTGAAATCCACCGCTTTTGATGAGCTCAAGTCTTTGCTTACTCATGCTCCGATTCTTGCTTTGCCCAACTTTTACAAAACTTTTGAGGTTCGTTGTGATGCAAGTGGTACTGGAATTGGCGGAGTTTTGATGCAAGAAGAATGAGCCATTGCATATTTTAGTGAAAAACTCTCCGGTGCTCAACTTAACTATCCCATCTATGACAAAGATATGTTTGCTTTAGTGCGTGTGCTACATGTTTGGGAACATTACCTTAGACCTCATGAGTTTGTCATCCATACCGATCATGAAACGCTGAAGTACTTAAAAGGCCAAACTAAGTTGAACAAGCGTCATGCCAAATGGAGTGAATTTATTGAATCTTTCCCCCATGTGATCAAGTACATTAATGGTAAGGAAAATTTAGTTGCGGATGCACTTTCACGCATATCACACTTGTCACTAAACTTGAGTTGAATGTTATTGGATCTGAGCACATAAAAGACTTGTATGCTAATGATCCGTCTTTTGCCACTCCTTATGCTAAATGTTTGACGCATACATCTTGGGAATGATATTACATCAAGGATGGTTATCTTATGAGAGCTAACAAACTTTGCATTCCTGAGTCTTCTCTTCGTTTGCTCCTTTTGCAAGAGGCTCATGGAGGCGGACTCATGGGACACTTTGGAGGCGACAAGACTTTCGCCACGCTCTCCAAGAACTACTTTTGGCCCAAGATGTTCCGCGACGTCTCATGCTTCACCAACCGATGCTCTACATGTCGGAAAGTTAAGTCTAAAGCTCAATCCCATGGTCTTTACATGCCTCTTCCTATTTCTTATCAACCTTGGGAAGGCATTAGCATGGATTTTGTACTTGGTTTGCCTAGAACTCAAAATGGAAAGGATTCCGTGTTTTTTGTTGTGGATCGATTTTCTAAGATGGCACATTTCATTCCTTGCAACAAGATAGACGATGCTTCACATGTTGCCAATCTCTTTTGTAGGGAAATCTTGCAACTCCATGGAGTACCAAAGACAATCGTCTCCGACTGCGACGTCAAGTTCTTGAGTTACTTTTGGAAGACGCCATGCGCCAAGCTCAGAATCCAGCTTTTCTTCTCATCTGCATACCATCCTCAAACCGATGGCCAAATGGAGGTGACGAACCGTACACTCTCCACTCTACTTCGCGTGTTGATCAAGAAGAACATCAAGAAGAACATCAAACATCGAGTACGCCTACAACCGTGCAAGACATTCGACTACCAGCAGGTCCCCTTTCGAGGTCGTCTACGGCTTCAACCCGTTGTCCCCATTGGACATTCTTCATCTTCCACTACAAGAGCGCACCAACATGGATACAACGCACACCATTGAGCGCCAAGTACAACGACTCGCGACCAAGCTCAACGTCAAAAAGCAACCCATGATATTCAACATTGGAGATCTCGTGTGGCTACACCTTCGCAGGGACCGTTTCCCCAATAAACGCAAGTCCAAACTTCTACCTCGCGCCGATGGACCCTTCAACATGAGCGACGTCTTCAACATCACCGATCTCTCCCGTACCATGGTGATGAGGATTTCGATCCGAGGTCGGATCTTTCACAAGGGGGGAGGGGAGATGATGCGGAGCATCCTGCAGTTATCCCCATGGACCTACCATCGTCTCACCAAGCACCAAGAGGACCCATGACAAGAGCACGAGCTAGAGCTCTCGAGACCGAGGTGACTTCTCTCCTTAGTGATAACTCATATGATCCTCCCGAGACATGGCTACTACCTAAGTCTGGAATGTTGTGCATGATTAGGTACCAAGAGGACCCTCCCGTGGATGCACATAAAGATGATCAAGCCACCAAGTCCACGGAAGAAGAGAACCAACGGAAGAAGGCGAGAACAGCTTCCAGGCACCGGACATCTGGCCATGGCCCCAGACATCCGGCCCCTAGAGATCTACACCACAGCCAGGAGTCTGCAACAGAAGCTACAGGGCCCGGACATCCGACCCTCTGCATCGGAAATCCGGCCACCAGCCCGGACATCCGGACACGCCGTCCAGAGAGCACAGAAGGCTGCCCCGACAGCTCGGACATCCGGCCGTCACCCCAGACATCCGACGTCTCGTGAAGCCCCGGACATCCGGCCCCTCCACCCAGACATCCGGCCCCGTCCAACCAGAGAGCAGCAAGGCCAACTCCAACAGCCCGGACATCCGGCCCGACAGCCCGGACATCTGGCCCCTCGCGAGCGCCCGGACATCTGGCCCGACCCCCGGACATCCACCCTCCTCCTGCCTGCGTGCAGTGCCTCCGGGCCGCGGCCCATGTACCCCTTTGCCCCGTAGACTATATATACTCCCCCTCCACCTATGTTCTAGGGTTAGCATTGGTTTAGCTCATTTGAGATAGAGCATTGCTCATCCGTACCGGATCTACTCCTCGTGAGGGACCACACCTCTTCAGAGAAGATCGACCCGGATTCAAGGCCTCCATCCGGAGTAGACAATCTAGACCTCCTCATGGAGAAGAACGGTTACTCTTGTATCGTCCCTTGTTGACTTTGGATCTCGTGTTACTTTGTGCCTCGATGATCTAGCACTTGTGTGATCATATTCATGCCGGCTGAGTGTTTCTCTTGTTCTTCCCCGTGATCTCCCTCGTTTTCTTCCGCGCGTTCTTCTTGTTCCCCGTAGGGATCCTCTCCAAACGTGAAAGATCGGCCCCTAGGGTTCCGCCCTACATCACTTCCCGACCGACAGGAGTCGTATAGAGATACGATTAGCAAGGAGTTGCTTACCGAATAGGTATGTTGGCTAGCAGTGATGCTAAATCTCACTAGTCGCATGTGCTAGTCAGATCCTGAATCACTAAGAGTTTGCGGAGGGATGCTGACTTCAGTGGGAGTATTTCTGTTTAGGCTTGAATTACTCTACATAAACACATTGCTTAGTGATTACATATTTTTTGTTGTAGATCAATGGCACCACCTGCTCAACCCAACTTTGCATTGAAATCAATTCATGGAAAGGATAAACTGAATGGAACAAACTTCACCACCTGGTATAGAAATCTGAGAATTGTTCTAAAGCATGATAAAAAGAAACATGTTCTAGAGTATCCACTTCTAGAGGAACCTGCCGATAACGCTAATACCACAACCAGGAATGCCTACCATAAACTCACTGATGAATCAAACGAGATCAGCTGCCTCATGCTGGGTTATATGGAGCCCGATTTGCAGCAACATTTTGAAGATGTTGGGGCTTTTGATATGATCGAGTGTCTCAAGAGCACGTTTCAGGTGCAGGCTAGGACCGAAAGGTTCAACGTCTGGCGATCCTTGATGGATTGTAAGCTAAAGGAAGGTGATCCACTGAGCCCGCATGTGATCAAGATGATCGGATATGTGCAAGCTTTGGATCGGTTGGGCTTCCCGCTCTTGGATGAGTGAGCTCTTGATGCGATTCGGGTTCTCTTCGTCCGGCTATGGGACGTTCATCTCAAACTATCATATGCATGGCATGGATAAGAAGCTCACTGAATTGCATGGGATCCTCAAAGTGGCAGAGCAGGATATTAAGAAAGGCATGCATTAAGTGTTGATGGTGCAAAAATCGGTTAAGTTCAAAAAGAGTTGGTCCAAGAAAAAGGCTAAGGCAAAGGGCACGGAGGCGGTAACCTCCGCCTTGCTTGCCAAGTATGGACAGAACTCAAGACCGCTTGCTATCCCGCAAGGAGACCGTCCTTTGGAAGAGGAACTGTAGCAAGTGGCTCGCAGAGCATGGAAAGAAGGTCGGGAATGCTTCTTCGGGCAAAGGTACACTTGTTGCATATGTTATAGACATTTACCTTGCTAACATACCTAGTAGCCCTTGGGTATTTGAGCCCGGATCGGTTGTTCATATTTGCAACTCGATGCAAGGGCTGGTAAGAACTAGGCATGTAGCACAAGGGGAGATTGACATCAGGGTTGGCAACAAAGCAAGAGTTGGTGCGTTGGAGGTCGGCACGATGCAACTCCACCTTCCTTCTGGATTTATTGTGGAATTGAGTAATTGTTATTACATTCCTGCACTTAATCGGAACATTATTTCTGCCTCATGCCTGATGAGTCAGGGTTATGAATACAATTTAAAGGACAATGGTTGTTCGTTTTATTTGAATGGTATGTTCCACGGCTATGCACCCATTGTTGATGGGCTTTTTATATTGAATCTAGAACAGGAATCAGTCTATAATGTGAATGTCAAGAAGCATAAGCCCAATGAGATAAATCCGACATACTTCTGGCATTGCTAGCTTGGACACATTAGTCCGAAATGCATGAAGAAGCTCCATGATGATGGGATCCTAACTTCTCCCGACTTTGAGTCGTTCGAGACATGTGAATCATGCTTGCTCGGCAAGATGACTAAGTCTCCTTTCGCACAGACTTGCGAGAGGGCGTCCGAGCTGTTGGAACTTATACACAGTGATGTGAGTGGTCCAATGAGCACAACTGCTAGAGGGGCTATCAGTACTTCGTGACTTTTACCGACGACTTGAGTAGATATGGATATATCTATTTGATGAGGCACAAGTTGGAAACTTTTAAAAACTTCAAAGAGTTTCAAAACGAGGTTGAGAAGCAGCTCGACAAGACTATAAAGCTTCTACGATCTGATCATGTAGGTGAGTACATGAGCCAGGAGTTTGATGATCATGGGAAAAGCCAAGGTATAGTTCCTCAGCTCACACCTCCGGGTACGCCATAGAGAAACATCGTGTCGGAATGGAGGAATAGGACCTTGTTTGACATGGTCCGGTTATGATGAGCAAACTGGATTTACCCTTGTCATTCTAGGGATACGCTCTAGAAACTGCACCTTTCACACTTAACAGGGTACCATCAAAATCCATAGACAAGACACCATATGAGATGTGGACCAGGAAGAGTCCCAGTTTGTCTTTTCTAAAGATTTGGGGTTGTGAAGCATTTGTCAAGCGACTTATGTTAGACAAGCTTACACCCAAGTATGCATATTCATGGAATATCCGAGTGAAACCTTGGGATACAGCTTCTACAAATGTGAAGAGAACAAAGTGTTTGTTGCTCGGAACAGGGTTTTCCTTGAGAAAGAGTTTCTCAGTCGGGAGGCCAGTGGGAGGACGGTCCGACTTGAAGAAATTCGAGGACCACTCGGGGACTGCTCGGCTGGTGATGAGATCATACTGGAGTCAGTCGGGGAACCCGTAGTGGAAGTGGCATCAAAACCATGGAGGTCGGAAAGATTGCACAGAGTGCGTGATGAATTGTTGCTAGAAAGCGACGAGCCGGCCACGTATGCGGAAGCGATGGTGAGCCCAGATTCTGAGGCATGGCTGGAGGCCATGAGATCCGAGTTAAAGTCCATGGATGAGAATCAAGTCTGGGACTTGGTTGATCAACCGCCTGGCGTAACTGCCATTGGATGCAAACGGGTCTTTAAGAAGAAAACCGATGTGGATGGAAATGTTCAGATCCACAAAGCTCGGCTTGTCGGTAGGCTTATGGACAAGTTCAAGGAATTGACTATGATGAGACTTACTCGCTGGTAGTGATGCTGAAGTTGGTGATGATCGTACTAGCTATAGCTGCATATTTCGATTATGAGATATGGCAGATGGATGTCAAGATGGCTTTCCTTCACGGAAATTTAACCGAGGACGTGTATATGATAACACCCGAAGGTTTTGTTGATCCCACTAGCGCTAGGAAGGTATGCAAGCTCAAGAGATCCATTTATGCATTGAGGCAAGCATCTCGGAGCTGGAATATTCATGTTGATGAGGTCGTCACTGGTCTCAGTTTCATCAAAAGCAAAGAGGACTCTTGTTTATACAAGAAGTTAAGTAGGAGCTCGATAGTGTTTTTGATCTTGTGTGTGGATGACATATTGTTGATCGGGAACAATGTTTCGATGCTAAACTCGGTCAAGGAATCATTGAATGGCAAGTTTTCGATGAAGGACCTTGGTGAGGAAGTCTATATTTTAGGCATTAAGATCTATAGAGATAGATCGAGGAGGCTTCTCGGCTTAAGCCAGAGCACGTACATAGATATTATGTTGAAGCGGTTCAACATGAGTGAGGCAAATAAAGGGTTGTTGCCACTCTCACATGGTATAAGCCTAAGCAAGACTCAGAGTCCTTCAACATCTGATGAGCGAAGCAGGATGAGTAGGATTTCGTATGCCTCGGCAATCGGATCCATCATGTATGCCATGATATGTACAAGGCCTAATGTTGCTTTTGCAATAAGCCTAACAAGTAGATACCAGGCCAACCCAGGTGAGAGTCACTGGGCAGCGGTAAAGACTATTTTGATGTACCTGAAAAGGACTAATGAGATGTTCCTAGTTTATGGAGGTGAGGAAGGGCTCGTCGTAAGGGGTTACGCTGATGCTAGTTTCCAAACTGACAGAGATGATTGTTAATCACAGTCCGGATTCGTGTACGTCATGAACGGAGGAGCAGTGAGCTGGATGAGTTCCAAGCAAGATACGGTGGCCGATTCTACCAGAGAAGCCGAATACATTGCGGCTTGTGAACCTGCAAAGGAAGGTGTTTGGATCCGAAACTTTCTGGATGATCTTCGTATTTTCCCAGCCTCGGTAAAACCGTTGGACCTTTATTGTGATAATTCTGCACAAGCCAAGGAGTCGAGGAAACACCACAAGGTTAGACACATAATCAGAATATCACCTGATACGAAAGATCTTAAAGAATGGTGATGTAGAGTTATGCAAAATTCACACGGATGCAAATGTTGTAGACCCGTTGACTAAGCCGCTTCAACAATCCCAAGCATGAGGGGCACGTTAGAGCTATGGGCATTCGATGTCTATTCGATTGACTCTAGTGCAAGTGATAGACTGTTGGAGATATGACCTAGAGGCAATCATGTATTATGATATTTCCTATGTGTTTACGAATAAATATAGTCCTTGGATGTAATCAATGATACTTGTTGGCAAGTACGTGACTTGTCTGTGATAGAGGAAAAGGTGTCCCGTCTTTCGATGAGATGGTGGATTTCGCTTTGGTGGAAGTCGACTTCGACGATCCGACTACGAGCGTGCGAGGACGTCGCGCCTTAGCAATCGCTAAACCAACTCCGAGAGGTTATTGGCCGCGCCGAGCACGATCAACGACCACGAGGGTCTATTTCTGCGAGCAAACGAAGAACAAGCAAGAAACTAAGATTGCAATCTGGATATTGCGAATATAAGATGAAAGCTTTATTGATCAAGGTGGAGTTACGTGGCGCCTTTGTCAGTCGTTGAACACAAGCGAAATGCTGCGAAGTTGCAGCTATGGCGAACTTTTGATCTAAATAAAACCCAAAGTCTAAACGGTGCCCTAAGGGCTGTATATATGGAGGAAGAGGGGTGAATTTCGTGGCCCTTGGTAAAGGGTCGAAACTAACCCTATCTCTTGTTTCCCCACACATACGGACTCTAAAATAGCCTATACTTATGTATTTCGAAATTACATGGGTCGGCCCAATAATAAGGTGTGTGACACCTTGAATAGCCTCTGGACGAAATTTATGAAGTGGCATCTTGTATATTTCGTCCAAGGCTTCATGCAGATCATTATGGTGGCTCCAAAGTCCTAAAATCATCACTTGTAACTCCGTTCTTGTCCCCTTGCGCATGCCATCATCTCCATGCTTGTTCTTGCTCCAATGTTCATCCTTCTCCAAGCTAGGCCCTTCATTTGTAAGCAAAACAAATGTATCCAATTTAAGCGACATCATATTCTCATGAACATTAGAATCATTACCAAGAAACGAAAGTACAGGTAATTTAGTTGGCGTCTTGTGAGCTCTTGTAATTGGTCCGGTATGTATAGCAGCGGGGGCTGTGGGTGTAACAATAGTATTGATGTCCTCATCATCCTCCCTTCTTGAAATGAAGTCGTCCTCGACGGAAGTTCATCTTCCTCACCAAATATGGCTTCAAATCTGCAATGTTAAAGGTGGGACTAACCCCAAAATCTGCGAGCAGCTCAAGTTTATATGCATTATCATTTACTTTCTCCAACACCTTAAAGGGACCAGCAGACGTGGCATTAGCTTTGATTTGCGCAAATCAGAAATCTATCCTTACGCAAATGTAACCAAACAAGATCTCGGTGCAAACACAACATGTTTTCTACCCTTATCTCCGACAAGTTTATATTTAGCATTCATCGCTCAATGTTTTCCTTAGTTAACTCATGCATTTTAAAATCAATTCAGCACGTTCTTTAGCATCAAAATTAACCTTCTCCGAAGATGGAAGAGGCAACAAATCAATAGGTGCACGAGGTAGGAAACCATACACAACTTCAAAAGGGCACATCTTAGTAGTAGAATGCAATGAGCGATTATAAGCAAATTCAATATGAGGCAAGCATTCCTCCCACATTTTCTTATTATTCTTTAGAACAGCCCTAAGCATAGTAGACAATGTTCTATTGACTACTTCAGTTTGTCCATCGGTTTGGGGGTGACAAGTAGTACAAAAAGCAGTTTAGTCCCCAACTTAGCCCATAAACATCTCCAAAAGTGGCTAAGAAATTTAGTATCACGATCTGAAACAATAGTATTTGGCACACCATGCAAGCAAATAATTTCACGAAAGAACAAATCAGCAACATTGACAGCATCATCGCTTTTATGACATGGTATAAAGTGTGCCATTTTGAGAATCTATCCACGACAACAAATATGCTATCCTCCCTTCTTTGTTCTAGGTAAACCTAAAACAAAGTCCATAGATATATCCTCCCAAGGAACACTAGGTGCAGGCAAAGGCATATATAAACCATGAGGATTGAGTCGTGACTTAGCTTTTTGACATGTAGTGCAATGAGCAATAAAGCGCTCAACATCCGTCTCATCTTTGGCCAAAAGAAATGTGTAGCAAGTCGTCCTCTGTCTTCTTCACGCCAAAGTGTCCCATTAGTCCTCCTCCATCGCCTCCTGCAACAACAAAAGACGAACGGAGCTAGCTGGAATGCATAGCTTGTTAGCACGGAACACAAATCCATCATTAACGACAAACTTGTTCCATGTTCTTCCTTCTTTACAATTCGCAATACATCTTTAAAATCAGCATCATGCACATATTGATCTTTGATGGTCTCCAAACCAAATATTTTGAAGTCAAGTTGTGAAAGCATAGTATAGCGACGAGACAATGCATCGGCAATAACATTTTCTTTACCCTCTTGTGTTTAATGACATAAGGGAAAGTCTCAATGAATTCAACCCATTTAGCATGTCTACGATTCAGTTTAGCTTGACTTTTAATATGTTTCAAAGATTCATGATCGAATGTATAAAAATTTCTTTGGGCCATAAATAATGTTGCCATGTTTCTAAAGTCCGAACAAGAGCATATAATTCTTTATCATAAGTAGAGTAATTCAGACTAGGCCCACTCAATTTTTGAGAAAAGTATACAACAGGTTTGCCATCTTGTAATAACACACCTCCTAATCCAATTCCACTAGCATCACATTCAAGCTCAAAAGTCTTATTAAAATCGGAAGTTGGAGTAAAGGAGCATGTGTCAACTTATCTTTCAATACCGTGAAGGCTTCTTCACGTGCGGTACCCCAAACAAAAGGCACATCCTTCTTTGTAAGCTCATTGAGAGGTGCAGCAATGGTGCTGAAATCTCTCACAAAACGCCTATAGAAACCAGCGAGTCCAAGAAAACTCCTCACTTGTGTGACCGTTTTGGGCTGCGACCAACTCTCAATAGCTTCAATCTTGGCTTTATCAACTTCAATTCCCTGTGGAGTAACAACATAGCCAAGAAAAGATACTCGGTCGGTGCAAAAGGTGCACTTCCCAAGGTTACCAAACAAGCGTGCATCACGTAGAGCATTAAAAACAACACGTAAATGTTCCAAATGTTCTTCCAAAGATTTGCTATAAATCAGTATATCATCAAAATAGACTACCACAAATCGTCCAATGAAAGCACGTAAAACTTCGTTCATTAATCTCATGAAAGTACTAGGTGCATTAGTTAACCCAAAAGGCATGACTAACCACTCATATAATCCAAACTTAGTTTTAAATGCTGTTTTCCATTCATCTCCCAATTTCATACGAATTTGATGGTATCCACTCATAAATCAACTTTGGAGAATATTGTTGAGCCACTCAATTCATCAAGCATATCATCTAGCCTAGGAATAGGGTGGCGATAACGAATAGTAATATTATTAATGCCTCTACAATCAACACACATACGTGGCGTACCATCCCTTTTCGGCACTAGAATAATAGGAACAACACAAGGGCTAAGGGATTCGCGTATATAACCTTTGTCGAGCAGCTCACATACTTGACGCATAATCTCCTTCGTCTCCTCTGGATTGGTGCGGTATGGTGCACGGTTGGGTAATGATGCACCGGAATTAAGTCAATTTGATGCTCAATCCCTCGAATAGGTGGTAATCCGGTGCTTGCGTCTGGTGGAAAGGCGTCGTGAACTCTGCAAAATGTTAGTGACAGCGAGGGGCAAAGAGGAAAACACGTCCTCGAATGAAAATAATGCCTCTTTGCACACAAAAGCATAGCAAACAGATTTGCTAAAATCTAGCTCATCAATATCAGATTTAGTGGCAAGTAAACATGCACTTTTCAATTTAATTTGAAACAACACTAGATGGTTTACTATTAGGCTTCATATGTTGCTCAAATTCTTTTGCCACAATCTGATTTTCACTCTTATTTTTCTCTTGTTTTGCTTTATTAGCTCTATTAATATCATCTTTCAAAATGGACTCGAGAGTCATAGGAAGCAAAGTAATATTTTTATCCTTATGAACAAGAGTATCTTGATTGTTTCTACCATGGTGTCTGAAATTTTATCAAATTGCCATGGTCGACCAAGTAATAAGGAACATGCTTGCATAGGTACCACATCACAATCAACATAATCAGCATATGTAGAGATACTAAAATGCACACGAGCGAAGCGTGTTACCTTAACCTTGCCGCTGTTGTTGAACCATTGGATGTAGTAAGGATGTGGATGTGGTCTTGTGGTGAGAGATAGCTTCTCCACCATCTCCATGCTAGCCAAGTTGTTGCAGCTCCTCCATCTATGATGGCCTTGAATAGAGCGTTCCTTCACAACTCCTTTGTATGGAACAAATTATGCCTCTGATTTTGCTCGGCTTGTGTAACCTGCACACTCAAAACACGTTGAGCAACTAAACATTCATACTGTCGGCATCTTCAGCAGCCATGTATTGTGTCTCATGATCGAATCATCTCCACCGTGTTCCTCATGTGTAATAAGGCGAAAGTCTCCTCATCATAGTCACTAGCGGACTCATACCCACCATCCTCGGTAGCAATCATCACTGCGCTGAGATTTGCATTCTCTCATAAAATGTCCTCTTCCCTTACTGGCGACAAATAATATCACTTGTGTGCCTGTTGGCGCCATGGAAGAAGAAGAGCTCTGTCTGAGCCCGGCGGTGTGCTCTTGGCGGATAGTGGTGGTTGTGCACGCTTTCTTGTATCACGGTTGGAGGTGGCTTTGAAGGAGGTGATGGTGCGGTGGAAGTAGATGATGCGTGGTGTCCATGATGAAGGTCGACATGCGAGAAAAGTTAGTGCGCCAATGCACGTCGATCCTGCACTTCACGTTCACTTTACAAGCAAGATGGAATAAGCGAGTGATATTATTATAATCCTTATAGTCTAGAATGGTGCGAATCTCTCTATTTAATCCACCCGAAAGCGTGCAAGCATAGCTTCATTCTCCTCAACAATACCACATCTAATCAAGCGGTTTGTAATTCACGATAATATTCTTCTCTGAATTTTTCCTTGTCTTAAGCGCTGCAATTTTGAAGTAATTCACGTTGATAATATGGTGGAACCCAGCAGTATGCATAGCAGTTTTCAAAGCAGCCCAAGTAGCTGGAGCAGGATATAATCTACAATGTTCGGACCACCAAACACATGCAAAGCTAGTGAAAGCACAAAGCAGCGGCGAGAACACGTCTCTCCTCGGGATATTGTAAACATGTAAATCGTTGTTCAATTTCTAACTCCCAAGTAAGATATATATCAGGAACATATCTACCCTCAAATGGTGGAATATTCAATTTCAGTTTAGGGAGATGGTCATGATCTCATACTGAGGGGAGCCCTAACATTGCCATTATTTGCATGTGGGCGACACGGTGGTTGTGGTCTTTGGTGGTTGCACGTAGTTCGATGTTGATCAACCTCATCCTCATAATCGCCGCATACTCATCATCCTCCTCGGTACCAGCAGCAGCGATGGCGAGGAGCCACGAAGCACCAACAGCGATGGCAATGGCACACGAATTTTGTCTGGCTCAATAGGAACACGTTGAGCTCGTCCATCTGATTCGGAAGGGCGTAGTTGTTGTCGTTGCAGAGGTGCGATAGGTGCAGCTGGCGGCGGTTGTGGAAAAGCAGCGAGCAATTCATCAAACTTGCTATCAAGCTTTGTTTCAAACGTCTTCTCAATGCCATCTATCTTCTCCATGGCCTCGTCAAATCTGTTTAGCACATCTTGCACTGTCCAATCATCATTTCTGAAACTTATCATGTAGCTGTTTGTTCGTCGAGTTCTCCCAATCAGTCTCATCGGCTTGTGATCCTGCCATTGTTAGCAGCAAGAGAAACACACAAGAATATGATCCTCAGACTACTAGGAAGTGGTGGTGGTGGTGTGGTGGGCAGTCACAAATCCGTCAAGCAAATCTCAAATTCTTACCAGTTCTTACCCAGCAGCGGTGATCGGCAACCGTTGTAGTCAAAACTCTCAAAGCTTGGATAGAGCGATTACGGGGAGAGTCCAACGCACGGCGTAGATGTATGTGGAGCTGGGAAGGCTTATAATATGGTAGCAAAAGAATTGAGCAATAATCAATTCAGAGATGCAAAGTTGAATAAGCGCTCAGCGATGGTCTTGTCTTTGGTCCTAGGCTAGAGCTGTGCTAGAGGCGAGCCTAGAACACCAACAAAATCACGGCGGCGACACGTAAACAAGGGAGGAGCACACTCTGAATTTTTTTCTCTTTTTTTGCACTTTTTCCTCTTTTTTTTTTCTCATAACAAGTTTTTTTCAAAAAGTCTACAAATGTTCTAAAACTGCCTAGCGAATTTTCCGGACTTAGTTTTTTTTGAAGCTGGAACTATTTTTCTTCTGCGGATGGCTCGGAAGTTGGGGAGTCCTCGTGTCATGACTTCGGATATCGCGTGATCTGGAAATCGAGAACAATGCAACAATTCTTGGACTCGGACTATGGTGGTGGCGGAGATGAATCTGGTGGAACTTCGGTTGGTGGCGAAGATGAATCTGGTGGAACTTCGGATGGTGGCGCAGATGAATCTGGTGGAACTTCGGTGGTGGCGGATATATGTTGCGGTGGACTCGGATGGGCGTGATGGCGGCGGATATGTGGTGGCGTATATGGATTGGATTAGCGGTGAATATGTGGTGGTGGTATATGGCAGCGGCGGCGTGACAACTGTGAGCAGAACTCAAAACTCTAAAAGACTAGGCGCTAAGACCAGCAACTTGACACGGCGATGCAACCGCAAATTCAACAAAGCAAATCTGAGAAAAGATTACATAAGCGCTTTCAGATTGGTTCGGATGGGATGAACTAACCCTAATTTTTTGTGGCTTTTTCGTGGACTATAGGTATGAAGAACAGACTCGATCTAAACTACGAAAAATTGTAAAATCTCACCGAGCAACACGGAAATCGATACCACTTGATAGAGGCAAAGGTGTCCCATCTTTCGATGAGATGGTGGATTTCGCTTTGGTGGAAGTCGACTTGACGATCCGACTCTGGCGTGCGAGGGCGTCGCGCCTTAGCAATCGCTAAACCAACTCCGAGAGGTTATTGGCCCGCGAGCACGATCAACGACCACGAGGTCTATTTCCTGCGAGCAAGCGAAGAACAAGCAAGAAACTAAGATTGCAATCTGGATATTGCGAATATAAGATGAAAGCTTTATTGATCAAGGTGGAGTTACGTGGCGCCTTTATGCAGTCGTTGAACACAAGCGAAACGCGAAGTTGCAGCTATGGCGAACTTTTGATCTAAATAAAACCCAAAGTCTAAGCGGTGCCCTAAGGGCTGTATATATGGAGGAAGAGGGGTGAATTTCGTGGCCCTTGGTAGAGGGGTCGAAACTAACCCTATCTCTTGCTTCCCCCACATCTGGACTCTAAAAATAGCCTATACTTATGTATTTCGAAATTACATGGGTCTGGCCCAATAATAAGGTGACGAGCACCTAGAATAGCCTCTGGACGAAATTTATGAAGTGGCATCTTGTATATTTCGTCCAAGGCTTCATGCATCATTATGGTGGCTTCAAAGTCCTGAAATCATCACTTGTAACTCCGTTCTTGTCCCCCTTGCATGCCATCATCTCCATGCTTGTTCTTGCTCCAATGTTCATCCTTCTCCAAGCTAGGCCCTTCATTTGTAAGCAAAACAAATGTATCCAATTTAAGCGACATCATATTCTCATGAACATTAGAATCATTACCAAGAAGCGAAAGTACACAGTAATTTAGTTGGCGTCTTGTGAGCTCTTGTAATTGGTCCAGTATGTATAGCAGCAGGGGCTGTGGGTGTAACAATGGTATTGATGTCCTCATCAGTCTGTGAGATCTTGTGTTGTATGATACATCCTAAATTGTCCCTAGTCGCAAATGATGTGTGGGCACACGTCGTACTAGACTAGCATATGACAAATTGGATGGCTCAGTCTCACTAGCCATGGAGCATTGGATGCTAACCGGATAATATGGACTCGGAAGGATCTGGTCGGATTCGACGTAGTCGAATCCGAGACAAGATAAGGTCCGAGTCGGACAGACCCAACTATGAGACGCAGCGATATGTCATCTGTGAGTCTCTAGTGCAACATATGTTCTATGTCCTAAGACCTGAGCTGACGCATGTACTCGGGATGGTGATAGATTTGCTTTGGGACGACTAAACGCTACTCCATGATTGGGTAGTTACAAAGGTAGGTTCCAGGTTTGTCCAGTCCCATGCTGCAAGACATGGTTGAGCAAGATGGGATTTGCCCCTCCGATCGGGAAAGATATACTCTGGGCCCCTCGTGTGATCCGACCAGGATAAGCATGGCCATGCGACTAGGATTATGAGATAATCCAGTTTGTGGTTGGTATCACTGTAACGAGAAAGAGGTCATGCTAGCACAAGGATGACAGTCTCATCTTGAGCCCGACAACATATATCATCAGGCAAAGGGAACAGAAGTGTGACACGTTGTACAGGTTCGCCAAACCAGCTTCATAGTCTGCTTAGTGGTCGGCACGCCTTGCTAGAGGCCACTGCCAACCATGCAGGTCAGAGGTGATCTGAACTATGACTAAGCCAACTTGAACCTGAGGGGTCGCGCGCTGAAGGGAAGAATCCTACGAGGTCGGTTCGGAGGACACTGGCCGGATGTGATCCAAGCTGAACTTGGAACACAACCGAGTAGACTTTGGGCTTTAGGATCCGTGCAAGGCCCAAGTGTTGAGCCCGCGACAGATGCCTATAAATTGTGGAGGTGCGGCACACTTATTGAGTTGATCGCTTCGGCGCCGTAGTTAGGGCTTTGCATGTGTTGCAACTAGCCACCTCCACTTACCATCGGTTGTGTGATCGGACCTAGCAGTCGGCCGCACGACGTTCCTCCTGCACGCACGGATACCATTAGAGGCGGTGCACTTGCGCCACTCTGGTGAACCTGTTTGCGGGATCTGATCGACTACGTGGGAGACCGGCAAGGAGGAGATGACTCCGGGAACGCGCTGCCTCAACTCTGCTTTCGATGCACGGCACTGTGTGTCTAGTGGTAACGATCTGTGATCCATCTCCTGTAGCACGTTCTTGGTTGTTCTGCACATAGGAAATTCTAATTTGCAGTCGACACACCCTACCGTAGATCCCAACATATCTAAGCACACACATTTTTTACTTCCTTGATGGATATTCTGGTTTTTTACAAATACCTATTTGTCAACCTGATTAAGAAAAGACACTTTTACTTGCCCTTTTGGAACTTATGCTTATAGACGTATGCCTTTTGGTCTATGTAATGCGCTTGCTACCTTTCAAACATGTATGATTGCTATATTCTTTGATTTTTGAGAAAAGATTGTTAAGGTTTTCATGGATGACTTTTCTCTTTATGGGAAGTCGTTTGATGATTGTTTAAGCAATCTTGATCCAGTTTTGCAGAGATATGAGCAAACAAATCTTGTCTTGAATTGGGAGAAGTGCCACTTGGTTAACGAAGGTATTGTTTTGGGCCATAAAATTTCTAAAAGAGGCATTGAGGTGGACAAGCCAAGGTTGATGCAATTGAGAAAATGCCATGTCCTAAAGATATCAAAGGTATTTGTAGTTTCCTTGGTCATGCTGGTTTCTATAGGAGATTTATCAAAGACTTTTCTAAAATTTCTAGGCCACTTACAAATCTTTTGCAAAAGGATATTCGTTTTGTTTTTGATGATGATTGTTTGGAAGCCTTCGAAACACTCAAGAAAGCCTTAATTTCTGCACCTGTTGTTCAACCACCTGATTAGAACTTGCCTTTTGAAATTATGTGTGATGCTAGTGATTATGCTGTTGGGTGACGTTCTAGGACAAAGAGTAGATAAGAAATTAAATGTTATCCATTATGCTAGTAAAACTCTAGAAAGTTCTCAACAAAATTATGCTACTACTGAAAAAAAATTCTTAGCAGTGGTGTTTGCTTGCAATAAATTTAGATCCTACATTGTTGATCCCAAAGTGACCGTTCACACCGATCATGCTGCTATAATATATCTTATGGAAAAGAAAGATGCTAAACCTAGTGTCGATGCAATAGACCCAGGGCCTATTGACCTGACTGTGCACAGGCACAAGATCAAGATTGGAGCACCAAAGCAAGAGGCCAAGATACTCGAAGAACCAACTAGCAGATCAGAAGGAACCAAGACTAAGACAGAGGAGCCAGGTATTATCAAAAGAAAGGCCTCCTTTGCCGGGCAGGCGAGCCAGGCAAGGGGCGAGGCCACCCCTAGAAGAAGAGGACCAAGGCGTCCCGGCAGGCCTTGTCGGGACTCATGGAGACCAGATCACCTCACCAACTACTCCACCACGACCCACGTCGTTGATCAGTGCGGTGTCAAGATGTAGGATGACTAAGTGGCAGCCATTCGCCACATGGCGGCCACTTCCTACCATGTGAACCTACCAAGTGAACCCACAGAGGCATCCGCCCAATAATGGTGTCATGCAAGCAGGTGTGGAGCTGGCGAATTAGCCAGGCAAGCCTTGCCGGGCAACCAATGACGTGACACTAAGCGGCGCATTAAATGCATGCTGTCAGCCTGCAGAGTTAGGTATAATAGAACTGTTTGCTGTCATATCAGTGTCTAATGACTAATTTGCCACTGTGGTAACCCCTTTGATCTATAAAAGGAGGCCCATGGCAACAATACAAAGGGTTGGAAGTTTAGACCACTGACACCCCCATATGCGCGTAATCGCTGCTGCCCTGAAGCAACCCTTGCCGGGCAAGTGTACTACGCACCACCACCACCTTTTCCCATCAATCCACCAAAGCAGGAGTAGGGTTTTACGCCTCGTGGCAGCCCGAACCTGGGTAAAACTGCCTGTGTGATCCCTGCCATGCTGCCTTGCATTGGTCTGCGCTTTGTGCAACTTGACTCCCCCTTGCCGAACCAGCAAGGGGCCATCCTGGTCCCATAGGTGGCCATGGTTTCCCACGACACCTAGACTCATCAGGTGGGTTCTTCTTATACAAGAATTTGATTTGCATATCACTGATAGAAAATGAGCAGAGAACCCCGTAGCTGATAACTTGTCCAGGCTAGAAAATATTCTTGATGACGCACAACCTATTAATGATAGCTTTCCTAATGAACAGTTAGCCGCAACAAATGTTTCTAATAGTACACCTTGGTATGCTGACTATGCTAATTATATTGTTGCTAAATACATACCACCGAGCTTTACATACCAACAGAAAAAAAAAATCTTCTATTATTTAAGACATTACTTTTGGGATGACCCACATCTTTACAAAGAAGGAGTAGATGGTATTATTAGATGTTGTGTACCTGAGCATGAACAGGAACAAATCCTATGGAAATGTCACTGCGAAGCTTATGGAGGACATCATGCGGGAGACAGAACCGCTCATAAGGTATTGCAATCTGGGTTTTATTAGCCTACTCTTCTCAAGGATGCCCGTAAGTTCGTCTTATCTTGTGATGAATGTCAAAGAATAGGTAATATCGGTAAGCGTCAAGAAATGCCTATGAATTATTCACTTACTATTGAACCATTTGATGTTTGGGGATTTGATTCCAGGGGACCTTTTCCTTCCTCTAATGGGTATACTCATATTTTGGTCGCCGTTGATTATGTTACTAAGTGGGTAGAAGCTATTCCGACTAGTGGTGTTGATCACAACACCTCTATTAAAATGCTTAAGTCCCTAGAAATTTAATGAATGCTGGTGGTTCACACTTTATTCATGGTGCTTTCCATAAAATGCTTGCTAAGTAAGATGTTAACCATAGAATTGCATCACCCTATCATCCTCAGTCTAGTAGTCAAGTTGAATTTAGCAATAGAGAAATAAAACTAATCCTACAAAAGATTGCCAATGGGGCCCAGAAGAATTGGTTTAAGAAACTAGATGATGCACTTTGGGTTTATAGAACAACATATAAAAATCCTATGGGTATGTCATTTGCCTATTGAGTTAGAACATAAAGCATATTGGGCGATGAAAGAACTCAACTATGATTTCAAACTTGCTGGTGAAAATAGGTTATTTGATATTAACTCATTAAATGAATGGAGAACCCAAGCTTATGAAAACACAAAGTTATTCAAATAAAAAGTTAAAAGATGGCATGATAAAAGAATCTTAAAGCATCAGTTCAAAGTTGGAGAATATGTTCTTTTGTACAACTCTCGTTTCAGATTATTTGCGGAAAACTCCTCTCCAAATGGGAAGGACCCTATGTTATCGAGGAGGTTTATCGATCGGGAGCTATCAAAATAAATAATGCCGAAGGCACTAACCCGAATGTTGTTAATCGGCAACCAATAAAACATTATATCTTAGGTCGCCCATTAATGTTGAAAGCAATATTATCCAAACTATGACACCGGAAGAACATATAAAAGAAACCTTCTGAAACACTCCAGAATCGTGAAAAGAGGAGGTACGTGACACTGTAAGTAAACGAACTCCAAAAAATCCGCAAAAATATTTTTTGTCAGTTTTGGAATATTTAAAAAATTAGGAAAATAAGAAAGAACCAGGAAGGTGACCCTGGTGACCCAGGTGGGTTGTGCCCACCTTGGGTACCTTCTGGACTCCATTTTTCTTCCATTTGCTTGTTTCCCAAGATAAAAATCTTTAAATACCCCCCAAACCAGTTGACCTCCGTATCGTGGAGAAATCTCCTGTTTTCTTTTCTCGTTGTTTTTTGTCAGATCTGTTGAGCCATGCATCATGTCTTCTTCTTCCTCTAACAATGTGGAAGAGGATGCTTGGTTAATGAAGATCGAGCTGAAGAGGGAAGAGCCCGTTGGAGCAGCCAAGGAGGACAAGATCAAGGAGGCCACCGGAGATCAAGTGCCGTTGATCGAGCAAGCACTGCCTGCCGAGGAGGAAGAGGAAGATATCCTTAAACCTTACTATGCTCATCTTACCCGCACTGATATTGCAGCCTTCAGGATCATTGAAATAGTTCGTGTGCAAAATAAGTACCTCACTCATGAAAATATTCTGCATCAAGAGCACATCACCTTCCTCCGGAGCGTCATCCGTAGATTGGAGAATCTCTTGGTTCTTAAGGACAGGGTTGCTACAACTTCATCACCACCAGCTCCTTCTTTTTCACCAACAGAAAATTGAGTATCGAGTATGGGCACTCGCCTTGGCTTTCGCCAACCTTGAGGGAGGTGCCCCGGTATTGTATGACCTCCACTATCTTTTGCCTTTACTTTTCTTAGTTCCATCCATAGTTATCTTTTTCTCTAGATGAATAAAAGTTTAGTTCGATCCTTTCTTTTCGAGAGTTTGCTTAGTGATCTATCTTTGTAATCGTGTGCGGGATATATAATAGAGTTTAGTTCGAGTTTTGCTTTCTTTACTTTCTTGTTCAATAAAAAGAAAGGAAATAAATGAAAAAGTTCATATGCTAATCTTATGGTAAGTGATGACATTACACAAGGAAAGGTATAAGTAGTAAATTTTATTGTAGATTGACAAACACAGAATTAGTCAATGATGCAACTCATGAAAGAATTAATAAGGGAAGAGAAGATTCACATGCAAATTCACTATCCTGGAAATCTTTTGTGATTGTGAGCACCCATCAAAATATTATATGCCAAAATTGTTGACGTTGGACAAGGAAGACAACGTAATGATTTATGTTTGTTCATATTCACATAGAAGCTATATTGTGATAGATCCTTCAACATGTGGTGTTTGCCCCCTATCTTTGTTAGCCAAAAATTCCGCACCAAGCAGAGATACTACATGTGCATCCAAAAACCCTTAAACCCAAATCTTGTTTTGAGAGTCCACCATACCTACCTATGGATTGAGTCAGATCCTTCAAGTAAGTTTCCATCGGTGCCATAAGGAAATAAAAATTGTTCTAGAAGTGTTAGATCATTTTGTATAAGAGAAAATTGAGCGTTGTATGAACTTGTGATGGCGAAGAATAAAAGCGAAAGACTGCATAATAAAGGTTGCCATGATAAGGCGAAGTATAATGTGACATTCTCTTGCGCTAAGGGGTTGAGCATACAAACAAAAAGCACATGGCAACCTCTACTTCCCTCTGCGCAGGGCCTATCTTGTAATTTTATGTATTTACTTTCATATAGGAGTCAAAATTCTTCTCTCTAATCCTTTTTATTTTCTCCTTTGGCAAGCATAATGTGGTGAGGAAAGATCTAGGCACATATATCCAGTTGAATATGGACACATAGAGTAATTCTAATGCCTTTTCTCTCATAATATGCAAGGTACACACAAAGGGGGAGCTGGTAGCTGGAAATCTGAACCTGAAAAAGCTACGTCAGGCTACCTATTCTGCACGACTCCAAAAGAGCTGAAACTTCACGAGGATTTTTATGGAATAAATGAGAATTATTGGAGCCAATAAGTACCAGAGGGGCCACCAGGTGGGCACAGCCCACCTGGGCGCGCCAGGGAGCCCAGGCACGCCCTGGTGGGTTATGCTCACCTCGGCCAACCTCCAGTGCCCCTCTTCTCGAACATAAATCATTTTGACCTAAAAAAAAGGGGAGGACTTTTGCCCTTCGGTGGAGCGATTCCGCCGAGGGAACTTACCTCCCGGAGGGGGAAATCATCATCATCATCATCACCAACAACTCTCCCATCTTGTGGAAGGCTATCTACATCAACATGTACAACAACACCAACTCCTCTCAAACCCTAGTTCATCTCTTGTGTTAAATCTTTGTACCGGAACTATCTGCAGTTAATTACTATATGGTTTATTTGGTGGACAATTATAAGTTCAGATCCATTACGCTATTTAATACCCCTCTGATCTTGAGCATGATTATCATTTGTGAGTAGTTACTTTTGCTCTTGAGGTCACGGGAGAAATCATGGTGCAAGTAATCATGTGAACTTGATATGTGTTCGATATTTTGATGATATGTATGTTGTGATCCCCTTAGTGGTGTCATGTGAATGTTGACTACATGATACCTCACCATATTTGGGCCTAAGGGAATGCATTGTAGAGTAGTTATTAGATGATGGGTTGCGAGAGTGACAAAATCTTAAACCCTTGTTTATGCGCTATTCCGTAAGGGACCGATTGGATCCACAAGTCTAATGCTATGGTTAGAATTTATTCTTAATATTTTTCTTGTAGTTGAGGATGCTTGCGAGGGGGTTAATCATAAGTAGGAGGTTTGTTCAAGTAAGAACATCACCTAGGCACCGGTCCACCCATATACCAAATTATCAAGGTAGCAAACATGAATCGAACCAACATGATGAAAGTGACTAGATGAAATTCCCGTGTACCCTTAAGAACACTTTGCTTATCATAAGAGACTGTTTTGGCCTATCTTTGCATCAAAAGGATTGGGCTACCTTGCTGCACTTTTGTTACTTCTACCGTTACTTGCTCGTTACAAATTATCTTGCTATCAAACTACTTTGTTACTTACAATTTCAACACTTGCAGACATTACCTTGCTGAAAACCACTTGTCATTTCCTTCTGCTCCTGGTTGGGTTCGACACTCTTAACGAAAAGGACTACAATTGATCCCATATACTTGTGGGTCATCAATAATGAACCTTTATCATGATTAAGGAAATATAATAATAACCCCTTTATTATTGCCTCTAGGGCATATTTCCAACACTCCCCCACTTGCACTAGAGACAATAATCTAAATTACATAGTAATGAATCTAACGCCCATGGAGTCTTGGTGCTGATCATGTTTTGCCCATGGAAAGAGGTTTAGTCTTGATGTGTTTGGTTCTCTTGTGAAACCTAGGCTCCTTCGCTGTGGCAATTGCTCTAGTGTTGTCACAAAAGATTTTCATTGGACCCGATGCACTGGGTATTACACCCAGATCGGATATGAACTCCTTCGTCCAGACTCCTTCATGCGCTGCTTCCGAAGCAGCTATGTACTCTCCTTCACATGTAGATGCCGTCATGACACTCTACTTAGAACTGCACCAACTGACAGCTCCACCATTCAATACAAATACATATCAGGTTTGTGACTTAGAGTCATCCGGATCTGTGTCCAAGCTAGCATTGACGTAACCCTTTACGACGAGCTCTTCGTCACCTCCATAAACAAGAAACATATCCCTGGTCCTTTTCAGGTACTTCAGGATATTCTTGAGCACTGTCTAGTGATCCACTCCTAGATTACTTTGGTACCTCCCTGACAAACTTATGGCAAGGCACACATCAGGTGTGGTACACAGCATGGCATACATTATAGAACCTATGGCTGAGGCATAGGGAATGACTTTCATTCTCCCTCTATCTTCTGCCATGGTCGGACTTTGAGTCTGACTCAATTTCACACCTTGCAACATAGGCAAGAACCCTTTCTTTGACTGGTCCATTCTGAACTTCTTCAGAACTTTGTCAAGGTATGTGCTTTGTGAAAGTCCTATTAAGCGTCTCGATATATCCCCATAGATCTTGATGCCCAATATGTAAGAAAATTCACCAAGGTCTTTCATTGAAAAATTCTTATTCAAATATCCCTTTGGGCTATCCAAAAATTCTATACCTTTTCCAATCAACAATATGTCATCCACATATAGTATCAGAAATGCTACTGAGCTCCCACTCACTTTCTTGTAAATACAGGTTTCACCGTAAGTCTGTGTAAAACCAAATACTTTGATCTCCTCATCAAAGCATATATTCCAACTCCGTGATGCTTGAACTAGTCCATAGATGGATCGCTGGAGTTTGCACACTTTATTAGCACCTTTAGGATCGACAAAACCTTGTGGTTGCATCATATACAACTCTTCTTTAAGAAACCCGTTAAGGAATGCACTTTTGACGTCCATTTGCTAGATTTCATAATCATAAAATGCGGCAATTGCTAACATGTTTCTGACAGACATAAGCATCGCTACGGGTGAGAAATTCTCATCATAGTCAACCCCTTGAACTTGCCGAAAACCTTTGCAACAACTCGAGCTTTGTAGACAGTGATATTACCATCAGCGTCCGTCTTCCTCTTGAAGATCTATTTATGCTCAATGACTTGGCGATCATCAGGCAAGTCCACTAAAGTCCACACTTTGTTCTCATACATGGATCCAATTACAGCTTTCATGGCCTCAAGCCATTTGTCGGAATCTGGACTCATCATAGCTTCTTCATAGTTCATAGGTTCGCTGCTGTCTAACAACATGAGTTCCAGGACAACATTACCGTACCACTCTGGTGTAGTACGTGTTCTGGTCGACCTATGAGGTTCAGTAGTAAGTTGATCTGAAGTTTCATGATCATCATGGGAACTACCTTTCTCTGATGTGCTACTTTCGAATTCGAGAGAAGGTACAATTACCACATCAAGTTTTACTTTCCTCCCACTCACTTCTTTGGAGAGAAACTCCTTCTCCAGAAATGACCCATTCTTAGCAACAAAGATCTTGCCTTCGGATCTGTGGTAGAAGGTATACCCAATAGTTCCCTTAGGGTATCCTATGAAGACATCTCCGCTTTGGGTTCGAGCTTATCAGGCTGAAGCCTTTTGACATAAGCGTCGCATCCCCCAACTTTAAGAAACGACAGCTTAGGTTTTCCTGCCAAACCATCGTTCATATGGTGTTGTCTCAATGGATTTAGACGGTGCCCTATTTAACGTGAATGCGATTGTATCTAATGCATAACCCTGAAACGATAGCGGCAAATCGGTACGAGACATCATAGAACACACCATATCTAATAAAGTACGGTTACGACGTTCGGACACACCATTACGCTGTGGTATTCCAGGTGGCGTGAGTTGCGAAATAGTTCCACATTGTTCTAAATGAAGGCCAAACTAGTGACTCAAATATTCACCTCCACGATCAGATCATAGAAACTTTATTTTCTTTTTGTGATGATTCTCCACTTCACTATGAAATTCTTTGAATTTTTCAAATGTTTCAGACTTGTGGTTCATCAAGTAGATATACCCATACCTACTCAAATGATCTGTGAAGGTTAGAAAATAACGATACCCGCCGCGTGCTTCAACACTCATCGGACCGCATACATCAGTATGTATTGTTTCCAATAAGTCATTAGCTCGTTGCATTATTCCAGAGAATGGAGTTCTAGTCATCTTACCCATGAGGCATGGTTCGCAAGTATCAAATGATTCATAATCAAGTGATTCCAGAAGTCCATCCGCATCGAGTTTCTTCATACGCTTTACACCAATACAACCTAAACGACATTGCCACAAGTATGTTGCACTATCATTATCAACTTTGCATCTTTTGGCATCAATATTATGAATATGTGTATCACTACGATCGAGATTCAACAAGAATAGACCATTCACTAAAGGTGCATGACCATAAAAGATGTTACTCATCTAAATAGAACAACCATAATTCTCTGACTTAAATGAATAACTGTCTCGCAATAAACAAGATCTAGATATAATGTTCATGCTCAACGCTAGCACCAAATAATAATTATTCAGGTCTAAAACTAATCCCAAAGGTAGATGTAGAGGTAGCATGCCGACGGCGATCACATCAACCTTGGAACCATTCCCGATGCGCATCGTCACCTCGTCCTTAGCCAATCTTTGTTTATTCTGCAACTCCTATTTTTAGTTACAAATATGAGTAACCGAACCAGTATCAAATACCTAGGTGCTACTACGAGCACTAGTAAGGAACACATCAATAACATGTATATGTCGGATTTCGGGTTGCGTAAACCCATGAGAGCTTCGAACTCTAGGGTGCGTGCAGATATCTCAACCTCCCCAGTCCGCCTTCTCGCCAATCTCACAGCCTAGCGCGACGAACTCGAAGGAAAGGGGACACATCAGTTTACCCAGGTTCGGGCCACCTTGCGGTGTAAAACCCTACTCCTGCTTTGTGGTGGATTTGCCTCGATGGGCTGAGGATGAACTAGTACAGTAGAGAACAACCTCAGGAGGTGTGTTCTTGAGGTCAAATGAGCTTGTGAGGCTGGAATGGATGCGATTGACTTGATTTGCCCCCCGCCCATGGTGGTGGCTAGGTCCTATTTATAGTGGCCTTGGTCCTCTTCCGAAATGAAGGCGGGAAGGGATCCCATAACAGCCACATTTGAAGGGAGACAACTAGTACATTTTATCCTGACTAAAGTGGTCTTCGCCTGCAAAAGCCTCTGGTCATGACGCTGTGGTGAGCTCGGCGATGACCACTATCCGGCCGTCCTGGCGGTCTTGGTCTTGTTGCACGAGAATGGAAACCTTTGGCTGCTCCCTTGGGACTCTGCGTCTGCTGCTTGCCTCCTTTGCACCAAAGAGGAAATTGGTACACTGTGCCCGTTGGCGCCCGCCTGGCCTTGATCGACACGGCTCACGTCACCCGAACCTCACGAGGTGAGCCCTGCATTGGAATCTCTGCTCCTCGGGAGCCAGCCTGAGGAGGCTGCTCCCCTTGAAGGTCTTGGCGTTGTTCCCCTCGCGTGGCTTGGCCCCTTGCGAGGGTCTCGGGTTGTCGATGTCAAAGCTGGGCCATAGCAGGCCGTTAATTGTGCCATGTCGTGGGCCGCAGGCAGGCAGGTCTGGGTACCCCCGTTCCCAAAACGCTGACAGTAGCCCCCGGGCCCAAGGCGCGTTCGAACTTGGCTTCTAGGAGAAGCCAAAGGGCAAGTGCGAAGCGCCACAGGCCCTAACCACCTGTGGCCTTAGGCGACGCATGGAGATTGATGGGACATGGACGTCTCTGCTTTCCCATGCTGCCTCAGCAACCGCTCAACTTGTTGAGTTGCTACTACATGCAGGGAAAACCATCATTTGCGCGGGATCATGGAGGCCGTCGATTGGCCTTCCTTTGGCTATAAATGAGGGGGAGGGGCAGAGCCCCCCCCTTGCTCACCCCCATCTTCATCTTCTCGCTGCCCGTTCCTTTTTCCTCTCCACCTTGCTGTAGTTGCAGAGCCCATGGCGCCGACGAGGAGGTTCACCGCCGCCGAGAAGGGAAGGTCCCCAAAGAAGGGCCAGTTTCACCGCCACCCTAGAGGGGCCGCGGCCGCCCTAGAGGGGCCGCGTCCGCCCTCGCAAGCACGCTGCAACCCCGGCGGCAGTTCCCAAGGGGCGCAGGCGCACTTCTCCGTGAGCTGGCATCTCTCTTGGTAGCCGCAGCGACGCTTCTTCTTGTGGCGGGGGCCGCTGGGAACGGGGCAGCCCCCGCGATGAGGGGAGGCGCGCAATGGTCACCTGGCCTCCTCGACCACGCTTCCCCTCAATGGACGTGCTCCCGGAGTTTGTCGTGTGCTCGAAGAAGCCCACCGGTACCTTGCTCCGGCTTCCGCGCTTATTCATAGGCGAGCTACTGGCCATGAGGCTCGACGGCCTCTGGCTGTAGGCTGACGGCTGCTGTAGCAGGGCCTCGTGGGTCGAGGTCGAGGACACCACGGTAGGCAGCATGGTCTTACCCGCGGCTGGCAGGCGTTTGCCTGTGCACGAGACCTGAGTGGGAGGTGCACCCTCCACTTCAAGTATGACGACCTCGCGACCCTCTTTGTGAGGGTGTTCAGGGAGGACAGCCGCCGCATGGTGTGCTGCCCAGAAAACGGCAGTGGCGACGATGAGCTTTGTCTTGATGACGGCAGCAGCAGCTCCTCTTCAGGCAAGAGCTCCAGCAGCGGTGGCTACGACCAACCTCCATGCCGCTGAGCTTGCATCGGGGAAGGCAACGGGTCGTCTCGCTGCCGCACCTCGGTGAAGCAGGAGGAGGGCCCAAACTGAGCCTGGGGCTACCGAGCCTGGCTTCAAGAGCTGCTGCAGTCATGTGGGTCACTTCTATTTAACCTTTCCTTTCTCCTGCATTTTGAAAAAAGTAGAGTACCCCGCTGGGGTGTGTAATGAACTGTGGTAATTATGCCATTATGCTATGCTTATTATCTTGATGGTATATGCCATTATATCTGTATTCTGAGTGGGCAAGGGTAGGGTAACTTAGCTTGATACGCTCGCCGCAGCTTCCCGCCTCGTGAGGGTGCTGCTCTTGATGCCTAGCAGAGCCCCCTTCCTGATGACTCGGGAGCCGTCGGTCTCAGGAGACGTTGTAGAGCTATTGCGGGGTTGTTAAAAGATCTTGACGGGGCATCTCATTCCTCCTTGCACGAACCCCTATCATGGGCTTAGCTATGGCTTAGTGCACCGCGTCGCGCTGCCCCGGGGGCATAGACATAAGAGGGTGTGCATGCCCATGAGCTTGATTGAGGGCGTCTCCCGAGGATTAAGAAGGCCGAAGAACTGGGGCAACGGGGTTTCGGCGAGGCGTGCTTGCGTACGGGGAACCCAAGCGCGTGCGCCTGCCTAGCCCCTACACGCGGGACGCGTGAGGAGCGATGGGCAACTACTACTCTTCCCTGGCCAAGGCTAGAGCAAAGCGAGAGGAGAGAAAATCCAACTTCGGCGAATCAAAATGCGAAAACTCCAAATTCCATTAAGAAACTGTGAACTGACTATAGAAAGAAAGCAAAAGAACATCCACGTCCGGCACCTAGTCTAGTCTTCTCACCAGCGCGGAGCTAAGTGCTGGCACTAGGACGTGGGATGGAGCCCCCGTGAGGCCCGCGAGCAACACTCAGGAAACTCCGGGGCGTGTACATCCCCACTCATTATTACGTGAGAGTGTCAGAAGCGGAGACCTTCACATGCATGAGCCTTGCTTCACGGGTAGAACTTCCGGAGGTGCTGGATGTTCCAGGCGTTCTAGATGGGGATTTCGTCCTATGTCTCCAGGCGTGCGGTGCCAGGCCTGGAGACACGGGCAATCCTAAATGGGGCCTCCCACATGGGTGTGAGCTTGTGCAGCCCTTCGCTGGAGAGCACCCGCCTTAGGAAGAGATTACCCACCTCGAGCATCTTGGGGAGGATGCTGCAGTAGTCGTACAGCTGCAGCGCTTGCTTGTACCTTGCCGCTCGGAGCGAGGCTTGACGGCGGGATTCCTCCACCAGCATGAGATCCATCCCCCGCGTGGTGTCCTGATGTGCCTCGTCGAACGCCAAGACCCGCGTGGAGTGATGCTTGACCTCGTGTGGGAAAACCACTTCAGCTCCATAGACGAGGAAGAACGGGGTCTCACCCGTCAGCTTGGTTGCGGTGGTGCGGATGTACCACAACACGGACTGGAGCTTGTCGAGCCAGCCCCTGCCGCATGCCTCGAGCTTCTTCTTGAAGGTCCTTGCCTTGAGGCCTCTCAGGACCTCTGTGTTGGCGCGCTCGGCCTGGCCGTTGCTCCTGGGATGTGCCACCGAAGCGTAGCATATCCACGTTCCAAGGTCAGCACAGTATGTTTTGAAAAGGTTGCTGGTGAACTGCGAGCCATTGTCTGTAATGATGCGATTAGGAACCCCAAACCGGCTCACGAGGCCCTTGATGAACTTGACAATCGAGCCGGTCGGGATGGTGCAGACAGCTTCTACCTCCACTGACTTGGTGAACTTGTTGATGGCGATGTAGAGGTAGCGGTTGCCCCCAGGCGCTCGAGGGAATGGAGCCAAGATATCCAGCCCCCAGACCGCGAATGGCCATGTGAGTGGGATAGTCTGGAGGCCCAGAGCAGGATGATGGATCTGCTTGGCATGGAATTGGCAGACTTCACAGGATTTCACCAGCTCGGTGGCATCGTTGAGTGCCGTGGGCCAGTAGAACCCACTGCGGAATGCCTTACCCACGAGGGTGCGTCATGAAGAGTGATGTCCGCAGTCCCCACCATGTATGTCGGCCAGCAGCTCGAGCCCCTGCTCCCTGGAGATGCACCGCAAAGAAACATCGTTGGGACGCTTACGGTACAGTTCACCATGCTGGATGCAGTATGCGGTGGCCTAGCGAGCCACGCGCTCGGAATCTTCCTCCTTCTCCGGTAGGGTCCCCTGAAGCAAGTACACCTTGAACTCCTCGGTCCAGCACCCCTCCCGAGGCTCGAGCGCAAGGAGAAGATGGGCCCCCGAGGTCGGGCCGCAAGCAGGGGCGCCTGTCGCAGGGGCTCGGGGAAGGTCCTCTAAGGCGGTGCTGGTTCCGTGCCAGGGGGGGCCTACTCACGGCTTGAAGAGCCATTCCTCAAAAACGCCTGGCTCCTGAGGCAGCCGCCAGGACGCCCTCTTAGCAATGTCGTCCGCCTCCTTGTTTGTGCCTCATGGCACGTGCTGTAGCTCGAAGCCCAAGAATTATTTTTTCATTTTGCATACATCTTCCAGGTATGCTTCCATGTGCTCGTCCTTCGGGGTGTACTCTTTGTTGGAGAAGTTGACAAGCAGCCGAGAGTCGCCCCTAATGGTGAGGCACTTCACCCCTGTCAGATTTCGGGGTCCAACAACCCATGAGAGGTTCCAACACTAGGGTGCATGCGGAGCTCCCAACCTGCCCAGCCTGCCTACTCGCGATCCTCCCTAGCTTAGCGCGAAGTGCTCACAGAGACACAAAGACATAGAGATTTATACTGGTTCGGGCCACCGTCGTGGTGTAATACCCTACTCCAGTTAGGTGTGGTGGATTGCCTCGAAGGGCTATGGATGAACTAGTACAAAGGATGAACAAGCCTCCGGAGGTGAGGTGTTCTTGAGCTGGTGTGTTGCTTTCGAAGGAATCGATCCTCCTCCCAAATATGAGGGGGAAGGGATTCCACAACGGCAAGATTTGAAAGGGGACAAGCAGTACAGTCTATCCTGACAAAAGTAGTCTTCGCCTGCGAAAAGCCTCTGGCTGTGACGTTGCGGTGGGCTCGGTGATGACCTCCGTCCTGCCGTCCTGGCGGTCTTGGTCTGTTGCACTAGAATGGAAACCTTTGGCTAATTCCTCGGGACTCCACGCCTATGGCTTGCCTTCCTTGCACCGAAGAGGAAACCTGCGCTCTGCGCCCGCCTGCCGCCCGCTTGGCCTTGGTCGTTACGGCTCACGTCAGCTGAACCTCATGAGGTAGCTGCATAGATCTCTCCGCCCCTCAGGAGCCCTCCTGAGGAGGCCAACTCCTTCGGGGGGCTCGGCGTTGTCCGCCTCGCGAGGGTCTTACTGTGTTGTTGTTGAAGCTGGGTCATACCAGGCCGTTGATGGAGCCATGTGGTGGGCCGCAGGCAGGCAGGACTGGATACCCCCAAGTCCAGGACGCCGACAGTAGCCCCCGGGCTGAAGGCGTGCTCAGAGTTGGCTTCCTGGCGAAGCCAAGGGGCAAGTGCGGAGTGCCGCGAGCCCTAACCGCCTGCGGCCTTGATGACGTGTGACTATTGATTGGACGTGGGCGTCTCCACTTCCCGACGCAGCCTCGACAACTCCTCGACTTGACAACTGCATGCTGCATGCAGAAAGGATCATCATTACTAGAAATCATGGGAGACCGACGATTTACCTTCTCTTGGCTATAAACATGCGTGTGGGCAGAGCCCCTACCCATTTCTCTTTCGTATTGCTCCCGCTTGCTTCTTTCTTCTCCGTCTTGCTCCCATGGCGCCGATCAGGAGGTTCTCTGCGGCGGAGAAAGGGAAGGCCCCTAGGGAGGATCCAGATCCTCTCCCACCGAAGAAGCGACTCCACCTCCATGATGATGTTGGCACGAGACGAGAGGTGGCCATGCCTTGGCAATCGAGGCCCCCGCCTGGATTCCCCCTCCCCTTGTACGCCCGGGCGCAAGGTGGAGGAGTGTGCCGCCGAGTGATGCCTCGCAAGGACGACAGGATCGCCATTGCCCTGCCGGTCGCGCCACGGACCCACGCTGAGGATAGCTCACGTGAGTTCGTGGTGTGGGCGGTGATTCCTCCCGATACCTGGATCCGGTTCCTGCGATTCTTCACCAGTGAACTGCCTTCGAGGGGACCGATGGAGCTGTGGCTGTAGCACGCGGGGTGCAGCAGCCTGGCCACCGGGGCTGAGGTCGATGTGGTACCATCCGGAGACGTCTTCATGACGCGAGGATGGGGCGAGGTCGCCCGGGCTTGCCGAGCGAAGGGAGCCCTGGCGATCCACTTCGAGTACGATGTCGCGGGCATCTTGTTCTTCAAGGTCTTCAACAAGCGGGGGGAACGGCTGGAGTGCTGCCCTAGAGGAGACAGCTCAAGGGACACCGTGATTGGCGCTGGATATGCCGTTGCCCCCTTCAGCGCTTCGTCCAGTAGCAGCGACGGCTCCTGGGAATCCAGTGACTCTCCTGAGCCCAGCGATTCTCCGGAGTCGAGCGACGACAGCTACGTGCCGCCGAGCTCTCGCCGAGGCCGAAGTGCTGCTGCAGTTGCCGCCAGGCAACATCAGCAACGCCGTGAGGCTCCATAGTTGTCCTCCTGCGTGAGATGAAAATCAGCCCCCGCGGGGCTTGTAAGGACCGAGATGTATTCAGTAGTATCATTGTTCCTTTTGACTTGGTAATGGATGCGCGTATTCCAATCCGGCTAAGTTCCTCCCTTTTCTTTTCCCTAGACAGCGTGGCGCTCTACGCCGGCAGGACCCAGTCCCCAGGCAGGCTTCAGCCGTCGCTAGTATGCCAGGTCGCGATGCCGTGGTCAAGGCTAGGAGGTGAGCGGCCCAAGGTCTGGTAAGAGCTCATGAGACACGATGCTCATGAGGTCCCCCTTGGCGTGCAAGCAACTCTAGAGGAAATCGGAAAGGAGAGATGAACCGCCCAAGTAGAACAGCGGGGCGAGGCGTGCGGGGCGAAACTGGTGCTGTACTGAGTCGAGACTTATCTTTCGTTGTCTGAGCCCGGTGGGGAGGCAATGCTCGCCATTGCGCCTATGGTGCCATCAGGCGCAGCCCATGCGGGCCACCCTCCTGCCTCGCTTGCCAAAGTGCTCTACGTCCTCAGGACCCAGCCTTCGAGCGAGCTCAGCCGCCGCTGGTATGCCAGGTCGCGATGCCGTGATCAAGGCCAGGGGGTGAGGGCTTGAGGGCCAGTTGGAGCTCCTGAGACGCAACGCTCAGGAGGCCCCCCTTTTAACGTGCAAGCGACTCGCAAGGCCGGACAGCGGTCGTCCGGGCCTACCCTTGACTCATCGTAGAGTGATCCTGCAAGTTAGATGACAAAGGAGGCCGAGAGCCCCAGGCGTGAGGCGGAGGCACTAAGGACCCTGCGAGGTGGTGTATGCGAACTGGGCCACGAACCAGAGCTCGATCCCCGGGTTTATCAGTGTTGCAGGGACGGACCCGAGCACAAGCGCCGTACCGATGTGTGTGTGTCGTGTAGCCACGACGTTAGTCAGACGTATCAGGGTCGTGAGGCAGAGGTCACGAGGTGACAATCCTAGATAAATTCACGGAAACGAGTAGATAGTCCTGGTGAATGCAAAACGGTACACGCCGTAGGGACGGATCCACACCGCTTGGGGATGATGCAGCCCGAGGGGCGCCCCCAAATTGAACGAACTAGGGAGATGTCACCTGATACAGTTGCTGAAGAGTTGTTGAAGTAGCCAAAAAGTGCGTGCCGCTGAAGCCGTTCCTCATGAGCCGCTCTGGTGCCGGGCCTCGGGAGGCTCGGAGGGACCAGGAGGCTCCTGAGTGTGCTCCTCCATCTCCGCTAGGATAGCCTGGTGCCTGGCTTCGCAGGCCACCTGAGCGTCCCTCATGCAGCGCTGGAACGCCTCAGCCGCGCCCACTAGACCGAAAGGCATGCAGACATAGCTGTGAGGCGGTCCCTTGCATCAGTCAGCACGAGACGGCCACATGAGATGCTGAGACGTGGCCTTGTTGAGCCCAGGGATGTCGATGCAGATGCGGAACTCTTTACCCTCAGTAGGGCAGCGAGCTCCGCCTCGCGGCAGGCGACGATCGCCTTGCAGAACCCTTCCTTCATGAATCTCCTCGATTGCCTTGCTGATGAACTCTTGAATGCTTGGTGCCTCACACCTGATGCCTTCTCCTGGGAAGCATGCTCTGAAGAGTGCCTCAACATGGTGCCCGAGCGCCGCTCTTGCAACATTGGCTAGGTCTGAGGCCCTCCAGGGGAGAGCCCCCGAGCCTATCCCGAGAGGGGCACCGGGCACGCCTCCCTATGCGATGGGTGAAGGTGCCGTGTCCGGAGATGCGAGGCTTAGCTCTGCATCCTCAAGTGGTGCTTCCTCACGAGACCCCTGGCTTAGCTATAGCTTATTTGTCTTGGGGGCGACCTCAAGAGGGAGGGCGCCGTCGTCGTCTTCTGGGGTCTCAACTGGTGCAGCTTGGAAGGAGCGCTCGAGGGAGCACACCGCATCCTTCTCCTGACAGGCGACCGTGATGATGCCGCCACTTCCTGGCATCCTGAGGATGTTGTAGCCGTGGTGCGTGGCCGCCATGAACTTGGCCAGTGCTGGGTACCCAAGGATGGCGTTGTAGGGCAGGGGGATGTCGGCAACGTTGAAGTCGATGAGCTCAATGCGGTAGTTGTTGCGCTCGCTGAAGGTGACCGGGAGGTGAACCTGCCCGATCGGGTGTGTCGATCCGTCGGTCACTCCTGAGAATGGCTTGGTGGGGTGTAGCAGGTAGTATGGCACTTGGAGTCTGTCGAATGTCTGAACAGAGAGAACATTGAGCCCTGCTCCGCCATCAATGAGAGTCTTGGTGACGGTTACATTGCTGATGATGGGGAGCAGAGCATGGGGAGCGCGCCAGCGGTGGCCGCGCACTTGAGCCGGTCTGAGGAGTCGAAGGTGATGGCGCACTTGGACCACTTGAGAGGGCGAGTTGCCTTAAGCTTAGGGGGCGCCGCCTTGACCTCGCCCGCAAACTGCTTGGAGACACGGTGAGAAGCTGGGGCTTGCGAGCCGCCCAAGATGCAGGCGATGGCCCGTGGCTCCTGGAAGCCCCTAGCCCCCTTGTCCTGGTGGTGATCTTCGTTCCTTCTTGGCGGTGGAGGCAGAGGAGGCAAGGCCACATTGCCCTGAGGGCGATCCTTGCGAGGCTGCTCCCTCCAGTTGCCCTCACGAGGCTAGTCCTGCCAGCGGTCCTCACGAGGCTGGTCGCGCCACTCCTGACGGCGGTCGCGTCCGTCCCAGCGACCTCCTCCTCGGCCACCTCCACGACCGAGGCGCCCGTCGCGGAGAGCCCTGAGCTCCTGGCAGTCGCTGGTGTTGTGGCTGTAGACATTGTGGAAGGAGTAGAACGGCCGCTTGCCCTTGGATGACTCGGGGTGGTCGCAGCCGCGCTTGGTCTCTGGTTCCGCCGCAAGGACGGCTGGCCCCTTGAGTTTCGTGTCCTTGGTCTTGGTCTTCTTGTCTTATAGATTGGCATCAGGGAGCTCGAGGAGGGAGAGGCGTCCCTCCTCAGCCCTCGCACACTTGTTCGCCATGTTGAACATTTCTAGAGCCTTGCAGAGGTCCTCGTGGATGGCGAGCTCTTCCTTCATCTTGACATCACGGACGCCATCAGTGAACGCAGAGATGATGGCTTCGTCCGACACCTTGGGAATCTTGAGGTGGACATTGTTGAAGCGCTGGATATATTTATGCAGGGTCTCTCCAAGTTGCTGCTTGACGCGGCACAGGCCGCCCGCAGCCGGCGGACGGTCGTGAGTGCCCTGGAAGATGGCGATGAAGCGGTTGCGCATCTCCTCCCAGGAAGAAACCGACCCCTCGGTCAGGTTCAGGAGCCAAGAACGCGCGCCATCCTTGAGGGCCATTGGGAATGAGTTTGCCATGATATTCCCGTCGCCGTTGGCCGCCTCGATGCTCAGCTCGTACAGCTGTAGGAACTCAACGGGGTCTGCGGGGTCGTCGTAGCGTGGAGGCAGGCCAGGCTTGAATTTGCTCGGCCAAACGATGTTTCGAAGCTCTGCGGTGAACGCTCGGCATCCAGCCATGGCCACCGGAGGTCATCCAAGAGGTGGAACATAGTCTTGGTGCACGTGCACTGCCACCTCCTGTGGCGGCTCACGAGCCTAGTGCTGGGGCGCTGGAAGCACGCGCGCTTCTCCTTGGTGGTGCTGAACCACCTGGCAGCTCACGTTGTCCCAAGCTGGCGCCGGGCGCTGCGGATCGTGCCGTGGGGCCATACGCCTCAGCTCGATGATGGCGCCCCAGGCTGGAGGCGGAGGAGGGGCCCCATGCGCAATGTCGCCCGCTGCAGGTGGTTACTAAGGCATCGAGCGAGCCGGCCCGTCGGAGCCCCCGTGCGCGACGCTGATGAGCTCGGCAATGCGCTCGAGCCACTCCTCATAGTGGTCACCCACGGGACGGTAGCAAAGGAGCTCTCGCGCCGTGAGCAGAGCGGCCTGCGTGTCCACCTGGCCGCGGCACGCGTGCGATGACGAAGCTGTTGGGGTGAGCGATGGAGTAGCGATGTGGCCATCACGGCGCACCGACGGGTGCAGCAACGAAGCTTGCTGCTCGTGGCCGGCAGGGCCTGTGGCGGCGTTAGTCATCAGATAAGGAGTGCGGCGGGCATAGCCGCCACCCGCCGGAGCCGTCTGAGAGACGCGAGCAGCGACCGGAGCCCGACGCTCGGCGCGAGCCCTGTGCGCTTCGGCCATGGAGATCTCGGAGCAGAGATGAGTCGAACGATAGAGGAGAGGATCCGACGCTCCCCTACCTGGCGCGCCAAATGCCGGATTTTGGGGTCCGGCAACCCGTGAGAGGTTCGAACACTGGTGTGCGTGCGGAGATCTCAATGTGCCCAGCCTGCCTACTCGTGATCCTCCCTAGCCTAGCGCTAAGAGTTCACAGAGACACAAGGACATAGAGATTTATACTGGTTCGGGCCACCGTTGTGGTGTAATACCCTAGTCCAGTGTGGTGTGGTGGATTGCCTCGAGGGGCTATGGATGAACTAGTACAGAGGATGAACAAGCCTTTGGAGGTGAGGTGTTCTTGACCCAGTGTGTTGCTTTCGAAGGAATTGATCCTCCTCTTTGGTGGTGGCTAAGCCCTATATATAGTGCCTTGGTCCTCCTCCGAAATATGAGCGGGAAGGGATTCCACAACGGCGGGATTTGAAAGAGGACAAGCAGTATAGTTTATCCTGACAAAAGTAGTCTTCGCCTGCGAAAAGTGTCTGGCTGTGACGCTGCGGTGGGCTCGGTGATGACCTCCGTCCTGCCATCCTGGCAGTCTTGGTCTTTTTGCACCAGAATGGAAACCTTTGGCTGATTCCTCGGGACTCCGCGCCTGTGGCTTGCCTTCCTTGCACCAAAGAGGAAACCTGCGCTCTGCGCCCGCCTGGCCTTGGTCGTCACGGCTCACGTCAGCTGAACCTCTTGAGGTAGCTGCATAGATCTCTACGCCCCTCAGGAGCCCTCCTGAGGAGGCCAACTCCTTCGGGGGTCTCGGCGTCGTCCGCCTCACGAGGGTCTTACTTTGTTGTTGTTGAAGCTGGGCCATACCAGGCCGTTAATGGAGCCACGTGGTGGGCCGCAGGTAGGACTGTATACCCCCAAGTCCAGGATGCCGATAACCCCCAGCGCCGCTGCAGCTCTAAGGCCGGCAATTAGGCCCTCGTACTCTGCGATGTTGTTGGAGACCTTTTCACCCTGTTGGAAGCAGAGTTGTAGAACGTAGTAGAGCTTGTACTTGGCAGGAGAAATGAGCACAGCTCCAGCCCCCGCGCCCTGACGCACGAACGCGCCATCGAAGTACATGATCCATCCGTCCAGCGCCTCATCTCCAGGTAGGAGGGAATAGTCCTTGCATACTTCATGGTCTGGGACGTCGGTCCACTCTGACATGAAATCTGCGAGGGCCGCGCCCTTGATGACCCTGGTGGTGCTGAACTCTAGCCACAACGCCTGCAGTTGGATGTTCCACTCTGCGACCCTTCCGGAAGCATTAGGGCTCCGAAGCACCCTCTCTAGTGGGTAGGTGAGACGATCTTGATGGGGTAGCCTTGGAAGTAGTGGTGCAGCTTCCGGCAGGCGACGAGGAGCGCGAGCATAAGCTTTTGTGGCATGGGGTAGCGCGCCCGTGCCTCCCACAACACCGTGATGATGAAGTAGACCGGGTGCTCGACGAGGGAGGAGGCGTTGGCGAGGTCTTGTATCTCTTGAGTATGCTGGCCTTTAGGGGTCTTGTTGTTTGTCGCATCAGTCACGTCCTCATGAGCCCCATTCTCAGGAGCCTCGCTAGCTGGGAGGTCGGCTGGGGCCTACGGAGCGACATTGACCGGTGGTGCAGCTGAGGCCTCAGGAGCACCATCCTGGGGCCGCAGCGCCTCGCTTGGCAATGAGGCGCCCCGCCATGGGCCCTCGGTTCGGTGCTCTTCCCTTAGCACCACCAGAGCTGCACTGGCAAAGTGAGGCGTGGCGGCCAGGTAGAGCACCAAGGGCTCGAGGGGGCATGGTGCCACCATCACCGGTGGGCTAGTGACGTATCTCTTGATGTCTTGGAAAGCCGTGTCAGCTTCACGGGTCCACTCGAACGGCCCCCTCCTTTTCATCAGCTTTAAGAATGGGAGGGCACGCTCCCCCAACTTGGAAATGAAGCGCCCCAGCGAGGTCACAGAGCCCGCCAGCTTCTGCATCTCCTTGAGGGTTTGTGGCAGGCTCATGTCTTCTATGGCCTTGGCTTTCTCCAAGTTGGCCTCGATCCCCCTGTGTGACACCAGGAAACCCAGCAGCTTGCCGGAGGGGACGTCGAACACACACTTCTCTAGGTTGAGCCACGGGTCCAATTTGCACAGGCTGGCAAATGTTTCCTCCAGGTCCCCGATCAGGGTTCGTGCCTCCCAAGACTTCACTACTATGTCGTCGACGTAAGCCTCAGCGTTCCTCCCGAGCTGTTGGGCCTGAGCGATATGCATTAGCCCTTGAAAGGTTGCTCCAGCATTACGTAGCCCGAATGGCCTGCAAGTGTAGCAGTACACCCCGCATGGGGTCAGGAACGCCATCTTCTCCACCTCTTGTACAACCATCTTTATTTGGTGGTAGCCCGAGAAGGCGCCCAAAAAGCACAGCAGACCGCACTCGGCGGTGGAGTCGACGATCTAATCGATGCGCGGGAGCGGGAAGGGATCCTATGGACAAGCCTTGTTGAGGTTGGTGAAGTCGACGCACATGCACTCGTTCCTGCCCTTCTTAGGGACAATAACCGGGTTCGCCAGCCACTCCGGGTCCTGCACCTCCCAAATGACACCGGCATCCTGTAGCTTGCTGGTCTCTTAGATGATGAATGCATGCTTCTCCATGGACTGCCACTGTGCCTTCTGCTTCACCGGGCACACGTTAGGGCACACCCTCAGGTGATGCTCGATTATTCCTCTCGGAATCCCAACCAGGTCCTTGGGCTCCCATGCGAACACTTCCTTGTTGGCACGCAAGAAGCTGACCAACACCCTTTCTTGGTCCGAAGGGAGGTCGGCACCTATGGTGAAGGTGGTGCCTGATGCTCCGTCTTCATCAACCGGTACTTGCTTCATCTCATCTCGATCTTGGGAAAACAACTGTTTCTTCTTGGTTGGTGCAGCCCTCGGAGTCTTTGGGGCTCCTTCTTCACTCGACTATGCAGCCGCTGCGGACTTGAAGGCGAGCTTGAGGGCCAGCAGCACGTCCTTGGTGTCCCCTGCCATCGTGAGGACGCTGCTGCTTCCCGGCATCTTCATGAGGTTGTAGGCTGGATGTGTCTCTACCATGAACTTGGCCAGGGCTGGGTACCCGCGGATGGCGTTGTACGGGAGGCTGATTCGGGCGGTTTCAAAGTCGATAAGCTTGGTGCAGTAGTTGTCGCGGGTGCCAAAGGTGACGGGGAGGCAGATCTGCCCCAGCTGGCTGGTGGAGTCGTCGACGACCCCGAAGAAAGGCTTGGTGGGGCGGAGCCGGCCATAGAGCACGGGAAGCAAGCCGAATGCCTCCACGGAGAGCACATTGAGGCCGGCTCCACCGTCGATGAGGGTCTTGGTGACCGCCACGTTGCGGATGGTGGGGGTGCAGAGCATCGGGAGCGTGCCTGCGCCTACGGTGGTAGCAGGGTGGTCCCCTGAGACGAAGGTGAGGTCGGCCTTGGGCGCCGCCCAGCCCGGGGAGCCCCCGCTGCACGCGCGTGGCACCCACTTGGCGGAAGAACTGTTTGACCTGGCGGCCCGAGGGCGGAGCCTGTGAGCCACCGAGGAGGGCGGCAACGGCGTGGGGCATCGGCACCGTGAAGCGCGTGATGAAGAGGCCGCGCAGCTCCTCCCAGGAGGCCACTGAAGACTCTGGCAAGTTGAGCAGCCAGGCGCGCGACGTGCCCATGAGGGCCATGGGGAGCCAGTTGGCCATGACCTTCTCATCGCCACCGGCTACCCAAACTGCCTCCTCGTACGCTTGCAGGATGCCTTCTGGATCTGCCGCGCCATCGTAGCGGGGTGGCAACTCCGGCCTGAACTTCGGTGGCCACTATACCCGCAGCAAGGCGGGGGTGAAAGCCTGGAGACCCATGGCTCCTCCGAAGGTGCGTGACAATCCGGTCGACGGTGGAGCGTCTGCCATGAGAGCTGACAGCGGAGCATAGTGGACAGAGCGGCAGATCTTCGACGCACCCCTACCTGGCGCGTCGAATGTTAGATTTCGGGTTCCGCAAACCCTTGAGAGGTTCAAACTCTGGGGTGCGTGCGGAGATCTCAACCTCCCTAGTCTGCATACTCCCAATCTCACAGCCTACCGCGACGAACTCGAAGGAAAGGGGACACAATAGTTTACCCAGGTTCGGACCACCTTGCGGTGTAAAACCCTACTCCTACTTTTTGGTGGATTTGCCTCGAGGTGGCTGAGGATAAACTAGTATAGTGGAGAACAACCTCAGGAGGTTTGTTCTTGAGCTCAAGTGAGCTGGTGAGGGTCGAATGGATGCTGTCGCCTTGATTCATCGTCATCCCCGCCCATGGTGGTGGCTAGGTCCTATTTATAGTGGCCTTGGTCCTCTTCCCAAATGAAGGCGGGAAGGGATCCCACAATGGCCAAATTTGAAGGGAGACAACTAGTACATCTTATCCTGACTAAAGTGGTCTTCGCCTGCAAAAGCCTCTGGTCGTGACAATGTGGTGGGCTCGGCGATGACCGCTATGCTGCCGTCCTAGCGGTCTTGGTCTTGTTGCACGACAATGGAAACCTTTGGCTGCTCCCTCGGGACTCCGTGTCTGCTGCTTGCCTCCTTTGCACCAAAGAGGAAACTGGTACACTGCGCCCGCCTGGCCTTGATCGTCATGGCTCACGTCACCCGAACCTCACGAGGTGAGCCCTGCATAGGAATCTCTGCTCCTCGTGAGCCAGCCTGAGGAGGCCGCTCCCCTTGGAGGTCTTGGTGTCGTCCGCCTCGCGTGGCTTGGCCCCTCGCGAGGGTCTTGGGTTGTCGATGTCGGGGCTGGGCCTTACCACGCCGCAGGCCGCATGCAGGCAGGTCTGGGTACCCCGTTCCCAAAACGCCGACGGTATATCAAATATACCTTTTTATGAGGACATCAATACCATTGTTACACCCACAACCCCTACTTCTACATATACTGGACCAATTACTAGAGCGCGCGCACGCCAATTGAATTATCAGGTACTTCCGTTTCTTGGTAATGATTATAATGTTCATGAGAATATGATGCTACCTAAATTGGATACATTTGTTTTGCTTACAAATGAAGGCCCTAGCATGGATAAGAGGGAAGAACACTGGAGCAAAACCAAGCATGGAGATGATGGCATGCGCAAGGGAAACAAGAATGGAGTTACAAGTGATGATTTCAGGAGTTTGAAGCCACCATAATGAGTGCGTGAAGCCTTGGACGAAATATACAAGATGCCACTTCATAAATTTCCTCCACAGGCTATTCTAGGTGCTGCATCACCTTATTATTGGGCCAGGCCCATGTGATTTCAAAATACATTAGTATAGGCTATTTTTAGAGTCCGTATGTGTGGGGAAACAAGAGATAGGTGTCGGTGTAAAAACCGGTGGATCTCGGGTAGGGGGTCCCGATCTGTGCGTCAAGGCTGATGGTAACAGGAAGCGAGGGACACCGATGTTTACCCAAGTTCGGGCCCTCTCGATGGAGGTAAAACCCTACTTCCTGCTTGATTAATATTGATGATATGGGTAATACAAGAGTAGATCTACCATGAGATCGTAGAGGCTAAACCCTAAGAGCTAGCCTATGATGGTATGATTGTAATTGTGATCGGCCTTCTAAGGACCAACGTCTCCGGTTTATATAGACACCGGAGAGGGCTAGGGTTTACATGGAGTCGATTACAAGGAAGGAAACATAATATCTAGATCGCCAAGCTTGCCTTCCATGCAAAGGAGAGTCCCATCCGAACACGGGCCGAAGTCTTGAGTCTTGTATCTTCACGCTTCAATAGTCCGAACGTTATACATAGTCCGACTGTCCGGGCCTAATCCAGGACTCCCTCGGTAGCCCCTGAACCAGGCTTCAATGACGATGAGTCCGGCGCACAATATTGCCTTAGGCATTACAAGGCAGGTTCCTCCTCCGAATACTCCGAAGTGGTTATCGAACACGTAGACCGTGTCCGGATCTGCAAGATGATCTTCATATGCCACCGTAGAGAGAATGATATTTCACAAATGCAATCTGCTGACAACTTTTTCCGATGACGTGACATGTTATTACGGTATGATCATTATTCGATCCGTTTTCCCACAACCAGCTATAGCGCATATTACGAGGCAGTTTATTTGACACGTCTTGTCGAAGCAGAGATCGTGTCCCCTTATCACGGGATTCTCATCAATACTAGTATGGGTAATCTCACCACGCCATTAATCGTGGCACTTGGGAAACAAGCGATTCTCAATGGGCAAGTGGGGAGGCGCACCGTTCTCGGCTCCTCTATAAAGGGATAAGATTTCCCCATTTTCACCCACGCCTTCTTCCTCCTTTGCCCACTCTCGCCCCCTCGAGCTCCAGCGCCCAAGCCCAAATCTTCTCCGCATAGCTAAACATGTCCGGAGCAGGAGGCAAGTGGGTGGCTTCCACCGTCAAGGATAAGCACATCGCAAATCTTCGGGTGGCCGGATACTTGGCCGCGGACATAGCGCACCGTCTACCAGACGCCGGGCAGGTCATTCCGACCCCAGGACCCCACGAGAGGGTCATATTCGTCGCCCACTTCATCCATGGACTGGGATTTCCACTCCATCCCTTCGTCCGCGGGCTCATGTTCTACTATGGGCTAGATTTCCATGATCTAGCCCCAAATTTCGTCCTCAACATCTCGGCGTTCATCATCGTATGCGAGGCCTTCCTCCGCATCCGGCCTCACTTCGGCTTATGGCTGCAAACTTTCTGCGTGAAGCCGAAGGTTGTAAGTGGCCAACAAGCGGAGTGTGGAGGGGCCATGGTGGGCAGAATGCCCAACATCACATGGCTCGACGGCTCCTTTGCGGAGACCGTAAAAGGATGGCAATCGGGGTGGTTCTACATCACCGAGCCGCGCGGCGCCAACTGGGCAGCGGCCCCCGAGTTCCGATCCGGAGCTCCCATGCGACTCACCACCTGGGAGAATAAGGGCCTATCCTAGGGCGATTCCACGGAGCTGGACGGACTCCAGACATGCATCAAAAGCATGAAGGACAAGAACATCAAGCTTGTCAACATGATCCAGGTCATGCTCGTTCGCCGGATCCTGCCCTGCTAGAGGCGGGCGGTCAATCTGTGGGAGTTCGTCCCAACCGAACACCGGACGCTCCGGAAGCTCTACGACATGACACACAAAGGCGCATGGAAGGTGCTGTTCAAGGCCTCCAAAGTACCTCCTCCAACATCCGAGGACCGCGGGCTTCACGCCGCGCGGGCTCGTAAGCCGTGAGTTCTCAGACTGACACCAGACCTAGTTCTTCCCGATATACTCATGGGAGTGCCTTAAGTAGTTGTGCATATTTGCTTCAGGATTACATGGAGACAATGAGCAGGTTTATCGCCTGCCCGCTACTGTAAGGCCCAGCAGATGCTCTCCTGACGGAGATGCTGGTCCCAGCGCCGTACAAGGTGCCGGAGAAGAAGGCCCCGGGGATCCGAAAGGGTCTCCGGCGTACAGTTGTCCCGGAAGCCTCGTCCGAAAACGACGAGGCGGACTCCTCCCACGAAGGGGAGGAGGAAGAAGAAGAAGACACCCCATCCGGAAAGGATGAGGGGTTCGGGGAGGCGGACCAGGGGGCCGGGAAAGGCCCCCGGCGCAAGGCCATCATACCCTTGTCATCCGATGACGACGAGACGGATTCCTCCCGCAGAGGCGGGGGGAACCAAGAAGAAATTCCACCTCCCCGCAGTAGGGTGGGGAAGAAGAGAAAAGCCGCCTCAGAGGGGGAGGCTGGTGCATCCAAGAAGGGGAAGGTGCCCCTTCCGGACTATTCTGCCACGGTCGCACACAGTGAGGAGGGGTGGCTGCCCAGGGGGGAATCCCCTAGTGCGATCGTAAGTGTCCGCATTCTATTATGGTTCCACTTCATAGTTTTTATATTTATAATGACGAACATATATGCAGTCCGGCCAGGGATCACCCCGAGGTATCTTCCTCCGGGTCCCTGAGCGATTCGGAGATAAATTCTCTTCCGACAGCCACTATCCCTCAACCCGCGGACGACACAGAGGTGTTGTCCCAAAGGCTCCCAGAGCGGGGGGAGGTGACTCTAGAGACGCCCCACGACGGGATTCCAGATGTCGGACACGCGGGGTTCAAGATCCCCACGGATCGTGTCGATGAGAGCCATGGCCAGCCGGGCTCTCGGCCGAACACAATTCTGGAACCTTCGATGGTTCCGGACTCAGGCGGGCGACCCCTCGTTTGGGATGGTGAGCCGTCTGTGTCGCGGACTTCCGTTGCGCCTAAGGCACCGGACTGTCTGCTGGAAGTGCTCCGCAGCGCTTCCATGGATGAAGAGCACCGTAATCTTATGAGTACGGTGATTTGGAAGGTTTCGTCCGCCAAAAGCGGACTAACCGAAGCTTGCACCAGCCTCCTGACAGGCTTTGAGGTAAGTAATGAGTATGTGCAAAATTACCACCTGATAGGTTGTAGCCCCTGATACTCAGTTTGGTGTTCGGAAAGAAAAGCCAAACGGAGGGTCAATTCTAATCCGCAGGAGTCTAATACTCCCTCCATTCCTTTATGTAAGGTGTATTATTTCTGGCGTGGTGACCAAGGCACGTAATTTTACACATGTTAGGACGAAATTAACCTTGACAAAATCATTAATTAGTGGCAACTAAATCATTAGGCAAGGAAAGTAACAAAGAAACACAATCAAGAGAGATATACTTACCTTTTTTTCTCTATAGAAGAAGAGATGCATGTAATCAGGGGAGAGATATTCTCCTTTTTTTGCAGGGATAATGACGGAATTATGAGGAATTAGAAGGAATACACTTTACATTGTGAAATTTTATCAAAAAACAAATACACCTTATATAAAGGAATGGAGGGAGTAATAAGTATTTGTGTGTGTAAGCAGGCTGTGCTGGTTGCTGCTGTTGCCCGTACTACCGAGGTTGCCGAACTGAAGCGGGACCTGGAGCAGGCACAGGGAGAGCTCAACCTCATGAGGAGGCAGCTTGCAGAGAACAGGGGTAAGTGATTCCCCTCTCTTATGTATTTGAGGATATACCAAAATTGGCTAGTCTAACGCCAACGCGTCGTGACTGTGAAACATGGGCCACCACCGAAGTGGCGTCCCTGAAGAAGGCGCTATCCGAGGCCGAAGAAAAGGTGGCCTCAGAGTGTAAGGAGCGCGAGAAGCAAAGTGCTAGGGTAGGTGAGGTACAGCAAGAGCTCCAGGACCTCGGCAAGAAATGCGAGTCCGTGGAGCATGATCTGAAGGCGAAGGAGGCCGAGCTTGCGAAGGCCCTTGTGAATTTGAAGGACGCCAAGGCCAAAGCCGAGAAAGCACAGCAGGAGATCCAGGAGGCCAAGAAGATAGCAGCGGGTAAGAAGTTCTTTATGCAAAGCAAGCATGTGGAGGAGGCGCTTTTACTTACTCAATTCGAGCTCTGTATGCGTTCACAGATCTGCCACGCAGCGATCGAAGCTGCGGAGTTCTACCGTGCCTGGAGGGAAACTCAATGGAGAAGCTGTTTCGCCCCAAAGATGATGGGGCCGAACATCCGATGCCTCGAGCGACCAACCAAGCGGTTGGTCGAACTCCTGTATGGCCGAACTGGCTATGAAAGGTTTCATAGTCCGGATGTGGCCTGGTGAGCTCATGCCCGAGAGCTCCTTCCGGCCGATCAAGCGGAGGGTGGATGCCTGCCCGCGGCTTGAGGTGATCAAGCGATCCGTGTGCATCGAGGGTGCCCGTCGGGCCTTTGCCTGCGTCAAGGTGCATTGGGGCAAGCTGGATGCGGAGAAGCTGGTCAAGGACGGGCCACCGGGGGGCAAGGTGCATCGCCATCCCGAGCTGTACTATGATGGCGTTATGAAGGGTGCTCGCCTCGTGGCTGACGAATGTACCAAGGATACTATTTTTGAATGACTTCACTTCTATCATGTTTGTATTGTAAGGACGAAGTTACTTGCGCTATGTAGCACTTTTGTTATTTAAAATATTACCTTCTATGCGGCTGTTTATAAAATTTTGAAAGTAGGCCAGTCGTCGGCTTCCTCCCCCACGTAACTAGTACTGGGGTGTTCGTGGAAAACTCGGACACTCTTTGTCCAAATGTTTGGTCCCTTAAGGAGGTGTCCGGCACAGCGAACAAGGCAATCGGACTATGCGGCTTTATAACTTTCACTTAGCCATAGAAGTCTACAATTTTAAATTTCGGCGAAGCCCCTAGAATCCGGAAGGCCGGACTGGGGCGCTATACACGCCTAGATCGGACAAAGCCGATTTATCGCCTAAAGCGGAAAATCTTTAAGGATTTTAGTACCTCTCGAGCAGCGACCAGCTCTCGCCACATCATGCCGGGCGGGTTTTCGCTTTCATCGAGGTGCTCGTCCGGAAGAACCGACACAATCGCAGAGTTCTCCTCGCGCTACCTTAGCCGATATAATCGAACGTAAGGCACCAAAACAAGGGAGCCCGCTATCCCAATCAGAGACCCAAGACATGATTTGAGCTGATGCATATAGTGCTATAAGTTCGGGTGCCGATTGTTGAAAGTGTTCGACTTTATTTGTTATATTACGGGCGCCGTGAGAAGCCCTCAGAACCGACTGCGTATCAAGATGTACGGATGCAATACCAAATAAACATTTATAAAAGAAGAAAATGCTCAAATAAGTATAACAAGCTGACGCTATATATAATCTCCCATTGATGAAAAATACGTTTAAGCGTATGTTTACAATCGATGCATTAAGCAGGGATAAAATAGGACTATTTGACATGTCCTATCCAAGGGCGGGCTGTGAGCAGATAGATAAAGTAGGTATAATGATCGTAAATAGATTCCACCTGGGTATTTCTTCTGTTCTACACGTCTGTTGCCTCCTTGGATGTCTCTCCCCTATGAGTCCGGCAATTCGGCTATTCTGAGGATGCTACACTAACGCGGTGTCTTGAAAGGTAAGAAGGAAAGAGTATGAAGGTATTTAGCGGTTACCCGCATTGTCGACTGAGTCGTTGATGCGCCTCCTCCTATGCCCATGGTATTTTGAGGCGTAATTGTGTACGCGCGGCACGAATGCTGCTTTGGAGGGGTTTGAGCAGAGGCCGGACTGCTAATCACGAGCTTGGCGTTCCTGATGATTCTGTTCGGGGTGCTCTGGACTCGCTTGACAATGCTCGAAGTTGTTGTCGGATTGGTTTGTCAGAGTAGGCCGCAATGTACTTCGCCATGAGGATCGCCAGATGCTCTTCTCGCTCAAGGAGCGGTCCATATTTCCATTGACAGTGATGACCCCGCGCGATCCTGACATCTTGAGCTTGAGGTATGCATAATGTGGTACCGCATTGAATCTAGCGAATGCAGTTCGTCCGAGCAGTGCGTGGTTGCCACTACGAAAAGGGACGATGTCGAAGATTAACTCTTCACTCCGCAAGTTATCCGGGGATCCGAAGACCACTTCCAGTGTTATAGAGCCCGTACAGCGGGCCTCTACTCTAGGAATTACACCTTTAAAGGTAGTTTTTGTGGGCTCGATCCTTGAAGGGTCAATGCCCATCTTGCGCACTGTGTCCTGATAAAGCAGGTTCAGGCTACTGTCGCCGTCCATAAGGACTCACGTGAGGTGGAATCCGTCAATGATTGGGTCTAAGACCAATGCGGTGGAGCCGCCATGACGGATGCTGTTAGGATGGTCCCTACGATCAAAGGTGATTGGACAAGCTGACCATGGGTTGAATTTGGGGGCGACTGGCTCCATCGCATAGACGTCCCGTAGTGCTCGCTTCCGTTCCCGCTTGGGGATATGGGTGGCGAGATCATGTCGACCGCTTTCACCCGGGGAATTTCTTTGTCCCCGTGTTCGGACGCCGGGCTCTTCGTCATCGTCACTGTGCAGCCCCTTGTCCTTGTTTTCGGCGTTTATCTTGCCAGCCTGTTTGAACACCCAGCAGTCTCTATTGGTGTGGTTGGCTGGCTTGTCCGGGGTGCCATGAATTTCGCACGAGCGCTCTAGTATGCGGTCCAGGCTGGACGGTCCCTGATTATTTATTTTGAACGGCTTTTTCCGCTGGCCGGACTTAGATCCGCTGAATCCGGCGTTGACCGCCGTGTCTTCAATGCTGTCGTCGTTGCTCCGTCTCTTATGCCTGTTACGTCGTGGCTTGCCGTTAGTATCGCGGCCGTCCGAAGTGCCGGAATGTGGCGTGGTGCCGCTGCGAGCCAGCCAGCTATCCTCACCCACATAGAAGCGGGTCATTAGGGTTGTGAGAGCTGCCATAGACTTGGGTTTTTCATGGCCGAGGTGTCGAGCGAGCCACTCGTCACGGATCTTATGCTTGAAAGCCGCCAGGGCTTCGGCGTCCGGATAGTCAACTATCTGGTTCTTTTTAGTAAGGAACCGAGTCCAGAATTTCCGGGCTGACTCTCCAGGCTGTTGAGTAATGTGGCTCGGGTCATCGACGTCTGGTGGTCGCACATATGTGCCCTGGAAGTTATTAAGGAATGCATCTTCCAGGTTTTCCCAACTGCCAATGGAATTTGTTGGGTGCTGTTTAACCAAAGGTCGGGCTGGTCCTTTCAGCTTAAGGGGAAGATACTTGATGGCGTGTAGATCATCTCCGCGGGCCATGTGAATGTGGAGAAGGAAATCTTGAATCCATACTGTGGGGTTTGTTGTGCCATCATATGATTTGATGTTTACGGGCTTGAACCCTTCGGGGAATTCATGATCCATTACTTCGTCAGTGAAGCAGAGGGGGTGTGCGGCGCCTCTGTGCCGGGCTATGTGGCTATGCGGGTCGGATTGGTCTGGGTTGCTGTGTTTGGCCCGGACGGACTTGTTGATGATGTATCCGGCGCGACGGTCATCATCGCGCGCTGGGGCGCGCCCCCGCGATCCGTATTTCGATCTTGGCTGTCCTGCTTTATTTTCCAGAATATCTTGTAGGTCTTGCATGTTGCCCCGAGCCGTAGTGTATCGGCATGGGGGTGTGGGCTGGTATCCGGGCTGATATCCCGTTTTATCCCGGCCACGGGGTGTCCGGTCAGCCGTTTGGCGTTCGAGTCCATATTCCTCGGCTGCCATGACTTCAGTCCATCTATCTGTGAGTAGGTCTTGATCAGCTTGGAGTTGTTGTTGCTTCTTCTTCAGGCTCCGCGCAGTGGCTATAAGCCTATGCTTGAAGCACTCCTGCTCCACGGGATCCTCATGCACGCCGAATTCGTTGTCGCCGAGGCTGATCTCGTCTTCGGAGGGGGGCATGTAGTTGTCCTCCTCCGGGTATGCGTCTGTCGCCTGTTCTTCTGGGCTGACCTGCTCATCTTCCTATTTGGCCTGCTCGAAGGCGGGCTGGTCAGGGTCATATTCTTCTTCGGCGCCATCCGGATTATTTTCGTCTCCGGGGCCGGTGTTGCTATGGAGGGGCTTGGAGCGGCGCCGATAACGCCCATTCTTTGATTTTCTTCCCGAGGGGTTGTCCTCCGTTGCCTCATCGCCATTAGTTTCCTTCGGAGTGTCCACCATATATATATCATATGAGGAGGTGGTCGTCCACCGCCCAGTGAGCGGTGGCTCCTGTAATTCTCCTACATCGTCGTCCATACCGTCTATGTCTTCGGAGTCGAAGTCAAGCAGTCGGTTAGATCATCGATGGTGGCAATGAAGTGGGTGGTGGGTGGGCAACGAATTGCCTCGTCGTCTGCTTCCCACTCAAGCCGGACATAGTTCGGCCCAGAGTCTCCTAACAAAGAGAGAGACTTCAATAAGTTCAGCATGTCGCCAAAGGGCGAGTGCTGAAAAACGTCCGCCGCGGTGAACTCCATCACCGGAGCCCAATCAGGCTCGGCAGGCTCGGGGGCGCGCAGACTGGAACCTACAACCGGACACGAGTCCGGGGGTCCGGAGTCACAGGCTCCCTAAGAAGTGAGGCCTGAGTTCGGCTCCATCGCCAATGAGGGTATGACCTGCGGGGCAGGGTCCAACCCTCCGTCCTTAGGCAACGCAACCTGCCCCGGATTTAGATCCGAGGCTTCTGCCGGGGTGATATCCTGAGCATCGTATGACAGCAGGTCTAAGCCGTGCTCATCGTGACTGTTCGGCGCTTCTGGCGCTGGCCCGAATCCGTCGAAGATAAAGTCCCCGCGAATATCCGCTATGTAGTTCAGGTTTCCGAACCTGATTTGGTGGCCGGGGGCATAGCTATCGATCTGCTACAGGTGGCTGCTTAATTGCCCGCAAAGGCGGCCGCCGAACATGAAGATCTGTCCGGGAGGAAAGTCTCATCTCGACAGCGCCGTTGATGATGATCAAGGAGCCATCAAGCTCGACAATGACGACACAGAGGAACTCTCAATGAAAGCACCAATGTCGGTGTCAAAACCGGCGGATCTCGGGTAGGGGGTCCCGATCTGTGCGTTAAGGCTGATGGTAACATGAAGCGAGGGACACAGATGTTTACCCAGGTTCGGGCCCTCTCGACGGAGGTAAAACCCTACTTCCTGCTTGTTTAATATTGATGATATGGGTAGTACAAGAGTAGATCTACCACGAGATCGTAGAGGCTAAACCCTAAGAGCAAGCCTATGATGGTATGCTTGTAATTGTGATCGGCCTTCTAAGGACCAACCTCTCCGGTTTATATAGACACGAGAGAGGGCTAGGGTTTACATGGTGTCGGTTACAAGGAAGGAAACATAATATCCGGATCGCCAAGCTTGCCTTCCACACAAAGGAGAGTCCCATCTGGACACGGGCCGAAGTCTTGAGTCTTGTATCTTCACACTTCAATAGTCCGGACGTTATACACAGTCCGGCTGTCCGGATACCCACTAATCCAGGACTCCCTCAATAGGGTTGGTTTCGGACCCCTCCACCAAGGGCCACGAAATTCCCCCCTCTTCCTCCATGTATACAGCCCTTAGGGCGTCGTTTAGACTTTGGGTTTTGTTTAGATTAAAAGTTCGCCATAGCTGCAACTTCGCATACTTCGTTTGTGTTCAACGACCAGACCAAGACATCACAGAACCCCATCTTGATCAATAAAGCTTTCATCTTAGATTCGCAATATCCAGATTGCAATATCAGTTTCTTGCTTGTTCTTCCTTCACTCAAAGTAAATAGACCCTCGTGGTCAGGTTGATCGTTCTCCGGCGTGGTCAATAACCTCTTGGAGTTGGTTTAGCAATTGCTAAGGCGCGACGTTCTCGCATGTACGTGGTCGGATCGTCAAAGTCTACTCTTCTGAAACGATAATCACCATCTCATCGAAAGACGGGACACCTATGAAGTGGTATCAGATTTCCAGGTTGCTCAGTGAGATTTTACAGTTTTTTGTTGTTTAGATTGAGTCTTTTCTTCATACCTATAGTCCATGGACAAGCCAAAAAAAATTAGGGTTAGTTCATCCTATCCGAACCAATCTGAGCCTTTGCATAATCTTTTCTCTATTTGCTTTGTTGAATTTGCGGTTGCATCATTGTGTCAAGTTGCTGGTCTTAGCGTCGAGTCCTTTAGAGTTTCGACTTCTGTTCACAGGTTGTCACGTCGCCGCTGCCATATATCACCACCGCATCATCATCATCGCTGCTGCCATATACCACCACCGCATCAACTTCATCGCCGCTGCCATATACCACCACCACATATTCACCGCCAATCTGAGTCCATATACGCCACCACATATCCGCCGCCATCACGCCAATCCGAGTCCACCTGCAACATATATCCGCCACCAATCCGATTTCCACCAGATTCATCTCCGCCACCAGTCCGAGGCCAGTATTTTGTTACTCTGTTTTGGCTTTCCAAATCATGCCATACTCCGAGTCGTGACATAGTAGGACTCCCGAACTTCCATGTTACCCGCAGTAGAAAAATAGTTCCAGTTTCAACAAAAATAAGTCTGGAAAATCCTGGCTAGGCAGTTTTTAGACCATTTGTAGATTTTTTTTCGAAAAAAAGTTGTTGCGGAGCAAAGAAAAAGGGAAAAAAGTGCAAAAAACGTGAAAAAAAGAAAAAAATTCAGAGTGTGCTCCTCCCTTGTTTACGTGCAGCGCCGTGATTTTGTTAGTGTTCTATTCTCGCGTCTCTAGCACGATCTAGCCTAGGACCAGTACAGTACCGTCATTGAGCGTTTATTCAAATTTTTATATCTGAATTGATTATTGCTGACCCTTTTTGCTACCATATATTTAGCCTTCCCAGCTCCACATACATCTACGTCATGCGTTTGACTCGCCCTGGTAATCACTCTATCCAAGCTTTGAGAGTTTTGACTACAACGATTGTCGATCTCCACCTGCTGCTTGGTAAGAACTGGTAAGAATTTGAGATTCGCTTGACGGATTTGTGACTGTCCACCACCCACCACCACCATTTTCTAGTAGTCTGTAGTATCATATTCTTGTGTGTTTCTATTGCTGCTAACCATGGCAGGATCACAAGTCGATGAGACTGACTGGGAGAACATGACGAATAAGGAGTTGCATGATAAATTTCATCAAATGATGACTAAACAGGTGCAAGATGTGCTGAACAGTTTTGAAGAGGCCATAGACAAGATAACTGGCCTTGAGAAGACGTTCGAAACAAAGCTCGAAAACAAATTTAATGAACTGCTTGCGCGTCTTCCAGAACCACCACCGGCTGCACCTGCCGCACGTCTGCTACAACAACAACAATGACGACTACCTCCACGTCGCGAAACAGCCCTCCGCCGAGCGAGCCGTGTCCCTCTTGAGCCTGGCCAAACTGTTGGTGCTGCTATTGATACTTCTATGGCTCCTGCTGTTGATGAGGAGGAAGATGATTCTGTAGGAGATTATGAGGATGAGGTTGATCAAAATCAGAAATACGTGCAACCACCAGCACCACAACAACCAGGTCGTCCACATGCAAATAATCGCAATGGTAGGGCTCCCCCTCAGGTACGAGATCATGACCATCTCCCTAAACTGAAATTGAATATTCCACCATTTGAGGGTAGATATGTTCCTGATATATATCTTACTTGGGAGTTAGAAACCAAACAACGTTTTACATGTTTAGAATATCTCGAGGAGAGACATGTTGCTGCTGTAGTTTGTGCTTTCACTAGTTTTGCTTGTGTGTGGTGGTCTGAACATCGTAGATTATATCCGAATAATATTCCAACTACTTGGGCTGCTTTGAAAACTGCTATGCGTACTCGTTGGGTTCCACCATATTATCAACGTGAATTACTTAAAAAAATTGCAGCGTTTAAGACAAGGAAAAAATTATGTAGAGGAATATTATCAGGAATTACAAACTGGCATGATTAGATGTGGTATTGTTGAGGATAATGAAGCTATGCTTGCACGTTTTATGGGTTGATTAAATAGAGAGATTCAGACCATTCTAGAGTATAAGGAGTATACTAATATCACTCGTTTATTCCATCTTGCTTGTAAAGCTAAATGTGAAGTGCAAGATCGACAGGCATTGGCGCGAACTAACTTTTCTGCAGGTCGACCTTCATCATGGACACCGCGTGCATCCTCTGCTTCCACACATTCTACTGCATCGGCACCTCCATTAGGTGCCATCTCCAACCGTGATACAAGAAAGCAGGCACAACCACCACTATGTGCCAAGAGCGCACCTGTCGGGCCTGCACAGAGGTCTTATTTTTCCATGGCATCAATAGGGCACACAGGTGATATTATTTGTTGTCGTTGTAAGGGAAGAGGTCATTATGCGAGAGAATGCAAATCTCAGCATGTGATGATTGCTAATGAGGATGGTGGATATGAGTCCGCTAGTGACTATGATGAGGAGACTTTGGCTCTTAATACACGTGAAGAACATGGTGGAAATGATTCTGATCATGAGATGCAATACATGGCTCCTAAAGACACTGACAGGTATGAATGTTTAGTTTCTCAACGTGTTTTGAGTGTGCAGGTCACACAAGCTGAGCAAAATTAGAGGCATAATTTGTTCCATACAAAGGGAGTTGTGAAGGAACGTTCAATTCGTGTCATCATTGATGGAGGGAGCTGCAACAACTTGCCTAGCATGTAGATGGTGGAGAAGTTATCTCTCACCACAAGACCACATCCACATCCTTACTATATCCAATGGTTCAATAACAGCGGCAAGGTTAAGGTAAAACGTGCTGTCCGTGTACATTTTAGTATCTCTACATATGATGATTATGTTGATTGTGATGTGGTACCCATGCAAGCATGTACCTTATTACTTGGTAGACCATGACAATTTGATAAAAATTCTATACACCATGGTAGAAACAATCAGTATACTCTTGTTCATAAGGATAAACATATTACTTTGCTTCCTATGTCTCCTGGTTCCATTTTGAAAGATGATATTAATAGAGCTAATAAAGCAAAACAGGAGAAAAATAAGAGTGAAAATCAGATTGTGGCAAAAGATTTTGAGCAACAAATGAAGCCTAATAATAAACCAACTAGTGTTGCTTTTGAAATTAAATTGAAAAGTGCATGTTTACTTGATACCAAATTTGATATTGATGAGCTAGATTTCAGCAAATCTGTTTGCTATGCTTTTGTGTGCAAAGAGGCATTATTTTCATTCGAGGACGTGCCTTCCTCTTTGCCCCCCGCTGTCACTAACATTTTACAGGAGTTCGCTGCCGTCTTTCCACATGATGTGCCACAGGGATTACCACCTATTCGAGGGATTGAGCATCAGATTGACTTAATTCCCGGTGGATCGCTGCCAAACCGTGCACCATACCGTACCAATCCAGAGGAGACAAAGGAGATTATGCGTCAAGTACAGGAGCTTCTCGACAAAGGTTATATACACGAATCCCTTAGTCCTTGTGCTGTTCCTATTATACTAGTGCCGAAAAAGGATGGTACATCACGTATGTGTGTTGATTGTAGAGGCATTAATAATATTACTATTCGTTATCGCCATCCTATTTCTAGGCTAGATGATATGCTTGATGAATTGAGTGGCTCTACAATATTCTCCAAAGTTGATTTGCGTAGTGGATACCATCAAATTCGAATGAAATTGGGGGATGAATGGAAAACATCATTTAAAACTAAGTTTGGATTATATGAGTGGTTAGTCATGCCTTTTGGGTTAACTAATGCACCTAGTACTTTCATGAGATTAATGAACGAAGTTTTACGTGCTTTTATTGGACGATTTGTGGTAGTCTATTTTGACGATATACTGATTTATGGCAGATCTTTGGAGGAACATTTGGAACATTTATGTGCTGTTTTTATTGCTTTACGTGATGCACGTTTGTTTGGTAACATTGGGAAGTGCACCTTTTGCACCGACCGAGTATCTTTTCTTGGCTATGTTGTTACTCCAAAGGGAATTGAAGTTGATAAGCCAAGATTGAAGCTACTGAGAGTTGGCCGCAGCCCAAAACAGTCATACAAGTGAGGAGTTTTCTTGGCCTCGCTGGATTCTATATGCGTTTTGTGAGAGATTTCAGCACCATTGCTGCACCTCTCAATGAGCTTACAAAGAAAGATGTGCCTTTTTTTTCGGGTACTGCACAGGAAGAAGCCTTCACGATATTGAAAGATAAGTTGTCACATGCTCCTTTACTCCAACTTCCTGATTTTAGTAAGACTTTTGAGCTTGAATGTGGTGCTAGTGGAATTGGATTAGGAGGTGTGTTATTACAAGATGGCAAACCTGTTGCATACTTTTCTGAAAAATTGAGTGGGCCTAGTCTGAATTATTCTAATTATGATAGAGAATTATATGCTCTTGTTCGAACTTTAGAAACATGGCAACATTATTTATGGCCCAAAGAATTTGTTATACATACTGATCATGAATCTTTGAAACATATTAAAAGTCAAGCTAAACTGAATCGTAGACATGCTATAAGGGTTGAATTCATTGAGACTTTCCCTTATGTCATTAAACACAAGAAGGGTAAAGAATATGTTATTGCTGATGCATTGTCTCATTGTTATATTATGCTTTCACAACTTGACTTTAAAATATTTGGTTTGGAGACCATCAAATATCAATATGTGCATGGTGCTGATTTTAAAGATGTCTTGCAGAATTGTAAGGAAGGGAGAACTTGGAACAAGTTCATCGTTAACGATGGATTTGTGTTTCGCGCTAATAAGCTATGCATTCCAGCTAGCTCCGTTCGTCTTTAGTTGTTGCAGGAGGCGCATGGAGGAGGATTAATGGGACACTTTGACGTGAAGAAGACGGAGGATATACTTGCTACACATTTCTTTTGGCCAAAGATGAGACGGGATGTTGAGCGTTTTGTTGCTCGCTGCACTACATGTCAAAAAGCTAAGTCACGACTCAATCCTCATGGTTGATATATGCCTTTACCTGTACCTAGTGTTCCTTGGGAGGATATATCTATGGACTTTTTTTAGGTTTACCTCGAACAAAGAAGGGGAGGGATAGCATATTCGTTGTCGTGGATAGGTTCTCGAAAATGGCACACTTTATACCATGTCATAAAAGCGATGATGCTGTTAATGTTGCTGATTTGTTCTTTTGTGAAATTATTCACTTGCATGGTGTGCCAAATACTATTGTTTCAGATTGTGATACTAAATTTCTTAGCCACTTTTGGAGATGTTTATGGGCTAAGTTGGGGACTAAACTGCTTTTTAGTACTACTTGTCACCCCCAAACTAATGGACAAACTGAAGTAGTTAATAGAACATTGTCAACTATGCATAGGGCTGTTTTGAAGAATAATAAGAAAATGTGGGAAGAATGCTTGCCTCATATTGAATTTGCTTATAATCGTTCATTGCATTCTACTACTAAGATGTGCCCTTTTGAAATTGTGTATGATTTCCTACCTCGTGCACCTATTGATTTGTTGCCTCTTCCATCTTCGGAGAAGGTTAATTTTGATGCTAAACAACGTGTTGAATTGATATTAAAAACGCATGAGTTAACTAAGGAAAACATTGAGCGTATGAATGCTAAATATAAACTTGCTGGAGATAAGGGTAGAAAACATGTTGTCTTTGCACCTGGAGATCTTGTTTGGTTACATTTGCGTAAGGATAGGTTTCCTAATCTGCGCAAATCAAAGTTAATGCCACGTGCTGATGGTCCTTTTAAGGTCTTAGAGAAAATAAATGATAATGCATATAAACTTGAGCTGCCTGCAGATTTTGGGGTTAGTCCCACTTTTAACATTGCATATTTGAAGCCTTGTTTGGGAGAGGAAAATGAGCTTCCGTCGAGGACAACTTCATTGCAAGAAGGGGAGGATGATGAGGACATCAATACCATTGTTACACCCACAGCCCCTACTGCTACATATAATGGACCAATTACTAGTGAGCGCGCACGCCAATTAAATTATCAGGTACTTTCGTTTCTTGGTAATGATTCTAATGTTCATGAGAATATGATGCTGCCTAAATTGGATATATTTGTTTTGCTTACAAATGAAGGGCCTAGCATGGATAAGAGGGAAAAACACTAGAGCAAGACCAAGCATGGAGATGATGGCATGCTCAAGGGGAACAATAATGGAGTTACAAGTGATGATTTCAGGAGTTTGAAGCCACCATAATGAGTGTGTGAAGCCTTGGACGAAATATACAAGATGCCACTTCATAAATTTTGTCCAGAGGCTATTCTAGGTGCTGCGTCACCTTATTATTGGGCCAGACCCATGTAATTTCCAAATACATAAGTATAGGCTATTTTTAGAGTCCGTATGTGTGGGGAAACAAAAGATAGGGTTGGTTGCGGACCCCTCCACCAAGGGCCATGAAATTCCCCCCTCTTCCTCCATATATACAGCCCTTAGGGCGTCGTTTAGACTTTGGGTTTTGTTTAGATTAAAAGTTTGCCATAGCTGCAACTTCGCGTACTTCGTTTGTGTTCAACGACTAGGCCAAGATGTCACAGAACCCCATCTTTATCAATAAAGGTTTCATTTTATATTGGCAATATCCAAATTGCAATCTCAGTTTCTTGCTTGTTCTTCGTTTGCTCGCAGGACATAGACCCTCGTGGTCAGGTTGATTGTGCTCCGGCGTGGTCAATAACCTCTCAGAGTTGGTTTAGCGATTGCTAAGGTGCGACGTCCTCGCACGCACGTGGTCAGATCGTCAAAGTCTACTCTTCCGAAATGATAATCACCATCTCATCGAAAGACGGGACACCTTTGCCTCTATCACCTTTGTTCACTTTGCCATCCTTCTTATCTGCGAAATACTTGGGCAGCTTCGCTTCCAGTGACCATTTCCCTTGTAGTAGAAGCACTCAGTTTTCAGCTTGGGTCCTGCTTTGGGCTTCTTTACGGGAGCGGCAACTTGTTTGCCGGTCTTGTTAAAGTTCCCTTCCTTTCCCTTGCCCTTTTTCTTAAAACCGGTGGTCTTGTTAACCATCAACACTTGATGCTCTTTCTTGATATCTACCTCCGCTGATTTCAGCATCACGAAGAACTCGGGAATCATTTTCGTCATCCCTTGCATATTATAGTTCATCACGAACTCGGGAATCTTGGTGACAGTGACTGAAGAACTTATCAATAACACTCTCAGTTGGAACATCAATTCCCACCTGAGTCAAGTGGTTGTGGTACCCAGATATTCTGAGTATGTGTTCACTGAACGAATTGTTTTCCTCGATCTTACAACTAAATAACTTGTTGGAGACTTCATATCTCCTCAACCCAGGCATTAGCTGGAAATATCTACTTCAATTCTTGGAACATCTCATACGCTCCGTGGCGTTCAAAATGCTTTTGAAGTCCCGGTTCCAAGCCGTAAAGCATGGCACACTTGACTATTGAGTAGTGATGCGGAGCATCCCTCGACTACTCGCACCGACACTCCATCACCACCGCAATCTCCAAGTGGACCAATGACACGAGCACGCGCACGCGCCATCGAGAACGAGGTTGACTCTCTCCTCTTCGAGTTTCGTTCGAATTCACATGAGAATTGGGTTCTACCTCACAAGGACACGCTATGCATTTTAGGATACCAAGGAGATGATCAAGAGAAGGAGAAGACGGCGGTTCAAGCATCCATGGAGCAGGAGAATGAAGAGAAGGTCAAGAACAAGGGAAGAAGAAAGATGGACAACCACCCTGGACTCTCCGGGTACCCGGCCCCCCAACCTCCGGGTGCCCGACCACCTCTAGGCCCTCCCGGCCGCTGCTCCTGTTCGGTCCGGGTGCCCGGACACTTCGGCCCCGGGTGCCCGGGCCCCTGCCCGCCTCCAGCCGCACCTCCCGGGTGCCCGGGCCTTAGCTGGCCGGGTGCCTGCCCCGCCTCCAGCTGCTGGGCGTCGCCCGGGTGCCTGGCTTGAGGCCCCGGGTGCCCGGCCACCCTCCCAGCCGGCCTCCAGCGCCCCCCCGGGTGCCCGGCCTCCCTACAGCAGCCCCCTGAGTAGGCCGGGTGCCCGGCCCATGTTGCCCGGGTGCCCGAACCCCTTCAGTCCAGCCGCGTGTTTTGGCCTTTTTGGCCTTGTATCCACCTCCCTTAACTTATTTCGTCCCTAGACTATATAAGTGCACCCCCTAGGTCATTTGGAAGGTCAGCAAAGATTAGACTAAACATTTGTGAGCCTTTGCTCCTTGTATCCCTTCCTCTTAGGAGCTCAAGCCCACACCTTGGGAAGAATCCATAGGATTATCAAGGTCTCCTCTTGGAGAAGATCATCAAGACCCCACATAGTGGGAAGAATTTTACCAAGTGCTACCCTCCTTGTATTGATCTTGTAATCATGTGGATCTTATGTGTGCCACTCTAGTGGATGTGATACTTGGTTTGTTTGAGAGATTTTGTTCTTGGTGTTCTTGGTGTTCTTGAGTTTTTCCTCCTTTCCCCCCTCCAAGAGTGAAAAGATCCTTCCTAGGGTTTGACCCTACAACATCTTGGTATCATGAGCAAGGTTTATTCACATCTTCGAGTCCCATCCCCCCATTTGCTAGCTTGATTTTGTTGTTTTTTGTCCAAATCCGAAAATCCCCACAAAAATAGCCCCAAAAATTTTTCTTCCAATTTGTTGGATCTTGTGAGATTTGGTTGTTTTGGTCCATGGATTTGATGTTTGGCAAGTGGATCTAGCCCCTCCCCAACAATCCCCACCCTTCCCACCACGAAATCCACCGAATTTGGCCTTTCCTCCAAAATTTCCGCCCAAATCGGCCACCACTGGGTGCCCAGACTCGAACCACCGGCACCAGACTTGCGCCCAGCTACCCCGGCACCCAAGACTACACCCGGGTGCCCGCACTTCAAATCAGCCCACTACCAACACCATTTTGGCCATAACTTCCACCTCCCAAGCCCGTTTTTCGTTTTCTTTAGCTCGTTTAGAAGCCCTTGACATCCCCCATCCACTCATCCCACTACCACCACCATTAAACCCCATCCAAAAAATCATCACAAATACACCCACCTTCCGCATTTGACCGATTTTGTGTTGCCATTTGTGTTTCCTAAGGTGTTTCGGCTACTTAGGAGCGTGTGACATCTTCATCACCATCATCGACTCGGAGTCATCTTCATCGCTAACTGTAAGAAAGGATGGTAACCTCGACGACACTTACTCCTTACCTTGATTTTGCATTGATAGCCCGAGCCACTTTGCATCGCTTACCCATTGAGACTAGCAAGTTGAGAATTGCCGGGCCACGCTATTGTGCACCGTAGTGAACGTGTTATCATCTTAGTGCCATAAGTCTCTCCCATGCATATCATACATACTTGTCTCATATCTTACTTGGCTCAAGCATCAGGCATAGAAAAAAAAGAAGAAAAGCTTTTAAGCAAAAGAGGAGCAACTAAGAGCTTGTAAGCAATAGAGTGAGCCATTTGCATACCTATATCATCTTGGTCATCGCATACATACCATAGTTGGGATTGAAGACGGCACGGTTCTCTCATAGGTAGGTGCACAAGCGTATCTTGCCCATTTGAGCAATCGAGCTAGTGTCTCTCGAGCATTCGCACAACAAGAGCATTTTCCGTGGTTGCACATTTTGGGCTCACCCCTTGGTTGTGCGGATCCCATCTATCTTCCGTGCGTGTGTACCTAGTGATACTGTTGGGTTTAATCTATTTGCTTTACTTGCATTTTTGTGAACCTTCTCAAACTTATCGATATCTTGACTAACATTTTCTTGAAATTTTTGCCACCATCCTAACCGAGCTCCTCCATAAGACTTTTACTTGTAGGTGTGAGAAACAAACCCGGTTCCAATTCTCCTATTGTGGCATTACATTGAGTGACACTTGTTACATCTTAAATCCTCGGAGTCGGTAACTTTGGTATTGTTTTCTCACTTTCCTACTCACCCCACTTGGTTATGATGGATAGGCCAAGTGCGTCGTCGAACCCACTTTTCGAGCAGCAAGGTGATGATTCCGGATATGTCTCCAAGAACCACTTATTCATCGCGCAACGAGTGCTTCATCAGCAAAACGTCGCATTGGGTCAACGCTTCGAACAACTCGCCACCGACCTTCGTCAAAACCTCAACGACAAATTCAACACACAAATGGAAGAGCTCCGCAACATGATCATTCGACGCCCGTCTTCCTCATCGGCTTCTTCAAGACGGCGCCACTCAAGTCACCGTACAAGTCAGCAATCTTCGGACTACTCCTCTTATGATGCAAGTCCACCACGAGCTCACCCTCCTCGATGTGATCATCATCAAGCTCACCAAGCTCAAGAAAATCCATTCCATGGCAATGGATTACAAGACTGAGTTCGAGCACGTGAACGGATGCGACACCAAGTCCCTCATGAAGCAATGGAGCAAGAGAAAATACCTCCACAAGTACCACTTCAAGCCCCTCAAGATGGTGATGCACTTCGACAAGCACAAGAACAACGTGAAGCATAAGCCCTCGACCGTGAAGCTCAAGCACTGGAAGCACAACAAGCTCTACGCGAGGCCACTAGAGCCGTTGAAGTACGCAACCTCCAAGCGCGAGAACAATAGGAAGCTCTTCGTCGCGAGATACAAGAGGAAGCCGCCCGACGCGAAGAACAATAGGAAAGGCGCAACCAAGCGCACATTCCTCGCCCTCCTCCAAGACAAGAGCGACACCAAGTGGAACAAGTGCTTCAAGACCCTCCTCCACGCCAAGAGCGACATCATGAGGAACGAGCATTTGAGGACTTTCCAAGGCAAGAGCGATATCACAACCGCTATCAAGATGAAGAACTCCGCTACGGTAAGCTCAAGTTCACCATGCCAAAGTTCTCCGGAAGCAACGATCCCGAAGAATATCTCTCTTGGGCATTGAAAGTGGACAAGATTTTTCACCTCCACAACTACGATGAAGAAAAGAAGATAGCCATGGCCTCCCTCAAGTTCCAAGACTACGTCCTCATTTGGTGGGAACAAGTGATCGAGCGACGACAAACAAGAGGAGAACCACCAATTACAACTTGGGAAGCTATTGAGGAAGTCATGAGAGCCCGCTTTGTGCCTACTCACTACACTCGAGATCTTTTCAAGAAGTTGCAACTCCTCAAGCAAGGCACCAAGACGGTGGAAGAATACTACCAAGAAATGGAGATTGCCATGATACGAGCCAATGTCAAGGAAGATGACGAGCAAACAATGGCACGCTTCTTGAATGGCCTCAACCACCCAATCAAGCGGATCGTCGACTTCCAACCATACTCCAACCTTCTTGAGATAGTTCATCAAGCGACCAAGGCCAAGCGACAAGTGCAAGATGAATTCAAATACGCCAAGTACTCGTCCAAGACCTATGGCTCCTACTCTCAAGCTCCCGCGACTTCGGCACCTCCTACATCAACTCGAGCATCACCAAGTACCGGCGACAAGTCAAGTTCCAAGCAAGTGGCACCTTCCTCGACTCGTCCTCCGGCAAGCACCTACAAATCCAAGACTCCTTCATCTTCGGCGCCTCCCGATGATCCTGTGAAGACAAGTTCAATCAAGTGCTTCACATGTGGTGGCCGAGGCCACAAGTCCTTCTGATGCGCCAACAAGCGAACGATGATCTTCAACGATGACGGCACATATGACTCAATGAGTGAAGAAGAAATGGAAGCCATTGAGAATGTGTCCATGCACCGGCGCGTGAATGAAGATGAAGATGACCAAGTCTTTTGTGACAATCATTCAAGTCCCTCTCTCGTGGTCTCCAAGGTCTTGACGCTCTAACACCACCAAGAAGAAGACCAACGGTGCCACATCTTCCACACCAAGGCCGGCATCAATGGAAGGTCCGTCAAGGTCATCATCGATGGAGGTAGTTGCCACAATTTGGCGAGTGAAGAACTATGCTCCAAGCTTCAATTGGTCAAGAGGAAGCATCCGCACCCTTACAAGGTTCAATGGCTAAGGACTCTAAGACTATCCGAAAGTTGAGCATACGGTCCAAGTCTCTTTCAAAATTGGTGCATATGAGGACCCTTTGGAGTGCAATGTGGTCCCAATGACCGTTTGCCACCTCCTTCTTGGTCGACCATGGCAATTCGACTGTGGTGTTATCCACAATGGGCGTACCAACCACTATAGCTTCAAGATGAAAGGGAAGGAATATGTGCTACGACCTATGTCTCCTAGTCAAGTGATAGCCGACAAGCAAGCCACCCACCATGGAGAGAAGAGTGAGAAAGTGAGCCACCCAAACGTGAGTGAGAGCCACAAGCCAAACTTGAGCGCCTCTTCGCCTAGAGAGAAAAATCTCATAGTATTTGCCACAAAAAGTGAGATGAGAGAAGTGTGTGAGAACCCATCGAGTGTGATGCACTTTGTCCTTGTGTGCAAGGATGGAGAACCAAAAACTAACACCGCTCATGAGCTACCTTTGGTGTTTCAATCTCTTTTGCAGGAATTTCAAGATGTTTTCCCCGATGAGCTACCTCCGGGTCTCCCTCCTCTTCGAGGCATTGAGCATCGAATCGACCTCATCCCCGGAGCTCCTCTTCCGAACAAGGCTCCCTACCGCGTCAACCCCGAAGAGACAAAGGAGATTCAATGACAAGTACAACAACTAATCGACAACGATCATGTACGTGAAAGCTTAAGCCCTTGTGCCGTTCCCGTTATACTTGTGCCCAAGCAAGATGGTAGCTTTCGCTTGTGTTCCGATTGTAGAGCCATAAATGTTATTACCGTTCGCTATAGGCATCCCATTGCTCCCATAGTGGAGCCAAATTTTTCTCAAAAATTGATCTTAAAAGTGGCTATTATCAAATCCGCATACAAGAGGGTGATGAATGGAAAACTGCTTTCAAAACCAAATTTGGCTTATATGAATGGTTAGTCATGCCTATGGGTTTATCGGAAGCTCCCGGTACTTTTGTGCGTCTCATGCATCATGTACTTCGCCCTTATATTGGAGTCTTTGTTGTGGTTTACTTCTATGATATTCTCGTGTTTAGCAAAACCATGAAAGAGCATCTTAATCATGTTAGGGCTGTTTTGCAAACACTTCGCAAGGAAAGTCTTTATGCCAACATGAAAAAGTGCACATTTGGTGTTGACAAAGTGGCTTTCTTGGGTTTTGTTGTCTCTTCTAAGGGTGTCCATGTTGATGAAACTAAAATTGAAGCAATTAAAAATTGGCCCCAACCCACCAATTTGCAACAAGTGAGAAGTTTTCTTGGTCTTGCGGGTTTTTATCGTCGCTTTGTGAAAGATTTTAGCACTATCGCCACTCCTTTGCATGCTTTGAGCAAGAAGAATGCTCCTTTTGTTTGGGGACCTTTGCAATCAACCGCTTTTGATGAGCTCAAATCTTTGCTTACACATGCTCCGATTCTTGCTTTACCCAACTTTGACAAAACTTTTGAGGTTCATTGCGATGCAAGTGGTACCGGAATTGGTGGAGTTTTGATGCAAGAAAAACGAGCTATTGCTTATTTTAGTGAAAAACTTGCCGGTGCTCAACTTAACTATCCCATATATGACAAAGAATTGTTTGCATTAGTGCGTGTGTTACATGTGTGGGAGCATTACCTTAGACCGCATGAGTTTGTTATACATACCGATCATGAAACACTTAAATACCTCAAAGGTCAAACCAACGGCATGCTAAATGGAGTGAATTCATTGAATCTTTTCCCTATGGGATTAAGTACATTAAGGGCAAAGAAAACATGGTGGCGGATGCCCTTTCCCGCAAATGCATGTTACTTACTCAACTTGAATTGAATGTCATAGGATTTGATCATATCAAAGATTTGTATGAGAGTGATGTGACTTTTGCTACTCCTTATGCTAAGTGTGTCACGCATACTTCTTGGGAACGATACTATATCAAAGATGGTTACCTTATGAGAGCTAACAAACTATGCATTCCCAAGTCCTCTCTTCGTTTGCTCCTTTTGCAAGAGGCTCATGGAGGTGGACTCATGGGACACTTTGGACGCGACAAGACTTTCGCCATGCTCTCCAAGAACTATTATTGGCCCAAGATGTTTCGCGATGTTGCCCGCTTCACCAACTGGTACTCTACATGTTGCAAAGCTAAGTCACACTCTCAATCCCATGGTTTACATATGCCTTTACCTATCCCACATCAACCTTGGGAAGACATTAGCATGGATTTTGTGCTTGGATTACCTAGAACTCAAAATGGCAAGGATTCGGTTTTTGTTGTTGTGGACCGTTTCTCTAAAATGGCTCATTTTATCCCATGCAATAAGATAGACGATGCTTCACATGTTGCCAATCTCTTTTGTAGGAAATCTTGAGGTTGCACGGCGTACAAAGACAATTGTGTCGGATCGAGACGCCAAGTTCTTAAGCTACTTTTGAATACACTATGCGCCAAGCTCGGATCAAGCTACTATTCTCCACGGCATATCATCCTCAAACCGATGGCCAAACGGAAGTCACCAACGGGACGCTATGACTCTGCACGTGTGTTGATCAACAAGAACATCAAGGAGTGGAGGCGCCTTCCAATCGCCGAGTACGCCTACAATCGTGCAAGACACTCTACAACCAGCAAGTCCCCCTTCGAGGTTATCTACGGTTTCAACCCTTTGTCGCCATTGGACATCCTCCCTCTACCGCTTCAAGAATGAGCAAACATGGACACAATTAAAAGAGCCACCTACCTCAGGAAGATGCATGAAGAAACACGTTCCACGATCGAGCGCCAAGTGCAAGGCCTCTCCGCCTAGCTCAACATCAACAAGTCTCCGATGGTGTTCCAACCGGGTGATCAAGTATGGATACATCTCCGCAAAGACCACTTCCCCAACTAACGCAAGTCCAAGCTACTACCACGAGCCAATGGCCCATTCAAGGTGATCGCACGCTACAACGACAATGCCTACAAGGTTGACATCCCACGCGACAAGTACAACGTTAGCGACATCTTCAACGTCAAAGACTTGGCCAAGTACCATGGTGATGAAGAGCACGACTCGTGGACGGATCTCTCCCAAGGGGGGGAAGATGATGCGGAGCATCCCTCGACTACTCGCACCGACACTCCATCACCACCGTAAGCTCCAAGTGGACCAATGACATGAGCACGCGCACACGCCATCGAGAACGAGGTTGACTCTCTCCTCTTCGAGTTTCGTTCAAATTCACATGAGAATTGGGTTCAACCTCACAACGACACGCTATGCATTTTAGGATACCAAGGAGATGATCAAGAGAAGGAGAAGACGGAGGTTCAAGCATCCATGGAGCAGGAGAACGAAGAGAAGGTTAAGAAGAAGGGAAGAAGAAAGATGGACAACCATCCTGGACTCTCTGGGTGCCCGGCCTCCCAACCTCCGGGTGCCCGGCCACCTCCAGGCCCTCCCGGCCGCTGCTCCTGTTCGGTCTGGGTGCCAAAACACTTGAGCCCCGGGTGCCCGGGCCCCTGCCCGCCTCCAGCAGCACCTCCCGGGTGCCCGGGCTTGAGGCCCCGTGTGCCCGGCCACCCTGCCACGGCCTCAGCGCCCCAGGTGCAGGCCTTGGGCCCCGGGTGCCCGGCCTCCCTACAGCAGCCCCTGAGCAGGCCGGGTGCCCGGCCCATGTTGCCCGGGTGCCCAGACCCCTTCGGTCCAGCCGCGTGTTTTGCCTTTTTGGCCTTGTATCCACCTCCCTTAACTTGTTTCGTCCCTAGACTATATAAGTGCACCCCCTAGGTCATTTGGAAGGTCAGCAAAGATTAGGCTAAACATTTGTGAGCCTTTGCTCCTTGTATCCCCTCCTCTTAGGAGCTCAAGCCCCCACCTTGGAAAGAATCCATAGGATTATTAAGGCCTCCTCTTGGAGAAGATCATCAAGACCCCACATAGTGGGAAGAATTTTACCAAGTGCTACCCTCCTTGTATTGATCTTGTAATCATGTGGATCTTATGTGTGCCACTCTAGTGGATGTGATACTTGGTTTGTTTGAGAGATTTTGTTCTTGGTGTTCTTTGTTCTTGAGGTTTTCCTCCTTTCCCCCCTCCAAGAGAGAAAAGATCCTTCCTAGGGTTTGACCCTACAACAAGTAGTCAACAAATCGAGCCTGCCAGATGTTCACAACATCTGCATTAGCTCTTGCAGCAGGCCTATCACCTAGCGGTGCATCAGGGACATAATTTTTCTGTGCAGCAATGAGGATAATCCTCAAGTTATGAACCCAGTCCATGTAGTTGCTACCATCATCTTTCAACTTAGCTTTCTCTAGGAATGAGTTGAAATCAAGGAAACGGTAGCACGGGCCATTGATCTACAACATAGATTTGCAAAAACTATTAGGACTAAGTTCATGATAAATTTTAGTTCAAATAATCAAATTACTAATGAACTCCCACTTAAATCAACATCCCTCGAGTTGTCTAAGTGAAACATGATCCAAATCAACTAACCCATGTCCGATCATCACGTGAGATGGGGTAGTCTTCAATGGTGAACATCTCCATTTTGATCATATCTACCATATGACTCACGCTTGACCTTTCGGTCTCCAGTGTTCCGAGACCATGTCTGCACGTGCTAGGCTCGTCAAGTTTAACCCAAGCATTCTACATGTGCAAAATTGGCTTACACCCATTGTGTGAATGTAAAGTCTATCACACCTGATCATCATGAGGTGCTTCGAAACGACGAACTTTAGCAACGGTGCATACTCAGGGAGAACACTTTTGATCTTGAAATTAAGAGAAGGGATCATCTTATAATGCTAACGTCGTCCTAAGCAAAATAAGATGCATAAAGGATAAACATCACATGCAATCAAAATATGTGACATGATATGGCCATCATCATCTTGTGATTTTGATCTTCATCTCCAAAGCAACGACATGATCTCCATCCCCATTGGTGCGACACCTTGATCTTCATCGTTGCATCGGGGTCGTCTCGCCAACTATTGCTTGTACAACTATTGCAAACACATAGCGATAAACAAAAGCAATTACATGGAGCTTAGTGATTGACATGCAGGTCATACAATAATTAAGGCAATCCTAAGGCTCCTCCCGATTGTCGTACTCATCGACATGCAAGTCATGAACTTACTACAAAACATGATCATCTCATACAGCAACATATATCACATCACGCCTTGACCATATCACATCACAACAAGCCCTGCAAAAACAAGTTAGACGTCATCTACTTTGTTGTTGCATGTTTTACGTGGCTGCTACGGGCAACTAGCAAGAACCGTTCTTACCTACTCTAAACCATAGTGGTGATTATCAAGTTGCTAATTTAACCTTCAGCAAGGACCGCCGTAGTCAAATTAGATTCAACTAAACTAGGAAAAACAGACACCAGTCAACCACCTTTATGCAAAACAAGTTGCATGTTAGTCGGTGGAACCGGTCTCATGTACGTGGACATGTAAGGTTAGTCCGAGCCGCTACATCCCACAATACCGCCGAATCACAATAAGACATAGGTGGTGTAAGTGCATCTAGTGCCCCTTAGTGATTTTGGTGTATTGAAGACTTACAGGTTAAGGGACTGATGCGTTTGTGAGTGTACACAGGTCTATAAGTCTATGAGGAGTTTGATATTTATGGATAAAGTCGACCTCTAAAAATGAAATTCTTCAACTGAAGACTTTGGATTTCTGAAGACTTTCTGAAGACTTTGAAAGTGAAGAAATTGGTGTGACCTTGAGGACTTGTCAGTCATTCGAGGAACATGAAGCGTGAAGACTTTTGTTTTTATAGTTTCATTTTCTCTTTCTTGAGTCATAGGAAACACCGTACTGTTAAAGGGGGACGAGGAAATACTATGGAAAAATTTCCATGTGATGCTTAACTCAAAATCCTACACCTACCAATCCCTTCGAGTGAAGCCATTGGAAATCTCATACAGTTCAGTCATTTTCTTCAGTAACAGAGACGAAGTTCTTCTGGTTGCTGAGCAATTTGTTCTGACTGAGGAGTTATGATTTCGCCAGTGCGGATTGCCTACACAGTGAGGAACATGATAGCCCCGAGGAATTTGAGAGTGAAACTTCCGACCGTTGCTGTGCTATGCGCCAGCTGTCCCAAAATATCTACCCACCTAATGGTCATATAATTGAAGGGCATTTATGTCTTATCAAGTCGGGCTGCTCCCTAGGCTATAAATAGCCGCCCCCTACAACCACTAGCTGGTTGGCTGCTCCGAGAGAAACTGACACTTGTCATTTGAGAGCATCCCATCCTCCGAGGACTTTGAGCAAAAATCATCAAGTAAGGAAAACCCAAACTCAACACACCTACAAACCCAAAGTGATTGAGCATCACCGAAGAGATTGATCCTGCGTGGATCCGTCGCTTGTTACCTTTGAAGACTCTACTTCTTCTAGACGGTTAGGCGTCATGGTCTAGAGCATCCAAGAGGAATTGTGGATCACCGAGTGACCTATTCTGTGAAGGTTTGGAAGTCACCTGAAGACTTATCACGAGTGATTGGGCGAGGTCTGTGTGACCTTAGCTCAAGGAGAATACGATGAGGACTGTGTGTCCTCGAGTTTAAATACTCAGCCGCTCCAACCAGACGTACAACTGAGACAACTGTTGGAACTGGTCTACCAAATCATTGTCTTCACCAAGCTTACTGGTTCTATTTCCTCAACTCTTTCATTTCCTCATTTCTATTGTTGTGTGCTTGTTCATATCTATTTGAAGACTTTAACTGAAGACTTTCTTAATTTCCTCTGTTCAATTTCTTCAGTTTGTCCGTCTTCATCCTGTGTTATCATGTGTTTACGCTTTCTGTACTCTGTGCTTGTCTTCATTTCATAATGATGACCATGCTTGTGTTCTGTTATGTTTACATCTGAGTACTTCCACTGCAAGTAGTTCTTCGCTAAGGAATTTCCTCACCAGCAAATTCCTGAATGAAGAATTCATAAAAGTCGCCTATTCACCCCCCTCTAGTCGATATAACGCACTTTTAGGTGGTAAGCAATATGAACATCACCGCCCACAACTCATTTGTGTTCTACTCATGCATATTATCTATGCATAGACCTGGCTCATGATGCCACTATTGGGGAACGTTGCATGGAAACAAAAAAATTCTATGCACACTCAAGATCTATCCATGGAGATGCCTAGCCACGAGAGTGGGAGAGCATCTACAAACCCTTGTAGATCGCTAAGCGGAAGCGTTTATCAACGCGGTTAATGTAGTTGTACACCTTCTGACCCGTCTCGATCAAGCACCGAACGTATGACACCTCCGAGTTCAGCACACGTTCATCTCATTGACGTCCTCGCCTTCTTGATCCAGCAAGAGAGACAAAGTAGTAGATGAGTTTCGGCAGCATGACAGCATGGTGATGGTGGTGGTGAAACCATTTCCACTGGGCTTTACCAAGCACAATAGATTTAGAGCGGAGGATGAACTAGAGGGAGAGGGGGCGCCGACACATGGATTGGTGAATCATGGTGTGTGGCGCCCCCTCGTCCTCTCATATATATAGGCGGAGGATGAGGGGAGGCAGCCTAGGGTGCATCCCAATGGGGTCGGCGGCTGTCCTAGGGCGCCTGCCAAGGTGCCTTCCTTCCTTACTTGGCACGTGGGGGTTAGGAAAGGGGGGCAAGCGGCCACTAGGGCGCCTCCCCTTCCTTCTTCCTTGTGTGGAGAAAGGCAGGAGGGGGCTAGCCCCTCCCCTTTGCTTCCTAGGACCTGTGGCCTGGAGGTGGGCTTGCCAACCCCCTTGTGAGCTGGTATGCTCCCTCCTTTCAGGACATTAGGCCCAACAACCCCCTATGGCCTTCTGGAACCCCTTCCGGTGATCCGATAATTATCCGGCGTATTACGAAACTCTTCCGAGGACTAAATATTATCATCCTATATATCAATCTTTACCTCTGGACCATTTCGAAGCACCTCATATTGTGCATGATCTCATCCGGGACCCTGAACAACATTCGGTCACCAATATACATAACTCGTATAGTACTATATCATTAATGAACATTAAACATGTGGACCCTATGGGTTTGAGAATGATGTAGTCATGACCGAGAAACTTCTCCAGTCAATAACCAATAGCGGTACCTAGATGCCCACATTGGTACCTACATATTCTTCGAAGATCTTTATCAGTTGAACCTTTATGACAACATACGTAGTTCCCTTTGTCTGTCAGTATGTTACTTGCCCGAGATTCGATCGCCAGTATCTCCATACCTATTTCAGTCTCATTACCGGCAAGTCTCTTTACTCGTTTCATAATACATCATCTTGTAACTAACTCTTTAGTCACTTTGCTTGCAAGCTTCTTGTGATGCTGTATCACCGAGAGGGCCCAAAGATACCTTTCCATCATATGGAATGACAAATCCCAATCTCGATCCATGCCAAGTCAACATACACCTTCAGAGATACATGTAGAGCACCTTTATGATCACCTTGTTGCAATGTGACATTTGATAAACACAAGGTATTCCTCCAGTGTCTGGGAGTTGCATGATCTCATGGTCGAAGGAACATGTATTTGACATTAAGAAAGCATTAGCAATAAACTGAACGATCATATGCTATGCTAACGGATGGGTCTTGTCCATCACATCATTCTCCTAATGACGTGATCCCGTTATCAAATGACAACTCATGTCTATGGCAGGAAACTTTAACCATCTTTTGATCAACGAGCTAGTCTAGTAGAGGCTTAATAGGTACTTGGTATTTGTTTATGTATTCACACGTGTATTTATGTTTCCAATCAATACAATTGTATTATGAATAATAAACCTTTATTATGATTAAGGAAATATAATAATAACCACATATTATTGCCTCTAGGGCATATTTCCAACAGTTGTCCCCCTATGGCTCCTATAACCCTAATATTTGATGCATAAATACCCAACTATTCCCCGTATACTAGAGGGCACACCAAAAATACTTTTCTGCCGCCGCAAGTTTCTGTCCTCCTGAGATCCCATCTAGAGACATGTTTCGGTACTCTACAGTAGGGGGATTCGATCATGGAGGGCCTCTTCATCAACCTTGCTGCCCTTCCGATGATGTGTGAGTAGTTTGCCACAGATCTACGGGTCCATATCTAGTAGCTAGATGTCTTCTTCTCTCTCTTTGATCTTCAATACTATGTTCTCGATGTTCTTGGAGTTCTATTCGATGTAATCTTCTTTTGCGGTGCATTTGTTGACATCCGATGAATTGTGGATTTATGATAAGACTATCTATGAATATTACTTGAGTCTTCTTTGAAATCTTTTATGCATGATTAAGATAGCATTGTATTTCTCTCTGATCTATGGATTTGGTTTGGCCAACTAGATTGATTTTTTCTTGCAATGGGAGAGGTGCTTTGTTTTGTTTCAATCTTGCGGTGTCCTCACCAAGTGACCGAAGGGGTAGCGAGGTACGTATTTGTATTGTCGGCATTAAGGATAACAAGATGGGGTTTATACCATATTGATTGGATCTATCCCTCTACATCATGTCATCTTGCTTAAGGCATTACTCCGTTCTTGTTAACTTAATACACTAGATGTAAGCTGGATAGCAGTCGATGTGTGGAGTAATAGTAGTAGATGCAGGCGTGATGCCTATATTCATGATCATTGCCTCAGACGTGATGCCTATATTCATGATCATTGCCTCAGATATCTTCATAACTTTGCGCTTTTCTATCAATTGCTCAACAGTAATTTGTTTACCCACCGTGTGCGTTCTTTCAAGAGAGAAGCCTCTAGTGAAAACTATGGCCCCCGGGTATATTTCTATCATATTGTTTTCAGATCTATAAAACCCAAAACCCAAAATTACCTTGCTGAAATTTATTTACTTTTACTTTGCTTTGCATTTTTATTTATCTTTTATACCTATCTCTGTCAGATCTCATCCTTGCAAGTAACCGTGAAGGGAGACAACCCCTTTATTGCGTTGGGTGCAAGTATTTGTTTGTTTGTGTAGGTGCAACCATTGGTGACTTGTGTGTTCCTTCTACTGGATTGATACCTTGGTTCTCAAATTGAGGGAAATGCTTACCTCTACATTGCTGCACCACCCTTTCCTCTTCAAGGGAAAAACAACCGCAAGCTTAAGAAGTAGCAATCAGCTCCTTGACGTCCATCTGATATGTGGTTGGGCTTATGCAATGATGCTTTGGAGTAGGGGCAGTGGGGACTTGGAGGCATGAAGATGTTTCACAGGTGCCATTTAAGCAATCAAGTCGGGGCCGTCATAGGGATCGATGGGTTACCTGACTGGATCGATGATGCTCGGGCAGAACGTAGATGTGGTTGAAGTTATGGTTGCGGCAGTGGCGGTTCGAGCTATCAGGACGGGGTTTGAGTGGGGTGATACTGCGAAAAAGTGATGGGTGGGGATGTGGTGGGAGGAACAAATTTACTGAATAATTCGATCATGGTTTTACAGACCATTTTGTGCACTTTTTAATGCACCAAGTGTCTAAATTTGAATTATGTGCATTAATGCCTAGAAAATGCGCATAATCGCCTAAATATGGTAAATGAGCCGGAAAAGTGCCAACTTTGATCACGGTGATTTGTAGAGTGTATGTTGATCGTATAAAAAACTCAAGGAAAAAGGATGAACGAAATTTGGATTCCCCTTCAATCTAGGTGATTTCCCTCTCAAAACCACGAAACTTCCTCGGTGATGGTTCGATTTATGAAGATCATGCATGACGACATAAGCCAAATCTTCTTAAATTTTTACCAGGGCATGGAGAGGCCATATGATGGCACCATTCCAGGTGTCATGTTTTTCAAACATGTCTTTCATTTTTCTATAGTTGAAAATCAATAAACGACATGTGAGGGAGTCCTGGACTAGGGGGTGTCCGGACAGCCGGACTATCATTGTCCGCCGGACTCCAAGACTACGAAGATACAAGATTGAATACTCCGGCTCGTGTCCGGATGGTACTTTCCTTGGCGTGGAAGGCAAGCTTGGCAATACGGATATGTGGATCTCCTACCATTGTAACCGACTCTGTGTAACCCTAGCCCTCTCCGGTGTCTATATAAACCGGAGGGCTTTAGTCCGTAGGACAACATACATTACAACAATCATACCATAGGCTAGCTTCTAGGGTTTAGCCTCCTTGATCTCGTGGTAGATCTACTCTTGTACTACCCATATCATCAATATTAATCAAGCGGGACGAGGGTTTTACCTCCATCGAGAGGGCCCGAACTGGGTAAAACATTGTGTCCCTTGTCTCCTGTTACCATCCGCCTAGACGCACAGCCGGGACCCCTACCCGAGATCCGCCGGTTTTGACACCGACAATGGTGCTTTCATTGAGAGTTCCTCCGTGTCGTCACCGATAGGCTTGATGGCATCTTCAACCAAGCAACGCTGCCTGTGGTGAGACTTTTCTCCCGGACAGATCTTCAGATTCGGCCGCCTGCTCGCGCCAATTCACTTGGCCATCCGGAGCAGATCGAAGCTACGCCTGGCCGTCAGTCGATTTGAAGCTTAAACTTCACGGCCGATGTCCGCGGAGACTTGATCTTCGACGGACTCGAGCCTGACAGCGTGCCGCCTTGTGGCGATGGGCATGATCTAGCTCTACCGCACGGACAGTGCTGTGGTGGCGCGATACGGATCTGCTTCGCCATTAGCGGAGCCGATCACCAGATCGAGGGCGGTGGATAGCGACGCCACTGGGGCTTCAACATCCACGGCGATGGAGCTGAACACCAATCTTGTCCCCGCGAACTTCGTGATTCCGAGGCGCCGGACTCCTTGCGGACTCGAACCTCCCGCGCCCCTACCAATCGATCCGGATTGGGCGCCGGTTATGGAATTCACCGCCGCGGACATCTTCCAACACTCGCCTTTTTGCGATATCCTGAATTCACTAAAGCATCTCTTGCTATCAGGAGAGTCCTCGCCGGACTATGGCCAGGATGGTTGGGTTACGGACGACGAAGAAATTCAGAGCCCACCCACCACCCACTTTGTAGCCACTGTCGAAGACTTAACCGACATGCTAGACTACGACTCCGAAGACATCGACGCCATGGACGACGATGCCGGAGGCGAATCAGAACCAATACCAGAGGGCATGGAAGACCACCTCGTCATACGACATTTACATGGTGGACACCCCAAAAGACGGGATGGCGAAGAAGCGGCGGAGGCGGACTCTTTAAAGAAGCAGCCCAAACGCCGGCGTCGGCGCCGCCTAAATCACACCACAAGAAGAATGGAGATTCCGCACAGAGATAATAACACTCGAGAGCGCGAAGACAATCCCCTCGGCAAGACTCAGCAGGAGGATGCGAAGCAAGCCCTCATGAGGCGGCGCGGCATTTAAGAGGTTGAGGATCATAACTATATGCCTCCCTCCAAGAAGCAAGCCTCAACAATGACGAATTCATCATACCCGAGGATCCCGTCGAACAAGAGCGCTTCAAGGGCATGCTTATCGCCACAAAGAAACAGCCTAAAGAAAAGCAAGCAACAGCTCAAAGCTGATCAAGACCTCGCTGGCCGATCGATGGACCGAGGTCCTCGCGTCAAGAGTATAAACTCGAACGCCTCCAAAAGTTACCCAAGATGCAAGCTGCTCCCCGATTAGAGGAGGAAGCATACATACCTCCATCACCAACAAGACGATATGGCTGACCGACCACCCCGTGGTCATGACAGAGGCATCCAGGCCCCCACCAAGACCGTACCCTGGCATCGCTCCAAAAGTACGAAGCCAAGAGGGAACGCGCCGGACTTGCGAGACATATTGGAGGACAAGGCAAGGCAATCCAGAGCCATTTATGGATCATGTGGGCGCCCTACGACCCACGACGAATACCGTCGTGCCGGATACAATAACCCCGGCCGGGCCGAACATAGCAGACAGCGCTCTCTCGAGCTGCGTCGCGATATCGCTCAATCTGGGCGCCGACACCCGTTATGCTTCATCGACGAAGTAATGGATCATCGATCCTCAAGGGTTTAAACCCGTAAACATCGAATCTTAAGATGGCACAACAGACCCGCGGTGTGGATCAAGACTATCTTCTCCACATCCATATGGCCCGCGACGATCTCCACGCCATCAAGTACCTCCCACTCAAGCTTAAAGGACCAGCTCGGCATTGGCTTAACAGCTTGCCCGCAGAGTCAATTGGGTGTTGGGAAGACACCGAGGCCGCATTCCTTGATAACTTCCAAGGCACATATGCGACCACCGACGCCGGCGACCTAAGCCACATTATTCAGCAGCCGAACGAATCGGCCGACAATTACGACACGGTTCTTGACGAAGAAAAATCAAATCGTCGATTGTCCGGATGCAGAGGCCCTTGCGGCCTTCAAACATAACATCCAGGACGAATGGCTAGCCCGGCACCTGGGGCAGGAAAAGCCGAAATCCATGGCAGCCCTCACATCGTTAATGACCCGCTTTTGCGCGGGAGAGGACAGCTGGCTAGCCCGCAGCAACAATCTCCGTAAACACTCTGGCAGTCCGGATACCAAGGACAACAACGGCAGGTCACGTCGAAACAAAAACAAGCGCCGCATTAACGGCGATGATAAGGAGGATACGGCCGTCAATGCCGGATTCCGAGGCTCTACACCCGTCGTGAAGAAGCCATTCAAAAGAACCACTCGGGTCCGCCCAACTGGACCGAATACTCGACCGCTTATGCCAGATGCATGGCACCTCTGAAAAGCCAGCTAACCACACCAATAGAGATTGCTGGGTATTCAAGCAGGCCGGCAAGTTAATTGCCGAAAACAATGACAAGGGGCTAAACAGCGACGACGAGGAAGAGACCCGACCGCCGGCCAACAAAGGACAGAAGGGTTTTCCCCCGCAAGTGCGGACGGTGAATATGATATACGCGACCCACATACCCAAGAGGGAGAGGAAACGCGACTCACGGACGCCTATGCGATCGAGCGATCGCCCCAAAGTTCAACCCATGGTCCTCTTGTCCGATCACTTTCGATCGAAGAGACCATCCGACCAGCATACGCCATGGCGGATTCGCCGCATTGGTCTTAGACCCAATCGCCTATGGATTTCACCTCACGAGTCCCGATGGGCGGCGGCAAGAGCTCTGAACCTGCTTTATCGGGATACAAGGCGCAAAATGGGCATAGACCCATCAAGGATTAAACATACAAAGACAACCTTTAAAGGTGTCATCCCAGAGAGGAAGCTAAGCTAGACAGGCTCACCACACCGAAGTGGTCTTCGGATCCCGGATAATTTCAAGAGAAGAGTTAATTTTCGACATAGTCCCGTTTCATAACGGCTATCACGCTCTGCTCGGACGAACAGCGTTTGCAAAATTCAACGCGGTGCCGCATTATGCATACCTAAAGCTCAAGATGCCAGGCCCTCGTGAGTCATCACGGTCAATGGGAATACGGAACGCCCTCCGAACGGAGGAACATCTGGCTGCTCTCGCGGCGGTACTGAGCAGCCTTCTAAGGCAATTCCCAAGTCCGGCAGTTAAAAAGCCGGATACAGCAAAGCGCGCCCGGAGCAATACCAACCAAGACCACCTGGCACGATCAGAGAACGCGTAGCAATGCAGCCCCAACCCTCGCCCGCGCATGATCGCGAGAATAACACTTCGCGTACATCATTACGCTTTGGAGATACCATGGGTGCAGGGAAAGGGGCACGATCACAATGGACCCAGAGTGCGGCTCGACCACACCAGGGGCTCACAAGTGCGCCTCCTTTTTTTTCTATTTTATTTTTCTTCTTTTATGTACGCAGGACTTTGTTAACCAGAAGCCCTGTCCGGCGGCGAACCTGCCGAACTCATGATGCAATAGTCAGGGACTAAAGAAGGCCGCGACGAACATTCAGGTGGTCTCAATTACGAGCATTAAATTCGATTATATACACCAAGTCTGCAGCTCATCCCTGGAGGGGGACATGTTTATTTAGTCCAAATCCCTTGCTTATCAAGACTATTTGTATCAGTCCGCTCTACTAGCAGACTTTCTTTCATAAATAATGCAGCACCTCTTTATTGCAATTGCATTATCTTTTATATATGTTAATTATATGACATCTTGCACCCGTATAGTTTGGTACGGCCGAATACGCCAGGGGCTTCTGTTCCCCAAATTATGGTGTGATAAAGTCCGAACACTTTCACAAGTGCGGCACCCCGAACTTATAGCACTATATGAATCGGCTCGAATCATGTCTTGGGTCAATAGTTGGGTTTGCCCGGCCCCACGTTTTGGTGCCTTACATTCCGCTCGTCGGCTAAGGTGGCATCGGGAGAACCATCGCGATTGCGCTCGGTTGGGCAGGCTAACGCCTCGAGGAGAAAGCTAAAACCGATCGGCATGATAAGGCGAGACTGGTCGCTGTTCGAGAGGTTTCTTGGGTCCTTAAAGGCTCACGCCGCGCCGAGCGAAGTTCGGATAATGTCCGACGAAGCGTGGATAGCGCCCGGATTCGGTCTTCCGAATACCGGGGCTTCACTAAATTTAAAATTATAGAATTCTATGGCTAAGTGAGAGTGTTCAAGCATTATAAGTCCGGTTGCCTTGTTCGTCGTGTTGAGCGCCTCCCTAGATGGACCCAAAAATGGGAACAAGAGTGCTCAAGTTTATCCCGAACACCCCAGCACTTGTGGCTTGGGGGCTGAAGCCAACGACTTGCCATCTCTCAGATTTTATAAACGGCCGCACAGAAGGTAATATTTTAAATTAAACAAGCGTTGATCATGGCGCATATGAACGAAGTTTTCAGCACACAGGATAAATATACAGCGAGTTCACTCAAAAATTACATTTCGGGAGCACTCATACGCAATATCGCGGGCTCCCTTCAGACAATTTTATAATACTTCTGGCGTGCGATACTCCTTGCCGGCGGTGGGTCCGTGAGAAGCTTCTCGCATCCAATTTGCCCCATTGCACCTTTATGCGGGCAAGGGCCCGACAGCGCCTTCAATACTGGCGGAGCGCTTGACTACATCCAGCACTGGGCATGCATCCACCAGCCGCCGAGACTAGGCCAAAGTAGCTCCAGTGCATGGCTGTCCAGCGACAACCGGACTATGAGGCCCTTCATGGCCTCCTCGGCTACCTTAGGAGTTCGACCAGTTGCTTCACCTGGTCGCTGGGGGCACGGATGGCGGCCTCAAAGATACCGAGACCGAAGACCTTCTCCATCGAGCTCCCTCCTCGCCATGATAGAATGCGGCGGCATCGACGACCACGTGGCAGATCCGCAAACGCCTCGAGAGCTCCGAATGCGGTAAGTGTCGTAGTTCACATTAATATGCCTGCTTTGCATGAAAAATGCCTTACCGCTGCTATCTTCTTTATGTCCCGAACCTCTGAAGGGCCTTACAGGCTTCGCCTTGGCGGACTTGGCACTTTTGAGAGCCGAGGCAAGCTCGGACTCTCGAGTCTTGAGTCACGCCCAAACTCTCATGCTTTTCCATGAGAGCACGGAGCTCTTGCCGAACTTCCGCCAACCGTGCCTCTTGCTTTCTCTCTCGGCCCGCTCAGCGGCCGCATTATGCGTTCGACATGACACAACATTCTTCAGGGCTGTCACCTCGTTAGTGGCCCCTGCAATACACATGTTATCCTTGTTAATTTTATTTGCAACCAAAATCCTTTTCTGTAAGGTAGTTATTCAAAGCGGTGTTACTCACCTTCTTTTTCCTCGAGCTGCCTCTTGGCATCGCCGAGCTCTTGCTCGGACCGCTCGAGGTCCTTCTACAGCACATCGACCTCCGCCGTTAGTGCGGCAGAGGTCAGCAGCGCAGCCTGCAAACCCATATTGACATATTTTAGGCAACCTCACAGACATCTTGTTAGATCCTTAGTCCGCTTTTCTTTCCGAACACCGAACTAAGCATCGAGGGCTACCGTCTATGCGGTATTACATTACATAATTTTAACTTCTTACCTCAAAGCTCGTTAGAAGGCTGCTGCAGCTTTGGTCAGCCCGCTCTTAGCGAGCTGAACCTTTTCAATCACCGCACTCATGATAGTGCGGTGTTCTTCCTCGATGGAAGCGCCTTTAAGCGCCTCCCAGTTATCCGGCGCCCCGGTTGGGACGGAGGCCGCCCGGCGCCACGATCCTGCCCTTCTTTTGAAGGGCCGCTTGCGGACTCTGGAACCATTGCGGGTTCCGATGTAGAGTCCCACGAAGTCCGGAGGCTGCCCGACGGCGCCTCGAGCCTCCTCCCGATGGGTCCTCTTCGATCCCACCTCGACGTCCTCGTCGGTGGCGTGGGGTGGAGGCGTCGGGATGGAATTCACATCCGACGAGGCTAATGACCCTTCGATGAGTCGGGAGATCATCATTGGCCGGACTACGGGCAGAATGCGGCGTTAGAAGGATACTACGCGACATAAAAGAAATTACACATCAAGGATCCGGATACTTACGATCTTGCCGGACGCCTGGCCCTTGGAGGCCACTCGTCCTCGCCAACGGTGATGTTGGCGAAACTGTCCGGGGGGATAGTTCTCCCCCTCTTGGACCCTTCGGCCTCCCCGATGGGGGAAGTCCTCCTTTTCTTCTCTCCCTCCTCCGGGAGAGAGTACTCCTCCTCCTCGTCTTCGGGGGAGGAGTCCTCGTCGTCATCAGACGCCTGATTGCGGGAACTCTTTCGAGTCCCCGCGGCCACCTTCTTGGCCTTCTTCTCCGGCACCACGTGCGGTGCCGGAACCAGCAGCCCTGTTAAGCGGGCGTCCACTGGGTCTTCTGGCATGGGAGCCGGGCTAATGAGCAGCTTGGCCTTCTCCATCCATTCCTGTCAAAGGAAGAGGCAGAATGAAACCTCACTAGAGTGAATCTAATTATCACAAGTGTCCCGTAATGGGGTTGAATCACTTACCTCGTCGCTTTGGATCTGCGAGCTAAATCCATGGTCTTGATCGCGGACGCTGGAACCGGCGCCTTGAACAACACCCTCCAGGCGCCTTCGTATGTTGTATCGAAGAGCCCGCTTAGTGCCTGGTGCTGTTCCGGATTGAACTCCCACAAATTAAATGCCCGTTCTTGGCATGGGAGGGTCCGCCAGATGAGCATGACTTGGACCACGTCGACGAGCCTGAGCCTATTGCTCACCATCTTCTTGATACAGGCTCGGAGTCCCGTCACCTCCACCGGATTCCCCCACTGCAAGCCCTTCTCTTTCCAGGAGGTGAGCTGCGTGGGGATGCCAGATCTAAACTCGGGGGCCGCCGCCCATGTGGGTTTGCGCGGCTCGGTGATGTAAAACCACCCCGATTGCCACCCCTTGACGGAGTCCACGAAGGTCCCTTCCAGCCAAGGGACGTTGGGCAATTTTCCCAACATGGCGCCTCCGCATTCCGCTTGCGTGCCCTTCACAACCTTCGGCTTGACGTTGAAGGTCTTGAGCCACAGGCCGAAGTGGGGCTGGATGCAGAGGAAGGCCTCGCACATGACGATAAACGCCGAGATTTTGAGGATGAAGTTCGGCGCCAGATCATGGAAATCCAGGCCGTAGTAAAACATGAGCCCTCGGACAAATGGATGGAGCGGAAAGCCCAGTCCGCGGAGGAAGTGGGGGAGGAAGACGACCCTCTCATGAGGCCCGGGGGTAGGGATGAGCTGCCCCTCGTCGGGCAGCCGATGCGCGATATCGCTGGAAAGGTATCCGGCGCTGCGCAGCTTGGTGATGTCCTCCTCCTTAGTAGTGGAGGCCAACCATTTACCTCCCGCTCCGGACATATTCGGAGAAGGTCGAGGCGAGATGCGCGAGCTCGGGCGTTGGAGCTTGAGTTTGCGGGGATGGATAAGCAAAGGAGGAAGAAGGCGTAGGTGAGAAGGTGAATCCTTATCCCTTATATATAGGCGGACAAAACTATGCGTCCCCCACCAGCCTGGTAAAACTCGCTTATCTCCCAAGCGCCACCATCAATGGCGCGGTTGGGTTACCCACGCACATATTGATGAGAATCCCGGAATAAGGGGAACACGATCTCTGCTTCGACAAGACATGCCAAGGAAACCGCTTCGCTAAACGTGCTGAGGTGGTATAGTAAAAAACGATTCAAAACAAAGGCTTGGTTGCGGTGTGATGTCACGCCGCATAATACGTCAGCAGATTGAGCTAAGTGTGCATTTTATTCTCTCTACGGTGGAATGTGGAATTTATTTTGCAGAGCCGGACACTATCCTGGTGTTCATGATCTTCTCTGGATTATTCAAGGGAGGAAACCGCCTTGCAATGCCGAACATTATGCGCGCCGGACTTATCGTCATTGAAGACTGGTTCAGGGGCTACTGAGGGAGTCCTGGACTAGGGGCTGTCCCAACAGCTGGACTATCATTGTCCGCCGGACTCCAAGACTACGAAGATACAAGATTGAAGACTCCGGCTCGTGTCCGGATGGTACTTTCCTTGGCGTGGGAGGCAAGCTTGGCAATACGGATATGTAGATCTCCTACCATTGTAACCAACTCTGTGTAACCCTAGCCCTCTCCGGTGTCTATATAAACCGGAGGGCTTTAGTCCGTAGGACAACATATATTACAACAATCATACCATAGGCTAGCTTCTAGGGTTTAGCCTCCTTGATCTTGTGGTAGATCTACTCTTGTACTACCCATATCATCAATATTAATCAAGCAGGACGTAGGGTTTTACCTCCATCGAGAGGGCCCGAACCTGGGTAAAACATTGTGTCCCTTGTCTCCTGTTACCATCTGCCTAGACGCACAGTTCGGGACCCCCTACCCGAGATCCGCCGGTTTTGACACCGACAACATGTTTGTGGTTGACTTTTGCCACACATACCCTTGAAATCTCTATCCATTCCTGGTAAAAGGCATGAACATTTACTTATACCACGAGCATGTTTTTCAGACCATTTTTGTGTTGTTTTTCATGCACCAATTTTCTGCCAATTTTGAACATGGTGATTTGTAGGGTGTATGTTGATCGTAGAAGAAACTCAAGGACAAAGGGCGAAGGAAATCTAGATTCCCAATCAATCTTGGTGATTTCCCTCTCGAAACCACAAAACATCCACGGTGATGGTTTGTTTTATGAAGAGTGTGCATGACAACATAAGCCAAACCTTCTCAATTTTTTACCAGGGCATGGTGAGGCCATACCATGCCCCCATGCCTGGCGTCATGTTTTTCAAGCATGTCATTCATTTTTGAATAGTTGAAAAACCAATAAACAACACGTTTGTGGTTGACTCTTGCCACACATATCCATGAAATCTCTGCCCATTCCTTGTTAAAGGCATGCAAATTTAATAAATACCACGAGCATGGTTTTATAGACCATTTTTGTGCACTTATCATCCACTGATTGTCTAAATTTGAATTATGTGCATTAATGCCTAAAAATACACATAATCGCCTAAATATAGTACATGAGCCAAGAAAAGTGCCAAATTTGATCACGGTGATTTGCAGGGTCTATGTTGATCGTAGAAAAAAACTCAAGGACAAAGGACAAAGGAAATTTGGATTCCCCTTCAATCTTGGTGATTTCTTATTGCACACAGTTCATGTCCTTCGCCTCTACGAACCATGTGCGTTCACCCACATGTCAAAAAGGAAAAATAAAACCCACACCCTCCCCACTTCTTCCCCGCTCACTCGCCGCGCACTCCTCCGCAACTTTGCACGTCATCAATCATGGTGGCCATCCCCAACTTCGATGACTGTCGTCGGCGGGTGGCGGTCGCGCTCCAAATGGCACAAGATTTCGTCCCTACCGCTTGCCGCTGCCTATCTACACTGACTTTATACACTCTGGTTTAGGGGGGTTTTCGGAGGGATTTTTGGCGGGCTTGGGCTGGGGATTTTTCTCAGTGAGAATGTAATTAATTTAGCGGAATATTTGCTCATCTCTTATCATAGTCCATCTGCCCCTATTAATCAACCGGCAGAAATTGTCGTGGATTCATTTTTCTTCTAGCTGATTCAAGGGTTTTCATTCAAGTGTCCATAGTGCAGGCACAAACCAGGCCAGTGTGGTCGCGGCCAGTCGGAAATGAGGTTCTATCTCACCACACCAGATGACTTCGGAGACCGCTCGCTACCTTCAATCTCACCCTACCACGGCTGGCATGGCCTAAATTTATGAACATATACCATATATTGCTACATTTGGATAAAAGGTACTGTGCCACATGCAGCCTATACATTGAAGATGATTTTTTTAAATTAGGCTAATTACTGATGTATTATTCTTTCAGTTAATGTCATATCTGCAAGAAATCTTTGTTACATTATCTTTTTAATTATGTATTTTTGTACTGTGCTTTCAGCTATATATTGTTCTGTTCTCTCAGTTACTCCCATATTTGCATGTTGCTCTGTTATTTCAATATATGTAACAATCTTAATTATCATTTCAAGTAGTACATTCCTTGCGTTGGAAGAGCACGTGTAGAAGGAAATCTTGGCGTTTACTTTGTTGATATCTCCATGGATGTCATATTGACAACGCAACATGGATTCACAATGACAGTTAGGGTAAATTTTGATAAAGATGGTCACTCCTATTTTGATACGGACCTTTGGAGAAAATTTTCTAAGTTTTAGGAACCGAAAGCTGGCAATAAAATTCTAGTGCGTGCACCACAACCTGATCTAATTAACCTGGATGTTTACTTGCCCAACATTATCATCCGATCACAGTCTGATCGAGGTTAGTGTTCTTTAAACTTTTGCCATGTTGGCATATTACTTAGCAAAATCAGGGTATTTGTTCTGACTAACTGATCACTATTTAAGAAACCAATTGTGATTTCATTTTCTGACTGTTGGCAGTGACAAATACTAATTACAAATTTATTCACACTATTCTTCTGCCATGTTCTGAGTAAGTAACCCATTTCCACCTTTTAAGAAGGATATGTTGGATGCATAGTTAATGATTTGTATGTTACTCGGTGCACAAAATTTCACTGGAAAGATTTGGAGCATGTCATAAAATTTGTTGATAATCTGACAGAGATAGCACAGCGTACGAACGCTGGATTTTGGATGGGATTAATTCTACCACTGGTGCACACATTGAACAAGACCAATTGTGTGCACAAAACGCTAGTACAAAGTCTTATTTTTATCTTGATGTTCATAAACTATATATACCTTAAACTATATGTTACAATTGGTTTTTATTCTTCATTGCAATAGAAATTGCCCAATGCAGTTGTTCCTGAGTAGATTTCGTGGCGTGGCCGAATTAAACTTGCAAGGTACTGCATTTCCCGCAGAAATGGAACCATTCAAATTAACAAGTTCTCGCTTGTAGTGGCAATGCATCCACATTGGAAAATTGGAGAACTTGTTCTACTCATGCTCTACGAAGGCACAAGAGGGCTCTTCCTTTTCATTGACGAGATGCCGAGTCACCGTGATCAAGATGCTTCCAACGGATTTTTGTGGTTGTTGGCCCTATGTCTCCTAAAATGTGCTAGTTGTTACTATGTTAAGCATGTAGATATGAACCATATGGTTCTCAAAATTGTCAAGTTTGGGATTGTTAAGTATCGCGTTACCTAGATCCGCCTTTTGTCGAATAGTGTCACCACTATATATATGTTACTCAAATGTTTTTTGCCAAGTTCTTAAATTTACATGCAAAGTATTAGTATCATACACAGTTCATTCAGTTTAAGTGTGTGCCCTGTGGAGTAGAAGATGTCCATGTTTTTGACGTAACAGTCAACACCGATGTCCAGAAGACATTTGAATATTAATTGTCCATATTGCCAATTGAGATAATATATAGATAGGACAACCCATACAATTGACATATTTGGCATGCATGAACAAATCAATCGAGCATATATATGCTCAAATTGGTCTAGTGCCTAGTTTGACGAGTAATTTACAAACCATTAGCTCGCTAATTTACAAGAATATAATGAACCGCACATGCACAAAATAGATAATGTGCACCTGACACCAACCCAACATGCACAACTGCCATCGTCCATCAGCGTGTTGATGCTTGGCCCAGGAGGAGCAGAGGCCTTCCAGTCGATGACCTACACACCTTGATCGACCGAGGCTGGGGTAGCCTCGAGAATGGTGATAGCCGGTAGGGCCTAATACGTCTCCAATGTATCTATAATTTATGAAGTATTCATGCCATGTTTACAACAATTTTATATGGTTTTGGTATGATTTGGATGGAACTGACACTGTTTTCAGCAAAACTACCGTGGTGTTGTATTTTGTGCAGAAATAAAAGTTCTCCAAATGCAAGGGAACTTTTTGACGATTTTTTGGAACAAAAGAGGCACTAGAAGCTTCATGGGAGGACCAGAAGGTGAAGGAGGTGAGAACAAGAAACCAGGGTGCACCAGGAGGCCCAGGCGCGCCCAGGTGGGTCGTGCCCACCTCGAGGCCCATCTTCATGTGATTCCAGCGTTAAAAAATCCTATAAATAGAGAAGCCATCAGAAATAACCCTAGATTAGAAGTTTCGCCGCCGCAAGCCTCTGTAGCCACAAAAACCAATCTAGACCCTGTCGTAGTTTTGTCACGGCAGATGCCCATGTGAAAGGACTTAGGTGTGGAGCCATCACAATGTAGGTTGGTTTGAAGGAGTTGAGCGGGACGAAAGATAGAAGGTTTACCCAGGTCCGACCCCTCACAACGAGGTAAAAGCCTACGTCCTGCTTTGTGTTGTATTGATTGGATATCGATTACAAGGGAGCGGAATCGCTTGACATAGCTCTCGATCAATTGTTTCTTAAGTTAACCCACCATAGGGTCTCTCCTTTAAATACACAGGTCGAGACCCTGGGCTTACAACAGTCCAAGTTAGATCACACAACATGACCAACTCTATTTGTCAGTCGCCCTACCTTGTTAGGCAAGTCTCCATCATGGCGGCTCACACCTTCCAGGTCATGAATCTACTGCCAGGTCTTGGGCCTTCAGCAGGCCCACCTTGTAAGCCGCCACTAATCTTCATATTTCATCGTCTTGGACCTACTTGGGCTTTCTTTTATTGAGGCGCCAACAGTATAACCTGGCCCCTCCTAGGTGGGTCATACCTCAGGGTTATATCCCCAACATTAGGCCCCAGATTGATTTGAGCTTGTTCATGTCAGTCTTCACTACTTAGGGTTGGCGAATCTTTCTTTCCAATGTTTAACCTTGAATGAATCTTCCTAACCCGCCATGATGTCATGCGAAGCAAATAAAAAAAACCTATTACACCACAACCGATCTATTTCGCAGTAATTGCTCGTCCGAGAATCGAGGCACCTCTAGTGTTGTGATAATCATGACATCTGCTTGATTTCCGCGTCTGCCATTTCACTGTTTCACTTTTCCCTTATAAATAGGAATGGAGGCGTTACTTTTCACTTTTACCCCCTCCGCCTCCACTTCTTCTTCCTCCTCTCGACCTCTGCCGCACAAGAGCTTTGCCGCTCCAGCCGTTCTTCACCAGCAACTCCGACAAAGGTCGCTGCATCAACCTGACCGGACTAGATAACGGCAGCGCACCCCCGCTCTTCTTCAACATCGTCAGGTATTCCTGCTTTTCTACTTCAGATCCGCATTAGGTCATAGTAGTTCATGTAGTTCATCAGCCTGTTCATTGTGGCTCTCTCAAGTTCATCCACTTTCTGCTTTAGTTCAATCCAAAACGAAGTAGACATGGCGCAGTAGCAGTGTTAGCCTTTATCTTGCATCTTGTGTAGATCCCCTTTTCTTCAGAATCCATGCATAGCTTGCCATTTTTTTCTGCAACTGTACCTTAGGTTTTGGAATTGTTCTTTATTTCCTGAGATGTCGTAGATCCAAAATTATAGGCACAATCTATGAAACTTGTTTGTCCCATACTTGGTGGAATTTCAAAAATCTTGATTTCATAAATAATTGACCCGCCATTCTTTGGTCAAGCTGCTTAAATAATAACTTTTGTAACCCGCCAGAACCTGTCCGGCTTAATCATGAATGTATGAGCTGCCAAGAAATCCAAAGTTTTATATAACCGAACAATAATGCTTGCCGGCTTATACCTTCTCAACTTAACCCGCTATGTACTTATAATCTGGTAATTGTTCTGTTCCATGGCTAGGGCGGCTCATAATCACTTCAATAGCCCATAATGCATAGCCTTTTAACTGTATCCAGCTCATCATTGTTGAATTGTTATATGATCATTCAGGCGGCTAATCATAGTAATTTTTTATCCACCACCTCCTTATCTTTGGTTACAGCTCATTCTTTTGACTCACCATGACTAAGTCCCCCACTACTTGCGACTAGGCTGCATCCCGGGCCACAGAGGACACGCCTTCTGATTATGTGACCATGGGGGTTTTACCCGCCAAAGAGGTCATCAATTGGTGGGTTCCATGTTTTGAATGTCCCCCTCAACCCCAGGAGGGTGAGGTTGTAGTCTTCACAGACCACCGACTCCATGGCTTCTCACCGTCCGGCTAAAAATTCTTCCAAGACGTTCTGCATTTTTACAACCATCATCCACAAGATATTGGTCCCAGTTCAGTCTCCACCATATGCAACTTCCAAGTGTTCTGCGAGGTATGCCTTGGGGAAGAGCCCTCCATTGACATGTTTAGAGACTATTATTATATCAACCGCCAGACTGAGATGTCAGACGAGCTTAGTCTGGAACTTGGCGGTGTATCCATTCAGAGGCAGAGAGAGGTAACTTTCCCATCAGCCGCCCTGCTAAGCCACCCCAAAGACCGGAAGTACACTTGGTTTTATTGCAAGGACACTTCCCCAGCCAGAGAGAACCCCCTGCCGGGTTATCACCCCTACCAGCTCATTACCAGCGGTCTGCTTCCAGGTCGACTGCCGCTGTAGAACACAGTTTATATGCCTCCACCTTTTCAAAGGTCCGGGCCTTAATAGCCAACGGTTTGACCGGAATTGATCTTGTTCGCTACTGGGTCGCCTGGAGGATCTTGCCTTTGAGCCGGTGCAGTGGCTTAATGTGCCAATACGTGGGTGATACCAAGGACCCACAATGCTTCAACTCAACACAATTAACTAATAAGGAAATCAATGATACCGTTAAGTCATTTCTTGGGGAATCATTGCAAAACTGTAGCAAGACGGGTCTGAACCCTTTCTACGCCCTTAACCAGGCTCCAGCTATAAGTGTCTTGAATAAACATTGTCTTACTTGTCTATCTTTTGTACGTCAAAATTTAACCCCTTGACTCATGTACAAACAGTCTAACTCTCCATTCTGGAAGAAGAAAATACAAGCCGCCGCCGCTCTAGCTAAGAGGGCAAGGGGGAAAAATCCTATGGAATGAGTCATCGCAGCAAGCAAACGGCTCAGGATCTTTTCCCATTTGACTTGTTAGAGGTAGAACTTGACTCTCCTAGTCTTCTGTTTATGCAACTTATTGACACTAATTCCTCTCAGGAAGAGGCCGAGACCAGTCATGCAGACGCAGCAGAGGTAACTATAATTTCCTCTGGCTCAGAGCCCTTACCAAGAAAGATAATTTGGTGGGTCGTCCGGAAGGTGAAATTTTCTCATCCTCTTGCTCACTTGGATCCTAACTTTCTTTTGAAGAAACAGCAACACGAGTTTAGATGCCCGACCTGAGTGGCGGCTCTCAAGACCTCGTCTCCGGCTTACCCAACACACATGCTCCTTGCAAGCGTCAACATGATGTGGCACATAACCCAGACTCTCTTTATCCATTAGCCGACCTCATACATCAACCTCTTAATCCTTCCAACTCAAATTATGAGAAGACGTCTCCATCATCTCGTGACTCTACTGGGACTCAAGTGCCAACTTTCAAGATCGCCCAAGGGTTAGTATTTTCATTTGTTTATCAATGATTTGTAATGATATACTCATAGACTTTGTATCTTTGTTGCAGAGGTGCCGCGAAAGCAGGCAAGACACAAAAGCTTGATGGGTCTTCAAACTGTTGAACCAGAAAATAGACATCTGAAATTTCTGAGGCCCTCATTCAGGATCCTGAGGAACCTATCAATGATCTGCCACCATCAATTGATGCTACCATCCCTGAACAGATGGACACTGAGCTTAACCCGGCGGCCAGTCATGACCCATCGATCCCTAAGTCGCCGACTCCTTCAAAGCTAGCCGAAGAGATCCCCCTCGAAAAGGACTCTAACAATGTGACTATCACTGGGACGGCTTATAAAATGCTAGGGGCTTCCACTATGCTAACCAAGCATAGCACCAAGGAAGAATCTCCTTCCTTCGAGAAAGGCAAGGCGAAGCTGGACTTTGAGAGCTATGCCTCCTTCAGTGTGAGCGAGGTCCATGCAGGTTATCTGAACCGTCTCCATAATAGTTGTGATCTGGAAGCCGGCTTAGTGACCCTTATGAAGGAACGCTATGAGGTATGTTGCTAACCCCTTTCCATATATATTTATATAGCCGCCAAGTCTTAAGTATAAGAAGAAATGTTGAATATGCTTGTCAAGATAAACCGGGTCTTCAAATATTAATCTTGAATGAACTTTGTGTAGCTTTCCAAACACCGGCTCATAGCACTTAAGAAATCCGAATATGTAGCCCTCAAGGGCCGTCTTAGTATTAATAAGATGAGTCGGGTCTTATAGATAAAAATGACCTATATTAGCCCCCAAGTGCCAAGTATATTTCTTGTAATGTATTTGGTACTTGACGAATTTATGTCATCAAACTTGCTCCATGCATTGAAACCATTGCCTCATTCATTTCAGGCAGAATTGATCATGAACGAATCGCAAGTTGGCGATTTGAGAAAAAGTTTAAAGCTACAACAGACAGAAACCTCCAAAGCCAAGTCAGAACTAAAGGCCTCATTAGAAGAAATTGAGAAACTTAAAGCGGGCTTTGATGTTGAGAGAGCCGCCTGGGATACTGACAAGGCTGCTCCGACAAAAAAAAGGCCGAAGATGCTGAAGCTGCGCTTAAGCCGGTAACTGAAGAGTTATCTGGCTTAAAACAACACATCTCTCATATGACAGCCGCCACCTTCGGTAAGTGTAATGTGCCATTCAAATTATGTAACCCTCCTGGCTTCACACACACACACACACACACATTCAAATTTTGTCACCCGCCCTAGCTTTAGGAGGAAACAGAAAGCCGCCGAGTCAAATCAAGACTGTTCTGGATCATCTGTCAACATTCCCTGTCAAAATTGAAGAAATAGAATTATCAGTCGCTCGAGCCGGAGCCATCGTTGCTCTTGGCCGGGCCAAGGTGTGGCAATCCGAGCTTGACTCAGAGGAAATAGCCACCGGGTGCATGGAATTCAAAGATGATGAGTCAGTCTTCGAAGAAAAAGACTTCAACCAATGCGTCAGGGAGATGCGTCCCGTGGCTTGCAAGCTTATTGAGGAGCTAAATTTAAATGAGTACACACCAACTTAGGATGATAACAACAACAAAATCAAACCGCTCGCTCAAAACGTCGTAAATCTCATTCCTCCTTGGGGTAAGCATATCTTCGCCCCTGATGTTGATCACTCCATTATACTAAATGACGAAGCCACATTCGAAGCTTTAAACAGCATCGACTGGACAACGGATGATCTTCAGATGATTGACGAGGAAGAGCCGACGCGGGATGACCCACAATCTTCATGGGCGGCAGGAAGACAATTGATCATAGTGATGATGATCCAGGTGGCTCCCAGGCCGGGTGGAGTGCAGCTCCAGAAACACTTGATTCAAACTTTTTTGGGCTCAATGTAAAGCCTTGTAATAGGGTAGTATAAAACAATTATCCTCCATGTCATGCCTTCATGCATGTTGACCTTGACTTTTGATCCACCAGTTTAATCTTCATGATAGGCCTAATGTGATCATATATATGAGTCGTACCACATTCTTATTTTCATTTGAAGTTTTGCATGTCCTGCAAAAAATTAAACAACATACGTACTGGCGATTTAAAGTCAAAAGCCAGGGCGGGTGACGACCCAAAAATATGTAGCTTTACACAACTACTAAATATACCATAACCAAGGCTATTCAAGCAAAACATACTGGTGACTTAAGGTCAAAAGCCAGGGCGGGTTACCAAACCCGAAGACTCATAGTCTTATATGATAATTGAAAACATACCTATAATCAAGTCATGTTGGCAGCTGAGAAACCAACAACCAATGCGGGTTACAACCCAAAGACTTGCAGCCTCATGACCACGGCTCTTCAAACCAAAACATACTGGAGACTTAAAGTCCAAAAGCTAGGGCGGGTTACCAATATAATCTGGAACCTTATGACCCGGGTAGTCAAAATTTGCACAAAAGCAACAACTTAAGATAAAAATATCCAAAGAAACCAAAAGAGAGATACAAAAAATCTCAAATAATTGTTGGGCCGGTTTTCCAAAACACGACCAAACAAGTTGGCTCACAGGCCTTGTGCTTTCAAGGCCGCACAACCGTTGAGTTTATCCTAGCTCACTGTAAGCCGGCTCTCACGTAACACAAACCGCCGTCTTAACCTTAACAAGTTCAGGGTCTTAAAAAAAGATTTACTGTTAAGAGTTCGGTGGGTCACCTGACGGAGTAGCAAGTTGCAAACGGGAAGGTGGAACTCATAATATGGTGACTCAGGCTAGTCAAGAGGGTATGAAAGCTAAACCTGGTGGGTTGGAAGCCCCCAAGTGACCTTATGACCAATTAATAAAGACATAGATACACAGAAATGAAATGATAGAGGTCCTAAATTTTTAGGGATGTCGTCTTTATTATATTGATCATAAAAAGATATATACATCGACAGAAGTATGTACAATGGGGAGAGCCGGTGGCTCAAGTATAGTAAGGCCTAAGATGAGCAATATTCCATGGCCTGTTGGTCTCCTGCTCAGAGGTGTGTGACTTCTTGTGCTCACGTATATCAATAAGATAATACGAGCCATTATTAAGATTCTTACTGACCACAAAAGGTCCTTCCCAAGGCGGGGATAACTTATCCATATCTGTCTGATCTTGAATCAGTCGGAGAACTAAGTCCCCTTCTTGAAATGTCCGAGTCTTGACTCTGCGGCTATGATAGCGATGCTGGTCTTGCTGGTATATTACTGAAGAGCCGCTGCAAGGTCACGTTCTTCATCCAAAGCATCAAGTGTGTTCTGTCGTGCCGTCTCATTATCAGTTTCAACATAAGCCGCCACTCTGGGCGAGTCCTGACAGATATCACTTGGGAGAACCGCCTCTGCACCATAGACCATGCACTACAAAAAAAAGACACATCTGTGACATTTTGGGCCGAACGGATTTTTTTTCTTGTCATATGACACTTCTATGACGATAATTGTGACAAAACCCGGTATCATCATAGATGTGGTGAGCTCCTACTTCTATGACAAAAAATCATGACAGAAAATGGGCTTTTCGTCCTGGGCGGGCCGGAGATGCAGTTGAATGACATTCTTTGGGCCGCCCATGACAGAAAAACTGTGGTAGAAGCGAGGGCGAGAAAATTTCGGGGAGTTCCCGGTTACGGTGGGTGGTCAGGGGCCGAGCGATGCACGTTTCTCTCATACCATATGCGCGTTGGTGCGAGGCGTCGAGCTCTAACTGAACCCGAGCGAGGCGTCAGGCTCTAACTGAACCCTAGTGAGGCATCGCCTAACTGAACCCGAGCGATTGCACTACAAGCTATGCGTTACTAAACCTGAGCGATTGAGCGATTCCTTCGCTACTGCTGCTAACTGAAGCCGATCGATGCTGCCTCTGGATGAACAGTGAGCGTTGTGGGGGGGGGGGTGGATGAACAGTGAGTGTTGCTGGGGGGGTGGTTGGATGAACAGTGAGCGGTGGGGGTGGATGAACAGGACGCCGTGGTGCTGCCTCTGGATGAACAGGACCCCGATCGATCGAGCCGGTTGGGGCTAGATGAACAGGACCTCGTGGATGGCTGGATGAACAGGACGACCCCGTGGAGGGCTGGTTGAGCGATGGCGGTGGAGGGCTGGATGAGCGATAGCCCGTGGAGGGGTGGTTGAACAGGAGCCCGTGGAGAGGGCTGGTTGAACAGTAGCCGGTGTTGTAGCGCGCGGTGGAGGCTAGATGAACAGGAGCCCGTAGATGAACAGTCGTAGGTGGAGGCTGGAGGAGGTCGACGATGGATGAACAGTATCCTGTGGACTCCCGTTTTGCGGTACGCCACACCCCTCCCGATGAACAGGACCCTCTTTTCGACCGTAGCACTCCAACACAAGTCCGTTTCCTCCGTTTTGCGGTACGCCACACCCCTCACGATCAACAGGACCCCGTTTCAACCGTAGGAGGTCCAACACAAGTCCGTTTCCTCCGTTTTGCGGTATGCCAGACCCCTCCCGATGAACATGATCCTTTTTCGACCGAGGCAGGTCGAACACAAGGCCGTTTCTTCCGTTCTGCGGTACGCCAGGCCTCGTTTCCATCGGCTGTTCCGTCCAAGCCAGTTGGCTCCCACGCGTTCTGTTGCCTCCCGATGAACACAACGCATTCCGTTGCCTCCCCATGAACACGACGACGACGCAGTTTCTCCGTTCTGACCCAACCATGTACACGAGCCCTGGCCATACGTATGCGTGAGTAGGCGTTCGAGACACCGCCTGTATGTACGTACGTGGTCGTATTTTCTTTCTTGCACCCTGGCCGCTGTACGTACATGTACATGCTACATGCGCGCCCCTACTACGACATGTGCGCCCCTCTACATCGACCAGTATGTACGTACACATTCGCGGCCAGAATGACAACGCTACATACGCATCAACCAGGTGGGTCCCAAATGTCAGGCACTTCCTTGCGTGTGAAGATGTAGCTCGTGGGTCCCATCAGTCAGGGGGTGAATCATTTTTTTTGCCCGTAATATGGACACACTTCCTTGTGTGCGAAGATGTAGCTGGTGGGTCCCAGCAGTCAGGGGGGCGAATCATATTTTTTGCTCGTAATATGGACGCACTTCCTTGCATGCGAAGATGTAGCTAGTGGGTCCAAGCAGTCGAGGGAAAACTTCTTTTTCGTGAAATACGGTGGCCCGTCCGGTGGGTCCCTGCTGTCAGGTGGAGGAATAATTATTTTGTGCGTAATAGGAGGCACTTCCTTGCGGCCTCCGTGGACCCAGCTGTCAGCCTCTCCACATACAGTACTCTTCCGAGCGATGCCGTTCCTTGACCACGTTGACCACGCCGTGCCGAGAGCACCAGGGCGATGGACGACGGCGAGGCCTAGGAAGGGGACGATGCGGAGCTGGGGAAGACACGACAGTGGAAGCCCGCATGGAGAGGAGTACAAGGGTTCACTGGTTCGGCTGCGGTGTGAGGCTGCCATCGCTGCAGGGCCTAGCCAGCTGTGGGAATAGTATGGGGCGGTGAGGCCTCCGCGGCAGCACAGCCGGCCACGGGAGGAAGGAGCATGCGGCACGACCGGCATTGCTTTGGGCGGCTAGAGCAAGAAGACCAGAGGTTGAAGCAGCACTACGGCCGTTGGATGGACATCGTACGGTCACTGGAGCTAGAATCATTCATATTGACTAAGTTGACAAAGCCCTCCGTCCCCGTCAACTTAGTAGGCCCACAAGTCAGCCTCCCACCAAGGTGGGTCCCAGCTAGCAGGGGGAGTATTCATTTTTTGTGCGTAATAAGGAGGCACTTCTGGTGGGTCCGAGCTGACAGCAGGGGGAACATTTTTTTGCAAAATACAGAGGCCCTTCCGGTGGGTCTGAGCTGTCAGGTGGAGGAATCATTATTTTGCGCGTAATAAGGAGGCATTTCCTTGTGTGGGCCCCTACTGTCAGCCTCTTCCGATGGCTGTTGTTTGTTGACCATGTTGACCTCGCCGCGCCGAGAGCACAAACACGGTGGAAGAGGGCGAGGCCCAGGAAGGGAACCACCCGGAGCCGGCGAAGCCACCGCAGCGGATGCCCATGCTGAGGGGAGTACGAGCGCTGGCTGGTTGGCTGTAGGGTGAGGCTGACGTCGCCGGAAAATAACAGGGGGTGTGGGTGGTTAGAGGGATGGCCCGGCGGCAACACAGCCAGCCACGGGAGGAGGGAGCAGGCAGTCCCGCCAGCACTGGTTTGGGCAGCTGGAGCAGGAAGATCAGAGATTGAAGAAGCAAGGCGGCCGTTGGATGGACATCCAACAGTCACTGTTGTGTGTTGACTAAGTTGACAAAGCCTTGCGTACGCGTCAAAAAAAATTTAGGACAGCGTCATCGTCAACCTAGTAGGCCCAGAAGTCAGCCTCCAAATCTGTGGAAAACAGCATACAGCTCATTAGCCATTATTTTCAATAATTTACAGCCCATTTGCTAATTCTTAAGGATATTTGAAGCCCATATTCTTTTTATTAGCAAAAAATGAATGAAATTTAGAATCTTAACTAACAAGATGCACGTTCGTTGCACGGAACATGAAGATGCATTTGTATGAGTAGTTTATCATGTGGGAGAAAAAATGATATTTTAATGTAATTGCCAGTTGGCTTTGGTTTCTATAAGAGTAGAGAGTAGAGAAATCCTTAAAAAAATGATATTTTAATGCAATTGTCGGTTGGCTTTGGTTTAAAAATTTACAACCCATTTCTTACAACTTATTGCCCATTTTCTAGGGTAGCCCATTTCTTACTACTTACATCCCTCCTCGTCTTGAAAGATTTGCAGCCCAGCAGGGCTAAGAAAAGCATGTAGGCCTCAGTTTTGGTATTCTTCAAAATAAAAGAATTGGGCTAGCCATTTTCAAAAATAAAAAAATATATCAAATGGGCTCGTCATGTGCTTAATAAAAGCGTAAGCGTTGGCTAGACGGGCCACAGCCCCCGTACAGCGCGCGGTCGAGCTCCGTCTCTGAAACTAAAAAAGAACTGGGCGAGCTGCTGGGTCCCTGGTGTTATCCGCTCATTGTGTAATTTTCTTGTTTATTGACTACATTGACAATGGCGTGGGACCTAGTTGTCAAACAATTAGGAGGAAGTATTTTTTGTCTTCTCATAACGAGGCACCTGCTTGCGAAATGCAATGACCCTAGTGGGTCCCTACTGTCAGCCTCTCCACATACAATCATCTCTTGATTCCTCTTGGTTGTTGACCATGTTGACAACGCCAGACGGCGGCGGGCACAGCGAGCGAACCAAGCTGGAGAACGACGGCGAGGCCTTGGACAAGAATGAACAGCAGCCGTGGAAGGTGCGACAGTGTAGTCGCAGGTGGAGGGGAGTACGAGGGCAACAACATGCAACTCAAGCATACAAATGCTACAAAAAGCCCAAGGATTAATTGTTCATCAAATTTTAGACAAAACCCAGATTGAACATGGCAGTAACATCTAACCCAACCACTCTTTTTTGCAGTCACAAACAAATGGATCGGTCTGATCCATAAAATCAACATCCTGTGCAAAAAAATTTATTACAGGATGACTACAACTTGTTGTAAATAGAAGCCGACCACGTTTAGAAGCCCATTTGTCCACCTAAAACTACTTTTTTGCTGCTCAACATGTCTGTCCATGAGAAATCTCTTACGGTAAAAATTAAGCCTTATGGACAATAGTAACCTCGCATTCAACAGGAAGAATGTGACAAAGCGTATGTTTGCCTGGTTGGATGCATATCCTTCCACCGTTATTGTCCTCAAACAAATGTCATGAGAACTGAGAAAATCCTGGTGCTTATTACGCCACCGATTGGTTATATGTTTTGCTCCATGTGGTTCTGCCTAAGTAGACATGAAGATTGAATACAGTTAAGGTCTGAAAAAAGAGTACGTCGAAAGAACGACAGCTGAACAGTTAATTCTAGTACAATATATACGGACTTTCAATGTGCATGAAATCATTACCTCTATATATAATTCTCTAGAAATCGAAAGCATCGCAGCAAGCTAATAATTATGTTCAGATCAAAACTTAACATTCTTATACATATGATCTTGACAGAATCCAGCAGCATTGATAGGATATCAATGGACGAACTCTTCATTGAGCATATAACATAATATTAGTACCCAAGTGTAGTCCAAGCTGATATAAAACTTATGCTCACAAATGAAAAATGTAGCTTATGATTACAAATGTGTAGATGATAATATATGGTACCTGAAAAAGTGAGGAGCCAAACACCAACTCCTTGTGATCATTAAACGGGTACCTGAAAAAGTGAGGAGCCAAACACCAACTCCTTGCGATCATTAAGCGGATCACGAATTACACCCAAGGTCTCCAGTTTGGGTGCAGAGACGACATTTATTTGTGAAGGTCTATAACAATTATCAAGGAGCAACCTTTGAAGTGAAGGGGCATCTTCGATGATGAGCTGCTGTCCTTCAAAACAAATTCCAATGCTTTTAAGGTGAGGCGACTTTATTTGGAGACAACTTATACTGATTTCTATTCCCAAAACAATCAACAAGCGCTCCAGGGCAGGGCAACTGGAGTGGATGATGCTGTCTAGTGAGGCCTCCGACAAATAAACCACCATAAACCAAAGTTTTTTTAGCAGTGGGAGTTGAAGCATTTGTACCAGATCGTCTGGTAGATGGCACCGGGAGAAGGTGGCTGTGTGGAGAGAGGAGGAAAACCGCGAGATGGACAACGGTGGTGTGGGCATGAATTCTTGGTGTGTTCATGGTATGAAACTTTTGTGGTAATGGTACAACTCAAAATGCTGGAGTTTTCCGAATTCAGGGGATGCCAGCCAAGCGTCCACCATGTCGGGTATGGACAGCAGGTAGCGTGCCGGGATGCAGAGGCATTGAACGGGACCCTGCTGGTGAGAGAAGACGATGGCTCTGAGGAGATCAAATTCAGGAAGGACTGATATCTTACGATAGTCGAGATTGAGGGGCGTGGTGCGCCATAGAGGGCGACACCGAGTTGAGAGGACTTGTGTGCGGCAGCAATCCTTGGTGGGAATCTCCTCAAGGATGATGTCCGGGAGATCGCTGATGCGGTCCGCCAGAGATTCTACCGGTTCCTCAGATCTGGGTGGGGGGGCTCGCCGCTTCTCCCAGCCACGGTGTGTGTGTGTGGGGGGGCTCGCCGCTTCTCCCCGCGCTACCGGGTGCGGGATCTAGAACTGGCATCGCCGCTAGCGGGAGCCTCATCTTCTTGGCGCTGGGGCCAGCCGACTCCATTTTCCTTGTGGGCGTCGCACCGAGCTCATGGGTTTGAGCAAAGTAGCCAGAGACGAGCCTAGTGGCAGTGCAAGTGGGAAAGAAGGAGGGCTGGGGATTTCTATAGGAGTGGAAGAAGAGGAGCAGGCGTTTTCTGTACGAGTGAGGAAGAAGGTGAGCGGGGGTTTTCTGGACAAGTGAGGAAGATTCGGGAGCGGGGGGGTCGGGGGGAGACGGAAGCGGGAGAGCGAGCTTTTCGTGTTTATAAGGCCCACTGCACTAACTAATCGCTTTTTCCCAAGAACCGCTCTCTTCTTTTGTGTTGCTGCATTGGAGCTAGCGCATGGACTTGGCTGACTGGCCATGCATGCAGGATGCATGTGCCCGCCGGCCACTGCATGTGCCTGGTTTGTTACTAGGCCTATTTAATAGGGTGGTTATGGAGTAAATTAAGGAGATTTATTTTCTCTGTGTGCATCTTTTTTTTTTGAGCGAATCTGTGTGCATCTTCTTGGTCTTAGCAATTGGCTCATGGGCCTAAAAACCTGGACGGAGGGAGTATAAGTGGAAGCGAGGAGGAAGGAGGGTTTCTCTGGGATCGCCCCCTCTTCAAGAAATATGGGCTTCTCCTCGCAAAAAACAAAAACAAATGGGCTTTAAGATGGATAGGCTTTTGTATCGGCCCAGTCGGCTGCCCGTTTTCGTACTGGAGGGCCTTGTGCTAGAGGCAGCCCGAGACACTCTCTATCTTATTGCCCATTTGAAAGAAAAAAAGAGACGCCTCCAGCTTATGGCTACTCATCGGTAACCTTTTTCAACTTGGCATCCACCAAATTAGAGGATGCGGTAATGGATGCAGACACTCACATTAAACTAAGCTTCTGAAGATACAGTATGCATACTAACATTCAGGAGAACAAAAGTTCAGCATGTTTATGCATCTCAATGATTCACCATACTATAACCAATACAAAGCTGTGAGAAGGTGTGGAAATAAAGAAAATCGGTCGATGCTTATCTGAGCAAAGGGCCTCCCTGTGCACGCATTAATTTCCTAGGCATGCTTGTTTCTTCTCAATGTTGCGAGCACTTTGAGCATGTTGGCAACTCCACAGCTAGCTAGCTGCCTCATCTTGCAATTGATGCTGACACATTTGCAGCAATCACATGAGGCAATAGAGATGACTCAACATGAGTCCATATTGTGCAGTTCCCCTGAAATCATCTTCATTGTCCTGAATCTGAAAAGATAGGAAAACAGTAGCTATATTTAAATGTGTTGCAAAACAGTAGCACATATCAATTGCTCGGCATGACAAAACACGATCATCTGGATGAAGGGGATATTGACCTTCCTGAGGAAGATTATATATAATTTCATAAGTCCTTGGTTGATTTCCACCTTTGACTGCACTGCTTGTTTGCTCCTCCACACATGACATGATTGTTCCGCACTGCATTCAGCAAGTCAACGTACGAATAAGCTAATTTCATCTTGCGGTGGTCATTGTACCTAGTTACGAATGTAGGAATACCTGGAGAACCATGAGGTTAGCTGACAGCAGGTAGATACAGCCATATAAATTTTCCGAGTGCTACCAAAACTGAGGTTTGTATCCCTTCCCCTTATGAGAATTCTTCTTGAAGTTGGTAGAATGTGACGGCTTGTTCTTTGCATCAAACCCGCCTTTCCCCTGAGATTTTTTCTTGTTGTTGTGGGGCTGGAAGTTCTTCTCGTGTACCATGTGGGCACTAGAAGCTCCCTCAGCGACCCGAGCACGTGTGTCTTTTGCTCTCGCCTTCTCTTCTAAATCAAGAGTGCTAATGAGATCCAAAATAGAAAATTCATGTACCTTGTTTTTCAGAGAAGTAGCAAAATCGTTCCACGAAGGTGGAAGCTTGGAGATGATGGTCCCAGCAACAAAATTGTCCGGCAACATACACTTAAAGTACTCAAGTTCCTTAGAGAGTGACTGTATCTCATGAGTCTACTGAACAACAGAGCGCTCATCAGTCATCTTGTAGTCACATAATTGCTCCATGACGTACAACTCGTTGCCAGCGCCCGAGGGCCCAAACGTGGCCTCGAGCGTAGCCCACATGTCTTTGCCTCTCTCAAACGACATATATGAATCCACTATGGAATCGTCAAGAACACTTAGTAGGGCGGCTTTGAAGATGGTATCCATGTTCTCAAAAGCTTCCTCCTGTGTAGGATTAAGATCGCCCTCAGGCTTACCCCTTAGTGGCGTCAAAGCAGTACATGATCAGAAACCAATATACTACTCTTGTGCGCCACCTTTTATATTGCACCCCCTTAAAAGTAGGCGGCTTCAAAAGCGCATTAAAACCACTCGGAGTAAATTGCCTATAATCAGGTTTTTGGATTGGATTCTTAAATATATGAGCAATTACTATGAGATTTAATCCGAATCAGCAATAAATAGATCATGACGACAATTGCAAATATCAACGTAATGATGCGGACTAAACCAGGAGGACAGAATCACATACTGTACAGCGGGAGCAGAACCGCTGTGGTTGATGTTGTCACTCATGTCGTTGATGAAGAGGTTACCGAGGTCGGGGAAGAAGGTTGTCGTTGGGGAAGTCGTCGCTGGCAGCAGTCACATGAGTGTGAAAGGCGGGGTTTGGACTGTTGTCCCTTCTCGTGGTGCACGCCAGAAGGAGGGCTAGAGAAGAATTGCGTGGCGGCGCTAAGATCTGGAACGGTGCGAAACCATATGATACAGCGGCGGCTAGGGTAGAGCATGTCGGGTCGGTCGTGCGAGTAAGACCAAGTATAATAGTAGGCCTTTGGCCCCCAAACCCCACGTCCAAGTCAATAATAGCCCCACCAAGGTTCGTCTCAAAAAAACGGAGTAATTAACGCGTCCGTTAGTACCTTTAGTATAAATACAATATCATTAATAATGGCCCCACCTTTTGTCTCACAAAGTGTGTTGGGGCTCCTGCTACAACCGGCTACAAGTTTACAATCCGCTTCTCTTCTCTCTCACCTCTTCTCTCTCCTTCAACTAAGCACATATACTATATTTAAATCCTTATAGCCTGCTTATGTCATCTAATTGTAGTACTTGCTCTAAAGTTACTCTCCATTGTGCAGTCTGAAATGTCGGGCGTACAGCGGGCGGTGCCCTCGGTCGGTGCGCCGCTTCAACGGCGGAAGCAGTGAGAGGTCATGTCGCCCTGACTTGCCAGCAACATGGAGCGGCGGGCTCAGCTGGAGCCGGGCGGGAAGCGTGTGTGGGAGGGGGGAGGGGTTTTTGTTGGGCCAAGAAGGTGAGAAGCCAAATTGGGATCGGTCTGGACGGGGAAATATCATGTGCTCCCATACTAACTAGTAGTTTCACGCATATGTCACTAGTCTATGTTACTACTCCCTCCTTTCCAGTTTATAGAGATGTTTAGAGTAACATAGTAATATGTTACTGTATAAGTTACTCCCCACTATTACCAGCCTTGGCCTCTCCCAGTGCTCCACCATGTATAGCTGCTAAGGCTGCCACGTAGGCATAAAATATGATGTGTCAAGTTAATTAAGAAGAGAGAGACTAGTTTGGTGACCGCAGGAAGAAATGATGGAAAGACAGTTTTGAGTCTATAGCTAATTAAATAAAGCAAGCTTAGCAACAATAAACAAAGCACCTATGTGCACTTAGCACCTCATCTAAGCACATCTAAGCACTTAGCACCCCCTTGACCGTGGACCTTGACGGTGTACGTCACCTTGTGTCTCATAATTTTCCTCATCATAATCTGAGTCCTAGAAGATCTCACCCACATCATCATTAGGCATGCAGCCACCTTGATAGGCAACATGCGCAGAAGGAGTAGAGGCGACTGGGGACACACCACGTCGTGGGCACTCCATACGTGCTCATGTGCGTGCAGCGTGCGTGTTTTTCCATCGGTGCTAGCTCTAAGGCCGAGGCTGCGGTCTTCTTCGTTTCCGACTAGTCGTTGAGCAAAAACGGCGAAGAGGTGCTGCAAGAGATGTGTAGGCGCCATTGGGTTAAGTGCATGTTTATTTGCCACCAAATCTGATATTGATGAGCTAGTGTAGCGACCTGACCTCAGATGGTCAAGTCTCTGTGCTTCCGTGTCATCCCTGGATCGGTAATGCTGACACACACAATACTCGAAGGATTTATAACAGATTAGCAATCACACACTTATTACATCGAATGTCTCAAAAGAGAACTTATTACAATAATATGGCTTAAGGCCATCTAATGCGATAACAGCGGAAGGCTTGGAAGATAAAGTGAGTCCATCAACTCCAACGGCATAGCTGAGCTGCACGACAACGACCTATCGAAACTTACTCCTCGTCTGAAAAGTCTACAACATAATACATTGCAGCCCGAGAACGGGTCAGCACATGGAATATGCTGGCAATGTAACACAACAGAGCAATAATAGAGTAATGCTATCACTACATGCATATTTGGCTGGTGGTAAGCTCTATGGTTACAGTTTTTGCGAAAAGCCAATTTTTCCCTACAACAAAGGAATATAATTTTTATTAACTATCATGGTGGTTGAAACATCATTTGAGAAGGTAACCCCAACTCAATGATCCCAATTAAAATAGTTAACATCCCAGCAATATTAATTTAGAGTGTTGAGATAAATGTGAATACTCAAGTACTAGATACTCAGAATTGTCCACAACCGGGGACACGGCTAACCATGATTAGATTGTACACTCTGCAGAGGTTTGCGCACTTTTCCCCACAAGACTCGATCGCCTCCGTTGGATTTCTCGCACTACATGGTGTTTGAGAAGCGGAAGACCGAGACACGATCTTCGAAACATTAACTCTCTACTCGGGTAGACCATACCAAACCTACAAAACCCACTACCGCCGATCCACCTCTTCAAGAGCTTCACGTAACTTACTCAACTATGCTAGAGCCCATAATAGCTTGTGGCTGCACACGGAAGTTTCTAGCATGAATAATCTCAGTTCCCTTTGAGCACGGGTGGCGGTCCATAGGAAGATCACACGGTAACCCCGGGATTTCCAAAAAAACAGGCAATCACTGGATACCCCAGGTGCCTCAATCCACCCAGATGTGTATTAAAGTTGCCACCTTAAGTAAACCATTAATTTAACAATCTCACATCTGTCATGGATACACTCAAACCCAATCCACATCTACGAGCATAGCATGGCAATATAAGCGTAACCTAGAAGTAACTCCCAAGGGTTTGATAATAAACAGGGCAATAGGTTCTACCTCGGAAACTACTTCCCAAAACCCACATGTTAAAGACATCCTAGTCATGCAATGTTTGAGGATTGAAACTAATGCATAAAAAAACTGGGTATTGAAAAGAGTATGATCAATGTGTTACTTGCCTTGCGGACGATCCGTGAATCCTCTGAGATCGTAGTAACACGCCGCACTCGGGAATTCTATCGCAAGCAAACAATAACATACATAAGCAACAAACAAAGATGCACAAGTAGGACTCCAAATAAAAGAGTTTGACCGGAGAGTTCAACTTAAGAACTCCGGTTTGCAAAAAGAAACAAATCAAACGGAGCAACGAAACCCAAACGGCAAAAGAAATAAGATCCGTTTACTAATCTGAACTAGGGTCAAATTTTACAGAAACAAAAACTTGTTTGAGTTGATTATTCGGAAAGAGGGTTTCGAGCTGAAACTCCAGGCGCTTGAATCGCCTGATTCCGATAAACGAGCGAAAAGATAAACAGGTTCGAACATCGGATCAGAAATCGCGATCAGAATAATCACGGAATAAATCCGATAAAAAGAAAAACGACGAACGGCTAAACGAACGAACGTTCGTTAGCATAAACTAAACGGTGAACACGTTCGTTAAAACGAACGGACGAGCGAACACTCGCTAAGTAAATAAACCGAAGAAATAAAACCGATCTATATAAAAAAACGAACTAGGGTTTTCTCAAAAAAAACGAAGGGTTTTATTTAAAAAAAACCGGCAGAGGGGTGGCTACCTTCGGCGAGGTCGTCCGTGAGGCGGGCGGCTATGGCGGGTCGGGCGAGGGGCGGCGGGTTGGGCGGGCGGCGGCGGCGCTGGAAGACGGCGGCGGCGGCTCGAGGGCGCGGCGGCATGGGCGGCTCAGCTGGCTCGGGCGGCTTGGTGGCGGTGGTGGTGAGTGGTGGGGAGGCGGCGGTATTTAAGGAGGGGGCTGCTCCGTCTTGGGAAAGGGGTGCCCGGGAGGAGTCGGCTCGGACTCCCTCGGCGTCCGTCTTGGCCTGGGCGGCGTCTTGAGGGAGTTAGCGGCGATGCGGGCGGCTGGCTGGGCCCTTGGCCCGGTCGGGCGCGGGTTCCTTTTAAAAAAAAAACATTCAGCCGACTTAGAAAAACCCTAGAAAAATAAATAAAAATCTAAAAATTCCAAAACAAGCTTTCTCCGTCTAAATGGAATATTTAGAAAGAGATGAACTTTTCTTGGCCCCTAAAATGCAATTTTTAAAACATGCAAATTTTTCTAGGGCAAATAAAATTCCGAATAAAATCAAATAAAAAACCAATAATGATTTTAACATTTTTCCTCCGATATTTCAATTATTTTGAAGAAGTCATATTATCTCCCCTCATTTATGTATTTGAATGAAATATTTTTCCGCAGAGAAAAATAATAAAAATTGAAATCCTCGTCTTCATTATTTGATAAAACTCAAATATGAAAATCGGAAAATCCCCAACTCTCTCCGAGGGTCCTTGAGTTGCTTAGGATTTCGAGGATTGCAAATGAAAAAGCAATGAAATATGATATGCATGGATGATCTATGAATAACATGCCAAATTGGAAATTTGGGATGTTATAAACCTACCCCCCTTAAGATGAATCTCGCCCTCGAGATTCGGGTTGGCTAGAAAATAGGTGCGGATGGTCCTTGCGAATATCCTCTTCTCGCTCCCAGGTGGCTTCTTCCTCAGTATGATGACTCCACTGAACTTTGCAAAACTTGATAACTTTGTTGCGAGTGACTCGACTATCAAACTCAAGAATCTTCACTGGCTTCTCCTCATAGGTCAGGTTATTATCCAGCTGAATCGCCTCCAAAGGCACTATATCATTTAACGGTATATCAGCCATCTCGGCATGGCACTTCTTCAGCTGCGATACGTGAAACACATCGTGAACTCCTGACAATCCTTCAGGTAACTCCAACTTGTAGGCAACTTCTCCCATCCGTTCCAAAATATGATATGGTCCTTCAAATCTCGGGGCTAACTTTCCCTTAACTCCAAAATGTTTTACTCCCCTCAAGGGTGATACTCGTAGATAGGCTCTATCTCCAATTTCATAGGTTACTTCCTTGCGTTACGAATCTGCATAACTCTTACATGCGGGTGAGCAATCTTTAGTCTGTCTCTGATCAGTTTAACCTTCTCCTCTAATTCCTTGATCAAATCTGGTCCAAACAACTGACGAACTCCTACCTCATCCCACATCGATGGCGTTCTACATCTGCGTCCATACAGAGCTTCGAATGGTGCCATCTTCAAGCTGGCTTGGTAGCTGTTGTTATAAGAGAACTCTGCGTACGGCAAATTGTCATCCCAACTAGATCCATAATCTAGCGCACAGGCTCTCAACATGTCCTCTAGAATCTGATTGACTCTCTCTCTGTCGTCCATGCTGCGGGTGAAAAGCGTCTTGAACTCCAATCGGTACCCAAAGTCCGTGTAGTTGATGCCAAAACTTTGAAGTAAACTGTGTTCCTCTATCTGATACGATGCTCCTCGGAACTCCATGCAAACATACGATCCTGGACATATATATCTTGGCCAACTTTGCACTTGTATATGTTGTTTTCACCGGGATGAAGTGAGCTACTTTGGTCAAACGATCCACAACTACCCATATAGAATCATATCCTGTCTTGGTTCTGGGTAATCCGGTAATAAAGTCCATACCAAGTTTGTCCCACTTCCATTCGGGTATTGGCATAGGCTGTAACAGTCCTGCTAGCTTCTGATGCTCTGCCTTCACTCTCTGACATACATCACATACGGCTACATACTCGGCAATGTCCTTCTTCATACCAGTCCACCAGTTCCTTCAAGTCCAAATACATCTTGGTGTTTCTGGGGTGAATCGAGTATGGTGAGTCATGGGCCTCCTGAAGTATCAACTTCCTGATCTCTGAATTGTTGGGCACATAAATCCGGCCCTCAAACCACAAGGTATCATGCTCATCCTCGCGAAAACCTTTGGCTTTACCTTCGCCCATCTTCTCTCTTATCTCAGCAATCTCTTTGTCCTCTTTCTGAGCTTCTCGAATCTTGTCCAACAACGTCGACTGAACCTCCATTGCTGCAAGAAAACCTCTTGGAACAATCTCCAATTGAAGTTCCATGATCTCCGCAGCTAACTCCTTTGGCAATCCTTTGCTCTCAAGAATATCAGCATAACTCTTTCGGCTCAAAGCGTCTGCTACGACGTTGGCTTTCCCTGGATGATAGTGTAGCTTCATATCGCAATCCTTTATAAGTTCCAACCATCTCCTCTGTCTGAGGTTCAACTCCTTCAGTGTGAAAATGTACTTCAAGCTCTTATGATCCGTGTACACATCACAACGGTTTCCAATAAGATAATGTCTCCAGGTCTTCAACGCATGCACTACGACTGCTAACTCTAGATCATGCGTGGCATAGTTCAACTCGTGTGGCTTCAGTTGTCGTGAGGCATACGAAACAACTTTTCCTTCTTGCATAAGCACACATCCAAGTCCCAAGTGAGAGGCGTCACAATACACTTGAAACTCCTTATGTATATCTGGCAAGGTCAGCACTGGGGCTGTAGTCAATCGTTTCTTCAGTTCCTGAAAGCTTGTCTCGCAATCCTCTGTCCATTTGAACTTAGTATCCTTCTTTAACAATTCAGTCATCAGTTTAGCAATCTTGGAAAAATTCTCAATGAATCTCCGATAATATCCTGCCAGTCCAAGGAAACTGCGAATCTCACCAACTGAAGTGGGTGCCAACCATTCGGTGACCGATGGAACCTTCTTTGGGATCTTGTGCTATACCCTCTCCGATATAACATGCCAAGAAATCCAACTTCTTTCAACCAAAACTCGCACTTGCTGAATTTGGCGTATAACTGGTGTTCCTCGAGTTTCTCGAGAACCAAGCGCAAGTGTTCGCGTGCTCCTCTTTGTTCTTGAGTATATCATAATATCATCAATAAATACCACAACGAACTTGTCCAAATACTCCATGAACACCTTGTTCATCATACTCATGAAATAGGCAGGGGCGTTAGTCAGTCCAAATGACATGACCGTATACTCATATAATCCATACCGTGTGGTAAACGCTGTCTTTGGTATATCCTTCTCTCGGATCTTCAACTGATGGTATCCTGATCGTAGATCAATCTTTGAAAACACCTTAGCTCCTTGTAAATGATCAAACAAATCGTTAATCATCGGTAAGGGATACTTGTTCTTTATCGTTACTTCATTCAGAGCTCGGTAATCAACGACCATCCTTGGGGATTTATCCTTCTTCTCCACCAAAAGTACTGGGGCTCCCCAAGGTGATGAACTTCTACGAATGTAACCTTTCTCCCATAACTCTTTGATCTGCTTCTTAATTTCCTCCAGGTCATTTGCTGGCATCCGATAGGGTCTCTTGGATATTGGCCATGTGCCTGGAAACAGCTCTATCAGAAACTCGATGTCTCTATCCGGTGGCATACCTGGTAACTCTTCAGTGAAAACATCCAGAAAATCCTTCACTACCGGTATTTCCTCCTGTACAACTCCCGTGAGGGCGTTTACTTGGCTCCTCCTAGGCACATGCCTAGATACATACTTAATCCTTTTTCCCTCCGGGGTGGTAAGATAAATTGACTTGCTAGCACAGTCAATACTTCCTCCATACTTTGACATCCAGTCCATACCTAATATCACATCCAATCCTTGCGACTCCAAGATGATTAGGTCAGACGGAAAAACATGTGTGCCAATGATTAAGGGTATCTGGGTGCACCATCTGCTAGCCATGTACTCTGCTCTAGGCGAGCTCACTAAAAGAGGGGTCCTAAGGGTTTGGGTTGGTAACTTGAACTTTTCAGCAAATCCCCTTGATATGTATGAATGCGATGCACCAGTTGTTGGGGAACGTAGTAATTTCAAAAAAATTCCTACGCACACGCAAGATCATGGTGATGGCATAGCAACGAGAGGGGAGAGTGTTCGTCCACGTACCCTCGTGAGACCGTAAGCGGAAGCGTTAGCTGCAACGCGGTTGATGTAGTCGTACGTCTTCACGATCCGACCGATCCAAGCACCAAACGTACGGAGCCTCCGAGTTGAGCACACGTTCAGCTCGATGACGATCTCTGGCCCTCCGATCCAGCAAAGGCTCCGGAGATGAGTTCTGTCAGCACGACGGCGTGGTGACGGTGATCAATATAAGTGATATGATATGGCCATCATCATCTTGTGCTTGTGATCTCCATCTCCGAAGCACTGTCGTGATCACCATCGTCACCGGCGCGACACCTTGATCTCCATCGTAGCATCGTTGTCGTTTACGCCATCTATTGCTTCTACGACTATCGCTACCGCTTAGTGATAAAGTAAAGCAATTACAGTAGCGTTGCATTTCATACAATAAAGCGACAACCATATGGCTCCTGCCGATTGCCGATAACCGGTTACAAAACATGATCATCTCATACAATAAAATATAGCATCACGTCTTGACCATATCACATCACAACATGCCTGCAAAAACAAGTTAGGCGTCCTCTACTTTGTTGTTGCAAATTTTACGTGGCTGCTACGGGCTTAGCAAGAACCGTTCTCACCTACGCATCAAAACCACAGCGATAGTTTGTCAAATAGACTCCGTTTTAACCTTCGCAAGGACGGGCGTAGCCACACTCAGTTCAACTAAAGTGAGAGAGACAGACACCCGCCAGCCACCTTTAAGCACGAGTGCTCGTAGCAGTGAAACCGGTCTCGCGTAAGCGTCTGGCGTAATGTCGATGCGGGGCGCTTCATCTCACAATACCGCTGAACCAAAGTATGACATGCTGGTAGGCGGTATGACTTATATCGTCCACAACTCACTTGTGTTCTACTCGTGCATATAACGTCAGCGCATAAAACCTAGGCTCGGATGCCTTTGTTGGGGAGCGTAGTAATTTCAAAAATTTCCTACGCACACGCAAGATCATGGTGATGGCATAGCAACGACGGGGAGAGTGTTCGTCCCGTACCCTCGTGAGACCGTAAGCGAAGCGTTAGCACAACGCGGTTGATGTAGTCGTCGTCTTCACGATCCGACCGATCCAAGCACCGAGCGTCACGGAGCCTCCGAGTTCAGCACACGTTCAGCTCGATGGCGATCTCCGCCCTCCGATCCAGCAAAGGCTCGGAGATGAGTTCATCGACGACAGCGTGGTCACGGTGACGATGTTCTATCCGGCGCAGGCTTCGCCTAAACTCCGCGACGATATGACCGAGGTGGAATATGGTGGAAGGGGCACCGACACGGCTAAGGAACGATCCGTAGATCAACTTGTGTGTCTATGGGGTGCCCCGCCCCGTATATAAAGGAGCCGGGGGAGGAGGCCGCCCGCCCTAAGGGGCGCGCCAAGGGAGTCCTACTCCCACCGAGTAGGACTCCCCTTTTCCAAGTTGGAGTAGGAGAGGGAAAGAGGAGGAAGAGGAGAAGGAAAGGGCGCCGCCCCTTCCCTTGTCCTATTCGGACTAGAGGGGAGGGCGGCGGCCCCTCCTTGCTCCTTCCTCTTCTCCCTCTTGGCCCATGTAGGCCCATTAACCCCGGGGTTCCGGTAACCTCCGGTACTCGGTAAAATGCCGATTTCACGGAACCATTCCGATGTCCAAACATAGGCTTCCAATATATCAATCTTTATGTCTCGACCATTCCGATACTCCTCGTCATGTCCGTGATCACATCCGGGACTCCAAACAAACTTCGGTACATCAAAACTTATAAACTCATAATAAAAGCTGTCATCGAAGCGTTAAGCGTCACGGACCCTCACGGGTTCGAGAACTATGTATACATGACCTAAAACCATTCTCGGTCAATAACCAATAGCAGGACCTGGATGCCCATATTGGTTCCTACATATTCTACGAAGATCTTTATAGGTCAGACCGCATAACAACATACTTTGTTCCCTTTGTCATCGGTATGTTACTTGCCCGAGATTTGATCGTCGGTATCCAATACCTAGTTCAATCTCGTTACCGCAAATCTCTTTACTCGCTCCGAATGTCGTCATCTCATAACTAACTCATTAGTTACATGCTTGCAAGGCTTAGGTGATGAGTATTACCGAGAGGGCCAGAGATACCTCTCCGACAATCGGATGACAAATCCTAATCTTGAATTATGCCAACCCAACATGTACCTTGGAAACACCGTGAGAGCACCTTTATAATCACCCGATTACGTTGTGACGTTTGGTAGCACACAAAGTGTTCTTCCGTAAACGGAGTTGCACAATCTCATAGTTGCGGGAACTTTGTATAAGTCATGAAGAAAGCAATAGCAAAGTATACTAAGCGATCAAGTGCTAGGCTAAGAATGGGTCATGTCAATCACATCATTCTCCTAATGATGTGATCCCTTTAATCAAATGACAACACATGTCTATGGTTAGGAAACATAACCATCTTTGATTAATGAGCTAGTCAAGTAGAGGCATACTAGTGACTTATGTGTTTGTCTATGTATTCACACATGTATCATGTTTCCGGTTAATACAATTCTAGCATGAATAATAAACATTTATCATGATATGAGGAAATAAATAATAACTTTATTATTGCCTCTAGGGCATATTTCCTTCACCAGTATCGAAAAGAACAATAGCGGTAAATGACTGAACCAAAAACTTACCTATTACCGCGTCCGGCTGCTCTTCAACTTCCTCCACGTTAACGTGGTTCACTTGTCCTTTGTTGAATGGATTGGGCTTCTTCCCAGCGCTCCCATTTCCGTTTCCATTCTTTCCTTCAGGGCAGACATTGGCATAGTGCCCTGTCTTCCCGCACTTGTAGCAAATGACTTGACTTAAGTCCCTCTTTTGCGGGTGTAGATGGGTTAGAGCGATTCTGATTATTGTTGGCTCCGTTCCCATTCCCGTTCTTTGCACCATTATTGTCGTGGATTTGTCACGGCAGATGTCCTAGTGAAAGGACTTAGTCGTGGAGCCATCGCTGCGGGTTTTCTTGAAGGGGTTAAAGCGGACACAAAGACACGAGGGTTTATACTAGTTCGGCCCCTTCGATGAAGGTAAAAGCCTACGTCTAGTTGTGATGGAATTGATGTGGTCTCGATGGCTAGGGAGCAAACAAGCTTCGCCTAGCCTCGAGTTGTGGTTGTCTGTCTTGAACCGCCGCCGGGTCGTCCCCTTATATACACGGGTGACGCCCGTCGATCCATAGAGTCCCAACCGGTTCATACTCGTATCCCAGTCGGTATCTCTCTATTCCTAACTTACAATACAAGTTATACATCGGGCGGTTTACGGCCATGTGTTCTGAACCGACTACAGGCCTTGGGCCTTCATCTGCTTATACCACTAATGAAGTTAACCCGGCCCAAGAAGGCCGGTTTACGCCTAGTGGTAATATCCCCAACATTAGGCCCCAGATTGATTTGAACCGGTTCATGTCAATCCTTCACAAATCTCGTGTCTTGGACATCTTCTGGTGATTGGTAAACCGCCATGTCGTCATCACTTCTGGTTGCTGTAAACCGGCATGACGTCATCATGAAATTTATCCTTTATAATGTCCTCTTTTAATAATAGCTCCTGGATTCGCGCGCTTGACCTAGCTCTGTTGCCTTATAAATAAGACCGAAGGGTCATCTCCTTTCTTTTCCCCTCGTCTCTTCTTCTTCGTCTTCCTCGCATCGCTAGCTTTGGAGCTCCGCCGCCGCCGTCGACCTCTGCTTCCTCTTGGGCCGCTGCATCAACTTGAACGCACCAGAGCATTGCGGTATCCTTCCGCATCTTCTCCGTTTCCGGTAAGCTTGCTTCTCTTCTTGACCTAGATCTGTTCTTAGGGTTCCATGTTCGTGCTGTGTTCTTCACTTGCTCATACTTGTTCTCTGGCTCTTGAATGAATCTGTGAACCCTTGCTGTGTTTAGTAGTAATCTCTAAGCATCCGCCTGTAATTTCTCATCTAAGTCCATAGATCTCACGCATATACCCGCTCAATGGTTCACTTCCGTTCTGCCTTATTCTTCGGAATATTTCTGTTTTTGTGAGCTTGTTGTAGATCCGCGGCTGTAATAGTATCTTGTGAAACCTGTTTCTGTATACTTAGCTATCCACAACTTAAATTGCTTCCGATGCTTAGGTCAGGCGGTTTAACTTTACCATAGAGAAAAATTTCTATACCGGTATATACCATTAGTCCCCTGGTTGAACCGCCAGAATCCATATGATGCCGCATTGTAGAAGACTGGTTTATAAGTATTGCCTCCGGTTTATCATAGTTTAGATCAACACCTTCTTTTATCCAGCATATTCTTGAACCGGATCACCTATTTCTTGTAGATCTTACCATGGCCAAACAAGTATATGAGTGCAATTGGGTTCCCTCTCGCGTCACTGAATCTCAGTTGGATGATCTAGTCCTGATCGGCGCTTTAGACAATAAAGATACGGTCCACTAGAGGGTTCCAGGAAATGAATGTCCTCCCACACCTCAGGAGGGAGAGGTTGTGGTCTTTGCAGATCACTTGGCCCGGGGCTTCAAACCGCCCGGTTCAAAATTTTACCGGGATGTGTTAGCCAACTTTCAGCTCCATCCACAGGATATTGGCCCCAATTTTGTTACCAATCTATGTCACTTTCAAGTACTTTCTGCGGTATACCTTCAAGAGGAGCCTTCAGTCGAGTTGTTCAGAGACCTCTTCCATTTAAACCGTCGTACTGAATTTACCGACGGCCCCAATACTAAATTGGGCGGCATGGCCATTCAGAAGAGGAAGGAAATCACTTATCCCCACGTCAAACTCCATACTCACCCCAAGGAGTGGAATGCAACTTGGTTTTATTGCAAAGATACCTCTCCTGAGAATGAAAATCCCTTGCCTGGCTTCCGTCCGGAACGGCTCAGCAACACTCACCCTTTTCCACAAAGACTAAGTGGCAAGGAGAGAATTAAATATGCTCCGCAACTGTCCAAGCTCCGAGCCTTTATGGCCAACGGTTTGACAGGAATAGACCTTGCACGTTGTTGGATATCGTGGAGCATACTGCCTCTGAGCCGGCGCTCCGGTTTAATGTGCAAGTATACTGGTAGCATCGATGACCCACTCCGACACACTAAAATCCAACTCTCCGACGATGAAGTCACAGATTCTGTAAAGAAGATGTTGAATGAACCGGAGCACCTCTGTGCTCAAACCGGTCTACTTCCTTACTGCGCCACCAACAAACCGCCAACGGTAAGATTTTAATTGCTCTATTGTTGAACCTGTTACTGCTCTATCTGTCTGACATTTTAATTACCACTGATCCAGGGCGATAATCCGTTTTGGAGCAAAAAGCTTCCACAAGATAAAACGGAGAAGGCAGGGCGGTCAACCCGGCCCAAGACCAAGGTTATCAAGAAGCCAGCTCATAAGAGAAAAACCACCGCTTCATCTGACCCAGCTATTGATGATGATGTGGGTAACCCGGACCTTGAGGTAGAACTTGATTCAGTTGGCTTGCTTTTTACACGCCTTATTGATGATGATGCTTGTCAGGACGACGCTGAAACCAGCAATGCAGGATTCGTTGAGGTAACTATTCTCTCTTCTGATTCAGAAATCTTGCCTTTGCCAAAATTTCGCCAGGCAAACCGGAAAGTTAAATTTTCTCATCCTCTTGCTTATTTGGATCCCAAATTTCTTATGAAGACTTCGGCAACATGAAGCTTCGCCGACAACCCGACACGATGGCGGTAGTTACCTCTGCGGTTTACCAAACAGTCCGGTTCGAACGCCGCTCCGAGGTCTCCGACCTTTTATTGATTTAAATCCTAAAGCGGGTTTCTTCCGTCAACCTCTTAATCCATCCGACTCGATTATCGGGTTACTTCTCATTCATCTTCGGTGAATCGTCGCCACTCGGCTGCCACCATTGAAAAGCGGTTCTTGAGTAAGCTAAAGCGAACATATGCTTCGATTAGATTTGTGTAACGGTTTATGCTTTTCCTTGACTCTTTGTTTTTCTTTCAGGGCCAAACCTAAACCAAGCAAGAAGGCCCGCCTGGATAAAGCGGCTGAAGAAGATGTAGCCCCAGCACATGACAAAGTGCCAGATCTTGAAACGTTTGCTCCTGAAGATATTCCCAATGATCCTCCTTTGCAAGACGATGCAATTCCCGAAGAGAGGCCCATTAACACTTCAGTCTCTGCTGACCCGCCTGCCAGCTCCGTCCAAGTTGATAAATCCCACAGTCCTGCTGACAAACCGGCCGCACCAACACAAATCGGCGAGTCCAAAGATGATGATGTTGTGATTACCGGTGTAGGCCACTTTGAACCCGGGAATCCTGTCACCTTAACCAAGCATACCATAAAAGAGATTTTTCCACTCTGAACAAAGGAAAATGGGATGTTGAACTGGAGACATATGCTGCTCTGAGTGCCCAAGATCTTCATTCTGGCTATTTAAACCGGCTTTATACTAGCCGTGACTGTGAAGCTGGCTTGGTAAAGATGATGAGCGATAAATTTGAGGTAACTTACTTCTTTACTTACTGCCATTGTATCAATCTTCCTAGCCCCCAAGGGTCGGTTTGTAACCTTCGTCAAACCGGGAGTTGAATACGATCCTTAACACTTAGAACATAATTTGATCAAATAGCCATTAGCCCCCAAGTGCCAAGTTGAATACCTGTATTGAGCTTGGGACTTTGCAATCTAGTAATACATGAAATTTGAAGGTGCATTAGCCCCCAAGTATCAGGCGTATAACTTTGTTATGTGGTTGATACTTCAATTTCTTGGACCGCTTGTTTAAAGCTAAATGCTGTTTGTATGCAGGCTGAGGTGAGAATCAAGGAGGACCGGATTGCCGATTTGCTGGAGAGCTTGAAAACCCAACAGGCTGAAACAGACAAGGCAAAGGAAGAATTAACCAGCGCCTTGAGCATCACTGAACAGCTAAAGGAAGGCTTCAAGAAAGAGTAGGCTGATTGGGCCACTGAGAAGGCCGCTTTAACCAAAAGAGCAGAAAATGCTGAAGCTGCCCTTAAACCGGTAGTGGATGAACTTACGGCCGTAAAGCGGCAAATACACTCCATGACCGCTGCGATCTTTGGTAAGTTCCTTCTAGCTTCTGTGATCACTTGCACCTGCTGTAGTATAAATCCGGTTTGAGACCGTTCCTATCTTGTTGTAGGCACACGCATCGGGCACTTAGGAAATGATGTGCGGAAGAAACTGAAAGCTGCCTATACCTTGGTGGAACAATTGTATACCAGAGCCCAGCGGATCATTACCACAGCCTCTCATAACAACCTGGCACCCTCTTTAATCCAGGACACTCTTAACAGGTTGTCGATGCTTCCAGCCCGGATTGAGGAGCTGAAGAAATCCGCTGCTCGAACCGGAGCTATTAATGCCTTGATCCGGGCAAAGGCATGGGTGCCAGATTTTGACCCTGTGGAGGCAGCTCAAGGTTATCCCATCCTGAAGGAAGATGGTTCTGAATTCAACGAAGATGATTTGAGGGTAATAAACCGTGCAGTGCGCCCTCTGGCTTGTCAGTTAGCTGAAGAGGCAGACTTGACACATTATCAAGCACAATATAATGATCAGAACAAGCGAGTGCCTGCCCCAACTCTTGAAGCGGAGAATCTGATTCCTCCAATCCGTAAGCATACTTACGCTCCTGATATTGAACTGTCTTCCCTGATCCATGAAGAAGCTGTTTTCCAAGCTTTAATGGGAATCGACTGGACCACTGTTGATTTCCAGCCAATGGGTAGAGACGAGGAAGCTGAAGCGGATGATGACGAGGAGCAGGCTTGAACCGGAAGCCGGTTTGGATAGCTGTCTTTGGTATCTTTCCAAAATAACAATGATCTTATTCGGGCACCGTGTTGCCTTGTAATAGGGTAGTTAATACTTCTGCCTTGAATATGCCTTCGTGCATAAGTACTGAAGCTTTTGTTCGAAAAACTTCAATTCATATTTCCTGCAATCAGAAAAATTTGAACTTTGGTGGCGGTTATACCACCAGCCGGTTTATGATCTTGATATGTGTATCAGTAATGTAACAAATAGGTGATACAAAATACCTGCCATGCCTGGGCATGAAGCTGGCTTAGCCAAGCTTGAAGCGGAGGTTTTATAAACCATTACCGTCAATAAGGGGGGAGAAAACAGCTCCCGTATAAACCGTACTGAATCAACAGAAGCCCCTTTGTTGCTTCATGATGTTAACAAGAAAAGGTAAACCGGGCATACTTCTCCAGATTAAAGGGGAATCAAATCCATTGGCTGAACCGGAAAAAAGGTGTTTGTTGACATAAAAGAAATCCAACAAAAACAAAGAACAAACAAGCCATGAAAATAACATGGAAGCAAAGGCAATGATAAAAACCGTTTGCAAAAATATGCTATACTGAGCTGATCAGATGGTGTTACCATGGTCGGAAAGGACCAAGCCCCCAATAGGGTGACAATGATTCAAGTTAGCGAGGTCCCCAAATGATTAAGTGGCATATATGCCAAATCAAGAGGCGTGGCAATGGTTGAGGTTCGACCAAGCCCCAAGTGATTTTGTGGCCTTAGGCCGATCAAGAGGCGTGACTGGTTCAGACTTGACCATGTCCCCAAGTGATCTGGTGGCTGTCGCCTATCAAGAGGTGTCGCGTTGGTTCGGACACGACCAAGGGCCCAAGTGATATATAAAAAGCAAATGTCAAGGGGCAAACCGGAGGCCGTTTTTAAAAACAGAGCCACTCCGTGTAACCACGCATGATAAGAAAGACAGAGACCCCGCTTTAGCTGAGGCTCCGGTTTTATTATATCAAAGATAATATATACAGTGTCATGATATGTACATAGATAGAGCCGATGGCTCAAGTGTAGTAAGGCCGAAGATGAGCTATGTTCCACGGCCTATTGATCTCTCCCTCGATGTGCGTGAGTCTTGATGCTCTCGAATATCAATCGATATAAATGCGACCCGTTGTGCAGATTCTTGCGACCATGAAAGTTCCCTCCCAAGGTGGGGATAACTTGTGCATATCATCTGCTCGGTCTTGGATGAGTGAAGCACCAAATCTCCTTCTTGAAAAGTTCGGTTCTAACCGGCGATTGTGATAGCGGCGAAGATCTTGTTGGTAAATCGCCGAGCGGGCAGCCGCTATATCACGCTCCTCGTCCAATAGGTCCAAAGCGTCTTGCCGTCTTTGTCTCATTGTCCGCTTCAACATAAGCCGCCACACGAGGCGAATCGTGCGGATATCACTAGGAGAAGCGCCTCGCTCCGTAGACCATGAAAAATGGTGTGTATCATGTGGATCGGTTTGGCGTAGTATTGATACTCCATAGCACAGATGGTAGCTCTTCAACCCAACATCCTGGTGTCCTTTGCAATGGGACCATAAGCCGGGGTTTGATGCCTCGCAAGATCTCTTGATTAGCTCGTTCTGCCTGTCCATTGGACTGGGGGTGTGCCACTGACGACACGTCAAGTCGGATGTGCTCACGTTCACAGAACTCCTTCATAGCACCCTTGGATAAATTGGTACCATTGTCAGTAATGATACTGTGTGGAAAGCCAAACCGGAAAATCACTTAACCCGGCTTAAGTTCATCTCTTTAGCCATCCGGAGACCATGGAGCAAGGCTTCGTACTCAGCTGCATTATTAGTACAAGGGAACATTAAGCGGAGAACATAACAAAACTTATCACCTCGTGGGGAAGTTAATACGACTCCAGCCCCCGAGCCTTCCAATTGCCTGGATCCATCAAAATGAATAGTCCAATATGTGTGATCTGGCTTCTCCTCTGGTGCTTGTAACTCCGTCCAGTCATTGATGAAATCAACAAGTGCTTGAGACTTCACCGCCGTCCGAGGTACATACTTCATCCGTGTGGCCCAAGCTCTATAGCCCACTTAGCAATCCGACGATCGCCTCCGGTTACAGTATGATATCACCCAAGGAGCTGAATCGACCCATCGTGATGGGGTGCCCTTGAAAATCTTGCTTGAACTTCCGACCGCCATGAAAACACCATAGGCGAGCTTCTTCCAATGCGGATACCTTTGCTTGGATTCAATAAGCACCTCGCTAATATAATAAACCGCCATTGAACGGATATTCCTTGCTGCCTCCTTGTGTTCCACCACAATAGCCACGCTTAACTGCCCGAGCATTGGCTGCTACGTATAATAATAGTGGCTCCTTGTCGTAGGGGCTGCAAAACGGCGGATTGGCTAATTGCCGCTTCAAGTCCTCAAATGCTTCATCGAGCCGGACTCGAGACGAAATGGTCATCTTTCTCAGCATTTGGTACAAAGGATGGCCTTTTCTCCGAGGCGGTGATAAACCGGCTCGATCTTGGCGATCGGCCCGTAAGCGTTGAACATCGTTAATGCGCCGGTTTAGCCAGGAGGTAATAGCGTAATCTTCTCGGATTAGCCTCAATTCCTCTGTTAGACACCAGAAAACCCAGTAACTTGCCTGTCGGAACACCAAAGACACACTTGGCCGGATTAAGCATCATCTTGTAAACTCGCAAGTTGTCAAAGGTTTCCTTCAAATCATCCACCAGCGTCTCCTTTTGCCTTGACTTTACTACAATATCATCCACATAGGCGTGCACATTGCGGCGATCTGTTTATCTGAGCAATTGCAGTACACACCGTTGATAGGTGGCTTGGGCACTCTTGAGCCCGAAGGGCATAGATACATAGCGAAGGCTCAAAGGGAGTAATAAACGCTGTCTTCTCCTGGTCCTTAACCGCCATTTTGATCGATGATATCCGAGTATGCATCCAAAAACTCAAAGCTCACAACCCGCCGTGGCATCAATGATCTGGTCAATGCGGGGAGGGCAAAAGGATCTGCTGGACAAGCTTTGTTAAGATCCGTGTAATCCACACAAATCGCCAAGTGCCGTTTTCTTAAGAACCAGACCGGATTAGCAAGCCACTCTGGATGGAACACCTCAATAATAAAGCCACCTGCCAAAAGCTCGGCCACTTCCTCTCAATGGCTTTGCGCCTTTCTTCGTTAAACCGGCGGAGGAATTGTTTCACGGTTTATACTTAGGATCCACATTAAGAGTGTGCTCGGCGAGTTCCTCGGTACACGACATGTCGGACGGTTTCCATGCAAAGATGTCCCGATTCTCACGGATGAACTTCGTTGGCGTGCTTTCCTATTTGGGATCCAGTTAGCGCGACAAGGAACTGCTTGGACGAATCACCGGCACGAAGTCAACAAGCTTGGTCTCGGTGCCGATTTGAACTTCAGATCCGAATCATGCTCTGTAGTTGGCTTCTTCAAAGGAGTCATATCCGCCGGATCAACATTGTCCTTATAGTACTTCAACTCCTCCGTGGCACAGACCGACTCTGCATAAGCCGCATCACCTTCCTCACATTCCAAAGCGACCCTACGGCTCCCATGAACCGTTATTGTCCCCTTGTAACCCGGCATCTTGAGCTGCAAGTAGATATAACAAGGCCGCGCCATGAACTTGGCGTAAGCCGGCCGGCCAAACAAGGCATGATACGGGCTCCGGATCTTCACCACCTCAAATGTTAGTTTTTCCGATCGGGAGTCGTGCTCGTCCCCAAAAGCCACATCCAGGGCTATCTTACCAACAGGATATGCAGATTTGCCAGGCACCACACCATGGAACACCGTATTAGGCGGTGCGAGATCCTTGTGCTGTTAGACCCATGCGGCGGAATGTCTCATAGTACAGTATGTTATCTGCTTCCTCCATCCATGAGTACCTTGGTGAACTTATAACCCCCCCGAGGGTCTACCACTAATGCTAGCTGGCCCGGATTATCAACCGGGCGGATGATCCTCTCGCTCCACACGATAGGCTGCTCGACCAGCGTAAGTAACGTGGTAAAGCCGTTCAACAGAATTCCTTTGCTCGCTTTTGGAGTTTTTGGTGGCGTTTATCCAAGCTAGTTGTGAAAACATGATCGCCCATTGTTCAACTGTTTTGGCTGGCTCGATAACCCGATTGCTGTCTTCTGCCTGGCCATTCGATTATTCGGTTGTTGTGACCATACGATTGAGACCTGAATGGAAGCTCCATCATGACCCGCCCATGGAAACCGGATCTGAACCGCCACGACCCGTGGTCATACGGAAGGCATTAGAGTTTTAAACTCCTCGCATAATATAACAATCCTTCCAAGGTGGTCACCGGCGCCTCCTTTGTCCGTGCTTTGGGCAAGGCTGATTCAACAAATAATTCAAGCGGTTTGCGTTAGGATTGGGAGCCCCATTACGATTTGTTGCTTTACCTCGCCACTTGCCCCGTCACGTGCATTGGTGTTGGCCACAAAGTCCATGCTGCCATCCGCCTTGCGCTTGCCTCCGTTCCCATGACCTGCCGGTTTGTACTGCTGCTGCTTGGAGTTGCTATTCTTGTTTCCTTTCCCTGCTTCATCATCATCAGTCTCGGGATCCTTGGTACTGTCCGAATCAGCATACTTCACTAAAGCAGCCATGAGAGTTCCCATGTCATTATAGAACCGCTTCATGCGTCCCAGCTTCAATTTTAAAGGCTTGAACCGGCAGTTGCCTTCCAGTGTTAAGATCGCAGAGTCAGCATTGATTCTGTCAGACGAGTGCAAAACTTCTGAAACGCGGCGCACCCAATGGGTCGTTGATTCTCCGTCCTCCTGGACACAAGCCGCCAGATCTACTATGGACTTGGGCTGCTTGCATGTATCCTTAAAATTCTGGATAAACCGGGCCCGCAACTGGGCCCATGAGCTGATAGAATTGGGCGGCAAGCTCTTCAACAAGGTACGAGCCGTGCCTTCAAGCATCATGGTGAAGTATTTTGCACACGCAGTTTCATCCACATCTAGCATCTCCATGGCCATCTCATAACTCTCTACCCACGCTTCGGGAGATAAATCAGCGGTGTAATTCGGCACCTTGCGCGGACCCTTGAAATCTTTGGGCAGGCGTACATTGCGTAAAGCAGGGATTAAACAAGGCACTCCCAAAGCGGATCGACTCTGGTCGGGGAAGGTGGTAGGCGAACGGTGTAAGTTGACCCGCATCATTCTCAGGCTTCTTCGGCCTCCCTTAGTGCGGGTCGGTCCACCACATCCTGAGCATCGCGAACACCACCTGCCGGGTTATTGCCACGGGCCGCTTCACGGCCTCGCGCATTGCTCGATATGGCCGGTTCATCCATGCTTGGACGGGGCGTAGAGTGAATCCGATCACGGCTGTACGAATATGCTTCCTGCTGAATCAGCGCGGTCCGGAGAAGCTCCTTAACCCGGTGCGTCTCTATCGCTTGCGGAGAGTCCCCTTCGACTGGGATAGCCTCTAATCGCGCGGCGGCTGCAACAAGGTTGTCCATAGGATTAGAATAATGACCCGGGGGTGTCTGGACCGGCGGAGGAACTGCAATGTTCTGTTGAGGAGGTTCCATTGGGCGGGGTTGGACCGTCGCCCCTGGTCCTGGTGCCTCAATCCGGTTTGTCTCCAGGTACTGCGGCGGATTACTGGGTCCAGCTCCTGGAGTGTGAAAGAGATTCCGGGGATCAAACCCTAATTGCAGGCGTGATCTGTGCTTCCGCTTCAAGACCTCCTGTGATGCGTTCTGGTCGAGCATGAGTTTGTAGGCCTGGGCGTCCAAAGCGGCCCGCTCTGCAGCCATCCTGTCTTTTTCTGCTGCCAGATCCGCTTTGGCTTGCACGATCTGCTCTCTCACCTTTGCAATCTCTGCATCATGGGCCTCCTGATCCGCCGGATTGGCCTCTGCCATAAGCGTGGCTAGTGCATCAAGCAGATCGAGATAGAACTTGAACCGGCGAGGCGACAAGGCCTCCTGCCCCTGCGCTGCCGTTGCAGCTGATGATCGGAGAAGCATCGCCGCGGCGGTCGAGGAGTGATTCGCCGTCTTTGTGCCGGCCATGAATACTCCCACCCGGTTGACCTGGCCTGGGGGGTCCGGAATACTGTCGCCATAGGAACAGCCCCTAACCTGGTCGTCTTGCAACTGGTATAGCGATTCGGTCTCTCCGGTCGAGGACTCGTCACCGGAATAGACGACGGTCTCGCTACCGTGTTCTGATTCGTCCTCACGCTCTCCTCCGTGGACGACTCCGACGAAGACACGCTTCACGGCCGGTTTAGCTGGGTAGATCTACGACGCCGAGCCGTCTCGGCGAGGTTGGTGCAGATGTCCGCTCGGGCCGAGCTCACCAATCTTGCCGATGGCGTGTATGCCACCAAAGGGGACCCGATACCCGTACTCGATCGAATCGGCCTCGGGACCCCATCCTGCATCGTCGATGTAGATCCTGCCACGACGACTCTTGGTCATCCGGCCCACAACATAGCCTTCGAGTCCTTTGAGCTTGCCCTCCGAGATCGTCAAACCATCGCGCGATAGCCCCACGGTGGGCGCCAACTGTCGTGGATTTGTCACGACAGATGTCCTAGTGAAAGGACTTAGTCGTGGAGCCATCGCTGGGGGTTTTCTTGAAGGGGTTAAAGCGGACACAAAGACACGAGGGATTATACTAGTTCGGCCCCTTCGATGAAGGTAAAAGCCTACGTCTAGTTGTGATGGAATTGATGTGGTCTCGATGGCTAGGGAGCAAACAAGCTTCGCCTAGGCTCGAGTTGTGGTTGTCTGTCTTGAACCGCTGCCGGGTCGTCCCCTTATATACACGGGTGACGCCCGTCGGCCCATAGAGTCCCAACCGGTTCATACTCGTATCCCGGTCGGTATCTATCTATTCCTAACTTACAATACAAGTTATACATCAGGCCGGTTTACGGCTACAGGTTCTGAACCGACTACAGGCCTTGGGCCTTCATCTGCTTATACCACTAATGAAGTTAACCCGGCCCAAGAAGGCCGGTTTACGCCTAGTGGTAATATCCCCAACAATTATGGTTATGCGATCCTCCTCCAGTATGGTTATGACCTCCATGATTATGAACAAGTCCTCCCGAATTCGGGGTTAAGCAAGGCTTCTAGTGAGCTCCTGAGTTGTATTTCCCTTGTCCATACTTCCTCTTACGATTCTCAATTTGCTGCTGCTTTCCTTCAATCATTAGAGCCTTATCTACCAACTCCTGGTAGTTGTTGAAGGTTGCTACCATCAACTGCATGCTCATCTCACCATTTAGCCCTTCCATAAACTTCTTCTGCTTCGCGGCATCTGTGGCCACATCATCAGGGGCATAGCGTGATAACTTGCTAATCTCATCCACGTACTGGCCAACAGTACGGTTCCCCTGGCGTAAATTGCGAAACTCATGCTTCTTCATCTGCATAGCTCCAGTCGAGACATGGGCAGTACGAAAAGCCTGTTGAAACTGAGCCCATGTGACAGTGTCGATAGTATAGGTGGCTGTGAAATTCTCCCACCATGCTGCTGCAGGTCCATCCAGTTGGTGTGCGGCAAAACGCACCTTCTCAGCATCTGTGCATCCTGCGGGGTTAACTCCCTTCCAATACGACGTAGCCAATCATCTGCAACTATTGGCTCGATGCTACTGGAGAACACCGGCGGCTGTAGCCTTAAGAAACGGGCGAGGTTATCCACTGGCGGCGGGTTGTTGTTGGCATTGTTGTTGTTGGCATTGCCCTAGTTCTGAACTAGCAATTGCATCAAGGCATTCTACTGCCGGATCAACTGGGTGATCTCCGGTGGGAAAACAAAATCGGGGTCTCTTCTCAGAGGCATCTGATGGGTTTAGATGGAAGAGATTAGAATAGAAAAAGATCTAGGGGAGAAACACTACCCATATGTATATGAGGCAAACACAAGCATTTATTCAATCAATCAAGCAAGGGCATACAAAATGGTCTAGGACTATCGCAAAAGTGCTCAACTACTACTGGTTACATGGGGGAATACTACTATTATATGGTGGTCATCTAGAAATTTTGATCGGTGGAAGACTCCATGATGTCAGCTCCGGCTTCATCTTCATAGTCATCACTTGGATCTGAATCGGTGTTGTCGATGATGATGTAATTGTCCGGACAAATGGGATCTCCTTCCTCTTCTCTCGGGGCTGGTCCTCCCATGAAGGTTCCGATCTTCTCGACTAGGTCATCATTCTTCTCCAATAGGGTCTTGATTTCCTCCTCATATCCATCGCGTGTAAACTTGAGTTCTTCCTCCAACTTGATGATCCTAGTTTTTGCCTTCCTCAACTCCATCATGTCTGCGCACATCTGGTTCTCCTAACGTCGAATGTGCTAGTTTTGCTCCTGGATAAAAGCTGCGACAGATCTATCCTTCCTGGTGCTGATCATCTCCCATTGTTCATCTCGGCGCCCACATATTTGATAGGTGGTGTCCTTAAGCTCCCTGTTGTAGATTTCTCCAATACGTCCCATGGTAATATGAGCTGCCATACTCTTGCCAAGGCTCCAAGTGGGTGCTTAGAAAGAAAACTCTATGGGTTTGGAAGTTGGCGAGAACGTCCTTCCTGGAACTCGTACTTGAATCATCCAGCGCTCTTCTTCTGGTAGAGTGGCGTTGTACGTCCCGGCGAAGCTTGGTATTCCAATATTTAAGTACCAAGTGACTTCCTTCAAGTGGCCTCCAAAAGGCGTGTCTTCATCCGGTTGTGCAAACTTGTTCTTCATCTCCTTCATCCTAAAGAGTGGAAAATGGAGAGGAGTCAGAAATGAGTAGAGAAGAGTGACCTATGGTTTATCTTAGTGGTCGTGTCCTACACTCAGCGTGTGCTCTGATACCATCTTGTAGCGACCAACCTCAGATGGTCAAGTCTCTGTGCTTCCGTGTCATCCCTGGATCGGTAATGCTGACACACATAGTACTCGAAGGATTTATAACAGAGTAGCAATCACACACTTATTACATCGAATGTCTCAAAAGAGAACTTATTACAATAATATGGCTTAAGGCCATCTAATGCGATAACAGCGGAAGGCTTGGAAGATAAAGTGAGTCCATCAACTCCAATGGCATAGCTGAGCTGCACGACAACGACCTATCGAACCTTACTCCTCGTCTGAAAAGTCTGCAACATAATACGTTGCAGCCCGAAACGGGTTGACACATGGAATATCTTGGCAATGTAACCTATGAGCAATAATAGAGTAATGCTATCACTACATGCATATTTGGCTGGTGGTAAGCTCTATGGTTACAGTTTTTGCGAAAAGCCAATTTTTCCCTACAACAAAGGAATATATTTTTTATTTAACTATCATGGTGGTTGAAACATCATTTGAGAAGGTAACCCCAAGTCAATGATCCCAATTAAAATAGTTAACATCCCAGCAATATTAATTTAGAGTGTTGAGATACATGTGAATACTCAAGTACTAGATACTCAGAATTGTCCACAACCGGGGACACGGCTAACCATGATTAGATTGTACACTCTGCAAAGGTTTGCGCACTTTTCCCCACAAGACTCGATCGCCTCCGTTGGATTTCTCGCACTACATGGTGTTTGAGAAACGGATGACCGAGACACAGTCTTTCAGAAACATTAACTCTCTACTCCGGGTAGACCATACCAAACCTACAAAACCCACTACCTGCTGATCCACCTCTTCAAGAGCTTCACGTAACTTACTCAACTATGCTAGAGCCCATAATAGCTTGTGGCTGCACACGGAAGTTTCTAGCATGAATAATCTCAGTTCCCTTTGAGCACGGGTGGCGGTCCATAGGAAGATCACACGGTAACCCGGGATTTCAAAAAAGCAGCAATCCTTTGGATACCCAGTGCCTCAATCCACCCAGATGTGTATTAAAGTTGCCACCTTAAGTAAACCATTAATTTAACAATCTCACATCTGTCATGGATACACTCAAACCCAATCCACGTCTACGAGCATAGCATGGCAATATAAGTGTAATGTAGAAGTAACTCCCAAGGGTTTGATAATAAACAGGGCAATAGGTTCTACCTCAGCAACTACTTCCCAAAACCCACATGTTAAAGACATCCTAGTCATGCAATGTTTGAGGATTGAAACTAATGCATAAAAAAAACTGGGTATTGAAAAGAGTATGATCAATGTGTTACTTGCCTTGCCGACGATCCGTGAATCCTAGAGACTCGTAGTAACACGCTTCGCACTCCGGGAATTCTATCGCAAGCAAATAATAACATACATAAGCAACAAACAAAGATGCACAAGTAGAACTCCAAATAAAAGAGTTTGACCAGAGAGTTCAACTTAAGAACTCCGGTTTGCAAAAAGAAACAAATCAAACGGAGCAACGAAACTCAAACGGCGAAAGAATAAGATCCGTTTACTAATCTGAACTAGGGTCAAATTTTACAGAAACAAAAACTTGTTTGAGTTGATTATTCGGCAAGAGGGTTTCGAGCTGAAACTCCAGGCGCTTGAATCACCTGATTCCGATAAACGAGCGAAAAGATAAACAGGTTCGAACATCGGATCAGAAATCACGATCAGAATAATCGCGGAATAAATCCGATAAAAAGAAAAACGACGAACGGCTAAACGAACGAACGTTCGTTAGCAGAAACTAAACGATAAATACGTTCATTAAAACGAACGGACGAGCGAACGCTCCCTAAGTAAATAAACCAAAGAAATAAAACCGATCTATATAAAAAAACGAACTAGGGTTTTCTCCAAAAAACCGAAGGGTTTTATTTAAAAAAACCAGCGGCGGGGTGGCTACCTCCATGAGGTTGTTCAGCAGAGAGGCGGCTCGGCAAGGTCAGGCTAAGGCGGCAGAGGTCGGGCGGGCGGCGGCGGGTCGGGCTTGGGGCGCGGCTCAGCCTTGAGCTCGAGCTGCTGGTGTGGTGGTGGTGGTGGCGGGTGGTGGTGAGGTGCGGTGGCGGTATTTAAGGAGGGGGCTGCTCGGCTTGGGAAGGGGCGCCAGGAGGAGTCGGCTTGGACTCCCTCGGCGTCCGTCTTGGCGCCTGCGGCGCAGCGTGGGGAGGGAGGCGGCGATGCGAGGCCCGGCTGGTGGGCCCTTGGCCCGGTCGGTATGAGGTCCTTTTTAAAACATTCCGCCGACTTAGAAAAATCCTAGAAAAATAAATAAAAATCTAAAAATTCCAAAACAAGCTTTCTCCGTCTAAATGGAATATTTAGAAAGAGATGAACTTTTTTTGGCCCCTAAAATGCAATTTTTAAAACATGCAAATTTTTCTAGGGCAAATAAAATTCCGAATAAAATCAAATAAAAACCCAATAATGATTTAAACATTTTTCCTTCGATATTTCAATTATTTTTGAGAAGTCATATTATCTCCCCTCATTTATGTATTTGAATGAAATATTTTTCCGGAGAGAAAAATAATAAAAATCGAAATCCTCGTCTTCATTATTTGATAAAACACAAATATGAAAATCGGAAAATCCCCAACTCTCTCCGAGGGTCCTTGAGTTGCTTAGGATTTCGAGGATTGCAAATGAAAAAGCAATGAAATATGATATGCATGGATGATCTATGTATAACATGCCAAATTGGATATTTTGGATGTTACAGCTAGATTTAAGCAAATCTGTTTGCTATGCTTTTGTGTGCAAAGAGGCATTATTTTCCTTCGAGGACGTGCCTTCCTCTTTGCCTCCAGCTGTCACTAACATTTTGCGGGAGTTCGCTGACGTCTTTCCACAAGACGTGCCACCGGGATTACCGCCTATTCGAGGGATTGAGCATCAGGTTGACTTAATTCCCGGTGCTTCACTGCCAAACCGTGCGCCATACTGTACCAATCCAGAGGAGACGAAGGAGATTATGCGTCAAGTACAAGAGCTTCTCGACAAAGGTTATACACGCGAATCCCTTAGTCCTTGTGCTGTTCCTATTATTCTAGTGCCGAAAAAGGATGGTACATCGCATATGTGTGTTGATTGTAGAGGCATTAATAATATTACTATTCATTATCGTCATCCTATTCCTAGGCTAGATGATATCCTTGATGAATTGAGTGGTTCTACAATATTCTCCAAAGTTGATTTGCGTAGTGGATACCGTCAAATTCATATGAAATTGGGGGATGAACGGAAAACAACATTTAAAACTAAGTTTGGATTATATGAGTGGTTAGTCATGCCTTTTGGGTTAACTAATGCACCTAGCACTTTCATGAGATTAATGAATGAAGTTTTACGTGCTTTCATTGGATGATTTGTGGTAGTTTACTTTGATGACATATTGATTTATAGCAAATCTTTGGAGGAACATTTGGAACATTTACGTGCTGTTTTCATTGCTCTATGTGATGCACGTCTTTTTGGTAACCTTGGGAAGTGCACCTTTTGCACCGACCAAGTGTCTTTTCTTGGCTATGTTGTTACTCCTCAGGGAATTGAAGTTGATAAAGCCAAGATTGAAGCTATTGAGAGTTGGCCGCAGCCCAAAACGGTCACACAAGTGAGGAGTTTTCTTGGCCTCGCTGGATTCTATAGGCGTTTTGTGAGAGATTTCATCACCATTGCTGCACCTCTCAATGAGCTTACAAAGAAGGATGTGCCTTTTGTTTGGGGTACCGCACAGGAAGAAGCCTTCACAGTGTTGAAAGATAAGTTGACACATGCTCCTTTACTCCAACTTCCTAGTTTTAATAAGACATTTGAGCTTGAATGTGATGCTAGTGGAATTGGATTAGGAGGTGTGTTATTACAAGATGGCAAACCTGTTGCATACTTTTCTGAAAAATTGAGTGGGCCTAGTCTGAATTATTCTACTTGTGATAAAGAATTATATGCTCTTATTCGGACTTTAGAAACATGGCAAAATTATTTATGGCCCAAAGAATTTGTTATACATTCTGATCATGAATCTTTGAAACATATTAAAAGTCAAGCTAAACTGAATCGTAGACATGCTAAATAGGTTGAATTCATTGAGACTTTCCCTTATGTCATTAAACACAAGAAGGGTAAAGAAAATGTTATTGCTGATGCATTGTCTCGTCGCTATACTATGCTTTCACAACTTGACTTCAGAAAATTTGGTTTGGAGACCATCAAAGATCAATATGTGCATGATGCTGATTTTAAAGATGTATTGTAGAATTGTAAAGAAGGAAGAACATGGAACAAGTTCGTCATTAATGATGGATTTGTGTTCCATGCTAACAAGCTATGCATTCCAGCTAGCTCCGTTCGTATTTTGTTGTTTTAGGAGGCGCATGGAGGAGGACTAATGGGACACTTTGGCGTGAAAAAGACGGAGGACGTACTTTCTACACATTTCTTTTGGCCAAAGATGAGACGGGATGTTGAGCGCTTTGTTGCTCCTTGCACTACATGTCAAAAAGCTAAGTCACGACTCAATCCTCATGGTTTATATATGTCTTTGCCTGTACCTAGTGTTCCTAGGGAGGATATATCTATGGACTTTGTTTTAGGTTTACCTCGAACAAAGAAGGGGAGGGATAGCATATTTGTTGTCGTGGATAGATTCTCGAAAATGGCACACTTTATACCATGTCATAAAAGCGATGATCTTTGTTAATGTGGCTGATTTGTTCTTTCGTGAAATTATTAAACTTGCATGGTCTGCCAAATACTATTGTTTCAGATCGTGATAATAAATTTCTTAGCCACTTTTGGAGATGTTTATGGGCTAAGTTGGGGACTAAAGCGCTTTTTAGTACTACTTGTCACCCCAAACCGATGGACAAACTGAAGTAGTCAATAGAACATTGTCTACTATGCTTAGGGCTGTTTTGAAGAATAATAAGAAAATGTGGGAAGAATGCTTGCCTCATATTGAATTTTCTTATAATCGTTCATAGCATTCTACTACTAAGATGTGCCCTTTTGAAATTGTGTATGGTTTCCTACCTCGTGCACCTATTGATTTGTTGCCTCTTCCATCTTCGGAGAAGATTAATTTTGATGCTAAACAACATGCTGAATTGATTTTAAAAATGCATGAGTTAACTAAGGAAAACATTGCGCGTATGAATGCTAAATATAAACTTGCTGGAGATAAAGGTAGAAAACATGTTATGTTTGCACCTGGAGATCTTGTTTGCTTACATTTGTGTAAGGATAGATTTCCTGATTTGCGCAAATCAAAGCTAATGCCACGTGTTGATGGTCCTTTTAAGGTGTTAGAGAAAATAAATGATAATGCATATAAACTTGAGCTGCCTGCAGATTTTGGGGTTAGTCCCACTTTTAACATTGCATATTTGAAGCCTTATTTGGGTGAGGAAGATGAGCTTCCGTCGAGGACGACTTCATTTCAAGAAGAGGAGGATGATGAGGACATCAATACCATTGTTACACCCACATCCCCTGCTGCTATACATACTGGACCAATTACTAGAGCTCGCGCACGCCAATTAAATTACCAGGTACTTTCATTTCTTGGTAATGATTCTAATGTTCATGAGAATATGATGCTGCCTAAATTGGATACATTTGTTTTGCTTACAAATGAAGGGCCTAGCTTGGAGAAGGATGAACATTAGAGCAAGAACAAGCATGGAGATGATGGCATGCGCAAGGGGAACAAGAATGGAGTTACAAGTGATGATTTCAGGACGTTGAAGCCACCATAATGAGTGCATGAAGCCGTGAACGAAATATACAAATGCTACTTCATAACTTTCATCCAGAGGCTATTCTAGGTGCTGCGTCACCTTATTATTGGGCCAGGCCCATGTATTTTCGAAATACTTGAGTATAGGCTATAGATTCCGTATGTGTGGGGAAACAAGAGATAGGGTTGGTTTCAGACCCCTTCCCCAAGGGCCACGAAATTCCCACCTCTTCCTCCATATATACAGCCCTTAGGGCGTCGTTTAGACTTTGGGTTTTGTTTAGATCAAAAGTTTGTCATAGCTGCAACTTCGCATACTTCGTTTGTGTTCAACGACCAGACAAAGGCGTCACAGAACCCCACCTTGATCAATAAAGCTTTCATCTTATATTCGCAATATCCAGATTGCAATCTTAGTTTCTTGCTTGTTCTTCGTTTGCTTGCAGGAAACAGACCCTCGTGGTCAGGTTGATCGTGCCTCGGCGTGGTCAATAACCTCTCGAAGTTGGTTTAGCGATTGCTAAGGCGCGACGTCCTCTCATGTTCGTAGTCGGATCGTCAAAGTCGACTTCCACCAAAGCGATATCCATCATCTCATCGAAAGATGGGACACCTTTGCCTCTATCAGTTTGCTCATATGCAGTCCCACATATTAGTGAAAACGCAAGAGGACCCACTGAACCTGCACATCTTTCACCTTGACGTGCTGGTGATTAAAAACAAATCCAATAAAGATCTCAGGTGGCCGCTTTTGGAGTTACTCAAGAGTTGCAAGATTCTATTTACAGTTTAACACAAGATGCATGTCACATGGCTTCAACTACCACTCTATTTTCTTGGATGACACGACTTGGATGCTGGATATCCTACGTGTCAGCAAAAGGAGGAAGAACTCGACCAAATCTTCGGTTGTGCTCTCGGATTAGACTAGTTGTGCTAATCTAAAATTTTATTGTGTAGAATGCATGCAATTTTGGTATTGGGAGGAAGAGTACAACAATATATTGATAAAGCGCAATTTAGTAGATGTTCTAGCACTTTTAGCTAGCATAGAGGCTAGAGATGAGACTAGTGCACTTGTTGATAGAATAGAGGCTAGACATGAGACTAGATGCGAGGAAGCAACGTCTACTTCTTTACACTCGAAGAAGAAAGGAGCACGCAAGATCGAGCCTCCGCAGATCAACAATGAATGCATCGAGAAGGCACTAATCCAACTTACAGGAGCAGTTATGGAAGTTGGATATCTTCTAAAATGTATTCTTGTGGTTCTTGTTTTCTTTGGTCTTGCTTTTCTAGTCAAATTTTGGTGATGTATTTCCATGTACCTAAAATCAATGATGAAAAAAAGGTATGTGTTTGCAAAGAAAAGTGTACGCGGCTATGATGCATCCGCGCATTCGGCGCACGGCCACCGCATCCGAGAAATGGACCGGACACGACCCCATTGCCCTACCCAAATGGACATAATCTGGGCAAAACAGAGGACCGTTTGGGGTCATGCATTGGATTTGGCCTTACAAGTGGGACCACAGTTGAGGAAACCGACTATCGGCAAACCCCAAGCTCGCCCACCGCGCGATGGCTGAGTTAGAGAAACGACGGGGTTGAAGAGATTGTTGTAGCACGGACTCCAACAAATATGGTGTCAGATGGAACTCGTGCTGGTGGCGTGTGCCATACTCCTAGACGTGAATGCTTGTTCTGGCCCATACCATCCCACTATGGAGTAGTACTATATAGTAGTAGTATCGAGGATTCGAGGTGCTGGTTACGTACATCGAACACATTAACATATGGCCTTGTGGCCAAATTTCCTGGAGTATGTGCTAGGTAAAGTGTTCTTTGTGAGGGTGGGTGGCCGGTCTCAAGTTTAAAACTTGTTGTTTTACGTATACGTAGACGTAGATATAGTGTAGCAGTTCTGAAAGTTTGAACCGAAACATCAGAATGCAATTTCTACTGGACTCATCCGAGGACCTAGGATGATGGGATTCACAGCTACAGTAAAAACTCTCGCCCAACACGTGAGGCATGTGAAGCTAGTACAAATAGTGTACTATTGTTGATTGGCCTCATCTGATAACCTGTTGCAATGCACGTACAATTATGTATACGAAAAATATTTTTTTGTCTCGTCGCAGCACCCACTTAGAGAAGAGACTCGAAAGCCATTCATAAATTTAGTAATTTTATCACAGGCATATCATTTTATTACATACAACAGGTCATCAACCCACAACGACAACGAGGATACATTATAAATACTAAAGTTTTCATCACACAACAAATAACAAGCAATGAAGTGAACTTCAACTCAACCAATCCTCGGCGTTGGAAATGCTTGCTTTGAACAAAAAGTGATTCTCTGGGAAGGACCATCTATTGTCAATCTCGAGACCAAAGCAGGACTAATCATCCGGGCTGAAGAGGCCTACTATATCAGTACCAGGGTAGGGAATGACCGAAATGTCTGAGGTATAGATACAGTTGCTTCTCATAAATGGTAGAAACGTTGTGTCAACAGCTGTTGGATCGCCTTTCACCATCATTGGATAGTTTTGTCCAAGGAAGAGCGAGTTTTCTCCAAGACTATCAATACTGTACCAGGGAGAAGGTGTTGGTGCTAGCACACTAGTATCCATCCCGAATACCATGCAACGGGTGTTGGAATATGTCCGGAGAGTGCAACCATGGGAGACAACACCTGCTTCCTTAGTAATAACATCAGCAGTGGGCTGTATACAGACAAGAAGGGGTGATCCATCGGAATAAGTTGCCAGGCGCCACTGAGTATATGGTCCCTGCTCGTCCTCATGCTCATGATCATCACCATCGTCATCTCCCCCTTGGTTATAAATTTTTTCAAGTATAGGTGGTCGAATGTTCACAGGACCTTGGAAACACAAGAAGAAGGTTAATTAGTAAAGGGAAACTTGCTAACCCGCATGCATGTGGATGAAACAATTATAATTACAGTGGAAGACAAATGTATCGAAACTACGAGGATCCCATGCAAAAAAAGTGCCATGAGTGGTGGAAGCAAACACATGACCCTCGTATTGAATTGCATCACAGTACACATCCGTGTATAGAAACTAAATTTTGAGCAATATCCATCGAGACGAACCACGAAGGACGACAACAAGCTTGTCGAAGATAGCAACAACTTCATAGTTCTTGTAATTCCAGGAGCGGTTGGGAACTTGACAAATTGCTATCTTCCGTAGAAGACAGTCACCATGATCGTATTTGAATATGCGTAGAATACCGGTGTGCTCAACCTCTGGGCAGTCTGCTGAGATTTTTGGAAGTGGAACCCGGTGACGAGTGTACACATTCACAAGTTCCCACTGGCAGTTGTACCCAATATAAACAACCCAATCTCCATTTGCGCCTGCCCAAGCCTTGCCCTCAATCGATGGCATCTTAACATCATGCGTATCATTATCAAGCGGAATCAACTTGCACAAGGCGAGGCCTCCGTCGTCCCCATGCCAGTCAGCAAGGTCACGGCAAAGAAGATAGGGGAGATCAAACCGCTCCTGGACCCTTGGGTTCCTTGTAATGATGTTATTAGTTCAGTCGAGAATGGTCTTGAACGAACCTGCCATGCTAGCCGAGGTGATGGCGTCGCACCGATCAATGAGTTCCTCCACCACGTCATCTTTCAGATTGGGGCAAGAATAACGGGGTCATTTCCGGCCTGTTCCCTCCATGGAGAAGACGATCGAACAATGACAGAAGGAAGGGTGAACGAAAATGGAGGATGGAGGAAGAGCGTGCGACAGCAATTCCAAATCGAGAGGGAAAGGCGAAGAGTCGGTGGACAGTTGCCAGTTTGCCACGGTACACGAAGAGGCGCCCCGGCCTACACGTCCGTTCGGAAATACTATAGAAAAGGACTTGCCGTCGTCTAACTCACATGTTGGAACGGGACCACATGTCAACGAAACATGGTGTGTAATTTCTCGTGTAAAATGTGATCTGGCCGCGTTGGCCTGAGGTGCCGCATTAGTTATCGACCTTTATTTTTTTAACATACAATCTGAGTGGATAGCTCCTGTGGTCATCACACATGAGCGGATATATAGGTTTGCTAGGTGGGCAGGCGGCAACAATCTAAGTGCTAAAAGAGTTGATCCAATGCTTGGTTTTGTATGGATTTTCCAATTATGACCATTGGATAGAGCGAATCAATGGCTTGCATTCAAAGTTATTCTCATACTATAGAATTTTTGATTCAGTTGCTGTGCTGCTACCGTCCAATATTCGCGTGTGGTTGATTCTAGAGTAAAAAAAAGGTGGTACTAGTACTTACTGTGGGAAAGGTGAAGTGATGGTTGATTCGCCCGAGCAACTTATTATTGTGGGAATATGGGAGTACCAGCGGATTCAACGAACAGAGAAATGATGGTTGCTTCGTCCGAGCAACTTACTGTGGCGAAGTTGGGGCTCTGTGATTTGTTGTTCACTAGTCATTACTCTTTATGATTACAACGACCGAGGTGAATCTTTCCCTGCAGTTGTGTTGTGCACTCAATATTGCTGCATGGCAGGGGGAGCTGGATGAAGGATGTCCAGCATGTCGGCGAAACGAAGTTGAATTGTTTCTGGCATTGCTATCAATACTTCAGGATTTGTTTATATGTACGCATAATTTTAATGAAATTGTATTGTGATGCTATGAAGGTTTCAACTTCGGTTCCCATAGGAAAAAAAAGGTTTCAACTTACGATTCATGTGTCTTGCCTCATGATTATCTCGATACAACATTCCATCAAATACAAATGAAACTACCATTGCTGCTAATGCATCTCAATGGTTCACAGATCAGCGCCAATATTCACATCACAACTGAAGACAAAGTTGTGAGAAGGTGTACAAATAAAGAAAAATATATAATTGATCGATGTTGTTCGTAGGCATGGCTCCATTTCGTTGGCACAGTGTTCGTTGCTTGGCAGCTAGTTTCACCCAGCTCTGTAGCCAAAAAGAGGTGTATGGAGGACACCACAATCCGATCATTTTGTGCAGCTCCACTATAATCGAGCGGACCATCCCTGTTTGCAAAGATATCTAGTGAGTGTGATTACAATAATAGTGGAACTAGATGATGAAACATAACACACACAAATAGAAGCCGATCACCTCTACGATCTCTCTTTTGGACAAACTACTTGTTGGAGAAGATTGGGCATGGAGTTGGATGAGGAGGATGGCAAAACCAATCTCCCTTTCTGCAGTCCCACAGAAATGTAAAAACGTTGCCCATGTGACATTTTGGCGGAACTGCACAAAACACTCTTAAGAAAAAAGTGATTTGTGTAGTTCACCAAAAGGTCACAATAGCAACGAGGTGAAAATGAATAGCCTTATTTGCCAAAGGAGGTGTAGAAAGGAAACAATTACTACCAAATAACACGAGTTGAAGACACATACGCCGACAAAACAGAAGCATATTCCATGTAATCAGGGAAAGATAGCACATGGTGGTTTATCAAAAATGGTTTGAGGACGAGATTGCAAGATGGAAAGTACGCCGGCCGAGATAAGATTTAAGCAAACAACTAAAGAAGATCCACATGCAGCAACGTGCGAAGATGGGCAGTGGAGAAAGGCCGGAGGAAGCTGTACCTGAGGGTTGTCAGGATGTTACTAGGAGGGCACCGACGGTCGGGATCTGCCCATACTGCGGCAACGAGCAAGTGCCGAAGGACCTACCGCGCCGTAGCTTGGTCAGAGAGAACTGCGGGTACCACAGATCGGGATGTGCTGCCTCAACGCCGTCGAACGGAGAGACGATGCACATCCTCCCTTTTCGCCGGCGGACGGGATGCGGCCGGATCACTGACCAACGCTGAGAGAGAGAGAGAGAGAGAGAGAGAGAGAGAGGCCACCGCTGCCTTGTATGAGATGGTGTGATGTGAGACAAACCCATTTTTCCATTTTCCCCACGGCAATCATTTTATATTCTGCACGTGCCATTGAGGAATATATAACTTTATTTAATACTAACGCGTCAAGTTGAACTTTATTCCATCTAGGCGTGGTACCCGACCCTCCTTCGAGTAAACAACTGCTACACGCGTCAAATTATCACGTGGGCTTCCTTTTCGTACAAACGAACTCCACCGTGTACCCGTGCGAGCGTGGCCGGGAACGATACATGAGTACGTGTGTCCTGCGTGCACCTCTTCTTTGGGTGCAAGCACGTACGTGGGTGGGTGTGAGAGATATGGTTCGTGCGAAACAGAGGCAATGTGTTGATGATATCTCAACCAGAAAAACGTAATATATACAATATGTGTGAAACGGAGTCATGGGCGTGAGATATAGATAGAATTGAAAACAGAGATGAAGTGTGTGGCTGCGAGATCGATAAAGAGTGCCATCGAATTTGTGTTTATCCACGTCAAAGATATAGGGTGGCTGGCCTACTGAATTTGAGAGGGCAGAGGTGCTGTTTTTCTCCGTGGCATGGATACCTACCTACAACGTTCGACTATCGGTGTGGGGGGGGGGAGGGGGCAGAGACCGATCGACTAGTATATGTGTGGGAAGGAGATAGACCTAGCTATGTATTGAGGGAGATCGATCGGCATCCATGGATATGTGTAGTAGAGGAATAAGGTAGGGAGAAAGACAAAGGTAGAGTGTCGCAGGATTGGTGGTGGAGTGGCGTCTCACAAATGATGGGAGAGGCCTACTAGACAAAGGGAGCGTACGAGTGCAATATCAATAAGAGACGGCGGGGGATGTCTGTCTGGCTATGCACGTGCGTGCGAGAGACGGGTTGGGAGGTATGCAAGGATGATGAGGGGATATGATATGGTTGTGGTAAGCATACATAACTACATAGGAAGATCAACCGTCGTGTGTCCGAGAAAGGGAGAGACATAACTAGCGAGCTAAGTGTATCGGTGCGTGGGGAAAATGAATTATAGTCGACCTGGCTATATGTAGGGAGATCGGTATGTATACACGCCTGCATGTGTTACAAGCAAATAAGGTTCGGAGAGACAGACAGGGGGAGAGGGGTGGGCTAGGAGGTGGTGCGAGAGGCCTACCATGTCGAGGGGGGAGGAGTGTGCGAGTATGAGATCAATGAAAAGAGGGGCGGGAGTGTGCACCTGTGTGGAACCGTATTGGACATAGGGGGGCATGGACGGTGATAAGATAAGAGGGGAAGTATATATGTGTTTGTGGTAGGCACACTTGGCTACAGAGGTATATCGACTGGTGTGTGTGGGAAAAAGCGATCGGGGCCTACACACACATGGTGGTGACCTAAAGAGAAATATGACGTGTGCAATGGAGGGGACGCTAAGGGTGGGTGAGAGGGGGGCAGGCGTGTGCATGCACAATAGAAAGTTAGCGCTAGCTAGCTATAAATAGAAGAGGATCATGAAGGTGTAAAAGACGAACAAAGATCATAATTCATTATAAGAAAGTGGATACGGATACTTGAAGAAGATATCATAATGTAGAACATAGATTATAATTTTGGCTAATGTGTGGCTTTTGCAGCTCAGGTCTATATACTTGTCATAATGTAGGGGGGCACAATAGTTTGTGTGATAAACACAGTGTACGTATGGAACATGGTTTAGATATGAATATATAGTTAGTACATCAAATGTACTATTATTTGGAATCAACATCAAGTGTATTCAAAAAATAGAATTCGAGTTCATGTAGTACACATAGTTCATATCTATCTCTATAGTAATCATGTGGTATGTTATTAAGGTAATACACGAATGATGGTTGAAGTTGGCAACAATCATGATTGTAGATTCTTATTGAAATAGAGAAACGAATTCAAATTCAGTTCTAATTGCACCGGTAGTATAGACATTTGGAGTGCACTAAAATGTTGGCATGAGTAGGTTACATGCATTATACAGCTAGCGAAAAAATTTAATTGGACATAACATGGATTCATACTCCCTCCTTCCATCTATATAGGGCGCAATGCGTTTTTTAAGACCGCCTTTGACTATTGACAAGATTAATAGTACATGACATGCATAATGTGAAACTTATATCATTGAAAGCTCCTTTCACACACGAATTTAACGGTGTGCTTTGTGTAAGTTGCATGTCATATATTATTGCTCTAATATTTGGTAAAAGTTAGCATCAAAAAACACATTAGGCCCTATATAGATGGAAGGAGGGAGTAGCTTTGAATAGCATTTGTATAGTAAAACGAGGCAAGACTCTCTCTTTGTGTGGTGTGAATAGTTTTTTTTCGTTTTCTTTTTGGTTGAGGGAAGTGCGAATTGATTTGGTACGTACAAGTACAATATTACACGTTAGGATTGTCCCTAAAATTCAACCTGCGCCTTTTTATATCCTGAAAATTCAGATATCGTGCTCCCAAAACTGGCGCCTTCACAACCCGCGCCTTGCTATCCCGAAATTACAACACGTGCGAAACCTCCCTCTAGCTGCCAAATCCCGACATGCGAAATCCCCCTTCTAACCTTGAGCCGAAAGGGCCGCTAGTTCAAATCGGTGGGGGTACTTTTGTAGCACACCCTACATTTTGGACAAGTGCATCCCTAAGTCATGGTTCACCCCCTCCCATCGCCTCCTTTCGCCATTCGAAATCCTAGGCCGCCATAACCTCTCTGCTCCAGCCGCGAAACCCCACCATCCTCCGTCCGCCACCTCACCACTGCCCAGCCGGAGCCTCTTCCGCCACGATGTCGTCCACCGCAATAGCTCGACGTCCCTCGTCCACCTCCCCAGATGAGGATCCGTCGTCCATCTCGTTGTCCCACTGGTTCAGCCGCCCCGTCCTCCACCTCCAAGGAGCTGCTCCGACGATCGCCTTGTCTATTGCGGCTACTCCATCCCCACAGCGCCGCCTTAACCTGCTCCACCGGAACCGCAACATCCTCACCAACTCCTTGTACGAAGCCGAGGCCTACTCAGCGCCACCAAAGAGGTTGTACACTTATCGCAACGCACCTTCTCCTTAACTCGACCTCCCGGCGCCGACGGTGCTCCATCCCGCACCCCCATGGAGCGGCTACCTTGAAGCCAGCGGCGCGGGCGACATCTCCACGGCGGCTCTCCCCCAGTGTGAGGCCCCTTCATCGGCGGCGTCCATACCAGCCGGATCTGCTGCTGATGCTCCGGCTCTTGCTCGCTCGCTCTCGCTGCTGCTGCTGCTCCAGCTCTCGCTTGATCGCTCACTCGCCTAGCTGCTGCTGCTTCGGCTCTCGCTCGCTCGCTCGCACTGCTGCTGCTGCTCCGGCTCTTGCTCGCTCGCGCTGCTGCTGCTGCTGCTCTCCCCCTCGCTCATGTTGTTGCTCTGCTCTGATTTAGCTACACTTCAGTCGACTGAATCGACTTTTGGGTCAGTCGATTTTTAGAGGGTGGGGGGCTCGCCGGAGTTAAGGAAGAACCACCCGCAGCGGGGACGGGGGCTCGCCGAAGAGGTACCCCACTATCTATCTTAGGGTTCAGGGTGGGGGCGGGGGCCAGAGGGCTGGCCGAGGCTTCTGGGCGGCGGTGGACCAATGGTGGGGAGTTGTTTCGGGGCGACGAAGCGGCGCTGGGGACGGCGGTTCGGCCGGTGGTGGCTGGCGGCTCAGAGGGGTGCAGCTTGAATATGAACTACAGGCCCTCCCTATACTAAATGTCAAGTGCCTCTCTGCTACCATTGCGTTCAGTGTCGACAGTAACATTCAGATTCAACAGTAAATTTCTGTTTCAACAGTTAAGTTCAGAGTCAACAGTTTTTACCTCGTCTGTTGTAGTCAGGTGGTTTTTGGTGATGTAAATTTTACATCATCTATTGGAGATGCTATTAGAATCCCACTTGAGATTGGCGATGTACATCTTGTCTTTGCTTGACCTTGGCGTCTTCTGGCTCACGGAGCAGCTCAACGACGAACAATCCATCAATGAGCGATGCCACGGACACCGTCTACAGATTCCTCAGATCTTCCTCCAAACCTCCGACAGCCACCTCTGCCTCAACTGCTTCAGGGACCAACCCAATGATGCTGAGGTTGACACGGCTACGCCAAAGAGGTTGTACACTTGTTGCATCACTTATTACCATACATTCATGTCGATCCATTAGGGCTATTTTGGTTCAACGGAAAAACATAGCAATAGGAAATTATCCTATGGCACTCTACTATTCAATTATTCATGCATTTTATTGAAAGGAATGGAGCAAAACATCCACCTGGACCTACTTTTCAAAATCCTATGCATGAAAACAAGACAAAGTGCATTAGTGGCAGAATAACATTCTAACTGTACACGCTTTCATATGGTTTCACTTTATTTTGCCCATGTTTCTTTGCATTCCTCTGCTCTTCCAATTCCTGTGAACCAAACACCCAAGTTGACAGAAATCTTTGTTTACAAATGCTCTGTTTACCATGTGCATTCCTATCCTATTCCGGGTTTTTTTCTATCCCTGCGTTTTTAGAATCATGCAAGCCAAATGAGCCCTTACAGAATTACTTCAGTTACAGGTAGGTGTCAAAGGGAACTTTGTGTGGTTTGTCCTGCTCCTACCGCGACGTCGTCCACCTCACTTGAGCTGCTCCATCGACAGAAGCATCCACCAAACCAGACATCACGACTCCTCGCAGTCTTTCGCCGCCTCAGATCTCCTTCCCTGCAGCCAGCAACCATCATCGACTCAACAGATGAACTTGAGGAGTACACGGGTCCACAAGAGAGGTCACACTCTTTTGTTTCTGCTTATGTTATGCATTGCTTAAAATTACCTGCTACTTTATCATCATGTTCACCTCTTGTGCTCCAAGTCAGGTCCAAATTAATGTTCAAACTTGAGTTCTAAATTAGTTGTGGGGCACATATCGAGGCAGCAATGAATAGTATCTCTGTCTAACATCTGGTTCACCTAAGGTATGCCAATGTTGTTCATCTTGGATGGGAAACAAATAGTAAAGCAATCATTATCTGTCTTTTTATTAAATTAAAGCAATCATCAGCCTACTATCATTATTTTTGGATCCATCCACTGGTTGTTACCATCACTCGAAATTTTTGCATGCTCTCGTTATATAATCTCACCATATTTTTTCATATGCATGTCAGATATTGTACAGTCATCTTGAACATGTAGAAAAAAGAGAAGAGTTTCTTGTGACAATACAATGCCATGCAGACATCGCTCCATGGTGGGTTCAATGGCAAACGCTCCCCCTCTCCAGATTATAATCTAGAGGAAGATATCTGTTTTGAGGCGGATTCAGATGCAGCTGACCACTCCTATTTACCCCCCAAGGTGTTTGCTCTACCTTGGCATGATGATGTTAGTCATATCATGCATATGTTGCCTTACAGTGCCTACTTTTGACATCATATATGTCATTTGCTTAGTTTAGACATGTTCTGCAATGCCTCCTGTTTAGTTTCTATATCATATATGGGAATTACGCAGTCTCATGTATTCTAGCCAGCCATAATATATGTGAAATGTGCAATGCCATCTAGTTTAACCAGGCATCATATATTTGAATGATATCTTGCCCATCCTTTTCTTCATTACATTTCCATTTGTGGACAATGTTTGTACATTAAACTACCCTTCCTGTGAATCAGCCATTTGGGTGGGAGATGGAAAAATTCGGAGTGAAAACAAGGCCTTCAGAGCTGACAGTGCTACCTGTCAAAGCAGATCTCTTGTTGGGTCCCGATAGCTCCTCAGAGATGGATTCAGAGATAGATGACCAGTCCTATTCCCCCACCAAGGTTTATGCTCTAACTTGGCACGGTTATACTGCTCATATCATGCATATGGTGTCTTGCATTTCATAGTTTAGACATCATATACACAATATTCAACACCATGTTCTTAGTTCAGACATCATATCGAATGCCCTCTATTTAACATATAAATCACATATGTGAATTAAATCATGCGATCCTGATTACTTAGATAACATGTAGGTGAATTATGTCAAGCGATCCTGTTTAGTTATTCATCATATCTTTGAATTATGTTATGCTATGCTATCCAGTTTGGATAGACATCATATATGTGAAATTATGTCATGCTATCCGTTTTAGTTAAACAATATACATGTCAACTATTTTATGCCCTCTTTTTCCACACTATCTATTGCATCATCTCTCATACAATGTACGTACATTCAACTATGTTTCTGTTTATCAGCCATTTGAATTGGGCGAGTGATGCGATATCTAGCGGAGTAAAACACGGTCTTCAAATAAAAGCAGTGCTACCTCTTGGTGGAGATAGCACCCGGTTGTACATGCGAGAACCATCCCTACAACACATAACCCAAACTCTCATGATTGTACCCCTACTACGATGGATAGAGAACCAGCTTCACCGGTCTAACCCCAACCCCGCAGATAGTAACCCAGTTCTGTTGACACAGCACCATCGCCACCACAGAGCTCCCAAACAAGAGCAGTTAGTAAGGCAGCTCCAGTGCCCAAAGGGCCAGTACTACCACTGCGAACCCCAACTCTACTAGTTAGTACGCCTATTCCTGTGGAGGAAGCACAACCAGCCAGTCGTAGTTTACCATCTATCGAATTTGATGCTGTTAAATCCTATGTGAGTATCTTCCCATCTTGGAAATATTATACTGAAGATGAAGGAAAATGCCAGTTGCTAGTGTTTGTCCAGGAGTTATGTGTAAGTAATATTATTCATGGCAATTATTTTGCATTGTCCCATGCATCCTACCTCCATGATGGTTATAATACATCAAATTTTCCCATTTTTCTCTATAGAGAAGGACCGATTTGGAAACTTAGGATGAGGTAACCTGTGCTAATACCTCTACTATCTTCAAGAATGCTTGGTGGTAGTATCGGAATTACCTGAAGAAAACATACTTCACAGGCAAACTCATCACATTCCCTTACGTTCTCCTGTGACACATTTACTGGACGATGACTGGGAACGCCTTGTTCTGTACTGGTCCCAAACCAAGAATGTGGTAAGGTCTATGAGCTAATTTTCTATTTTTAAGTACTATATTCTTGCGTCTTACTGTACTCTGCTCATGTAGAACAAGTGCCTAAACCTGAAGAACAACTATTCTAATTTAAGATTCCATTGCTATCATAGTTCAAAAAAGCGCTAGGCGTTAATTGTGCATTTTGCCACCGCCTTGCGCTTTACAGACCAAAGCGCATGCTTATGCACAGTTATGCACAGATTAAGCATAGTTATGCGCAATGCATTTTGCCAACGCCTAGAGCCTAGGCGCGCTTAAGCGCTTGCATAGGTGCACCTTTTTTTAACTATAATTGATATCGTGCATAGTGATTTGCTCCTGTATCACTGTATTTACTCATACAAACTTATTTTCAAATTGAAGGATCCAATAGAAACTCCAATGGCATAGCAGGTATGTTCACACATATTTCTTTAACAGGTTTACTCTTATCAATAGCTCCGTTGATTTCAATTTCAATTGTGTATACAGTTGACTTCTCATATCATGCACATCACTATCATCACAATAGAGCTAATAGTGTTGTTGCACATGTAGACCCGTGGTACCCATATGAAATCTTGTTGTGTCGTGTAGTTTCCCATGCTTTGTATTCTTTCTCTGCTGCTTTGTCTTGAACTGATATGATTTGAACCATGTCTCTATTTTGATTTGGCAGTGACCATAGGACATAGATATATGTTTGTTTGATTCTTTTATTATGTACTAGTACTTGGCAATAGAAGACTTGGTAGTTTAATCCTATCCACCTTACTAATGAACTGGTTCACCAAAATGAGTTTCATATACTAGTAGATGCTAAACAATTTATGTGTCTGCTTGTTTCTTCTTTTAGAATGCTGACAGAATATTGGGGAACAGCGCCTTATTAAGCAATGGTAAAGGAACTAATGCAGATAAGGTTCAAGATAGTGAGACATCCTTGTTGGTCTCCAACAAAGTTGATAAAACAGCTAAGGAAGACTATCTTGAAAACAGTGAGACAACCCCAAAGTCCTATCTTGGTTTAGTGTTCGAGTTACTAGCCACTACCGCTTGCACAAGCTATTCAAACTCACTGTCTGAATCAGTTCGGTTTCTTGAGTCTCAACTACAAGCTGAAAGACATCAATCAGCTGTGCTGCGACAAGAAGCGAAAGGACTACCAATCTCTCGCGCCCCTATGGCGCTCCCACCCCCCACCACGGCGCTATCACCTTTTCCGGCGATCTCTCCACTCCTCCACTAATCTGTGGATTTTCTCCGATCAACATCTCCGGCGTCCCTTCTGGATCAAGGGAATACCCATCTTCCATGGGTTCTTCTGGTGGATCTACCCTTGGCTTGGATTTCTCCAAGGGTAGGGTTTTTTCAGATGAGGTTTTCAGATCTACTGGGAATTCGGTTCATCCTTCGGGGCATCGGCGGCCCTTTATTTTGATTGTTTCATTCAGTCGTCATGCCTTCCGTCTCTCGGTGGATTCTGTGGCTGCGGCTTTGGAAGCTGCAATTGGAGGTTCGGCCATTGATCTTCAGGTTGATCACATCAAAGGCAAGGTTTATTCTTTTCATGTTTCTTGCAAGCAAGTTGGTTTTATCATCATGGACCTTCACTCTTTTTCGTGTGATCTATTCAAGTGTTATTTTCACCTATGGGGTAATGGTGGACCGAATTGGATTAGAGAGCTCAGGATTTGGAGGAAGGAATGTGATGCTGAGTGGATTCTAGTTAGCCCAACCAAACGCCGATCTTCTTTAGGTCTTTTGGCCATGCATAAACCCCCAGCTAAATCAGCCCTAAAATCGGCTGCCTCCTCCAAGAAGACTCTTTCTTTTGCCACGTTTGAGCATTACTCGGCTTGCAAGGGGTATAGATACCCAGCTTCACAAAAATGCATTGACACTATGAGAGATGCGGGGTATGATCTGCCTGTTCATGAACGTGTAGTCATTCATCCATCACCTGCTCAGGATTTGCAATGGACTGTAGCTCGCCCACCAATTGTTTTTGGTACGATCTCTCCTTTGCCGGAGTTGTGCCGGCCGTTAACTTCTGCTCCGGCAGCGGTACCGGTTTCCGCCGAAGTTTCCTCTGTTCCTGCGGGGATTACGCCCGTCCTTTCCGCTCACGCGGGATCGTCTACGATTCGAAATACTGATAACGTTGATCCATTTGTGGTGGAGGCCTATCTTGGCCCAAATGAGATGGCCAGCCCAGTTTCTTCTAGGCCTACCACGTCTTCGGTACCAAGCCCACTCATCTGTGACGAGCAAATCCCTTCCTCCCAAGAGGCTGCGAGGCAATTTGAAGCTATGGTTGATGACATGGTGGACCGTGTGATGACGTGTACTATCTGCTCTGTTAGGGGCCACCTGTCTGCGACTTGTGGAATCGGTGTCTGCTCAGCTTGCTCCCTTGCCAGTCACTCTAGCGAGAGGCGCAATGATTTGGCGCTCCCATGGATTGGTTTGGAAGCCAATTTCGGTGCACCAAAATAAGATTTTATCAGAATCTGCTGCTGCTCATGGGAACAGAGCGGGAGTTATCGGGATAGACTGCCCAGTTCCATCGCCGTCGCCCCCTTTGCACCTTCCTTCTCCTAACGCCAAAGAAAAACCACAAACACCCCCTGCTCCATCCATGGCGAACTACGAGCTCGATCCTCAGCGCTTTGTGCCTGTTGGCCACCACATCATCGATGGTGGTGATCGTCGCCTCCCGCGCACCTTCTTCACGCCGGCTGCTCGGCCGGCCCGACACCATGAGGACTACATGATTGCTGAAGTAATGCCGGCGCCAGATGGACCGCTCGGTCCGGTGCGTGAGGAGGTGGTTCAGTTTCTCCAAGATTCAGGTATCATGGTTTGCTCAACACAGCCTTGGTTTCATGGGGTGGGTCTGTTTCAAGTCAGGGATCCGTCAGTTAGATACACCCTGATTCAGCATCCACCTTTCCCGCTGGGCAATGATCGCTTTGTTAGATTTATGAAGCATGATGAGGGCAAAAATTTCAAAGGAGCAAATGGTTTTCGTAAGGGCTGGTTAATGTTTATTGGGATTCCTCTGGATTACCGCACTACAGAGTTCATCTCCCAAGCAGTTGGTACTTTTGGCAAGTTTATTTCTTGGGATAGTGAGGATCCGTATCTTGTCAGAACTATGGTGGAGGCTAGTTTCCCTGACACTCCACTTGTACCAAGAGATGTGGTTTTTGGTGATTATGCTGAATGGGGAGGTGCACAAGTGTCCTGGACTGCTGCATGCTATGTCCTTGGGGCTGATTTTGCAGATCAGATGCCAAATGACGAAGACCCTATGCCGCTAGATGGAAACCCCCACCCGCTGCTTGGTAACCTAATTCAGGACAATTTACCATTTATCCTTCCTCCGTACCCAATGTTGGGATGGAATGATGCCCCTCTTGCTCCCCCTGTTCCTCCTGCTAATGAAGATGTGCCTGCTTGGGGGAATGCTTGGTGGGGTGATGATGATGTTGATGAGCAGGTCATGCCGCCGCAAATGCCTGAACAAGATCAAGTTTCAATTGTTATTGACCAGCCGGAGGGTTCAGTTTCTGTGGACCAACCTGAACAGGACTTTCAGCATGTTCCTCCACCAGATCTTCAGCAGAATCAGGTTTTTGAGGAAAACCAGTTGGCAATAGTGCCATATCAACCTCCTGTGGTTCAATATCATGAGATATTCATTGGCATGGCCCGTATTGTGGCTGGACCACCTCTTCCTCCGGAAATGATCTGGAAGAGGTCTTTTGAGAACCTAATGTTTGATTTCTCAGTGAAGGAAGTGCCTAGGCCTATCTTTTGCAAGCCGTTGGGTGCAGTTATTTACTCAAAGAGGACCTGGTCAATTGCTTTTGATGAGTCCAAGCAAATGTCTTGTTTGCATGCTTCGATGCCTCTGGTTCTGCCTGACAGGAAAGCTGTTGTCTTTGAAGCGGCGGTGTGAGCTCTATTTGATGTACCGACCTGCGGCTTGATTTCGGCTGATGTGCTGCGCCGATTTCATTGCACCATCACTGTTTTCGCATCTCCCGAATCTACACCTATGGTTTTCTCTGTCAAGCAATGTCGAAGCGAAGAGAGAAGAAGAAGCCGCCGGTGGTTGATACAACGCTGCGACGTTGCACTCGGAGCGCGGCAAAGTTAGATGGCTTTAAAAATGTGGTTTTTGAGCAGATCTCTCTTCAGCCATCGAAGAAGCGCCCACGTGCCAAGCCCATGGAGGACAAGGCCCAGCCCATTCCAGCGGTTGGAGATGACGAGGCTTCGACTGTTGCACCACCATACACTCCACTTCGAGTTCTTCAGGCGGTTGGGGCAGAGCTGGAGGTCGATCCTAAGCTGCTGACGGTGGATAAGCTTATGGCTAATCCACAGGAGGACTCATCTGCATCATCAGCTTAATGTTTATGTCACTCTATTTGTTGTTATCTCGGGTGCATGCTATGCGTACTCTTTTTATGGTTGCTCTCTGTTGGTTCAGGGAACTTTCTCTTGGCTCTGAACTATGCTACCTTTTGGGTTGTATGGCATTGTATGTCATGCTTTATATTATTTCCTGCTCTTTGGTCATTCATGAATCGGGTTGCAACGCGTAGTTGGAAGATTTTGTGTTGGAATGTCCGTGGTTTGAATTCAGATACGAGGCAGCGCGCTGTCAGAGAGAAAGTGTCTGAAAGTCAATGTTCAATAGTTTGTCTACAAGAAACTAAACTTACCTCCTGTGATCGGGCAAATATGAAATCCATATGCCCTCATGGTTTTGATCAGTTTGTTGAATCACCATCTAGAGGTGCCTCGGGGGGGCTCTTGACTGCTTGGCGATCAGATGTGTTCCAGGGCACCTTGTTACAAGTTAAACCATACGCTATTGTCATGCAGTTTACTTCCGTGCATAACAACGAGCAATGGTTTCTAGTTAATGTATATGGTCCTTGTCAGGGTGAACTCGGGGATGAGTTTGTCTCTTGGATATACAATTTAGATATTGATCCTGGCCAATTGTGGATGATAATGGGAGATTTCAATTTTATTTGTTGCATTGATAATAGGAACCTCCCGGGTGGTGACATAAATGATATGTTTACTTCAATGAAATTATCGGCCATTTGGGACTCCTCGAGCTTCCATTAAAAGGCAGAAGGTTTACTTGGTCCAATATGCAGGATAATCCTCTTCTGGAGCAACTTGACTGGGTGTTTACATCTGCTAGTTGGATTAACTCATATCCCATGACACAAGTGACCCCTATGGGAAAAACTGCGTCTGATCATGTGCCCTGTCTCGTCAGCATCAGTACTTCCATCCCAAAGGCACACATTTTCAGGTTTGAAATTTTTTGGGTACATCAGGCTGGTTTCTTTGATTGTGTGAAAGAGGTTTGGAATCGTCCCTCTCGTAAGACTCATATTGCAGCAGTTATTGTTGACAAGTTGAAGGCTTTGCGCTATGCTTTGAAGAAATGGCAAAAGGATTATCTCACATTAAAGGTCGATTGAGAAATGCAAGCTGGGTAATTCTTTGGCTGGATAATCTTGAGGATATGAGGCATCTCTCTAGGCACGAAAGTAACCGGGAAAATCATCAAGCTGCATCATGAACACCTGCTTCATATGCAATACCTCTATTGGAGGAAGAGATGTACTATCAGGTACATTAAAGTTGGAGAGGAAAACTCAAAAAAAATTCAGGCAATGGCAAGCGAGAGATCTGAGAAAAATTTCAATTGCTAGTCTAAAAGTGGTGATGGGTCATCACATCTAATCATGAGGTTATGGCCAAAGAGTTCTTGCGAGCATTCAAAGATAGAATGGGGATGATTAGGCCAATTGTGTTAGATGAGAACATTCTCTCACTAATACCAAGGGTTTAGGGTTTGGAGGTCCTTACAAAACCCTTTGAGATTAAGGAGATTGAACAAGTTATTAATGAAATGCCCATTGATAAGGCACCGGGGCACGATGGTTTCAATGGTCTTTTCTTAAAAGTCTTTGGTCAATAATTTCGCTGATTTTATCCGGTTAGTGCATGAGTTTCATCTTTGATGCAGTCTTGATTAGAAAATCTCAATGATGCTTATATTACTGCGATACCAAAAGCAGGTCTCTGAGGGGTGGGGATTTTAGGCCTATATCACTAACCAGTGTTGGTCTGAAATTCCTTACAAAGCTGGCTGCTAATAGATTTCAACAGGAAATCATCAAATGTATTCATAAGAACCAATATGGCTTCATCAAATCAAGAACAATCCAGGATTGTCTTGCATGGACCTTTGAATACATCCATCAATGTAACCAGTCTAAACAACCCATACTACTGCTAAAGTTGGATTTTGAAAAGGCTTTTGATTCCATCCAACATGAGGCTATTTTGAGGATTCTTGCTGCAAAGGGTTTTGACAATAGATGGATTACATGGGTTAGGCGGAATCTTGTCATCGGCACTTCTTACATCTTGCTCAATGGAGTACCTGGCAGTCACTTTAAGTGCAAATGTGGAGTTAAGCAAGGGGACCCAGTCTCTCCTTTGCTATTTGTTATTGCTGCTGATCTTTTGCAGACTTTGATTAACAATCTTCTTCAGCAGGGTTTAATAAGCAGGCCTCTGCCAACACATGATCCTGATTTTCCAGTGGTACAGTATGCTGATGACACACTGTTATTCTTAAAGGCTGACAGGGATCAATTGGGGGCTCTGAAATCAGTGTTATATTCCTTTTCTGAGGCAACTGGTCTACAGATTAACTTCCATAAATCTTCAATGTACCCCATTAATGTGATTGACCAGGAGGCTACTGATCTTGCTGCTTACTTTGGCTGCAAGTTAGGCAAGATGCCCTTCACATATCTGGGGCTGCCTGTTGGAACCACTAGGCCTAAAATTGTGGATCTTCTTCCCTTGGTGGATTGTATGGAGAGGAGATTGATAGCAAGTTCATGGTTCTTGCCTCAGCGAAGCAGGTTGCAACTTGTTAATTCTGTCATTTCTTCTTTGCCTATCTTCTTCCTTTGTACCCTGTCACTCCCTCAAGGTATTCTGAAGCAATTGGAAAGGATACAAAGGCAGTGTCTATGGAGGAAATATGGGCAGGAGAAGGGCCATTCTTTAGCAGCTTGGCCTCTTGTTTGCAGGCCCAAAGCAAAGGGGGGTCTTGGAATCTTAAATCTGGGTTTGCAAAACCAAGCTCTGCTTCTGAAATTTCTGAATAAATTCTACAACAAAATGGATGTGCCTTGGGTACATTTAATTTGGGATTCTTATTATTTTGAACAAATCCCTCATGATACCACCCTTTGTGGTTCTTTTTGGTGGAAAGATGTCTGCAAGTTGATGGATAATTTCAGAGTGTGGTGAGGTTAATGTTCATAGTGGAGAAAGCTGTGTTATTACGGTGCGATCATTGGCAAATTGGGAACAGTCATGTGCCTCTTATGGATAGATTTCCTAGATTGTATTCCTTTTGTCTACACAAAAAACTTTCAGTCAAGGAAGTCTTTCTGGCTGGTAGCTTGCAAGATCTTTTTTTCCTGCCCCTCACTCAGCAAGCACATCAAGAATTGCAGCAGCTTTCGACACTAATGGGATCTTTCCATCTGGATTCCAGCTGTAGTGATATCTGGGAATGGAGGCATGGAAAGAAATCTATCTATACTGCCAAAAAGCTCTATGACTTTGCTTACCAGCCTATGGTCTCAAACCCAATTTTGAGTTGGATTTGGAAGAGTTGCTACACAATGTCAATCAAGATGTTTGCCTGGCTAGTCATAATGGATAGGGTTAATACCAAGGACATGATTCAAAGAAGGAAATGGAGGATTAATGATGGACAACAATGTGTTCTTTGCCCAACAGGGACTTTGGAGGACAGAAATCATCTTTTCTTCCAGTGCAATTTCAGTGCTCGCGTATGGATCTACCTGCAGATTTTTTGGAAAGACAGTCAAGATATGGTGGAGATTGCCTTGCATGCGAAAAAGGAATTCAACAAGCCTTTCTTTGCTGAAGTAGTGTTTACTGCCTGGTGGAACATTTGGAAGGTTAGAAATGACAGGGCATTAAGGAACATCAGGCCTTCCTTCAGAGCATGGAGATATGGATTCATTCATGACCTCACCCTGCTTTCTCATAGAATCAAGCAGAAGCACAAGGACGCATTACTTAAATGGATTGGTTTCCTTCCTCCTTGAAGGGAGTTACTTTTGTTACCCTATGTACATTTGTAATTTCTAGGTTCAGTTTTCCTGTATAGTTTTTCTTTTGCTGTTCTTTTATTCCCTTGTTTTCTTTCCTCTTCTTGAGGGAACTTTGTATTAGTTCTGCTTTGTCTTGCTTTTAATAAAATGCTGTGGGGTGCAAGCCCTGCAGTCTTCAAGGTCAAAAAAAAGAAGCGAAAGGACTGCGGAAGTCCGTGGAGCATTCAGATGCATACTTTCTGGTGCAACAGCAAGCATTGGAGGATTTAGCGCCAAACATGACAAAGCTAATAAGCTTGCTAAGCTTATTGCCAGCATGGTGGATACCTAGGATAACGTTTCTTGAGCTATTCTGAAGTTGTTTCAGTTATGCTCTTGTTTTCCTACCGCGTTTATTTGCACTGCTGGCAAATTTCGACAGCCAGTGTATGTAATATGCTGCTTTGTTCCCTATATTTGCACTGGTGGCGAACTTTGATGCCCAGTGGATGTAATATGTGTAATTGTGGTAATAGGCTAGCGTTAGTTGCTTGCTTATTTATTTCCTTATTGTCTTGTTTTGTTTTTTTCTTGTAGTCACTGCAGTTCTTTTTCCATGTTTTTCTAGTGGCCACAATAACCTATTTTTGGTAACTAGGCCACAATTATCATGGCAACACATGGACTGTTGTAACCATGGGCCTCCTGTCCATGGGCCTTCTACGGGCTGTAGGATCCATTGGTCTTCTATACGGGCCTTAGGATCCATGTGCCTTCTACGGGCCGTAGGATTCATTGGTCTTCTATACGGGCCTTAGGATCCATGTGCCTTCTACGGGCCGTACGATCCATGGGCCTTCGACGGTCGTAGGATCCATGGATCTTCTACGGTCCGTAGGATCCATGGGCCTTCTACGTGGCGTATAATCATTTCGCCAATCATGGGCCATACTATTCGTGGACCATAACGGGCCATTAATAGGCCGTATTTGATAACTCTATGAAAACAGCCCAACGGTTTTTTTGACATGAAAACGACCCAACGTATTAACGGGCCACAAATGGGCCGACTGTAACAACGGGATAAATTTGGCCCAAGCACGAAAATAGCGATGGGACGTAAATGGCGAATCTTTGAAATGAGCCTAAGAATAAATGGGCACGAGAAGGCGAAAGATAACTTATGGAAACGCCCAATGGAATAATGGGCCGTTAATGGGTATAAAGTGATACCTTTGTTCATTATGGGCGATTTCACCACGGGCCATTAATGGGCCAAGAGTTACAAAGGGCCTCATATGGGCTGAAAGACGTCATGGGCCATACATGGGCCGGAAGTTAAAACGGGCTGGAATCATATTGGGCGGCCTAGATGATGCTACTAGGCCTAATTCGGATAGGCCGTAACGGGCCCTGGGTTAGTGGGCTGTAAATGGGCTATATGCGAACTGGCCGTTAACAGGCTTTCCGTGGGCCGGGCCGCCACCTTTTGACCAAGTCAAACGGGCCGGCCTTTTCACAAGAATGGGCCTCTGTTGGGCCGTGACATGTGTCGATGTATCATAGGCGCCTTCGGTCTAATAAGTGGATGACATCTGTCCCAACTGTGAGCCGACTCGTGTTTCCTCCAGCCAATGATGATTTTACACGTGGAAAATCCCCATTGGTCGTGGCTGTTAACGGGTTATCGGATCCAAAACCGGACCCGATAGCTTAACGGCGTTCCGTTACGGTGGATGCCACGCATAGGTCACCCTTGACGAAAGCACTTCTGTGACGCGCGATTTATCATGATGGAAGTGGACACTTCCATGATGATAATTTTGGTAATGTCATGGAACACTTCTACGACAACACAGGTATGACTATCTTGATTCTGTCATAAAATCGTCATGGATGTACATGCATGACAGAAAACGCGACCTAATGTGACAAACACGTATCATCACGGAAGTGTACTTTTTTGTAGTGATGAATAAAGGCGTATAACCTGTTGACCTATTGGGGGCGGTAATGATACTCCAAAGAACTGAAGGTAACTCCTCAACCCAACAAACCGGAGTTCGTTCCAAAGGAACCATAAGCCGAGTGTGACGCCCGGATAATTAAGCTACAGTAATCCCACGTTAATGTCGCCACGTCACCTTGGTTACTATTGCTAATCTCGCGCTAGATCAAAACCGGTCCAAAATTCAAATTCAAAGTTGGTAAATAATAAAAGTTTTCAAACATTAAAATAAAAATGTTCGATTAGTGCCAAATATTACATAGTTAATTGTTGTGAAGAAAACACATATTTAGAAAATGCTAAGATGCCTTAAATTAAATAAAAGCGTAAAAGGAAATAAAAAAGATAAAAAGCGAGAAAACAAAAGCAGAAAAAAAAAAACCCCAAACCCCGGGCAACAGACCCAGCTAGCTAACCGGTAAGCACGATCGGCCAACCCACCCGCCGGCCCACCTCTCTCGCATGCCCCCCCACCACCACCACCGCAAACCCTAGCCGCTAACCACCCCAACCCCCACTCCCTCGTCTCTCCCCTCTCCCCTCTTGCTCCCGATCTGGATCGGGAATGGGAGAACGACCCCATCGTCCCTGGCGCCGCCGCCCGTCGCCCTGCCTCTACCTCGTCGGCGCCGCTACTCCGCCGAACCTTCCTGGCGCCCGACCCCTCGACCATCCCCCGCCTCGGCGCGGCATGAACGCCTCCGCCACGGCCACCTCGTCGTCGACCCGCCGTCCTCGCGCCGCGTCCTCCCGCCGCCTCGAGGCTGCCGGGAGCACCGCTCGCCATCTTCTTCGACTACGTAGGCGCGCCGAGCTCGGGACCCTCGCCTCGCGGATCGGTAATCGTTCCCGGATCGCCGTCGCCGCCACCTCGCCCCGTCGTGATCCGCCTCGTCGGACCTCCCGAGCCCTTGCCTCGTTCCCTACTCCCCTTGTGAGCCCGACCTCTCCTCTCTCCCTCGCTCGCTCACGCGTGGCAGCGTGCTCGGCTGTGTCTGTGGCGCCCCTGCTGCACGACGACGCGTTACGCCTCGCCCCATTGCTTGCCGCCTTGGGGCTTCGACCCTCGCCGGTCTCATTGTAAATCGCCCGGTCCGGCGCCCGCCTCGCCACCTGCTTCACTTGTTGGCTGGACCCGCCCCATGCGCCGCTTTGTTCGTCCAGGGGCGGTGACCGTGCTTTCGTTCCAGGGCACTTCGTGGCCGTGCCCTAACGCCGAAACCCGGTGCAGATTAAGCCCCCGCTTATGACAAAGGGCCCCACGCCCTGAGCGAAAATTTTAAAAGAGGATTTATTAAAAAATGTAAAATAAGTAAATAGATAATAATTAAATTAATTAATTAATTAACGAATTAATTAAGTTAATTAATCACAATCGAGTTAACCTAATTAGCGTTAGTTAATTAATTAAACAATAATGATGGGGCCCACCTCAATTAATTACGATTAGTTTAATTAACTGTTTAATTAAAATGTGTCCTTGACGAGTGGGACCCACTTGGTCGAGTTGACCAATCGACTCGTTGACTGCCGATGTCGACATGACATCATCTTGATATCATTAATTCATTTTGAATTAATAAATTAATTAATTAAAATTCGAAATTAATAAAATCTTTGGAAAATCATATCTTTTAATCCGTAACTTCGGATTAAAATATTTTAACATGAAAGTTGCTCGAGCGGCGCGGCGAATCCGGATCACGCAGCCCGTTCGTCGCCACGCATCCTAGCATAGAGAACCTGCAACATTTCACCTCGGCTCATCGTAGAAAACACGAAACAGGGATACTTTCCGGATGTTTCCCCTTCACCGGTATCACCTCATACGCGTTAGAACACGTCTAGCTCGCTTGTTGACTGTTATACACTTGCTTGCTATGTATTTCTGTTTCTCCCCTCTTCTCTCCGGTAGCCCGTGGCGATCTTGATGCCCCTATGGATGATTACGTCGCGGCGACCCCTCCTTCTTATGCGAGCCACCGGGCAAGCCCCCCCCCTTGATCACCGGATATCGCCTATTCTCCTCTATCTTGCTTGCATTAGAGTAGTGTAGCATATTCTTGCTTTAGTTAATCCTATTACGATGCATAGCGACATTGTTGCTACATCTATTGATACCTTACGCAATCCTAAATACTTAGTATAGGATGCTAGTTTATCATCATTGGCCCTACATTCTTGTCGATCGCCTTGCTATACTATTGGGCCGTGATCACTTGGGAGGTGATCACGGTATATACTATACATACATACATACTACAGATGGTGACTAAAGTCGGGTCCGCTCATTGAGTACCATAAGTGATTCGATGAGAAATTTGAAAGGACGGTGGCTCCATCCCGGTAGAGGTGGGCTGGGTTCCGACGGCCCCATTGTTACTTTGTGGCGGAGGCGGCAGGCAGGTTGAGACCACCTAGGAGGCAGTGGGCTGGCCTGTTCGGCGTTCGCGGATACTTAACACGCTTAACGAGATCTTGGTATTTGATCCGAGTCGGCCATTTGGTCTATCGCACTAACCATCTCGTGGGAGTAGTTATGGGTATCCGGCGTCGTGGTATCGGGCGAAGCCTTCTTGGCGTCGGCGACGGGCGGCGCGCGCCGGGTTGGGCTGCGTTAACGCAACTTCACGTGTAATGGAGGTTGCTAGGTGCGCTCACCGTCACAGCGTGCATAGCGTGCGAGTGTGCTTTCGAGGCGATGGGCCCGGACCCTGCGGCGCATAGGATTTAGACCGGCGTGTTGACCTCTCTGTTGTGCCTAGGTGGGGCTGCGGCGTGTTGATCTTCGAGGCGGGCATGACCCAGAAAGTGTGTCCGGCCAAATGGGATCGGCGTGTTGGGTTATGTGGTGCACCCTGCAGGAAGTTAATCTATTGAATAGCCGTGTCCCTCGGTAAAGGGCGACCGGAGTTGTACCTCGACCTTATGACAACTAGAACCGGATACTTAATAAAACACACCCTTCCAAGTTCCACAGACAACCCGGTGATCGCTTTCCCGCAGGCGGCGAGGAGGATCGTGGGTAGGATTATACTATGCGATGCTCTTGGAGATGCTACTTGAAGATGCTACTTGGAGATGCTACTTGGCGATGCTACTTGGAGGACTTGGTCTACTCTCTTCTACATCTTTGCAAGGCGGAGGCTGCGAGGCGTAGTCTTCGATAGGATTAGCTATCCCCTCTTATTACGGCATTCTGCGATTCGGTCCACCGATATGGCCTCCTTACACATATACCCATGCATATGTAGTGTAGTTCCTTGCTTGCGAGTACTTTGGATGAGTACTCACGGTTGCTTTCTCCCCTTTTTCCCCTTTCCCTTCTTTACGGTTGTCGCAACGGATCCGGAACCAGGGCGACGCTTGCGCCGTCGGCGATGACTACTACACTGGAGGTGCCTACTACTACGTGCGGGCGGCGGCGGCGACCGGGAGTAGTTTAGGAGGATCGAGGCGGGAGGCCTGCGCCTCTTCGTCTGTATCCCGGTTTGTGCTAGCCTTCTTAAGGCAAACTTGTTTAACTTATGTACGTACTCAGATATTGTTGCTTCCGCCGACTTCGTCTATGATCGAGCACTTGTATTCGAGCCCTCGAGGCCCGGCTTGTATTATGATGCTTGTATGACTTATTTATGTTTTAGAGTTGTGTTGTGATATCTTCCCATGAGTCCACGATCTTGATCGTACTGCGTTTGCGTGCATGATTAGTGTACGATTGAATCGAGGCGGCGCCAAGTTGATATCGAGCCCATTGCTGTAGGAATCCCCTTCCACACTCCTTGGCTGAAGTCGAGTCTAGTCACTACAAAACTTTTACTAACATGGCTGTGTGCCTTACGGGCCCACGTCGCCATTGGGTGGTATTAGGATCTTTTACTCCTTATCTATACTCTGGGCTCTGATCTCTCTTCTATTCGGATTAAATGAATTTTGCTAAATCTAACATTAGGATCTCGTTATCACTTTCACCCGGAGAGCCCTTATGCGATGATAAATGCATTTATGCGTGAAGACCACGAAGATACTCTCATTTGTTAACCCGAGAACTTGTGTTCATCGCGTTTGCAATTCCCCTTCCACCGTCAACCCTTATGGATAACTACTTACGGTTGTTATTCTTATAGTCATCGATTGGTCTTGTTATTACAAGATACCTCGAAACACTAAATCGTTGTTTGATAATCCTTTAAGCTTCTTGCCTTGCTGTTCTTTGTCACTGAATACCCATACGGATAATTCTCGCACTTATCGAGTATCCGCTCATCCCCGATTGTTCATGTGTTTCACAATGGTCTTGAAATATTATTCGATCCTCCAAAAATCCTTAGTAACTTATTGCTCTGCAATACTTGACTACTTGCATGATGGATGCTTTCCATATGTCTCGCAATATTCGTTAATATTCTTAGGCACCGTCATTATTGATCCTTTTGATTCGACATGAGTGCGAATGCACGCAATCATCAATTGATCCTTTTAATTATCTTTTCGCTCGGCGTCATTTTAAACATGAGCTGATTATCAACCAATCAAATGTAAATCGATAGTACCCTAAGGCTATTCAACTTATCCATCCATAATCAGAACATTACTTACATTTCCCATGATTTGAAAATCATAATTCCTTTGCATTTAAGCTTGGAATTATTGAGATGATTCCATAACTTTGTTGCATTTGCATTCTTTCCTCTTACGGTTGAGTACCTATACTCACATCAGCTCCGTTGTGGATCACCCGATCCATTGTTGGATTGTTATCCGACAATGTCCTTAATAGTCAATCACCTTGTGAGTTCTTCCCCTGATACATAGTGCCTTTGGTAAATTGTATCATCTGCTTGGCCAACCATGCTCTGCTTTCGAGCTGGTGGTATTTACTATTGAAGCTTGTGGTATATGTTTCCACGATACCCTGACGGGTTGAACCTATACCTTCCTTAATATGTGAACTCGAAAGTTTTCACGAGTCATACTCTTCTGGTATTTTGCTAGATACAATTTCAACATTACAACTTCTTCGAAAATGAGAAGTGAATGAAATGTTATGCATTAAAGAAGTGGGAGTCGACCTTGAACTTTGTGTTCATGCCCATGGACACGATTTAGATCGTATCATTAAAGCTTCTCTTAAATTAATTTTTCCTTTGGTATAAGTTCATCTTATATCTGGGATCTGGCCTTTTGCAATCTTGGTTCCGACCATGTTCTCCTTTAAATACCATTTCTTGTGCAAGTTTAAGCACTTGTCTTCTACAGAGCAATCCCCCAGTCCAACCTCTACTTTGATCCGTCGTCGAGTATTACCCCCTGGTATCTCAAGATTATCATGGAACTGCATAACTTCTTATGAGTTCTTCATCAAGTGTTGCATCCTCATTGATTCCAATTTTTCACGGGCTTTGAGTTATTAAACACTCAAAGACACCGATAACTGACTTGAGTCCGCATCGCGATTAAGCAACTCTTGTAACCTTCATTACTTATGAGTTTGAACTCAATCACGTAATTCCTAGCCTGTTTGGCTATATCCTTGTCATGCCGATTTTAACTGGGCTACCTCGTCCTTCTCTGGTGCACGAATTCTCCAGTGTGTGAGCACGACTTACGTCGAGCTTTCAACATCATGTTGCTTGTCGTGAAAGGCAACCTTGGTTCCGAGCTTGCATCTTATATATTGATCCTATAACTTGCCACTTCGTCATTCCCTTGCTTGTTGCCGTTGTTGTTTGATTGCATCCTCTCGAAACCTCCCGGCAAATGTGTTGGATCACCTTCAACACTTTGACTTCTTCCGAGATGTCAACTATGTTCATGATGAGAAATACCCTCCTTGCCCTCGATGATTTTTATAATCATCGCAACACCCTTGACTTCCTTTCATCGCGACTTGTCCACATTATGAATACTACTTGCTCTCCAGCTAGTGTTGTGTTCTGCCTTGAAGTATTACTGTCTTTTATATCGAGAATATTGTGGGGATTGCTCCACCTCTTAGAAATTCTCAATATGATGGTACTTCTCACCATCACCATTCTTCCTTGGTCCCCGTGTTGATTTTAACCGGGATACCAATATGCTGATGATGCTGTTTGGGTTCTGCCCTTCTAGCAACCATATTGCTTTGAATATTATGGTCGGCCGTTCACTCTTAGACTATTTATTATTATTGAATCACCATTCTGACATTGGTCGTGCAACCCAACCCATATTTCGGGTGTACCTTTCAACCAATGTTTAATTGTGTATGTTTTCCTCGAGCATACATCATGATACCATTTGATCTGACAAATGTTATCTCCTTGTTCACATAATTGTGGAAATCCAGCTTTTGATAATCTCGATAAATTGTCGCTGATTTCCATCAGCCACCCTCATCCTCTCCTTGGTTTAATGATGATGAATCCTTGTCTTGAACTCACTTCCATAGTCATTTCCGAGAATCTTGCAATGTCATTTAAGCCAATTCGTGTCACACCTTTCTTCTCGGACATCCACGAGTGCGAGGTATCATGACACCAAGCGGATCTGAAACTTCGGTCGGATATGATGGTTGGGACAACTTTTCACGAGATATGATGTTGGTCCTTTGATGACCCGGTAATATGATGTCATGCCTAGCACCCCCCCTGGGTGGAGGGCCTATCATTATAATTTCTTTTGCAAGGATAACTATTCTTCACGAAGGAAATTGTAAAACTTATTCTATAAGTTATTCCTGATGAATCCTCTGAGTATCCAAAGTCTGACCTTTGCTTGAAGACCATGCAATGCTATCTCGAAGCATGTTTGTGGTACTCCGATTTTCAACAAGAACATTTAAAGCCCAATGCTAAATGTTTCTTGATCAATTATCCAAACACCGCTGTATGGGTAATGCCATGAAAATTTTCTCCCCTACCTAAAGAGTTTTCTACATTATATCCTGTCATGGATATCATGCTCTGCTTGTCCTTGGGAAGAATATACCCTTGAATTATGTGTTTAAACACATTTTCCTTTCCATTTTCTGTTTAATTTGATAACCACTTTTCCTTTCCGTTGGTTTGTTTAAACCTTCTTGTGATCTAAGCAGTAATGTTCTTCTGCTTTTGTAAACACCTTGGTGTACAACCGTGTCAGTAAGACCCTGTTGCATTTGTCGATGACATTCCAGTAACCACCGATGGATGAGAACTTGCCTATTGGTCCGCCTTGTTCAACGAGCGGGAAAATGGTTCTCTTCGTTCCTCGCCCTTGGTACCAACGTTGTTGCCAACATAACTGACTGGCTATCCTCTGACATACCTTGCTATTTTAACCATGCAAGATGTCACCGCTCTTTCTACTTTTAAAAACCACATGGTGGGCCCATAACCCACAGTTCCACAGGATCGAAACCTGACTCTCCTGTACACCCCCTGTTCCCATAATTATTCATCGCGCGTGGCCTCATATATAATTCACGAGCCACCTTCCGATGAGATCACCTATTCTGGAGTCAGACACAATACTTATTCCCGCTGCTTGAACCCCTTTCACACTTTGTTTCAGGCATCGAACGATTGCCTACTCGCTTGAAACTTCCCATAATACCTCCTTACTTTGCTCTCGATATTTTCGAAGGTTTCAATTCGAGAGTTACTTTCCGCCTCCTCCCGATGTTATCTACCTAATAGTCAACCTTGCGAGGTCCGTTCTCTGGAATGCTCCCCTTTATTCTTTCGTAAACGATGAAGATCCCGAAGAAAGGATGCCTACTTCATCATGATGACCTGAAGCAGAGAAATGAAGACATCAACGTAATGGATCGACCGCTTCGGAAAGAGCAACCAAGATCGAGAAGACTCGTTAGAATTTCGTAACCTAGTCATTCCCCTTACTCCACCTCTTAAATCTCGGGACGAGATTTCTTGTAGTGGAGGAGAATTGTGACGCCCGGATAATTAAGCTACAGTAATCCCACGTTAATGTCGCCACGTCACCTTGGTTACTATTGCTAATCTCGCGCTAGATCAAAACCGGTCCAAAATTCAAATTCAAAGTTGGTAAATAATAAAAGTTTTCAAACATTAAAATAAAAATGTTCGATTAGTGCCAAATATTACATAGTTAATTGTTGTGAAGAAAACACATATTTAGAAAATGCTAAGATGCCTTAAATTAAATAAAACAGAAAAGGGAAATAAAAACAGATAAAAAGCAGAAAACAAAACAGAAAAAAGAAACCCCCAAACCCCCGGGCCAACCGACCCAGCTAGCTAACCAGTAGGCCCGATCGGCCAACCCACCCCGGCCGGCCCACCTCTCCCCGCATAACCCCCCCACCACCTGCAAACCCTAGCCCGCTAACCACCCACAACCCCCACTCCCTCGTCTCTCCCCTCTCCCCTCTTGCTCCCGATCTGGATCGGGAATGGGAGAACGACCCCATCGTCCCTGGCGCCGCCGCCCGTCGCCTGCCTCTACCTCGTCGGCGCCGCTACTCCGCCGAACCTTCCCACGGCGCCCCGACCCCGTCGACCATCCCCCCGCCTCGACGCCGCGCGGAACGCCTCCGCCACGGCCACCTCGTCGTCGACCCCGCCGTCCTCGCGCCCAACGTCCTCCCCGCCGCCTCAGACTCCGTCGAGAGCACCGCCTTCGCCATCTTCTTCGACTACGTAGACGCATCGGAGCTCGGGACCCTCTGCCTCGCGCGGATCGAGCTGATCCGTTCCCCGGATCGCCGTCGCCGCCACCTTGCCCCGTCGTCGATCGCCTCGTCGGACCTCCCCGAGCCCATTGCCTCGTTCCCTACTCCCCTTGTGAGCCCCGACCTCTCCTCTCTCCTCGCTCGCTCGCGTGGCAGCGTGCTCGCCGTGTCTGCCTTGCATACCGCTAAGCCGACCACGACCGCGTTCGCCTCGCCCCCCCCCGCTTGCCGCCTTGGGGCTCGACCCTCGCCGGTCTCATTGTCGTCGCCCGGTCCGGCGCCCGCCTCGCCATCTCGCTTCACCATGTTGGCTGGACTGACTCGCCAGCGCCCATGGTTTCGTCGAGGCCGGTGGCCGTGCTTTGCTCCACCGGGCACTCGTGGTCGTGCCTGGCCGAAACCCGGTGGCGTTAAGCCCCCGCTTATGACAAAGGGCCCCACGCCCCTGAGAACGAAAATTTTAAAAGAGGATTTATTAAAAAAATGTAAAATAAGTAAATAGATAATAATTAAATTAATTAATTAGTTAACGAATTAATTAAGTTAATTAATCACAATTAGGTTAACCTAATTAACTGTTAGTTAATTAATTAAACAATGACAGTGGGGCCCACCCTCAATTAATTATGATTAGTTTAATTAACCTGTTTAATTAAAATGTGTCACTGACCAGTGGGACCCACTGGTCAGGTTAACCAGTCAACTCTGTTGACTGCTGATGTCAGCATGACATCATGCTGATGTCATTAATTCATTTTCGAATTAATAAATTAATTAATTAAAATTCCAGAAATTAATAAAATCTTTGGAAAATCATATCTTTTAATCCGTAACTCGGATTAAAATATTTTTAACATGAAAGTTGCTCAGAACGACGAGACGAATCCGGATACGCAGCCCGTTCGTCCGCCACGCATCCCTAGCATAGAGAACCTGCAACATTTCACCTCTGGCTCATCTGTCCGAAAACACGAAACACCGGGGATACTTTCCTGGATGTTTCCCCCCTTCACCGGTATCACCTCATACCGCGTTAGAACACGTCTAGCTCTGCTTGTTGACCAGTTATACACTTGCTTGCTATGTATTTACTGTTTCTCCCCCCTCTTCTCTCCGGTAGCCCCCGTGACGATGCTGATGCCCCTGTGGATGATTACGTCACCGACGACCCCTCCTTCTTGTCTGAGCAACCAGGCAAGCCTCCCCCTTGATCACCAGATATCGCCTATTCTCGTCTATACTGCTTGCATTAGAGTAGTGTAGCATGTTACTGCTTTCCGTTAATCCTATTCTGATGCATAGCCTGACATTGTTGCTACATCTGTTGATACCTTACCTGCAATCCTAAATACTTAGTATAGGATGCTAGTTTATCATCATTGGCCCTACATTCTTGTCAGTCTGCCTTGCTATACTATTGGGCCGTGATCACTTGGGAGGTGATCACGGGTATATACTATACATACATACATACTACAGATGGTGACTAAAGTCGGGTCCGCTCATTGAGTACCCGCAAGTGATTACGATGAGGAAATTTGAAAGGACAGTGGCTCCATCCCGGTAGAGGTGGGCTGGGTTCCCGACGGCCCCGATTGTTACTTTGTGGCGGAGCGGCAGGGCAGGTTGAGACCACCTAGGAGGCAGTGGGCTGGCCTGCTCGGCGCTCGCGGATACTTAACACGCTTAACGAGATCTTGGTATTTGATCCGAGTCCGGCCATTTGGTCTATACGCACTAACCATCTACGTGGGAGTAGTTATGGGTATCCCGCGTCGTGGTATCGGCGAAGCCTTCTTGGCGTCGGCGACGGCGGCGCGCCGGGTTGGACTGCGTTAACGCAACTTCCTTTGTAATGGAGGTTGCTAGGTGCGCTCATCGGCGCGTCGCATACGCGTGCGAGGTGTGCTCAGGGCGATGGGCCCAGACCCCTGCGTGCATAGGATTTAGACCGACGTGTTGACCTCTCTGTTGTGCCTAGGTGGGGCTGCGACGTGTTGATCTTCCGAGGCGGGCATGACCCAGAAAGTGTGTCCGGCCAAATGGGATCGGCGTGTTGGGTTATGTGGTGCACCCTGCAGGAAGTTAATCTATTGAATAGCCGTGTCCCTCGGTAAAGGGCGACCCGGAGTTGTACCTCGACCTTATGACAACTAGAACCGGATACTTAATAAAACACACCCTCCCAAGTTCCACAGACAACCCGGTGATCGCTTTTCCACGGGGCGACGAGGGGAGGATCGGCGGGTAGGATTATACTATGTGATGCTACTGGAGATGCTACTTGGAGATGCTACTTGGAGATGCTACTTGGAGATGCTACTTGGCGATGCTACTTGGAGGACTTCAGTCTACTCTCTTCTACATGCTGCAAGACGGAGGCTGCGAGCGTAGTCTTGACGAGGATTAGCTATCCCCTCTTATTCGGCATTCTGCAGTTCGGTCCTCGATATGGCCTCCTTACACATATACCCATGCATATGTAGTGTAGTTCCTTGCTTGCAGTACTTTGGATGACTACTCACGGTTGCTTTCTCCCCTTTTTCCCCTTTCCCTTCTTTACGGTTGTCGCAACCAGATGCCGGAACCTCAGAGCCGACGCCGTCGACGATGACTACTACTGGAGGTGCCTACTACTACGTGCGGGCGGCGGCGACCGGGAGTAGTTTAGGAGGATCGAGGCGGAGGCATCGCCTCTTCGATCTGTATCCAGTTTGTGCTAGCCTTCTTAAGGCAAACTTGTTTAACTTATGTGCGTACTCAGATATTGTTGCTTCGGTGACTCGTCTATGATCGAGCACTTGTATTCGAGCCCTCGAGGCCCCTGGCTTGTATTATGATGCTTGTATGACTTATTTATGTTTTAGAGTTGTGTTGTGATATCTTCCCGTGAGTCCCTGATCTTGATCGTACACGTTTGCGTGCATGATTAGTGTACGATTGAATCGGGGGCGTCACACCGAGGCTTGATACCTCTCAAAATTTCTTGGTTAGTCCTTTCAGCCTGACCGTTAGACTGTGGATGAGCCATAGAAGAAAAATCAAGACGAATATGCTGTATTTGACAGAACTCCGTTGTAGCACCCTTAGACAAATTGGTGCCATTATCAGTGCTTATACTATGAGGATAACCAAAGTGGAAGATTAGCTTTTTAACATACTAAACTGTAGTCGATGCATCACATTCGCTAACTAACTCTGCTTCTATCCACTTGGTAAACTTGTCAATTGCCACCAAAAGGTGTGTCTTCTTATCCTTAGACCTCTTGAAAGGTCCTACCATCTCAAGCCCTCAAACTACAAAGGGCCAAGTTATTGGAATCATCCGCAACTCTTTTGAGCCGGCACATGAGCTCATCGAGAAAATTTCTGACATCAATCACAGTTATTGACGATATCTTCTGCATTAGCATGAGCTGACAACCAATAAAACCCGTGACGAAAAGCTTTATGTAACAACCCCAAAATTGGGTTATCAATTTTTGTGCTATTATTCCATCATGGCAATCATTTTCAAAATCTTTCTCCTAATTTTGTTGGATGACTCTGAGAATTCTTGTCATTTCCAACCTTTCAAAACCTTGCTCGTGTCTTTGTAAGTGGCCAAGACCTCATTAGCATCATCTCAAACCCATTCAAGCCCTAATTCCAAATTTTTGGAATTTGAATATGCCCTTTGTGAATACAAAGGAGCCATCATTTACCTTGATCTGTTGATCATCCCAATTGTTCCCAGAGAGCCTCCTACCTTTCTAAACCTTGGATATGCACAAATATTGCTAAGTCCTATGCAATATTTTTGAATGGTGATTTATTCCTTTTCTTGCCCTTTTGAGGAATAAAATCCAAAGGCATAGCTAGCCATATCCTAAATTCATGATAATTGGTGGAGTTGATATTTATGCCTAATCCAAGCTCTCGCAAAAATATTGGCCATAATTAAATAAGGAAAATTGCATTTTCCTATTTAATGCCAATATTCCATTTCTGCCACTTTCTAATGGAACTGTCATTTTTATAGCAGAGAAAATTACCACATAAATTGTGGAGCTTGCCCTTGCTATATAATCACTAGTTCCATCCTTATCTCATGTTCAACAGATCAAAAATTGGGCACATGATCCAATGCAAGTTTTTGCCTTCTCTGAAATTTTGCAAAGGAAGTGCTTTATTCCTAATTCCAATTGAGCTGCAATTTGGCAGGGTGATTAACATTGATAAATCACCCATGGATACCCAAAATGAGCTCAATCCATTCATCCTAGCTCCTTGTGCAATTTTCAAAGTTTCTGACCAGATTGCAATTTTGTGAAGGAAGTACCTTCATAGAGTTTCCAAATGGGATGAAACTTTGCGAGCTTCTCAAATATCCCAAATGATTAGCCTCCACCACAAATTCAACTCATTCCATTGAACTATGTGAGAACAGGAGCAATTCTTGGTTTCTGTCCAAATTTTCAGTTTGTGAAGCAAGTATATTTTATCTTGCTCCATTATGGCTGAAAATATTTCCAAGCCTTCTCCTATCAATATAACCCATCTCCACAAGATTGTGCCTCATTTGTTTTAGCCAATATTTTTCCAGAATTTTCCCAAATTTCTAGACAAAAGACATGTTTATGAAACAAGTACCATTTTGGCAAGTCCATTTGGTATGATATTTTTGCAGTATTTACATATATCCATATCATCAAGATTTACCAAGTGGTAGCCCAATCCAACACTCCTAGTGAGTGCTTCTTCCTCATTTGTTTTCTGGACCTACTATGGCAGTTGCAAAGCAACTATGTTAAATTCTTGTCCTAATGGCCTCATAATACCCAGGAATGTAGTACTTGCTACCCTAAGCCTCCCAGACATCAAGTTTACTTCTTACCCTCTCTGGTTTAATCTCTAGAATGTGGTCAAGTTTACAGCAAACTTGGGAAGCTTAGTTTACTCAGCTCCCTTTTTCTTTGCTCGTTTCTTTACCGTAGTAATACTCTACCTTAGATGGACTATGCTGTAGACATGAGCTGGCATCGAGAAGGAAGCTAGAGCGTGCGTTGTTGGTGGTGACCACGGGCAATGCCGGCCAAAACAGTGGTCTAGCCAGTGTTGGCGACGATAGAGCTGCTCCGGCCGGTTCTGGCTCGTCTCCGCGTGTCCAGTAGCTTGGCCTTGATGTCGTCTTCTCGTTGGACCCCTCTCCCCCTCTGTTTGCTTCTCCGGCGAATCGTTCCAATGGCCAAACAGTGAGCTCCCATTAGCATCATCTTCTTCCTCGCTCCTATCCTTTTCCCCCTCTCGTCCGCGACTGTTGCTCGTCTCCGTGAGCCCATGCACGTCGTCCGCATCCCCCTCGTTGCCTTCCCACTCCTTCCCGTGAGCCCTCCAGCTGGCAGAGCCTTGGCCGGGCTCGCTCAGTGGCGACCATCTCGGGTGCTCTTGCCCCGACTATTTATAGCCACCCCCGGCCCCGTCCGAGCTCATCACTCGCCTCGACTCACTTCCAGGACCCTGCCTAGCCAGCAGCCCAAGCTTGAGGAGCTCTCATTCCCCTCCATTGCCACCATGGCCGCCGCCTCTAACCTCCTCGATTAGCTAGAGCCTGAGCCCCTCCTTCCTTCTCTCCACAACCAGCAGAACCCCTCCACCTAGTAGAGTCTCCCTGCCCCTTCATCTCGTCGCCGGAGCGGCATAGCCGCGAGCCCATCTCTGGCCGTAGCGACCGTCCGCCATGGATGCTGCTCCGCTCAACTCCGAGCTCCCCTGCGGCTGAGTCGCGCAGGGATGGGACTGCCTCGCTCTACTGATTCCAACGGTGGGTGCACGCCACCTGCGGTGGCCTGTGTCACCGGCAATCGCCGTCGAGGCGGCCGTCTGCCTCCGCTCGTCGCGCCCCCCGAGCGAGAGGAAGAAGAAGCCAGGCCAGGCGGGCCCCATAGCCTGTGGACCCCACCCATCAGTCTAACAGAAGCGTTGACCAGGTACGCTGACGCGGATAAGTGGAGGCGTAATCCACTGGATTACGTCTTTAGTTTTCTAAAGCGTATTTTCGTGCCTCTTTAGATCACAGTACGTTTTCCCTGATCTAAAAGTGTATTTCTGAAAAGGCGCTTTCTGTTTTTCAGCCCCGCTCATCGAAAACGTTAAATTGTGAACGTTCACTATTTAAGCCACTTTTCTACCTAAAAAGTGAACGGGGACAACTTTTCATCCGTGACTCGGATTGAGGTGATTCAAACAATCACCTTCTCTGTTCGTTGACCTCTTTTTGATGGGACTATTTTCTTTATGTTTGCACATTCTGAAAATGCCCATTTTTCCCTTGCTCTAATTCAGCCCCTCTGAGAGAGGACCGTTCTCCGGAAATTTTTTCCGCGAGTTGATTGCACTCATTTTCGGAGTATTCCTCGACCCCAGGCAAGCCAACCTCTTATCATGAGCCCCGAACTTGCATGTTGACGTTGCTTGCACCTTGTGTGTGTGCTTATTTGTAGTAGTTTCTTGCTTGTTTCGTCTTCCGTTATTTCAGTCTTGCTTTTATAATTATGTTGTGTGCCTTGCATGTTTGTGCTTTCATGCTATCTTTGGACATGCTAGTTGGATATTGCTATTCATAATATCATGCCTATGTTTTGATTGATGTCAGTAGACTTGATGCCATGATGATTCTGTTACCTTGTCAATATGCTAGTACCTGGTATTGTCATGTTTCATATGCTATAGCTGTTCACTTGAGAAGCTTGGTATTTGTTAATGCATTTGTATGTTGCATGCTTGTTGTTGCATTCATGATAAATATGCTCATAATGTTGATGATGATGGAGAATTTAATAATATAACTTAATAGTAAACCTCCTCCGTCCTTGATGAAATCGAGTCATAGTGCCACCAAATCAAACTTTCTCCAGTGTAGCCACATTTGCCTTTATGGGAGGGCCCTAGCTGGGTCTATTATCATGCCTCTCGCCGGTGCCTCCAACGAGGGAAGGTTATGGGCGCGCGCTACCCTGATCAGGTAGGTGGACATAAGCCTTGTGTGCCCGTAGTTGGATGATAAGCGCTTTTGTCCCCGTTTGGGACCATTTTTGTTTTGTACATGATGGTGGCTGTTTTGCCACGACGGTGGCCGTTGTGCCTTTGGTAGGCACGGGGCCACCCAGGACTGAACCCCAAGGGGGTGTTGGTCAGAGTGGCCGGGAGAGTGTCATGGCAGTATGTCGGTTTTGTCGGTCCACCAGAATTGGAGTACAAGGCCATGGGTTCCGTGGTGTGGGTACAGTGTGCTACCTCTGCACAGTGTGTGTTAAAACTATCGATAGCCGTGTCCTCGGTCATAGGCACAAGTTCGTATTAGGTCACACTATCGGGTCTTGGTCGAAATGGAGGATAAACCTGACATAACTAAGTTGATGAATAATGTGTAATGAATAATGTGGTGACTTGGACTATGAGATAGTCATGAGAAGTCACGGCGATGTTTTGACATGATCACGAGACGAGGTCTCGGTGATTGTTGAACCAAGTGTTGTTTTATATGTGATGTGTGAATGATCACCATTTAGTTACGAGGTAAGCCGTTGGTAAGAGAGTCTGAGGGACTCGGTGCACAAGTGTTGGTTGCATTGCATGAGTAACATGTTGTTATTTGCATTTAAAGAGTCGTGTCAGAATAAAAGATTGTTGCATAAAGTTAACATGTTATGTTTGCATGTGAAGTAACTGGTAGGTTATTTTCAGCATAGTTTCATGATGCCATGCCATGCTTTGATTGAAATGCTAGATTATGCCATGCTTTGAAATATCATGTTATGATCAAGATGCTATGCTATGTTTTGCCATTGTCATGTTTCGATTGAATTGCTAGATGATGCCATGTTATGAATTGCCATGTTTTGCTGCTACCAAGTTAGAAGCATGTTTTGATATGTCATGTTATTGCCATGCTAGTAGTTGTCGATACTTAGTTTGATTTATGTCGCCAGCTAATATTATGCCATGCTTATAAATTGTGATGAGTTAAATTATTGCATGCGCTTGGTTCTTGTTTGTCATATGTTTGTTTGGATGCTATATATTTGGTTGTCTTGCAAGTACATTCAATGTACTGAGCGGGCGTGTCATGCCAGTTTTGTAGGTAATGTCTGAATTGTTCGCTTGTTCCGTCATGCTAGGCCGTAATCTTGCCGGTCCTGTGAGTTGTGGAGCCCAGCCAGAGTTGACATGCTATCAAACCAAGACTTCCGCCGCCATTTAAATAGCCTTAGAGCCATGCCAGATGATTGTATTCATCAATGATGTAATCTTATATACATGTATTTGATGAATATTATTGTACCGAATGTCAGTATCATGGACGATCGTCGGCGGTGTTATCACGGTCGACGCGGCGAAGGCCCCTTGCTCCATGCGGATCGGGGTGCCACAGGAGATGGTATCAGAGCAGCTAGGCCGGCATAGGTTATCCAAGCAATAGATCACCACTACCATTAACCCGTAATGACCCTAAGGGATTTGACCCATCCCTGGCATCCGGCATGGCCATTGTTAATCAGCAGGTGGTACAGTCGAGACTAACACATCCTCACCCCACTATCAATGCCTAGTTATCCGTGGATCGAATAGCAACCCTATCCTTTATGGTCGGCCACACTGCTTACCCTTCACCATTAAGGGAAAGGGGCCACTCCATGCGGGCATGTCCCGCGTAGCTACCTATAAAATCCCCTTTCGCTAACCGTATCACTCACCCCTCAGTCAGGCATGGCCCTATAGAGAAGCCTAGCCAGTAACTCCCCAACCATGACTTGCGCCCTCAAAGCTCCCAAGTTTTACACCCTAACCTTTGCTTCAATCATACTGGCTTTCCACGCCTTCTTACTGAGATGCTCACCAAAGCCTTTCGCTGTATTGCTAGCCACGATTAGATTACCTGGTGTTCCAATCGGCACCCGTCCCTCACCTTCACTGCTATGATGCAAGAGTGCACATCTGCCCAGTCCCCGCGGCAGATGGTCAGCCCTTGGTTTTTCAGGGCAAAGCCATTCCCACTACTGATTTGGCAATTCAGGCCGCTACTGTGGAGGCTATTCTATACCTCCAAACCAAGTTTCCGCAAGTGGTAGAGAGGCGGGAGTTCTACTTTTTCCCCATTGTGGCAGAAATAGGAATTTATCCTCCCCCCACTATCCAGGTAGATGACCCCGCAATCGCTCGCCTAGCGCAATATATCACTGCCCAGGGGGTGATGATTGCAAAGATTCTTGCTGAGTTTAGAACCATGGACCATGATGCGGTACGGGTTGTCACGGAAGCTTATCATGAGGCTTGTAAATTTGCATCCCAAACCGTTCGCCCAACGCCATCCGAGCTAGTGCTACCCTCTCAGCCTGTGTTGTGGCTTAAGCCAAACATCGTCACCCTCAACAAGGCTCTTTACTGGATCCACCAGCAGCATTTGCTTGGATCAATTTCAGCCACACCCCTAGTAGTAGAGCCCCAACCCATAGAAGTGTCGGACGATGGAGATGGAGATTGGCTCAGGCTTCATCCTCCAGGAGAGCCCCAGCAAGGCCAGTCCTCAGCATGACCTCAGTCACACAGTCAGGTGTTTCTGCGAGTAGGTTGGTCTGATGGTTCATCCTCGATATGAGGGTAGAACCATGTATCATCCCGGAGTGAGTGGTTTCGTTTAGCGCATGGCGCGTTCGTGCTTTGTTGCATGCTTGTACTGTTGTAACTTGCATGCCGTGTTTATGTATGCTTCCTTGCTTCTTGCTTTTGTTTTTGTTTGTCTCTCTGTCAAGCAGAAATGTTTGATAGGGTTGGCAATGTGTGCTAACAAGATTTTAATCAGTAGAGCACATACACTAAACAACATTGACTCGTCCCGAGTCTATAATAAAATGCGCGCTGGTGTAGGTATATGTATACCAGGAGTACATATACCCACTAGCATAAAAACACCTTAGTGTGATTTGCCTGATGTGTTTTTCCGTTGCATGTATATGTTGCATCTGTCCGTTTGCTACTTTTGACTGCACTACATCATGCACGGATACCTGGTTCACCCACGAGTACATTTGGGCAGTACTCGGGGAATGCAAAATCATCCCTAGCTCTATCTATGTATACCCCGTGTGCCAGATTTTTAGACCTAGAGCTCCGAAGAGGCATTTCCATCTGGCCATTTCTCGTCCTTAATTCTTTTTCGATAGCCCCAATTGCGTTTCCAGAGAAACACTGCCAGTTTTATTTCACTCGATCCAGTACATCCACCCCGATACAGATTTCAACTCCAATTCTACCTTGATGCCTACATTTCGTGGAGCTATCCGTGAAATTTTTCTCCGTGCCCTAGTATGACTCCTGTGCTGCCACAGCCTCCTCACCTGCATCTGCTACCTTGCGTGGCGCAGGTAAGTTCCCCCACCGCTCCACCGCATCAGGTGATTACTCCGCCGGCGTGAAGCGGCGGAGAATCAAGCGGGGCGGAGGACCACCTAGTGCACCATCTTCATCCGCACCTCGAGCCACCGCACCTAGTCGCGCATTGCCTCGATCCCGCTCATACCTGGTGATCGTCAGCAGGATGATTGACAAGCCGATCAGCATGCCTAGCAGAGCAGCTTGGAACCACCGCAGTGCCACCAGGAACACAGCCTCGCCGAACGAGCTCGGCTCGATCTCGTCCAAACCAAATAGGTAGTAGAGCGGCATTGTGCTTGTGTGTTGGAAGAGAGCCGCGCTGCCATTTTTATAGCCCAACCCATGTGTACAGTGAGCGAGGTCCAGGAGAAACACTCTTCACTCGATCACCAGCGTCCAGGAGGCGAATGCGTGAGCAGTGCCGACAAGGTGCTGGCCCGCGATGTGATTGCTCGCTGCACTGGCGCCGTGCACACTGCGCACTACGACACTAGGGTCCTCATCGCCCTAGGAGCTAGATGCGCGCCCCACCAAGCCACACACGGAGCAGCTGCATAGAGGAAGCTGCAAGCCGAAGGTAGAAGAAGGAGGCTACCAGTGGGCCCTGGACCCACGTGTCAGCAGGTGAAGCCACTGTTCACTGGGGTGCATCCAGCATTTTTCTGAGAGTTTGATCTCACGTGCCCCTAGCTATGGAAATAACCATGTTTATCATATCTCTCCCTGGGTGTACCAATTAACGGTGCCCCCAACTCGTGAATCTCACCAAAGTGTTAAAAATTAACCTAGAGGTTTTCCCCCAGAGTGGTTATCTTTTCATTTGTGTTGTAACCCTAGGAATCTCGAGGACGAGATTCTTTTAAGGGGGGAAGGTTTGTAACAACCCCAAAATTGGGTTCTCAATTTTTGTGCTGTTATTCCATCCTGGCAATCATTTTCAAAATCTTTCTCCTGAGTTTGCTGGATGACTCTGAGAATTCTTGTCATTTCCAACCTTTCAAGACCTTGCTCATGTCTTTGTTAGTGGGCAAGACCTCATCTGCATCCTCTCAAACCCATTCAAACCCTAATTCCAAATTTTTGGAATTTGAATATGCCCTTTGTGAATATAAAAGAGCCATCATTTTCCTTGATCTGTTGATCATCCCAATTGTTCCCAGAGACCCTCCTACCTTTCTAAACCTTGGATATGCACAAATATTGCTAAGTCCTATGCAATATTTTTGAATGGCGATTTATTAATTTTCTTGCCTTTTTGAGGAATAAAATCCAAAGGCATAGCTAGCCATCTCCTAAATTCATGACAATTGGTGGAGTTGATATTTATGCCTAATCCAAGCTCTAGCAAAAAATATTGGCCATAATTAAATAAGGAAAATTGCATTTTCCTATTTAATGCCAATATTGCATTTCTGCCACTCTCTAAAGGAACTATCATTTTTACAGTAGATAAAATTCCCACATAAATTGTGGAGCTTGCCCTTGCTATATAATCACTAGTTCCATCTTTATCTCATGTTCCACAGATCAAAAATTGGGCGATGATCAATGCAAGTTTCTGCCTTCTCTGAATTTTTGCAAAGGAAGTGCTTTATTCCTAATTCCAATTGAGCTGCAATTTGGCAGGGTGATTAACATTGATAAATCACCCATGGATACCCAAAATGAGCTCAATCCATTCATCCTAGCTCCCTGTGCAGTTTTTCAAAGTTTCTGACTAGATTGGAACTTTGTGAAAGAAGTACCTCCATAGAGTTTCCAAATGGGATGAAACTTTTCCAACTTCTCAAATATCCTAAATAATGAGCCTCCCCGAAAATTCAGCTCATTCCATTGAACTATGTGAGCACAGGAGAAATTCTTGGTTTCTGTCCAAATTTTTAGTTTGTGAAGCAAGTATATTTTATCTTGCTCCATTATGGCTGAAAATATTCCCAATCCTTCTCCTATCAATATAACCCTCCTCCACAAGATTGTGGATCATTATTTTAGCCAATATTTTCCCAGAATTTTCCCAAGTTTCTGGACAGAAGAGATGTTTGTGAAACAAGTACCATTTTGGCAAGTCCATTTAGTATGATCTTTTTGCAGCATCTACATATGTCCAGATCATCAAGATTTACCAAGTGGTAGCCCAATCCAACACTCCTAGTGAGTTCTTCTTCCTCATTTGTTTTATGGACCTAATATGGCAGTTGCAAAGCAACTATGTTAAATCCTTGTCCTAATGGCCTCATAACACCCAGGACTGTAGTCCTTGCTACCCTAAGCCTCCCAGACATCAAGTTTACTTCTTACCCTCTCTGGTTTAATCTCTAGAATGTGGTCAAGTTTGCTACAGTAAACATGGGAAGCTTAGTTTACTCAGCTCCCTTTGTCTTTGCTCGTTTCTTTACCGTAGTAATACTCTACCTTGGATGAACTATGTTGTAGACATGAGCTAGCATCGTGAAGGAAGCCAGAGCGTGCGTTGTCGATGGTGACCACGGGCAATGCCGGCCAAAACGGTGGTCTAGCCACTGTTGGTGATGGCAGAGCTGCTCCGGTCGGTTCTGGGCATCCCCGAGTGTCCAGTAGCTCGGCCTCAACATCGTCTTCTCGCTAGACCCCTCTTCCCTCCGTTTGCTTCTCCGGCGAATTGTTCCAACGGCCAAACAGTGAGCTCCCATGGCCATCGTCTTCTTCCTTGATTTTGTCCTCTTCCCCCTCTCCTCCGCGAGTGTTGCTCGTCTCCGTGAGTCCCTGCGCGTCATCCGCATCCCCCTCATCGCCTTCCCACTCCTCCCCGTGAGCCCTGCAGCACTCTCCCCGCGAGTGTTGCTCGGGTGCTCTTGCCCCCACTATTTATAGGGACCCCTGGCCCCATCCGAGCTCATCACTTGCCTCGCCTCACTTCCTCGACCCTGCCTAGCCACCAGCCCGAGCTCGAGGAGCTCTCGTTCCCCTCCATTTCCACCATGGTCGCCGTCTCTGACCTCCTCAATTAGCTCTAGCCCAAGCCCCTCCCTCCTTCTCTCCACCACCAGCAGAACCCCTCCACCCAGCAGAGTCTACCTGCCCCTTCGTCTGGTCGCCGGAGCGCCGTAGTCGTGAGCCCATCTCCGGCTGTAGCCGTCGTCTGCCACGGTTGTTGCTCCGCTCAACTTCGACTCCCCGGTGGCTAAGTCGCCCAGGGACGGGACCGCCGCGCTCTTCTGATATCAATAGTGGGTTGCATGCCACCTGCGGTGGCCAAAGTCACCGGCAGTCACCGTCGAGGCGGCCGTCTGCCTCGGCTCATCGCGCCCCCGAGCAGGAGGAAGAAGAAGCCAGGCCAGGCAGGCCCCACCGCCCGTGGACCCCACCCGTTAGTCTAACAGAAGCATTGACCAGGTACACTGACGTGGATAAGTGGAGGCGTAATCCACTGGATTACGTCTTCAGTTTTCCTAAAGCGTATTTTCGTGCCTCTTTAGATCAAAGTACATTTTGCTTGATCTGAAAGCGTATTTCTGAAAAGGCGCTTTCTGTTTTTCAGCCCCGCCCGCCGAAAAGGTTTAATTGTGAACATTCACTATTTAAGCCACTTTTCTGCCTAAAAAGTGAACGACCACAACTTTTCAACCGTGACTCTGTTCGTTGAGATCTTTTCGATGCCCATTTTGAAAACCCATTTTGAAAATGCCCATTTTGCCCTTGCTCTAATTCATCCCCTCTCAGAGAGAACCTTTCTCCGGCAAATTTTTCCACGAGTTGATTGTACTCATTTTCGGAGTATTCCTCGACCCCAGGCAAGCCAACCTCTTATCATGAGCCCCGACCTTGCATGTTGACGTTGCTTGCACCTCGTGTGTGTGCTTAGTTGCAGTAGTTTCTGATGCGGAGCATCCTACGGTCATCACCATGTCAAGAGTCCGTTTGGCAAGTGACACGTGCGACCTCTACTTCTCATACATAAAGGTGAATCTTCTCCTTTACACGTGTTCACTTGACCCCTTTGAGGATGGTATACTACTCGACACTCCACTCGTGTGCATGCATAGGTATTGTCTGAGCTTCACGCACGACGAGGAGGAGTGCAAGCGCCTAGGAACGCCTACACCGTCGCGAGGAAGCATGGAAGCGAAGACGGAAGAAGAAGGACCCGCCCGATCCGAGAAAGGGCGGTACTATCGCCCAAAGCAAGCGGTACTACCGCTCAGCGGTACTACCGCCCATGAGTCCAGACTACCGCCCTACTGTCTTGGCATTGCATGGCCTTTGGCCTTGTATCCTCTCCCACTTAACCCTTCGTGGCTTAGACTATAAATAGACCACCTCCACCTCCTTTCTAGGGTTAGCAAAGTGAGAGCTCATTTGTATGTGAGCTTTGCTCCTACCTATCTCTACTCTTGAGAGAGAGACCACTACTCCATTGGAGGCCAAGACCTCCATCTAGGAGAAGATCTGCGGGATATCATCAAGACCCCTTGTGGGAAGATCCATCTAGGATATCATCAAGACCTCCTCTTGGAGATGAACCTTACCTTGTATCTTTCCTTTGTTGTTCATGTACCTTGTGATCTTGTGTGTTTGATTGTCTAGTGGATGTGTGATTTGGACTTGTTCTTGAGTGTTTCCTTGTGATTTCTCTCCGTTCTTCCCGTGTTCATCGTGTTCTCCGAGGATCCCTCCAAACGTGAAAGATCGATTTAATTAGGGTTCCACCCTACATCATATGGTATCATGAGCCACGTTGATCACGTTTTTGGAGCCCCTACCCCGTGTTTTCTAGCTTGATTTTGTTGTTTTCGTCCTAAATCCGAAAATCCCCACCAAAAATAGCCCCCAATTTTTTTTGTGATTTGTTGGTTTGATGATGTTTTGTTGATTTTGATCCATGGATTTGCTTGGTTTCAAGTGGATCTAGCATTCCCCCAAGTTTCCCCTCTTTCCATCCACGAAATCCATCAAATTTTGCCCCCGAAATCATCCATTTCCGCCCCAAAATCGCGCCCCGATTTGATCTGCGAAAAACGCGACACGAGCGGCACTACCGCCCTACAGAGCGGTACTACCGCTGAGAACCTCAAGCGGTACTACCGCCCCGCTAACGGTACTACCGCTAGGCCCTGTTTCAGCCGAAACAGTCGAAAAAACCCGACACGAGCGGTACTACCGCCCTCCCGAGCGGTACTACCGCCCTGGCCAGTTTCAGCTTTCCGAGTTTCACCGTTTCGGCCATAACTAATTCATCTGAACTCCGATTTTGACGTTCTTTAGCTCGTTTTGAAGCTATTGACATCCCCCTTCCCACAAAAATACTACCAACATCATTTGACTCCATCATATTTGGTGAATTTTGGCATCTTTGCCTAGGGCTTCCACCACAACATCCGCATAACCACCACCGACTTCCGCAACCTAACCCATTTTGTTCCTTATAGAATTAGTGGTTGTTTGAGTTGTGATTTGAGTCTCCTAAGGTGTTTAGGCTACTTAGGGACAATTGCTTCTTCATCAACCACCACCACCATTTCCGCATAACCGTGCCCACCATACAATTCCACCCCCAACTTAACCCAATTGTTGTTTGAGCTTTTTCGAGTTGTGGCTTGTGTCTCCTAAGGTGTTTCGGCTACTTAGGGACCGTGTGCTTACAACTCTTACACCGTGTATAGCCCATCATCCCACTTCCACATTGCCTAGTGCAACACCACCACCGCTTTCCGCTACCACCATTTGACATTTGTCATTTGAGATTTTGAGTTTGCGGTTTTTCCGTTTCCTAAGGTGTTTCGGCTACTTAGGGACGAGTCTCCATCATCTTGGTATCTACACCAAGAACACCGCCACTCATCATCGCAAAGGACGGTAACCTCGACGACACCTTTGTATATCCTCTTGCAAATTGCATTGTTAACCCCTAGCCCATTTTGCGTCACTTACCTATCGAGACTAGCCATTTGAGTATTGCCGGCAACGTTACTTGTGCACATTAGTGGTCCATACCTTCCATTGCATACATACCATATCATATTGGTATCATATCATCCATTGTGCCTCAAGTTTGTTCCTGCATATACACAATTGCTATCTTGGTTTGTGCATTGTACAAAAGTGGCCATAGAAAAAAAAAGAGAAAAGCTTTTAAGCAAAAAGAGAGCAAAGAGCTCGTGAGCAAATGCCATAGCATCATACCCAATTGAACGTAAGAGCAATACCAAAATCTACATCATATGATATCATGCTTGAGAGAAACACCGGGAACCATACATACATAGCATACTTGGGATAGAAGAATATCCATTTTGCATATTATAGGTTGTGCACAAGTGTCGTATCCGCCTATTGAGCAATCGTGCTAGCGTCTCTCTTGAGTTGTGCAACACGAGCGTTTTCCGTGGATTCCACATTTTGTGCTCATTCCTTGGTTGCACGACCCCATTTATCTATCCTTGTGTGTGTTTCCGTGTACCTTTCATTGCTATTGGTCCATTTGTTTCACTTGCAAATTTGTGAATCTTTTTCAACATTATTGACTCTTGCTAACATTTTGCATCAAATTTTTGTGCCACTATCCTCACCGAGCTCTACCATAAGCCTTTACTTGTAGGTGTGAGTGAATAAGTCCGGTACCAATTCCACTATTCTTTCATCTCACATTGAGTGACACGGGATACATCCTCAACTTTGGGAAAAGGTAACTTGGTATTGTTTATCTCATTTCCTACTCACCTCTACTCGAGTCTTGTGATGGATAGGCAAGGCATTTCACTTTCGGTCTACAACAACAACGACGAGTTCGATGCCATGAACAACAACTACGACGCCAAGATGGACAAGCGCATGGAGGAGATCAAGGCCCTCATCAAGTCCTACAAGCGATCTTCCTCATCTTCGAGAAGATGCTCAAGAGCACATCCTTCCGAGCTACCACCTCCGGCAAGATCACATCGGCATCGACACCATCAACAACAAGAACGTGAAGGTCAAGAGCTCAACACCAACAACCGCTCAACGACTTCACCATCTCCCTTGGCATCTTCGCCAAGCGACTTCAAGGCATCTTCGCCTACGGACATATGGCATCTTCGCCAACAAGAACCTCAAGACTACACTCAAGAGAAGCTACCCGAGCTCAAGTCCGCGACTTCCACGAGCTACTACGACATCGACACCGACCACAAGATTCCTTTCTATGGGACTCATGAACCCGAGGAGTACCTCGAGTGGGAGCGTTTGATGGACGACTACCTCAAGCTACATCAAGTTCCTCCCGAAGATCAAGTGAAGTGCGCCACAAGAAACTTCCACGACTATGCATTGGCATGGTGGCTTCACACACCTTCGGAGTACTACGACATGAGTTGGCCCAAGACGAAGAAAGCTTTGCGGCGAGAGTTTGTGCCTCCAACCTACACGGAACAACTTCGACGCCAATTGGAGAACACCACCCAAGGATCCAAGTCCATCGACAAGTACTTCAAGGAGATGATGATTGCCTTGCGACGAGCCGGCGTGGACGACCCCATTTCGATGAAGTTCCACTTCATGATGGGATTGCACAACGACATCTCCAAGACCATCTTCCTCGAGTACTACAAGTCCATCGACGACAACTACATTGGTGCTCTCAAGGCGGAACAAGAACTCATGAAGGCCAAGGCTTCTCCACCCCAAGAAAACTTCGCGGCGAGCAAGCTCTACGACAAGCATGAGGCTAGTACCACCAAGATGTCCAAGCCCGACAAGCCCCAAGACGATGCTCCCAAGTGTCACTTCACCGCCATCCCTCTTTGTGGCATTGATGATGCCGAGTCTACTCCGACTCTTTTTCAAGACGGTGCGGCGACGAGTTCGACTACGGAGACCTTCAAGGACCGAGCTTTGGAGGCGAGCGACAAGGTGGCGAGCAAGGATGATGCTTCCATCTTTGGAGGCGAGAGGGATGATGTGCCATCTTCGGCCTTCATCTACGGTGACGGTGACGAGATGATCGAGCATGGGATTTTCCCTTCGGTCATGGAGGAGAGTGATGATGTGCCATCTTCGGCCTTCATCCACGGCGGCATTTACGACGAGATGGTTGAGCATGGGATCTTCCCTTCGACCACGGCGACGTATGATGACTTGAGTGACTTGTGCCACCATATTGAGAGTGAGAGTGACTTCACCACTAGCCCCATATATGATGAGTTGCCACAATTCCCATGTGAGGAGAGCCACAACCCCACCACTTGAGTGAGATGAGTGACTCCACCATACGTGAGTTTGAGTGCACCTATTTTGAGGGAGTGAGTGAACCACCACATAGAGAGAGTGAGATAGTTGATAGGTCTCGTGAGACCATTTGCATTTCTAACAACTTGACCTCTACCTCTATTGTGTCTTCTCGTTTGGTGCTAGGTCCCATTTATGATGACGCCCGATCCTCGACAACCGTCCTCCCTTTCGACAAGACGATGGCCATGGTGGATTATGATGAACCCCCCACATGGTTCCATCAAGATGAAGATGACCACCATTTGGTCTTTCCCACCTCACCTACACCACTTGAGTGGAATGACAAAGGTAACAAAGGTGACGGTGATGCTCTAGTCCCACTAGTGGACATTCTTGACATTGATTTCTTGCATGATGTTGATCCACCTATTTCCATGCTTCATGCTAGTATGATTTCCCCATGCGATGATTTGCCCATTTATGATGAGTATGATGATTCTATTGTGGAGTCTATTAGTTGTGATGCCATGTTACATAGGATTTCTTGTGACAATTCTTTAGGTCACATCATGTTTGATAATCCGCTTGACTTGTCATATGCTATGCATGAGATCCATCATATTTCTTATTTGCAATCTCTTCATAGTGACTATGCATATGCCATTAAAATAAACCCAATTTGCACATATGGCATAGATGACAAGCACATGGTTATTGGCATTTGTTTTTCTTGTGATGATATTGATATGCTCCTTTGCATCATTTATCTCATATGCCATGCCATGACCACCTAGCCGGATATGCATTGTTTTGGATGTTGTCCATTTTCTCCATATGATGTTTCCGATATTGCTCATGAGGAGGCCCCATAGTTTCCTCATACATGTTAGGGAATTTGATCCATCCCATTCATTGCATGATCCCCATACTTGTTTGCACCATATGCTACCCACGAATAAACATACTATTGATGTGCCATATACTTGCATTCTCAATTTGTGTCCCCATCGTGTCATACATAACAACTATTCTTTCATGATGGATGACATGTTCCTATACCATGCATCAAATTTCTTTGAGCGATGCTTATCTTGTGCTAACTCACACGTGCACATACACATCATGATGGATGATGTGTACATTTACCACGCGCACAATTTCTTTGGTTTGTGTCTCTTTTGTGTAGGTACCCATGAATACTTGTCAACCTCGCAATCCCACGAGTTGACAAAACGAGCTTTAGAGAGCAACGATGAATTGGGATCACGTGGATTGCCTTTACCACCGTCCCCTTCGCGCAAGGACTACGCGCAACTCCTCTACTTGGCTCTCACACGGCTATGGGCCATTTACCACTTCTCACATTATGCTCATTTTACCGTGTTCACTTTGCATGCTATGCTTGCTTCTATGCCTTTGCCATGCAATTGTGACCCTTGCTTGCATCTACCCATGTTTCATCATTATGCTACTTCTATGTGTATTTGCATGCTTGGTGGAGATCCTTGTTGCTATTGCCATGTTTATCATGTGCCCCATGCTATTGTCCTCATATCTTGCTTTCATGATTGTGCTATGACATGTGAATTATTCATGCCCACTATTTGCACCAAGGACATGTTTGCCATGATTCATTCTAGTATGTCGCATCTTCGCACTACTAGCATACTTGACTTGATTGCTATGATTGCTTGTTATGTTGCATCACCCATGTTCCACTACTTGCTTTCTTGGGTTGATGACATATATGCTCATGCCTCTCACATGCGTTGTCTCTTGTGTCATACTTGCTCATCTCATGCGGTTGATGACAACCATCTATATGCTTTACACATGATTCATATTGCTCCGTGTCATATATCTCCATGTGTTGCCTCTCTCATGCTAGATTTGCCATGTATTGAGTGCAACAATGCTTATAGTCTTGCTCATGAGATTGCCCCCATAGCATTCTCACACATGTTTGGAGATTTTGACATATTCCTTGTGAAGCATGCTTGTCTTACCTCTTTGCACCATATACCTAGTGCCTTGAATATCACCATTGTTGCATCATATTATTCATGCACTTGTGCTTCTAATGGTTATGTGCAAGAGAAGAGAACCATCATGATGGATGATGTGTTTGTCTACCATGTGCATACGTTCTTTGTTTTGTTGTGTGCATGTGTAGGATACTTGGACTTAATTTCGACTTCCACTTCACGTGAGTTGACCATTCGAGCTCCTGAGAGCGAGCCTCATACATTCTACCACGACTCGCTTCTATACCGCGCTTGCTTGCGCTTCGGCATTGTGAAGAATACACAAGGACAAAGGCCTATAGATTGCCTCTATACGCCTTGTTACCAAAATTGTTCCTACCAACAAAATTCACATCCATAGATTCATTATTATTCTCAATCAAAGTGGACAAAGGCCTATCATTAGGATCAGAGGAAACACTTTTACTAGCAAATAATTTTATTCAAGTCCACCACGTAGACACTCATAACACGCTCTACCATAATTTTTTGCAGATAATCCCAATTTTGGTTTCATAGTACATCCCAATAAAGGACGACCATACTTGTTGACCTTATCTCTTTCAACTTGGATACCATG